>JARQOC010000005.1:446993104-447615417 GCA_033576535.1 Allobates femoralis | reverse complement strand
GCGGCTTGTTTTTTACGGGACATGATTTTTTCAGTGGTATCACTTTTATTTATATATGATTTTTTTTATTGCGTTTTATCCCAATTTTCTGTTAGCCGTCTGATGAAAATACATGTATTTTGCTACTTTTTTATATACGGTATTCATTGAAGGAGTTAACTAGTGTAACAGTTTTATAGAGTGTGTTGCTATGGATATATGGTGATACCAAATATGTGTAGAATTTTTTTACATAAATATAACTTGGAATATTTTTTTTCTGATTTTGTTCTTACTGTAACTAATAATAGCTGTAATTTTTTTTAAAGTTTTTACTGAGTCCATATATGGAACATTACTTTTTCCTGCTCTTAGCGCAGCTGTACTGTATTGCAATGCTCAAACATTGCGATACAATGCAGCTGTCAGCTTTAGTGTCATAAGCCTCACAGATCATGATGCAGGCATCTCTGACACTTGACATAGGTGACCCAGAAGTTGTCATGGTGACGTTGCGTCACTCTGGCAATTATCGGCTCTCTCAATTACATCTCGGGGGCACTGATCGAAGGGGAGAGGGAGCACTTCTGATCCCTTTGCCAATCCTCTAAATTCCGTGATCGATATCAATTGCATTTATGAGAATAAACTACCCAAAGCAGAGCAGGCACTGCTCCTGGCAGTGAGTGCTAGGTGTCTGCTGTAACATAAGCTGGAGACCGATAGCAATCACGTGGGCACAGCAGCAAAATTGCCATGATACATCTATAAGTCATAGAAGTCGGTGCATTCCCGACCTATGATATATGCATACACCTGAGGATGTTAAGGAGTTAAAATTGTGCCAATTTTTAGTATTTTCTGTCACATAGGTCCCTCAGTCACTTTAAATGTGGTGTGATCCATTAAAAAATTAATTTTGTAATTTTGGTGGAAAAATGCAAAATTGCTGATAAACTTTAAACCCTTTTTACCTCCTAACAAAAAGAAAATTATATTTAAAAAATTATGCTGATGTAATGTAGAAATATGGCAATTGTTAGTTATATCAAACAAAATCATTAATAAATATCTGGTTTAACGGAATAAAAATTTGAGGTTCGGGAATTGTGACATTTTTCCTTTTTTATATTTTTTTTTTACACTTTCAATAATTTTTATAAAATAAAAGCAAATCTTATCAACCAAAATTTACCTCTAACATGAAGTACAATGTGCCACTAAAAAAGAAAACAATCTCCGAATCTCTTGGAATTGTTGAAGTGTTCCCAAGTACCTCTTAACCGTGACACTGGTGAGAATTGTACAATTTGGCCTGGTCAGGAAGGTGAAGACAGGCTGAATGGGTGAAGTGGTTAAGAAAAAGAAAAACAAAAAAAATTCTTTGTTCAGTATTGGAAAAACACTTGGATTATAAAAGAACACAAACACTAAAGGGGTTATCCGGTGTAAAATGATAATCTGCAGTCACTCCATATCAATCCTCCTAGTGCACGCATTGTGCGCTGCAGAATTCGCAGTTTCTAAGCCAGAAACAGACCGTTGTTTTGCGGCATGCATGTTCCCGGCCAGAGCCACTGACTATTGGGCGCAACTTTGCTCAATACAAGTGTATAGAGGAAGGCCATGCCCACTAGTCATGTTGTTGTCAGAACATGCACACCACATAATTGCAGTCCGTTCACGGCTTAGAAACTGGTGAATCCTTGCAGCGCACAGTAATGGGTACGGTCATGATTAATTCTGCAGTCACTCTATGTGACTGCACACTTATCAAAGTTTAAGGCCGGACAACCCTGTGAAAAATCGTTTCCCTTCTCATGAACTGATCCTCCTTTAGATCTAAAAATCTGTGCAAGAAAGTAAATCTCCTGAATGTGAGAATTGTGGATGAGAGAAACTGACTGTAGAAATCAAGAGCAGTTGCTCTCAATGTTGCTGCAATATTCTGTTTGATTCTAAATTAATAAAAAAAACTTATTGCAATGTCTTATTTTTCTTTGAAGCTATAATGACCCAACTTTCTATGAAGAATGTAAACAGGAATATTTAAAGGAACGAGAAGACTACAGAAAGTCAGGAATTCCTTCCAAAATCAGACACCAGAAACTACCAACGAGCATGTAGTGATAAAAATCTCCTTTTTTCTTTTTATTGCTTGTAAATTATCAATCGTAATATTGCTTGTGTTGTATCATTCTCATTTCCTGATTAATAAAGTATTTTTTTTATTTTCTTCTGTGTTACATATTAATGTCTAAGCCATCACAAATAACCAAAGTAGGCCACATTTGGCTTTATGAAAATGTTTTTGATTCTCATGTTTTCTTATGTTCTGATCTCAAAAACACTTTCTATTTTTTACCATCACTAATGAATTTTGCACAAAATTACAAGCGAGATGAACAAAAAAAATGTTTATTGTAGCCAAAAATGTACACAATGTAATATATCTATAAAAATGTATTGAACATTCATTCTGTAACTTGATTGGAAATTACTTATTTTGCCTTTTCCATTTCTCTTAAAATCTTCCCTGAATATTTTTCTTTCATAGAAAGACTGCGGATCATCTTCCAGCATTCAGCATTAGTCACTCACCATGTTCCTTGTTCCATCTACCTTGGTATCATCGTTTTATCTCCTAGATATCCTAGTTAAATCTTTGTCCTTGTTCTTCTCTAACAGCTCCAAGGTTTTCAGGAAAGTAGTTCAAATGGGAATGTAAAACATTTACCGTATATACTCGTGTATAAGCCGAGTTTTTCAACCCAAAAATTGAGCTGAAAGGTCCCCCCCTCGGCTTATACGCAAGTCAGTGCCATTATACAGGCCCCCCTCACAGTATGGCACCCCCCTCACAGGATGGCCCCCGCATGCAGCGCTGCGCATATACATTACCTGGCTATCAGCTGTCACCCTCCGGTGGCGGATCGTTCTCCTGGCTCCGGGCTGCATCTTCATCTGTGTCTTCCTGCTTGTTACATGACTGGCCGGGGTCGCGATGACGTCATCGCGATGAGCCCGGCCACCAGCAGGAAGATGCAGCCCGGAGCCAGGAGAACAATCCACCACCGGAGGGTGACAGCTGATAGCCAGGTAATGTATGTGCGCAGCGCTGCATGCGGGGGCCATCCTATGAGGGGGGGGGGGGCACCATACTGTGAGGGGACCTGTATACCATCACTGCTGGGCTGTATACTGTGCAGGGGACCTGCTGTATACCATCACTACTGGGGCTGTATACTATGCTGGGGACCTGTACACCATCACTGCTGGGGCTGTATACTGTGCTGGGGACCTGCTGTATACCATCACTACTGGGGCTGTATACTATCCTGGGGACCTGTATACCATCACTGCTGGGCTGTATACTGTGCTGGGGACCTGCTGTATACCATCACTGCTGGGGCTGTATACCTGTGCTGGGGTCCACCCTCGACTTATACACGAGTCAATACGTTTTCCCAAGTTTTGGGGGCAAAAGTAGGGGGGTCGGCTTATACATGGGTTGGCTTATGCATGAGTATATACGGTAACTTCAAATTCATCAGACAAGCCAAGGCTTTGAAATGTTTCAGCATATTTTCTACGATGGAGTTAAATTTTGGGTCTTTGTTCTTATATAGAAATTTCTTCACAACCTCTTGAAAAAAGGGGCTTGGGATTCTGTTAAACAGCTTTGATATTTGTTTCTAACATGTCGGTCTTCATGAGTGTTCCAATATCTGGACCGACAAAAATACCTTCCTTCAGGTTTGCTTTGGACAGTCCCTGAAACTTCTTGGTATACAGGTACTAAAGTTTTTTCCTTCTTTCAGTATATCATTGACAAACTGCTTTGTCAGTCCCAGCCTAATTTGGAGGGGTGGCAGGAGAACTTTAGTGGGATCAACGTTCTGCTACTATGTTCTTGAATTCAGGTTACAAAGATGTTCTCGTTGGCCAACTTTTTTTGTTCCAGTGATGAGTCAAATACTGGCTGTCCCATTCACACAAAAAACATAAGTACTTTGTGTATCCTCCTTGCTGCTGAAGGAGGCAAAGTCTAATTACTCAGAGCTTGCCTTCAAGTGCACAGAATACTCTAAAGGCACTGAAGCATATGTGCCATTGTGCAGTAGCACAGTTTGTAGAGGTTTTTTTTGAATGAGTCAATGAAGACTCTCCGCTCGCTCACATTGTACTCGAGTACATTTTTCCATCAGCCCAGGAGCATCACTGCATTACACTAGAGCACCGTCTTTGAGAAAAGTGTGGAAGAAATTTATTTTCTCTACTTCTGTGCGATAAAAATCTGGTATCAGGTCAAGCAAAGGGGTCAAAGTATGATGCAAGAAGAAGCCTATAGAGTCATTTTTTTGGAGTAAACAAGTAACAAGATTTTTTGGGGAATTTTTAGCCCAGGTTCCCAAATCTCATTTTGAATGCCAGTTTTGATGAAGGAAACACTAGAGAAAGATGTACCAAATTCATTAACCCCTTCCCAACATTAGATGCACCACTACATACTGTTTTGATATCTGTACTGGTATGCCTTGGCAATTATGCGGGCACTGGACCTGTGCCTGTATGATCTCCACTGGTAGCTCAACTTAAATGACCACCGAGCTCATCCTGTAACAGTCAGTGCTGGTGCTCGCACCACCCTTGACTGTTTAAAACTTTGAATGTTGTGACCAATAGTGATAGCAACATTTAGAAGATTGAGAGAGAGGGTGAGACAAGTCCACTCCATCGGCACCCCCTGCCATGCGATCACGGGAACCTGGTGGTTGTTATGCAGCCAGAGATTAAATAATTACCTTAATCTGACAGTTTCAGTGGCTTGTTATACCATGCCAAGAGTAGAGTCTAAAAGGCATTTTGTCAGTGTAAAAATGATAAATCTAATGTATTGCAATGCATGTGTATTGCAATACATTAGACCAGTGATCAAACTAATAAAAGTTAAAGTCAGATAGATAGATATACTAAGTAAAAATATTGTAGAAATATAAAAAAGGATGTGTAATTGCAATAATTTTCTAGGAGAAATACTTCATATTCTGGAACAATTTGAAGGATACCAACACTTTCGGCTATTGCTGTAAATCCACATTCACGCTGGAACCGCATATGTGGAAAACTGATGTTTTCTATAACATAACCAGCTTCTATCTCTTAACACCTGAGGCCAGAGCTAAGTTCCAGTTGCTTAACTATTTAGATGCTGCTGTCAATGTCGCACAGCGCACTGGCTCCTATTGGTTCCTCGTGACATGATTGGGAGGTACCAATGAGTTGGCCTCTATGGTTCTGTTTTCTTGGTACGTCTGGGCTTTTTAGAAGACCTCCATTTACACGAGATAAATTAAAAAATACAAAAATGTATCTCCAAGAAAATATGAAAAATAATATGAAATAAAATTGATATCACCACATCTGGAAAGGTCCAATCTACAAAGATACACTAGTAAATAACCTGCATGGCAGAGAAAAAAAAATGAAACACCAAATTGCATTTTTTTATCCCCTCACGTCACCAAAAATCCTAATAAAAAGTGATCAAAATATCAAAATATATAATCACTACTGGCATAATGGTCAACTTGCCACCCAAAAATTAAACTCTCAATTTGCTCAGCTAAGCGAAACACAAAACATTAGAAGTCTCTGGAAAAAAGTCACAAAGCAAAAAAAAAAAAAATTTTTTATTAACAGACTTTGGAATTTTTGTTCATCATTTAAATTGGCGTTCCCCAACTCGAGTCCTCAAGAGACACCAACGGTGCAGGTTTTCAGGATTTTCTCAGTATTGCAAAGGTGATAATTGAATTACCTGCATTGGTGATTATTCCAACCCCTGTATAATACTAAAGGGCCTGTCACACGCATCAATATCGCCTGCACGATATCGGCTGCACGTGAAGTTGCAGCGATATTGATGCGTGTGACATACTGAATCAACCAGCGATAAATCGCTGGTTGATGATCGCCAGGTTTTAGAATCTGTCCTAAAACCTGGCGATTGTCGCCCGGTGGACACGCAGCATCGCTGCGTGTGACACCGGGAGTAGCGATATTCCAGCTCCCAGCGCCTCTCACAAGCGCTGGGAGCTGGTATCCAAGGTAAACTGCGGGTATCTAGGCAGCGCGCGCTGCCTAGATACCCGACGTGTACCTTAGTTACCAGCCTCCTCCGCTCACCGGCTGGTATCTAAGGTACACAGCGGGTAACTAGGGTCCCTAGTTACCCGCTGTGTACCTTAGATACCAGCCGGTGAGCGGAGGAGGCTGGTAACTAAGGTACACGTCGGGTATCTAGGCAGCGCGCGCTGCCTAGATACCCGCAGTTTACCTTGGAGACCAGCCTGCTCCCGCTTCCAGCAGGCTGGCAGCGGGAGCAAGACATCGTGGAAACGATATTTAAATCGTTTCCACGATGTTTCTGGTCAATTGATCGCTGGTGAGTCTGTCTGTGTGACAGCTCACCAGCGATCAGCCGTCAATGTCGTCAGCGATCAGATCGCTGACGACATTGACACGTGTGACAGGCACATAAGTGCCCCTTTACACGCTGAGACTTTCCAGCAATCCCACCAGCGATCAGACCTGGCTGGGATCGCTGCAAAGTCTCTATGCAGTCGCTGGTGAGCTGTCAAACAGGCAGACTCACCAGTGAGCAGTGAGATCAGAGAGCAGGGTAAATATGGGGTTGCGAAGCAGCGCGCTCTGCTTAGTTACCTGTTTACCCTGGTTATCAGTGTCCTCCCGCTTCGCTTACAGGCTGGACTAAGCCGGTTAATTTGCCGGTAACCACTATCCATGGTCCTGAACAACCGCAATATCATACCCTAACTGCTGTCCTCAGTGCTGAAGTTTTCTCGCCTGGATTCTCAGCATGGACCATGGACAGCAGCACACTTGCCACACTCTCATGCATGCAGCCATGCACACGCACCACACTCAAGTCAAAAACACCCCCACTTGCATGACTGTCATGCATCAAAAATGCTCTATTTTTGATGCATGACAGTGTACCTCCACCCTTACTGTTGTAATCTGTTTTTTTCCTAGCTAGGAAGAATCTGTTGGGCTACATTCCCATAAGTTTTTGATGATGTGGATTTGTGCACCTATTTATATTAAAGAACCAAAATGCCAGTAATATGTCTTTCTGAAGTTATTTAACATGTTTTTCTCACGTTTTTGACATTGAGTTTTTGTCTCCTTTTGGTATGTTATGCTGTAAATAAAGCTGCTTTCTTTTTGTTTTGAAAATCTTTTTATTAGCCAGTAAAAGCATCTACAAACAGGAATGTAATCTATTTACATCACAGACATTTGCATCCAATACCAAAAATAACATAATATAGTTTATAAACTAAAAGGAATTGCACTGAATAAAGAATTAACTTATCAACTCTTGATTATCTTAGGATAGTAAAATAGTAAAATGTCTTGGAACATCTCTACTTTCCGTGCTACCTTCTTCTAGCAATAGAGAATTATTCAGCAAAAAATCTAGCGGAGGAGGCACCAAGAATATGATCAGGAGAGAGCAGTAGGAAGAATAAGTAAAAGGTTAATACAAATGCAAGAGAAGAAAAGGGTGACAGCAAAGACAGGGAGGGGGGATGGGAAGAAATGAGTAGAAATGGAAGCATGACTGTGCACCCTTCTCTCATGTCTCAGGGGACTCCCAGGACAATGTCTGTCAAGTTAGTCTGTCAAGAGCCGCAGGTAGTCAGGTGTTTCCTTAAACGTTATCCAACCTGCCCATGTCTTAGTATATTTGGATATCTGGTTGTCGGTGTGGGCGAATAGCCTTTCCATTCTACAAAGAAGGTCCATCTCTCTCACCCAGTCTGTCAGAGATGGTGGGGACTGAGATTTCCAATTTGAGTACGTTAAATGTGCCCGGGATCATGGACAGGAGGCCTATCCAAGGCAATGTTGTCAATGACCAACCGACCAGACGTTTCTCTAAAGGTACCTTTAAACGCCGCCACTGTGCCTAGCAACAGGTATCATCTACACGCGCACGTTTTTAACGGTTGCTAACGATCGCCGATACCGCATGTACACGCCGCCATTGCATTGTCAACTGAAGGTATCGTGGTTCCCCGGAAGTGCCCACAGATCCTGCAGATAACTGCCTGTTGAATCCCGTCGCCCCTTCACACGCCGCAATCAGTAGGGGAATGTGGGCGTACATGTTCTGCGGCGCCAAAAGATAGGCGTGACGGAGTTGTGTATGCCATGACGCTTACACGGTGATTGGACAACGCAATAGCGTCATGATTAGCCAGCCTGCGCAGGAAGGCTGGCTAATACATGACGCCATTGCAATTGTGTAGTGTGGTCAGTTCTTTAAATATGGCGCCCTGTGAAAGGACAGGCAATGATTACTCAGTAGCCCCCACCAATCATCGCTGATGGGGTGCAGTATCCAGCACGCTGTGGCACGCCCCGGGGAAATTACTAGGCGATGCTGATTCCATCCCCGTGCCCCGTTTAGACGCCACTACCATGGCAATTGTGCCTTTGTGTTACCTTGGATTTTTGAACACGGCTCGGAAACAGGTATCCGATTCAACTGCGGGAAACCCGATCACTTTCCCATCTTACACGCCGCCATTTTGTAGCAATTTCAAGGCAACAGGCACAAAAATCCCCATTGCCAGGCAGTTGCTACCACACAGTGGCGGCGTGTAAAGGTACCTTAAGGCAACCCACTGCCATGACTCCACCCGTGGAACCAAAGATCCTCACAAGAGATGAGGCTGTGTGGTATAGTTGAAAATTAGGCAGGCCTGTGCCTCTAAGCCCCTTTCGGGGCTCGTAAGCAACATGTGGTCTAGAAGGACCCTAGACAAATCTCCGACACAGTCTCCTCAAACTCTTGAAGAAGGTTCTGGGGAGAGTGATGGGAGAGTATGGAAGAGGTATAAAAGTTTTGGGAGGATATCCATCTTCAGGACGTTTATCCTTCTGAACCAAGACAGTCCACAGGATCTATAGCTACTCAGGTCATTCTGAATTTTCAATAAGACAGGTGTGTAGTGCAGGGAAAAATGTTGGGAGAAATCTGCAGAGATCCGCATACCAAGATATGCCAGGGAGAAGGGACACCACTTCAATGGGAAAGCGTCCCTGAGTCTCCTCTAACTGTCCTGTGGAATACCAATGTTTAGGATCTCAGATTTAGTAAGGGTACCTTTACACGCCGCCCCACGCGGCGATAAATATTGACAGCGATATGTTAACCTGGAACCATTGCCGCCAAATTGCCTCCCAATTGCGGCGTGTAATTTGGGAATTTGGTGGCGATATGTTGCCTCGCACCAGTTGCCTGATTTCAGTGCAAGCGAGGCGACATATCGCCGCCAAATTCCCAAATTACACGCTGCAATCGGGAGGCAATTTGGCGGCGATGGTTCCAGGGCGATATATCGCTGTCAATATTTATCGCTGAGGTTGCGGTGTGTAAAGGTACTTTAAGATTCACTTTAAAATTACTTAGGCCGGCTTCACACCACGGTTTAATCCGATCCTGGGCTGTCCGGTTTACACCGGCTTTTGGCCCCATAGTATCCCATGGGGCTGGATGGAGACGGATGGCAGCTATCTGCCATCCGGTTTCCATGTGTCCGGGAGAATCCGGCAGGAATCGGATTTTTCTTCCTGACACAAAATCTGAGCAAGCATTATTTTTGTGTCTGGGGAAAAAAAGCTGATCCTCCTGGATCCTCCCGGTCTGGTGCGAGCCGGTGCCCACTAACATGGAGGTCTGACACCGGAGCCGGATCCGGGAGCAGGACGCCAGGTGCTGAAGCTCAGCGCCATGGAGCTTTCCCCTGCTGACAGTTCAGGACCGCAACTTGCTCCCCGCAAACCGTGGTCCTGAATTATCTGCAGCTCCAATTGAACCATCCGGCTGCACACCGGACCAGAGGGTATATTTGGCCCTCGGGTTCTGTGTCCAGATCTGGTCCGGATCGGATCTGGCCACGGTGTGAAGCCGACCTTAGTCTTCCATAGGTCTTAAATTCTTTGAGGATTGAGGGAAGGAAGATCTCAGGGTTAGAGACATATACCAATAAATCGTCAACGTATAACGCTAACTTGTATTGTCTCTTGCATCCACCAATCCCCTGCACATCTGAGTTATTGCGTAGTGATACTGCAAGGTGTTTCATGACCAGGGCATACAAAAGAGGAGAAGGGTGCACCCCTGCCTGGTTCCATTTCAAATAAAGAAGAAATCTGAGAGTACTCTATTACAGTGCACCCTGGCAGAGAGGTCCGAACACAGCGCCATAATCTTATTAATGAACAAGGGTCCCAGGCGGATCTGCTCGAGCGTCCGCCGCAGAAAGAACCAGTCGACTCTGTCAAATGCCTTTTCCACGTCGACCGACAGGACACAGGCCAAGACCTTCAATTTGTGAATAAGGGAGATCAACATTATCAATTTACGGGTGTTATCGCGAGCTTCCCTCTGAGATAATGACCAGGTTGGCTTTATACCTATCAGTTGAGGCAGAAAAGGTGAGAGTCTAGTTGCCAATAACTTGGAAAACAGCTTAATATTAACATTTATCAAAGAGATCGGGTGGTAACTCGAGTAGATCTTGTTTTTCCCTGCCTTAGGGATAACCGTCACGGTCGCCTCTAAGGGTACCTTTATACGCCGCAACCACGGGAGACATTTTTGACGCCGATATGCCGCCCTGGAATTATCACCGTCAAATTGCCTCCCAATTGCGCCATGTAATTGCGGAATTTGGCAGCGATATGTTGCCTCGCCACGGTCGCCTGATTTCAGAGCACTGTGATTCCCCAATTACACGGCTCAATTGGGAGGCAATTTGACGGCGATAATTCCAGGGCGACATATCGCCATCAAAAATGTCTCCTGTGGTTGCGGCGTATAAAGGTACCCTAAGAACTGTCTAGGGAAGGGGTGCCCCAGTGAAACATCATTGAACACCCTACTCATGAACAACTGCGAGGAAAATGTTTGGTAGAATTTTGCCGTGAAACCGTCTGGGCCGGGACTCTTGTTAACAGGTGATGACTCAATGACCCATGAGACCTCATCCTGTGAAAAGGGGTTCTCTAGTTCCAATGCCGAAGCCTCTGACAGAGTGGACAGTGCTGTTTTGACCCGCAACCTCAAAACAAGGGCGGGCCCCAAATCTTTTCCAATGTTGTACAAAGCCTCATAGTACTCTTTGAACGCGTTAGCAATAGATTTGGGAAGATGTACCAGCCCATTTACAGGGTTGCGGACTGCAGGAATAGACTGGCTGGACACCCTTAGATGTAACCGCCTTGCAAGCAGACACTCACACTTATCAGCAAATTTGTAAAGGAACTGTTGTGCTTGCTCCCTGAATGTGGCGTGGGTTTGGTCAAGTAGTTGCCTAAGGTTGTCCCTCTTATTAGTTAAGGTCATTAATGTGTCAGGCTTAGAATCTCTTTTATGTTCTTGTTCCAAATCATGGATCTGTGAGAGCAGGTCAGTTATGAGGGCGGACTTCTCTCTTTTTAATCTTCCACACTTCCCAATGAGGAACCCCCTCAACACACATTTTAGGGCCTCCCACTGGGTCAGGAGAGGAGTCTCGTCATCGGCATGCAGTTGTACGAACTCACAAATAGCAGATGTAATTTTGTTAACAGTATCTATATCATTCATCAAGTTAGGGCTTAGTCTCCATTGCCATGACCTCATCGGAGAATCAGGTGGTGTAAGAGTCAGGAAGATGGAGGCATGATCCGATCACATCATTGAGCCAATATGAGGTAAAAAGGTATGATATAATGAGCGCTAGGGACAGAAACAGGCACTGGGCTCTTATCGAATATTACCTTTCAAGTTTATTGTGAACAGTAGAAGTTACAGGTCTCCTCGCCACAACATGTTTCGACACTAAAGGTGTCTTTCTCAAGTGGATCCTCATATCGTGCTCAATTCCTCCCTTTGGGGAGTGTGGTTTGAGAGCAGCTCTGGGACAGGATTTGGTCAACACAGAGGAGCTGCCCTTCCCTGGGCTCCTGATCTCTGGGAGAGACGTTGAAGTTCCATAAGGAAAGGCTTCTCTACACATAGCAACGGATTTATGCCTGCGGTTAAATCTCACCTCAAATCATCAACCTAGTTGTGCAGGGGGCGCAACTAGAAAAGGTGAGTGACATATCAATATAACCCCTTGCTTCGGCTAATTTGCACAGTGTGGCGCAACAATTTTTTGGTTTTTCTTTTATCATTGAGCCAATATCAGCCATGGGTTGCCATTCAAGCAGCTGGTGCTGTATGAAAAAGTGGTCAATGCGGCTATAGGAGGAGTGGACCGCAGAGAAATGCGAAAAATCATTCATGGTCAGATGCAGAATACGCCAAACATCGACTAGTCTAGATTGGAACAACTCCTTTGTGAGGGAACCTAGCTGTTTGAAATGCCAGACTTACCCACTGAGCTGTCCATAGTTCTTTCCATAACCAAATTGAAGTCTGTTAATGAACCGATGACTCAGGAGTAACATTCAGATTCCATAGAAGTCGTTGGTGACTGTACTGACCGCAATCCCTGACTACACACCGCAACTAGAAGTAACCGTGGGATGTAACTAACTAGACCTAGACACCTCTGCACAGCCGGAGAACTAACTTATTCTAAAGATGGATGTAGGAAAAGCTATCTTGCCTCAGAGCAGAACCCCAAAAGAATAGCAAGCCCCCACAGATATCAACTGGGAAACAAGAGAAGGAGAAACAAACACAGGCACAGTAAATGTTTTAGCAAAAGAGGCCAAACTAGCTATATTGGTAAGACAGGATATAATACTATTGCGGTCAGTATTAAACACTATCAAAAAAACAACAACAGCAGATAGTGACTCAGGGTAATTTTTGTACTAAGACTCAGCGCCCTCTATAAAACCAAAATCCCCAGCAAACCAGAGGAAGAATGAAACAAATGTCTCAATTATCAATTAATGATTTTTATTAAATAATTCAAAAAATCATTCAATAAACATATATCCATTGAGGTACCACAATTATTAAAGGCACTCCTCCTTTCAAACAGAAACAATTTCTTCAGTAACTCATTGCATAATAAAACCAGTACAAAAGGGTGCTGCTGTGTGACAGTAATTTATCTGATGCCCTGAGGAAGACTTTGTTTGAAACGATCGTCGGCAGGAGGGGTGAGGAGCCTGTGACTGAACGGCAGAGGTGCAGCCTGGATTCAAAGGTAAACAGTAGCAGGACTCTGTGTTACTTTGTAGGGGGTCCCTTATTTGAGTATGGGGATAGTAAGTTTGCCTCTTCTAGTAAGTCTGCAATCTTAGGCTGCATTTGGTGAAGGAACTCTTTAGGAACACCAATACTTGAGCCATCAGATAAATTACTGTCACACAGCAGCACCCTTTTGTACTGGTTTTATTATGTAATGAGTTACTGAAGAAATTGTTTCTGTTTGAAAGGAGGAGTGCCTTTAATAATTGTGGTACCTCAATGGATATATGTTTATTGAATTATTTTTTGAATTATTTAATAAAAATCATTAATTGATAATTGAGACATTTGTTTCATTCTTCCTCTGGTTTGCTGGGGGATTTTGGTTTTATCAGTATATGAGTGAAACTGTTAATTGTTGGACTATTGATTTCAGCGCCCTCTATATCTGCAGACTTCTATAAGTCAAATGCCAGCAGAACTGGAAATAACAGATAATAGTGAATGGTAAAATTCCTAGGAAGGAAACTTCCTATCTGAGAGCAGATAAACAAATATACAGACTAAATCGCAAACCCACAACTCAGAATAAGATAAAACATAAGCAGAACCTTAAGCACACAAAAGTGTGCCACAAAATATCAAAAAACGATCCACTTAGCTTGCAAAGAATTCCACAGAGCAGAAGAAACCAGAGAGATGTGAACTCCTCCAAGAACCAAAGACAACTGGCAAGGATTGATCCACTTCAAACCATTATATGCTCCAAGAACCAGATTGGCAATCATCATCATCACCAGTGAAGCCCACACAGTCAGCTGCATCACCAGCAATAACCACCGGAGGGAGCTCTGTTATGAACTGGCAACTGAGGAGTAACATGTGGTGTTCACAGGAAAGGTTGGACACTAATACTGGTCGCGGAATCCTGACTAACCCCCGCCACTAGAAGTAACAATGGAACGCACTACGATGCCCTATAATGCCTCAGCACAGCCGGAGAACTAATTAAACCTAAAGACGGAAACAGGAAATACCTGACTGCCTTGGAGCAGACCCCAAAGGAATAGCCAGCCCCCCACAAATACTGACGGTTAGTGGAGATGAAAAACAATACACAGGCAGAAAATAGACACAAGCAAAGAGAGGTCCAACTATAACTGAATAGAGAAAGGACAAGACGGATTACTTCTGCGACCAGCAGCAAAACCCATATCAAAAAGCCAACTGCTGGATATGCAAAACATCTGGGCCCACACGGACTCCCCTCCCACTAAACCAGCAAGACTCCTGCAAATAATTCGAAAGTCAGTAAAACTGACACTAAACAAAACTGGGAACTATAGACAGGTAGTGGAATGGTTAATGGACTAGGGAGAAATTCCTCCCTAACTGAATGCAGGGAAAAAACAACACTTATACAGACAAGATAACAAATCCTACACTCAGAGCAGAAACGTGTAATTCAGATACAAAAGGCACATTACAAAAGAGCCACAGATTTGCAGAAAAACAACTATTCACTTATCTGTAAGGGATTCAGCAAGGACCAGGAGAAGGCAGGAGAGAAGCAGTCACCTCATGAACAATTGACCACTGGCAAAGAGGCGGCCAAATCAGCGCACTTAAATTTCCCAGTCCAAACCAACCCTCCAGTCATTATCAGATTCAGGTGATACATCTCTCACAGACAGAGTAGATGCATCACCAGTCTCAACCACATGAGGGAGCTCCAAACCAGAAATTCCATGCAAGGAATCCACAACAGTACCCCACCCCCCCTCGATGAGGGGTCACCGACCGAACCCTCACCAAACACCCCAGGCTTGGCAGGATGAGCCAGATGAAAGGCGCGAAGTAACTCATTGGCATGTACATCGGAGGCCAAAACCCACGAATTATCCTCCTGACCATACCTCTTCCCCTTAATGAGGTACTGGAGCTTACGTCTCGAGAGGCAGGAATCCAAAATCCGCTCGACCTCATACTCCAAATCCCCATCAACCAACACCGGATCCGGAGGAGCAGCAGAGGGAAACACCGGCTCCAAATGCCACCTCAACAAAGACTTGTGAAACACATTGTGACTCCGAAAGGACGCAGGAAGCACCAACTGGAATGAGACAGGGTTAACAACCTCAGAAATCCGGTAAGGACCAATAAACCGCGGTTTAAATTTGAGAGAGGAAACCCCTATAGGAATATGCCGAGAGGACAACCAAACCAAATCGCCAACCCTAAACTGGGGACCAACACATTGACCGCGATTAGCAAAACGCTGAGCATTCTCCTGAGACAAAAACAAGTTGCCCACAATCTGAACCCAAATCTGCCGCATCCTCTCAACTATGGAATCAACCTCCAGGCAGGCAGAAGACACAACCTGCCTGGATGAAAATCGAGGATGAAAACCGAAATTACAAAAGAAGAGCGAAACCAAGGTAGCAGAACTAGCCCGATTATTAAGCGCATTCTCGGCCAAGGGCAAAAAGGCAACCCAGTCATCCTGGTCAGCCGACACAAAACATCTCAAATACATCTCCAAAGACTGGTCAGTTCTCTCCGTTTGACCATTAGAGTGAGGATGAAATGCAGAAGAGAAGGACAGCTCAATACTTAGCTGAGCCCTCCAAGACCTGGAAACAAACTGGACCTCCCCAATCAGACCCAATATTTTCTGGAATGCCATGCAACTGAACGACATGCTGGAAGAAACAACGGAACCAACTCCGAAGAAGACGGCAACTTTGGCAAAGGAACTAGATGAACCATCTTGGAAAACCGATCACAAACAACACAGATAAAAGTCATACTCCGGTAAACAGGAAGATCAGAAATAAAATCCATAGAAAGAGGAGTCCAAGGTCTCTCCAGCACAGGCAAGGGTAACAACAACCCACTAGAACGGGAACAAGAAGCCTTAGACCGTGAACACGTCGCACAGGACTGCACAAAGGCCCAAACATCACGTGTGAGGCACCGCCGGCATGGTCCCCATGGACAGGGCACATCACATGGAGGATCAGGGTATGATCCTGTCCACACTAGCCGGTTTTACTGTGATGATGCTGTGTGAACCTACCTGAAACACAATGAGTTAAATCTGAGAGTGAGTGCTGTAGATCTGACACATAGATGAGCTGGATGAGCGGCTGTATGGGAACTGTGTGTCCTAATTGGTAGCAGCCCAGGTGGGTGTGTCCTGAGTAATAGCAGCCCAGGTAGATGTGTCAGTGTGGGCGTGGCAGGCACGATAAAGAGCCTGCCAGTTGATTGAATGGGAGATCATTAGCAAGACATTCATCAGCCAGAGAGCACCAGACGAGAGATTGAGCCAGAGATTGAGATCCAGTCTGAGTGAGATCAGAGCAGTGCAGGGCTCTGTGGTGTGCGGACATGAAGGGAGCGTGCTAGCTCCATACCGGTTGCCAGGACCGGGGTCGTGACAGCTCCTGGAATGGAGAAGCCATGGCTGACCCAGGTGGACGCTGATCCGGATTTGTGGCGAGATACGTCCAGGAAGGAGCACTTGGGGATGCTTGGTCTACCCGTGACTCAGGTAGCGAGACCCGTATCCGTGCCTGGTAAGAAGGTAGTTTCTGTATGCTAGTGTGAACTGTGTACTTTGTGCGTAAAATGTGCCAGGAGGGCATAGCCGCCATTGGGTCCGACTAGTCAGTGAAGGGACCCGTTGAAGTGGATGTGTATTCTATGGCTTATATAAAAGACCCAGCGAGTGTATGTAGCCCTACGGGAGGCAGATGTATGAAGTGTGCTAGGCAGGCATAGCCGCCATTGGGTTCGACTAAAACAGTCAGTGAACGTTGAAGTGTATGTACCGGTGGTCAGAAGCAGGGTTTAGAAGGGTTCCTAGAGTGGGGAAACCGTGGTTGAACAAGGGGCGCTGGTCTGGACGTGTGGCGAGATACGTGCAGGAAAGAGCCCTTGGGAGGATGCATGGCGTACCCGTGACTCAGGTTGCTCAATAGATAAGTATATGATGGGCTGTGAGCATGTGAAAGGAAGTATGTGATCCATGGTCGCTTATATGTTGGATCACATGCAGTGTGAAAGAACCCTGGCCAGGCTGGTTCGGATGTGTGGCAAAACACGGCTGGAGGGTGCCTGTATTCCGGGGTAGTGTAGAGGTGGGTAAATAAAGCCAGGCGGCTGGTACCACCATTGGGACCCACAGGGCCCGTTGATGAATATGGTTACTTAGGTACTGCTAATGTATGGGGAGCGTTTAGATAGGCCAGAGGCCGTAACCACCATGGGAGCAGTTGTTAGTGCTCCAAGGGTTTGAAAGAGAGGCGGTGACAGGTCCAGGGTAACTATAGGACGTCGTGTGCAATATATGTGTGTCCGTAATGTTATATGTAAATGTATCGTGTATTTATGTACTGTGCTTATAATCAATGTGCAATGTGTCAAACATGCTACCCGGGTTACGTTATGTATGTGAGCAAATCAACGGGTAGTCATTGGTTAAATTATAAGCACGTGTTGGTGTCGTTATGCTGCAAGCAAGTTCCCCGGGTCGCTACCTCACACACACGACAATAAAAGCCACCAAAAGGTCCGGCTGACCAAATTCCTGGAACCAAAAATACCAGGATCACCCGCCAAGACAAAACAATGAATTTCAGAAATAAGCCTAGTAACCCATCCGGCAGGCACAAACAATATCCCCTCAGGACATTGTCACACTTCCAGGGAGAGGCGCCCTAGAGTGGACCCACTGGGCAATGGTACCGAACTCCCCTGGGTGAGCTGGACCTAGTTTATCCAACCCCTATACAGGGATTGTCAGGGGCAACAGGGTACAAGGCTAGGAGAACAGGAATGGCTCTACCGGAGGAGAGTACAAGGAAGGGCTGACCAACAGTCAGCAAGGCAGAAGCAAACTAACCTAATAATCAGGCACCTCCCATCAGTGGAGGTGGCCTAATATACCAGAGGAAGAGCAGCTATTGGTCAAGGGGAGTGCCAGGTTGGACCGTGCCGACCCCTAGAGTCACAGGGGAGGAGTGCACCTAGTGCGCCGCTGATTGGTCATATGAATACGACCATTGTAATGTGCTCATGTGTGAGCCTGGTGGTCAGCTGTCAGGAAGGAACCCGGCGACAGCTCCGAGACACAGTACGCCTGGACGCCGGATGCCCGGTCGGCAGAGGAGCAGAGGATGCCGACCCGGGAGAGGTGAGCTGGGGAGCAGTGCCAGGGGCACAGTACCCCCTCCCTCACTCCCCCTCCTCCGAATACGCGCTAAGAACGTCACCAGAATGCGTGCACATCAATGTTCTCTCGTGGCTCCCAGGTCCTCTCAGGACCAAAGCCAACCCAGTCAATCAAGAAGAGGGTCTTGCCTCTACTCTTCTTCATGGTAAGGATGTCCCTGACCTCATAGACATTCTCGGAGCTGAGAGGCCGTGGCACGGTGCCGGAGGATGGAAACGATTAAGCACCACTAGTTTCAACAACGAGACATGAAAGGAATGGGGATGCGAAGTGAGGCAGGCAGTCTCAACTTGTAGGCAACGTTGTTGATGTGTCCAAGGACTTCGAAAGGACCGATATAACGCGGCCCTAACTTGTAGGATGGCACCTTCAGCCTGACGTATCTGGAAGAAAGCCACACTTTATCGCCTGGGAGATAAGACGATGCATTTAAGCGTCTCTTATCGGCATGTCTCTCCATCCTGCCGGACGCCTGTGTAAGGGCATCTCTGGTCTCACTCCAGATCTTGGTAAAGTCCACGGACAATGCATTGGCTGCCGGGTTGCCGGACACTGAGGAGAACAGAAGAGGTAAACCAGGATGTTGCCCGAATACCACGACAAAGGGAGATTTAGCTGACGACTCACTAGAGTGATTGTTGTAAGCGAATTCCGCCCAAGGAAGGAGACTTGTCCAGTTATCTTGATGAGCATTGGCGAAGTGCCGTAGGTAGGTGGTGAGGACTTGGTTAATGCGCTCCACCTGTCTGTTGGACTGCGGATGATAAGCCGAGGAGAAGTCCAACGTGATGTCCATATGATTGCACAGCGCCCTCCAGAACCGGGAAGTGAACTGAACTCCCCTATCGGACACGATATGACAAGGAAATCCGTGGAGCCAGAACATCTGTTCGATGAATATCTTGGCTAACTCAGGATCGGATGGTAGACCGGGCAAAGGAACGAATTGAGCCATTTTAGAGAAGCGATCTGCGACTACCCATATGACCATACAGCCGGAGGAGCAGGGTAAATCCGTAATGAAATCCATAGCTATCTGTTGCCAAGGAGCCGATGGGACCGGGGGAGGCAGTAGACATCCAGCCGGTAACTCTCTGGACAGCTTATTTCTAGCACAGGACGGACATGAAGCAACGAAGTCGTGGACATCTTGACGGATAGTAGGCCACCAATAGTGACGAGAGATCAAAGAGAGAGACTTCTTGACTCCTACATGACCGGCAATGCTCGACAAGTGCCCCCATGCCAGGATCGCCCTCTTCTGATCCTGTGCTACGAAGGTCTTCCCCGGCGCAAGTCCAACTACACGTAAGGGAGCCATGGTGATTATCTTGGTAGGATCGACGATATGGAAGGTGTTCTCCTCCACATCCGACTGCTGGAAGGACCTTGACAGAGCATCAGCCTTGACGTTTTTACTGCCAGGCCGGAAGTGCAGTTCAAAGTTGAAACGGGCAAAGAACAGGGACCACCGGAACTGCCGGGGGTTGAGTCTCTGGGCGGACTGGAGATAAGCCAGGTTCTTATGGTCTGTGAAGATAATGAACGGATGAACGGCACCCTCGAGGAGGTGTCACCGCTCCTCCAATGCCAATTTGATGGCCAGCAATTCACGATCCCCAATAGAGTAGTTGCGCTCCGATGAGGTAAATGCTTTGGAGAAAAACCTGCAGGTGACTAACCGACCTGAAGAGGATTTCTGGGAGAGGACAGCCCCCGCTCCTATGGAGGAGTCGTCTACCTCTACAATGAACTATCTGTTTACCTCTGGTCGGTGCAAGGCAGGAGCCTCGGGGAAGGAGCGCTTTAAGGTGGAAAAGGCATTCTCAGCTTCTGGGGTCCAGTCGCAGGCTTTTGCTCCCTTACAGATGAGAGGCGTGATGGGCTTGATCAAGGACGAGAAATGGGGAATTAATTGCCTGTAATAATTAGCAAAATCAAGAAACCGCTGAATAGCCGTAGTCCCCACAGGACGGGCCACTTCAGCACGGCAGAGAGCTTCTCAGGTTCCATCCGTAATCCGGAGTCAGAGATGATATATCCGAGAAAGGTCAAAGAGGTCTGCTCAAAAACACATTTCTCCATCTTGGCATACAATAGATTCCTCCTCAGTCGCAGGAGGACTTGCCGCACATCCCGTCTATGAGATGACAAATCCGGGGAGAAGATGAAGATATCGTCCAGATATACCACTACACACGTGTACAACAGATCACGAAAGATGTCATTGATGAACTCCTGAAACACTGCGTGAGCGTTACACAACACGAACGGCATGACCAAATACTCATAATGGCCGTCCCTGGAGTTGAACGCCGTCTTCCATTCGTCTCTGGCACATATGCGAACCAAGTTGTATGCTCCTCGGAGGTCTAATTTTGTGAAGATGCAAGCCCCTTTGAGCCTGTCAAAGAGCTCTGGAATCAGCGGCAGGAGGTATTTGTTCTTGACGGTGATGGCATTCAAGGCTCTGTAATCTATGCAGGGTCGAAGGGTGCCCTCCTTCTTCTTCAAAAAGAAAAACCCAGCGCCAGCAGGGGATCTAGATTTTCGAATGAAGCCCCTAGCCAAGCTGTCCGTGATGTACTCAGACACGGCGTGTGACTCGGCTGGAGACAATGGGTAGATTCGTCCCTTGGGTGGTGTAGCACCAGGAACCAGATCAATGGGGCAATCATACGGCCGATGAGGCGGGAGGACCTCTGCCTCCGTTTTGTTGAAGACATCCGCGTACTGCCAATAGGCAGTTGGTAAACAGGAAGAACAGAAGCCAGTTGCGGGGAACCGGGTGGCAGAACAGACTTCAGGCATCTCTCATGGCATAAAGGACCCCACCACAGCACGTCCCCTGAGCGCCAGTCCAGGACAGGTTCATGAACCCGAAGCCAGGGAAGCCTGAGGAGCAGGGCATGGGAGAGACCAGGCATGACATAGAAGGCAATCTTTTCACAGTGTAGATCCCCGATCTGCACCTCCACCTTCTGTCACTTTGGTGACGATCTCCTGCAGCGGTCAGCCATCCACCGATGCAATCACGCGAGGCGTCACCAGAGGTATTACAGAGATTCCAAGTCGAGGCACCGCCTCTTGCTGAATGAAATTTCCTGCAGCCCCAGTATCCACATAGGCTAGCTCAGAAAAGCGTCTCTGCGGACGTATCACCTGCACGGGCAGGGTGAGGGGTTGAGAGGCATCGCTCTTGCCTAGGACGGTGTCTCTTACGTGACCTAGGCAGAGGACTTCTTCTGGTCTTTCAGGACAATTTTGGCATATAGGGAAATAGCGAGATCCCTGACTTTTAAATACTGGAAAAATTCCCTGTTAGAGAGGGAGAAGTGCTTTTTGAGGTAATCAAAAGAGTGTATCTCCAAGGTCCTCCCATCGATTTTATCAGCAAATTTAATTAGTCCAGCTTTCAACCAGGGATGCACCATGGAAGACTCCAAACTACTCGGGAGCAGCAGCTAATAGAGAAAGGACACCATAAGGGAGCATGGTGACATGAGGGCAAATCTTTTAGTGCAGTCAATCCATAACTCACGCATAAACTGCATGGGACCCAATAGCGGGATTAAATTGAGCAGGAGACCACAGGAGAGAATTAGGATGTACAGGGGCTAGCCAAAGTTTCTCCACCTCATCCCATCTGCTGTACGCCCATAGGGAAGTCCAGCAAGGAATGCTCCTCAAATGTGCCGCCCAGTAATATTTAAGTACATCAGGTACCGATAACCCTCCCCTAGACCTATGGGTCAGCAAGACCTCCCTCGCCACTCTGTGCCTCTTGTGATGCCAGATGAATCTAATAATAGTGGCCTGCAGGGCTTTCAACTCAGAGAGGGGGACCCTGACTGGTAGGGTTTCAAAAGCATAAATAAGCTTGGGGAGCAGGGTCATCTTTACCGCTGCCATACGGCCCATCCACGACATAGGGACATAGGGAGCGTTAGCCACTGTGTCAGGCTTGCCCTCAGATCTCGGAATAGAGGGGGAAATTATGTTTGTAAAGCGTGTCATAGGAGAATGTAATCTGTACTCCCAAATACTTAACAGCGTCCATCTTCCATCTAAATTTAAAATTCAGACGTAAGTGGTCCCAAGCCTTGGGGGGAATGTTCAAAGGCATTGCTTCCATTTTGCTAGAGTTAACTGTATAGCCAGAAAGGGCTCCATATGCCTTTAGAGCTTCTATAAGATTTGGGAGGGAAATATGGAGATTAGTAAGAGTCAAGAGTACGTCGTCCGCGAACTACGCAATCTTGAACTACTTATTCCCGAGGGTCACCCCCAAGATATTGGGATCCCTCCGGATGGCCGCTGCTAAAGGCTCGATACAAAGAGCCAATAAAAGGGGAGGCAGGGGACATCCCTGCCTAGTGCCATTGGAAATAGTGAAGGATTTAGATGTATAGAGGGGCAATTTAACTGACGCTGTAGGGTGCCTATATAGCGCCTGGAGGGCAGCCAGGAAGCCACCAGAGATGCCAAATGCCCGCACTGTTCCAAATAGGAAAGGCCAGGAGAGGCGGTCAAAAGCCTTCTCTGCATCAAGACTCAAAACTAGCGTCTGCTGTTTCCTCCGATTCGAGACATCCACCAAGTCAATCACTCTCCTAGTGTTGTCTCCTCCCTGACGACAGGGAATGAAACCCACCTGGTCTTTATGTATTAATAGTGGCAACCATCTATTAAGTCTGGCAGCCAGTTCACAAGAGCTATTGGCCAATAATTTGCACAGTCAAGGGGATCCCTGGGTGGCTTCAGGAGGAGAATCAGATGGGAGTGAAGCATGGTGGGTGGAATTGGGGCTCCCTGTAAGAAGGTGTTGAATAAAGAAGTCATGTGGGAAAGCAGAGTTTTAATAAAAGTTTTATAATAGAAGTTAGGCCGTTGGGGCCAGGCGACTTCCCCTGTGGCAAAGAGCCCAAAACCTCCTTGACCTCGTCCATAGATATTGCATTGTTGAGGGTATCTATTGCCTCCCGAGGCAAAGAGGGGAGCTCCAGAGGGGAAAGATAAGCCTAAATAGTCTCTGGACTCCACGAACCATCACCCAGCTGGTCACGTAAATTATACAATTTGTTATAGAAGCCATACAAAATGTAAGCTATGGCCTCTGGGTGGTAATGCGTGATCCCCTCAGAGTCACGTAGTGCCTGAGGGCATGAGGCTGCAGTGTGTTCTTTCAATTGACGTGCGAGGAGGGTATGTGCCTTATTAAAACACTTGTAAATTTTTTTTGAGAAAATTAGCATCTTCTCTGCGCCCTGGATTGCTAGGTCTTTCAACTTCTCCCTCAGTCCAAGCACCTCCCTCAAAGTAGACAGTGTTGGATGTGTCAGGAGCTTTTTCTCTTGCAATTTTAGAAGAGTCGCCAAAGAGGATCTATGGGACTCTCAGATTTCTTGGCCCTAGCTCCTTCTCTAATGCATAAGCCCCTCATCACCGCCTTATGGGCCTCCCACAAAACCCCCTCCGAAGAAACCGACCTCTCATTAAACCTGAAGTACTCCTCAAGTTGTGTTTGCAAAGAGGCTCTGATCGCTGGAACCTTGAGCAAAGATTAATTTAAGCGCCAGTGACCGTCACGAGTGAGTACAGACATGCTCCCAATATCCATGGTCAAGGGAGTGTGGTCTGACCAGGTAATGGGGCCTATTTCCATATCCCCCAGACTCCGCAGCAGGAGAGAATTCCCAAAAATGTAAGCAATCCTGGTGTGGGTCTGATGAGGGTGAGAAAAAAAGTAGAAGGCTCTCTCCCCAGGGTGCGCCACCCTCCAAGCATCAAATAAAGTTTCAGAGCGGATGAGTTTGTGGAAGCCTAACGATAGCCTCCGCATAGCTAGAGAAGACGGAAGCCCCCCGAGAGACAGCCTGATACTTCAGAGAAAGGGATGTTAAAGTCCCCCCCCACAATGGTCGCCGCCGGCTTAAGATTTCCAAGTAAAGTGAAAACCATCCTCAGGAATTGAAGCTGACCATCATTAAAAGCATAGATGTTAGTGCAAGGAGTACCTCCTATAGTAGTTTCTTTTATCACATATCTCCCCTTGGGATCAGTATGTGAGGCAATAATTTGAATTGGGCTGTTAGCAGTTATCAAAATGGCTACTCCCCACTCTTTGAGTCCGAATAGGCCGAGAACTGTTTGGGAAAGGTACGCGAGGCAAACTTAAACGACTCAGTGGAATCAAAATGTGTCTCCTGTATAAACGCCACCTCTGCTTTAGCATTACGTAGCTCTCGTAGCACAAGCTTCCTTTTACGGGGGGGGGAATTAAGTCCTTTTAAGGGAATTAAGGGAAATTATACGAGTCATCTTAATAGTACTGTGTGTAGGGCAAAGCTGGTGTTAAGTGTTTTTACCTTCAGGAAAGCAACCCTCAGGAGAGCGCCACTCCACGGATACAGAGAACCACATACCATCTGTCTCATCCTGATCCATAGGGGTGAATGTGGTCTGGGAAAACAAACAGGGTAGAAACGTAGAGGGAAGGGAAGACACAGACAAACAATGAGAAAATGGCATCTTATTGTTTTAAAAAACAATCTAAAGAAAGACATCAGTCCACATAAGCCGAGCTCTGCCCAGTTAGGAGTTCCGTTAGGGAAAAGTACCCGCCCTCAAAGCGGTCAAGATCGGGAGAAAAAAACAGAAACCTCCCTCAATCTCAAACACATCCCCTGGGAAATCTCTGTTAGAAGGTGAGGGAAAGGTGTCCAGAATGTCCAAATCTGCTCTGTCAAAAATGACAGTTGCAATGGACGAAATAGGGCAGACAAGACACCGACCTAGATCCCATCTCCATTATGTAAATATACTCCCAGAAAAGGGCCTTATCAGCATAATCTTATGAGAAACTTGGAAAGCAAATGTCCCAAAAAAAAAGAAAAAAAGACTGCAAAAACAGCTTCATGTACTTCAGGCCAGAATGGGAATCTCAAAATGAGGAAAGACAAAGTCTTGTAGTGTACAAGTCCTGGTTTATCAGGACCTCAGCGCGGGCGAGGGGAGGATCCACCATGTCCACCTTTTCCTCGCCTATTTCCCCTCGCCCCTCTTCTGGATCCTCCAACCTTGGTCCATACCGAGGCAGGGGTCCACCAGGTAAGTGCAGAGCCCAATGAGGAATATGAATGACTGGAATGTGCAGAGCTTTACAAAAAGCCGGGACGTCAGCTGGAGTGCGAAGAGAGGCTGATGTCCCCTCCTTCCTTGCCGTTAATAAAACGGGAAGCCCCATCTATACGCAATTTGATGTTTTTGTAGGACCACGAGTAGCGGCTTAAGATGTCTCTGCTTCTGCAAAGTAATACGGGAGATATCCGGGAAGAGCTGGACCTCCGCACCGATGTAGCTGGGGGTAGTGCTTCTCATCCGTGCCTTGGACATTATTTGTTCTTTAATAGAGTAATCGTGGACACAGCAAATTATATCCCGTGGTTGCCCCGTCATATTTTTAGGTTGGAGAGCTCTGTGGGCTCTGTCAAGTTTAGTAATATTTGAGGAGGGAACCCCAAGTACATCAATGAAAATGACTTGCAAAATGGAATCAGGGGATTCTGCGTCCTCAGCCTCAGGGACCCCTCTGACTCGAATATTACATCTACGGCCCCTGTTATCCAGATCGTCCATGTGGGATTGCATCTCATCTATCGCTGCTTGTTGTGATGTCACAAGTTGATGTAATTCTGACAAGTGCTTCCTAGTGGAGTCATGGTCGTCCTCCAGGGTCTCCAGCCTGCCACTTAGGTGATACAAATCCCTTTTAACACTGGCTATCTCGGCTCTGCATGTATCTTTAATCTCGTTGATGAGGATTCTGAAGATCTCCTTAGATGGCAAGGCAGCCAGCACGCTGTCAACCCTGTGGTGGGAAGCGGGGGCCCCCCAGAACTCCCCCCAGGCTGGCATACAGGGGCACAACCAGGGGTCTGGAGCATGTTATGGGAAGAGTGGTGACCTTGATTGGAATGAGGGAATAAAGGGCTCCGATAGACTCCTCAGCCTGGGTCTCCTTGTTTAGCAGAGGCTCTTGTATTATATGTGCTCTGAGACAGAGAGCCCATTGATGTCCCAGCCCTCTCTCCCCCAGCATCTCCCCAGTACAAGCTGGAACGCTATTGTCCTGGCTCATGCAGGGACCCCCTCCTCCCACTGACCTTGTGTTCTCCTGAGATGTGTGCTGGCCATCTTCTTCTCCTCCTCCGCTGTCCCCAGACTCATGCTGTGTCTTCTGCAGCTGTGCACTCAGGGGAATCCCCGTCTCCTTGCAGCCTGAGTAATGGCGCCTGCTCCCCCGTCGGAGGCTGTTCCAAGCCAAGGAATGTATCTAGGGCTGTCTTCTGGGCAGATTGACCCACCGCCGGCTGCGGTGCAGGTTTGTTGCGTTTGGGACCCATAATGTGGAGTTAAATCGGGCGTGCTAATGGTTAAAGTGCTTATTAAAGCTGAGGTTAGTGGGAGCAAATGGAACAATGCAAGATGTAAAATAGCGGTTGGAGATGGGAGGGAAATTATGAGTTTTAAAGTAGATTACCTGCAATAAAAGAACATAAACACCCATCTTGTGCAAGCTACTCGAACAGCACGTCCACTCTGAACTGTCCTCTCACCTCTCCTCCTGCTCCCATTTCGACCGCCTACAGTCCGGCTTCCGACCCCTCCACTCCACCGAAACAGCCCTGACCAAGGTCACCAATGACCTACTTGCTGCCAAGCACAAACGCCACTACTCCATCCTCCTCCTCCTCGACCTGTCCGCCGCCTTCGACACGGTTGACCACTCCCTTCTTCTCCGTATCCTGGAATCCCTCGGTATCACCCACCTTGTCCTCTCTTGGATCTCCTCATACCTAGCAGACTGGACCTTCAGTGTCTCCTACTCCCACACCTCCTCCTCGCCCTACCCCCTTTCTGTCGGAGTCCCCCAAGGTTCGGTCTTGGGACCACTACTTTTCTCCATATACACTCTCGGCCTAGGGCAACTCATTGAGTCCCACGGCCTCCAGTACCACCTCTACGCCGACGACACCCAAATCTACTTGTCCGGCCCCGACATCACCTCCCTACTCTCCAAAATCCCACAATGCCTTTCCGCCATCTCATCCTTTTTCTCTGCTCGCTTCCTTAAGCTCAACATGGACAAAACTGAATTCATAGTCTTCCCACCAAGAAATTCCCCCCACTTCTCAACCTATCTATCTGTGTCAATGACTGCACCCTCTCCCCAGTCTCCCAAGCCAGGTGCCTCGGGGGTTATCCTTGACTCCTCCATATCCTTCAAGCCCCACATCGAAGCCATCTCCACATCTCTCCGGCTCCAGCTTAGAAACATCTCACGGATCCGCTCCTTCCTTACCCACGACACCTCTAAAACACTTATTCATGCCCTCATCATCTCCCACCTTGACTACTGCAACCTCCTCACTGGCCTCCCATCCAACACCCTCACACCTCTCCAATCTATCCTCAATTCCGCTGCACGACTAATCCATCTGTCCCCCCGCTACTCCCCTGTCTCCCCCCTCTGCCAAGCCCTTCACTGGCTCCCCGCCTCCAAGAGATCCCAGATCAAAACACTAACCATGGCATACAAAGCGATACACAACCTGTTCCCACCATACATCTCCGCCCTGGTCTCCTGATACCTACCCTCATGCAACTTCCATTCCTCCCAAAAACTCCTTCTCTGCTCCCCCTTCATCTCCTCCTCGCACAACCAGCGTTCAAGACTTCGCCCGGGCATCTGCCATACTCTGGAACTCCCTGCCCCGACACGTCAGACAGTCTCCGACCATGAGAAGCTTCAAGTGTCACCTGAAGACTCACCTATTCCGTCAAGCCTACAACCTGCCATGAGACCCAGGCAACCGCCCCGTAACTGACACACCTCCAGCCTACTGTAGCCCCTCGTAGACTGTGAGCCCTTGTGGACAGGGTCCCCTCCTGTACCTATATGTCCTGATTGTCTAGAATTATTGTAATGGTGCTTGTCTCCCCTATCCTCATGTAAAGCGCCATGGAACCTAATGGCGCTATATAAATAAATAATAATAATACCGTACAAGATCTGTGCTCTTTTTTGTGGTACATTAAATCCTCGTACGTTCAAGAGGCTAGCTTTAATGGAGCCTTAGTAACAGTTACGCAGAGAGACAACACTGCGTCAACACTGGGTAGTCAGGGTAGAGAGACAAGGGTGGACAGAGTGAGGAGGATAAGTCAGTAAAAGGAAGAAAATCATAAGAGTGGAACAGAAAAAGTAGAGAAAAAGAAAAGCTGATAAATAGAAAGGGAAAGAAAAAAGAGGGAAACAAAAAAAAGCATACTACTCAGTAGGCAAATTCCCAATCCTAAATTGGGGACACACACAGTTGGATAAAACTGAACCAGAAAGTTTATCCAATACACTTTTTAAACAAATAGCCCTAAAGGTACCTTTACACGCTGCAACTTTTCTAGGAATTTCACTGGCAACTTACTGATTGCAGTGAAATCATGGAGACATTGTTCCATTTGTACACAGCAACAAGATAGAACAATGTGTCCATGATTTCACGGCAACCAGTAAGTTGCTAGTGAAATTCCTAGAAAAGTTGCCGCGCGTAAAGGTACCCTAATGGGGAGAAAAATCAACAACAGAACAAGCATGACCACCAGGGGGCAATCCCACCCATCTGCCAGACCCTATGATAACTAAACACTATTAGGCTTTACGCGCCAACCCCAGGATCCCCCAAATAGTACTCATTCCCTCCCCAACCCCAACAAAAATATATACACTAAAGAAACTACAATTGCCAGTGAACCCGATCTCTATGATTCGACAGGGTCTAATGCAAGACTAACAGGTATACAACACCGCTCATCCGTAGGCAGTATTAAATAATCTCGGAGAGGCAAGTTAGTAAAGGTTGCAAAGACTGTCCATCAAAACGGAGCAAAGACCTCCATTGGGTCTCAGTATGCTTCACTGCTCAACTGGGCGGTCTCTTATGGAACCTCTGCGTTGAGACCTCTGAGGCAAGTAGGGACGAACCTGACCAACACCATCCCATGGCGAGAAGGGATTTTGTGGCCAGTCAGGGAAAGCAATGTCCAGTAAGCCCAGACCATTGATGAAAGCTGATAGATCTCTCGGGTCACTCAGAAGGAAGATCCCTTGCTGGTTCCGGACCTGGAAATGAAAAGGGAAACCCCACAAGTATGGGATATCTCTCACCCTCAAAGCATCCAGGACTGGCCGAGGCGCCCATCTTTTAGCAAGAGCCGCTCTAGACAGGTCTGCCATGAGATGTATCTTAGCCCGTCAAAGTTAATAGGGCCCTTAAGACGTGCCTGTCTCATGATCTCATCTTTCAGGTGATACTGATGTAGGCGACAGATCACGTCCCGTGGTTTATTGACGTCAGTCGTTTGGGGCGAAGCGCCCAATGGGCTCTAGCAAATATGACTGTGTCTGGCAGCCTGTCTAGGATCGTGTTGAACAGGCCCTGAAGTGTTGGGGCCAGATTCACAAGACCTGTAGCCTCTGGCAGACCACAGATATTGTTCCGCCAGTCCCTGTTTTCAGAATCTTCCATCAAATAAAACAAGTGGGAAAGCTGCTCTGAATGCTGATCTAAAGTCTCCTGAAAGCCCTTTAGAGTCTCAATCTGAGAGGTACTGGAAGCCTCAAGTACAGATACACGCTCCATAACCTGAGCCACAAAATCTTAGGCCCTGTATTTCAGCCTGGCATAATAATTCTAGACGGGAAATATAGCCTTCCATATCTGCCTTAGTCTGTATGTTGCTCATGCGGGTCTGTAGGTCTTTTATCTCTTCCAACATCATGCATGGTGACTGGGTACGGGGTCTTACCGACTGTGCAGATGTAATTGTAATGGGTTGCAGTGCCTGTCCATCTATGGTCAGGGAGATGACATAGTTAGTGGGAACTGGATCAATTGATGGCAAAGCTCCAGTCCCCTGTGCCTGGGATGACACAATATTAGTAGCTTCAGTCATGAACATTTGAATGCTCTGTTCCCTACTTAATAACGAATGAATAACCCCAAAGGTAAGGATAAAACTAACATGCTTTATTTAGACAAATATACAAGCACACCTCAAAACCAAAGTGACATTACCTACACCAATAAATATGATTAAAAAAATCAATTAGTATTGTGACGTAGCGATCACCGATCGGGTTGGGGTTCACTCACTTAGCGGCAATATTCAGAAACAGAAACAGTCTCTCCACTTAATAAAGTTCATGTCGGTTTATTGTCTCAGCATAAACCGTCCTTCAGCATATAAACCAGAGCCTTTCTGCAGCTCACAGAACATATTGCATAGTATAGCCTGTCTTTACCTCACATACAGCCTGTAGTCAGTCCACACAGGCCTCCAGGACCTGAGCTCTCCATGCTCAGTCTCTGTCTGTCTCCCACATGTCAAACACAGACTCCATTAAGACAACCTGAGACACACCCACATCTCCAGCAAGTTGCAAGTTTAACTCTTGCCATGCTGTTAAGCAGACTGTGGTTTCCATGGCAAGACATTCATAAGAACATCGCAGCAGGCTTCTGCCTGTGTGAAACATACTGGCCATGTATAGTGCTGCCATTCAGACCATGGCTGGCTGCCATATCACATATTCCCCCCCTCTGCCTAAAGCCATCTGGCTTGGCACCATACGTCCCTATACCATGGGGGTCGTCTGTGTTGCCACCAAGGGTCAGACCTTGTTACCCCATCAGACCCTATCACCTCATGTGTACGAGTCTTACCTCTGTGAGGCCTTCCCCACCCCCAGCAGTCAGTATGGTAGTGTGCGTCCCTTGCACCTGTGGCTGCTGTCCGGCCTTGGGCGTTTGTCCTTGAGACACGATCCGTCACTGTCAACAGACTCTCTTCAGTCAAGACATCTTTTGGGTATGTCACTTTGTCAATTGTCTCTCTCCATGGCGGCCTCCAATGGTCAGAGTTGTAGTGAGACACGTTTACAGCTAAATCTCTTGTCTGGTCTGCTGACTTTGAGGTAGCTCGTACACTACAGGGTCTACTGTCTGAGTCCTTCAGCCTCGGTGTAATAGGGGATTCTATACCCCTTAACCTATTACATCCCCTTTTCTCAGGACGTCTTCGGATAGCTCTCTGTCGGCACCTTTCTTCATCACCTAGAGACCCACTGCATCCTTTGTCTTCAACTTCTGCTGTGACCCATCTATTACTGGGAGGACCCCCACTTTGTTGAGTACCATGATGTAAAGATGGCTTCCATCTTCGGCAGCGACGTTGTCTCTTGATTCTTGCTCTTTCCAGCCTTAACTGCTGCACTTCTTTTAGGTGACTCACCCTATAAGTGAGAAGAATCCGCATATTATCAAGACTCTCCTCTGTCCCCACTATGAGGAATGGAACCATACCCACTTTCCTGGGTATCTTCTCTTCTCTATCGTTGGGAATTCGTACTCTCGTTACTCCGGCCTTATCCACCATTTCCTGCATGAGTCGTCCATTCTCCCCGATGACTTCTTTTATCAGCGCACTAGGCACCTGGACAACATCTTCCAGTAGACTCTGGGCTCTCCTCATAAGCCTCAGCCGCCTAGTAGCTTCTTCATTCTTTAGCCGGATCAACTGCTTCATGCGAATACACCTCAAGTGCATGTCCTTCAGGATAGCCACCCGATCCACAGTGACTTTGGATGTGGACAGAACCACCAGCTGTTTACCTTCTGGAGACCAGTACACCTTACAGGCTTCCACGGACTTCTTGAAGTCATCATGCACAGACTCTCTGGCACACTCATCTCTCAAGTCTTCCGGAACCTCTACCAGGCACTTGAAAAAGGGAGTCTCACGCTTTTCTTCTGCCACGACACGATCACCTTGCTCAGTGTCTGGAATCGTCTCTCTCCGAACTTCCCCTTTTTCAAGACGGTTTAACAGATCGGACACCTGCAGCTCCATCTTCTCCAATGCTGCCTTATTTATCGACTGGCTTTCCGCCAGGCGACCTCTGATCTCGGATATTGTTCTCTCCAACACACTTACTCGGCACTCAGCTGCCTGTCTCCGAAGTTCTTCCTGCTTTAACTGCTCTTTTATTAGCAGAGTCCTTTCAGTCATCTCTCTCTCCAGTGCACATACTCGGCTCTCGACAGCATATCTCTGAAGCTTCTCCTGCTTCAAATGGGCTTGTACCATCTCCTTGAGCCTCCTTAGCTCGCTTCTTCCATCCTCCAGATGGGTTGAGCTTCCATCACTCGAGGAGGTATCTGCTTCGGACCTCACTTCCTCTGTAGCTTCTGCACCCTCGGTCTTAACCTGGGTCTCAGCCTTCTTCACTACTGCCGTTACCTGCCCCTCTTGGGGTCCGGCAGCACCACTGGCAACCTCGGCCACATCTCCTTGGGCATCAGCAGCCCCATCTGTCACTCTCCACCAGGCAACAACATCCTCAACTTTAGAAGACTTCTTACCTTCCCTCTCTTCATTCACAGGGTCTTGGGAGACGTCTACCCTCTCGGACCTAGCACTGCTTATTTCCGGGAGGTGACCTGCTGACCGACCACCGGTTATCCGTTCAGACCCTGGAGAGGACACACACACCATCTTCTTGGCTGGCTCCATCTCCCTGACTCCATCTTGAGGAGCATTGTTGATACCCTGTGTCAGTTCCTCTGACAGCACAATAACTGTGTCAGCCCCAGTGGTTGCTTCAGGCAACGACACTTCACCTCCCATCTTGCTTTTCTTGGGGTCTGGAAAAGAACTCACACATGAAATAGAAGTACATAACAGTATATTATCAGCTGGGGTCACCTGGGCAGCTTTTTGTTGTTGCTTGCTCCTTTTGTGACGGGAGGATTTGCCCTCCTTGCTGGGCCCTTCCTTACTGTACTCCCTTTCTTTCTCAGTGTCGCAGTCACCCCTTGCGTCTGTGTCACACTCCACTGTCTGGTGAAGCCCCAAGTCACTCTTTAACTTGGTGTCAGCTCCATTCTTTTTAGCTTCCACATCACTACCAGTCATCCTGTGGTACACTTCAGGGGACGTCAGGTCACTAAGTTGTGCAGTATGACTTTCACTAGTCACCCCTACCTCAGAACTGTCAATTTTGGGAGGTGTTACCTCCTTATCAGACTCAACCCCATCAGAAGAGAGCCCTTCAACCTCCTGCTGTAGAGTAGCTCCATTCTCCCACAAGTCTGAAAACAGCCTAGAGTCCCGGCCTATTATCACCGGACAGGTTAAGTTCGGGACTACGGCGACATCATGGCTCCCAATGTCCCTGGCCGTCTCAATGACCACTCTGGACACCGGATGGTCTTTAGTGACCCCATGATTGCAGGTGACTTCAATCTTCCTACCGGGGATCAGGTAGACATCAGGCGCAGCCCTTACTAGGGTCACTGAACTCCCAGCGTCTACAAGTCCAGTCACGGTTTCTGTATCAACTTCCACGGAACACACACGTGGGGCCTCTCCGGGTGGGTAGTCCATATGGCAGACTGGACACACATAGCACATTTGTCCCTGGCAACAATCCATCTGCGCCACCCCATGGACTTTGGGATGCCCCGCCCCTTTTTGGGCAACTATCACTTTCCGGGACTCCACCCCCTTTTGGGCCATTATCCCCTTCATGGAATCCGCCCCCTTTTGGGACTCCACCCCCTTTTGGACTATTATTCCTTTTAGGGACACCTCCCCCTTTTTGGACCTCGCCCCCTTTGGGGAAACTACCACCATCTGGGACCCGGCCCCCTTTTGGGCAACCCAGTCTATAGGGGATACTTTCTGGTGACACCCCACAGTATTTGGTTGGTGCTGCTGCTTCTGGCTCTGCAGCAGGTGGTCCAGGAGCTCCTCCATGCTGCCAGGCACTCTCTTGCTGCAACGAGAAAAACAGGAGGGGGGCTCCAATGGGTAATACCCGGTGTTCTATGGGGAAGGGGGGGTAGAATTACACTAACCTTTCCTGGTTGTACCGCCCGTACAACCAGGATCTCCAGCCTGTGGTGTATTACTGCTCACCAAGCATAGCCCACTTCTCACAGCCAGTCGCTTGACTCTTCGCACGTGCACCTGGGTAGAGAGCGGTGACAAACTTCGTGACCCCGCCGAGCACCAGCCAGATGCTTGTATCCCAGCTTGTTGTGTGGTTGTCTCTAGCAACCAGGCTGCACCGCTGCCACAATGCAGACACGTTCACCTGTGTTGTTGCCCCCAGCAACCGAGCTTGTAGGCCTTGTCCGTTGCCTCCAGCAATAAGGCTGCTACAGTGCCCGCATTCTCCACCACATGTGACGTAGCGATCACCGATCGGGTTGGGGTTCACTCACTTAGCGGCAATATTCAGAAACAGAAACAGTCTCTCCACTTAATAAAGTTCATGTCGGTTTATTGTCTCAGCATAAACCGTCCTTCAGCATATAAACCAGAGCCTTTCTGCAGCTCACAGAACATATTGCATAGTATAGCCTGTCTTTACCTCACATACAGCCTGTAGTCAGTCCACACAGGCCTCCAGGACCTGAGCTCTCCATGCTCAGTCTCTGTCTGTCTCCCACATGTCAAACACAGACTCCATTAAGACAACCTGAGACACACCCACATCTCCAGCAAGTTGCAAGTTTAACTCTTGCCATGCTGTTAAGCAGACTGTGGTTTCCATGGCAAGACATTCATAAGAACATCGCAGCAGGCTTCTGCCTGTGTGAAACATACTGGCCATGTATAGTGCTGCCATTCAGACCATGGCTGGCTGCCATATCACAGTATGCAGACTCAGGATTTCATTCTACCACTGGGGCTCTACACTAGATTATTTCCCTGCCTACCAGCGGAGTTTGATTGCACTCTGATTTTTGCTGGTGTCTCCGCTCACCGGAGGCTTATCCCGTACTAACTAAAAGAATGTATGTCCTAAGATAGGGCTCACAATGTTAATTTTCACCCTCTAATTGGGATGAAGTTCATGCCACTACATACTATTGTTAAAACAGTCATAACTGTCTACACAACAACAGCAAAACTAAGCACAGTTAGAAACATCAAGGTCTGACGGTTCTTGTCATATAAGCATCCTGAGTACAGTCCTGTACCAGCCAGTCCGTCAGACTTATCTTTTTGTGCTTCAGAATATGAGATGGTGCAGTATCCTGTTCATCACACTCATCCTCGACGCGTTTCTCCCTTAACGGTATTTCCGTGATACGGGTTCTTCAGGAGGCACAACAAATGGATGCAAGGACCTAATATATGAATGTATAATCATTAGTCACTCAAGACTCCTCATCAAGACAGATACTATGGAAGACTTTCTTGTTATTCATATCAGTATTTCGGGAAGGTTGCAGCCAATAAGCAATCATAAATGACCCCTTCAACACTCCACATAAGATACACAAGATTTTTTACCCCAGGTATTCAAAATGGGCTAAGAAGATCATTCTGCTTAGGAATGTTAAAGAAACTTCCAAACCAATGACCAGGTGGAACAAATGAGGCTTCCACTTCTAATACGGATAGATTTACCAATGGGTCCACAACACTCCCCTGTGGTTAAAGCTGCACCTATGTCACTTTGGTTTTGAGGTGTGCTTGTATATTTGTCTAAATAAAGCTTGTTAATTTTATCCTTACCTTTGGGGTTATTCATTCATTATTAATGAACTACTTCCCCATATACAGAAAATCCTTTATACGTATAAAATATTGCTCTGTTCCCTACTCCCTAATGCTCCCTGTCTGGCTGGAGACAAGGACTGTTTCCTAGGTTTAGGTCGCATGGTGGGCATTAGTAGTCCCTTTATACAGAGAGTAAACAGCTGAGATAGAATAATTGGGTCAGGCTCTGATTAAGCAAGTGTGAGTGTGGAAGGTCTCTCCCAGTCAGGGTCACCAATCTCTTGTACCCAAAAACAAAGCTCACATAAAGCAATATATAGGCAGCAGTACAGGTCCTATGTGGGCCAAAGTCACTTGGATAATACAGGAATAGCACTTATCTGAGGTCTTTTAGGTCTGTGGAGTGGATCCCAGGGATAGCCAGCAGGAATCCTGATGTGCAATGTGCAGCTGCCAGGGGGCCTCAGGTCTTCAATGTGCCTTTCCTTGAGCATTCTTCCACCTTTATTGAGGTGCAGAAGATACCGAGAGGGAGGAATGAAGCACCGGTCTCAACCTCAGAGGGACCAGCTCATAGAGATCACGCGTTCACCACAGCAGTGGCAGGAAACAGCTTTGACAGATGCCCAGGCACAGGAGGGAGAAGGAGCCTCACTACAGTGCAGCCACCATTTTAGCTTAGACCCCGCTCTGGATAAGTCCTAGACTTAAAGTTGCAGTACGGCCTGTACCGATTAAAAAACCGGCTGCGGAGGTGCGCCAGTGTCCCGGAGCCTCGTGCTCACTGCTGAGCACTCTAGCCAGCTATGAGCGCTGTAGGGCCGGTCTCCAGGCGGGAAATCCCCCGATGTCTGCGGAGCTCTAAGAGGTGCATCCGCATGGCTCCATTGCTAAGCCACTCCCCCTTAGTCTGCTTTCTTTTTGATACTTTCTGGTATTTGGCTTTGACATAAACATTGATATACTTGGGTGCAGATTGCATGCATTTTTGACATATGTCCGCTGCAGAAATGCATTAAAAATGCATGTGTGTTTTTTACCTGCTGATTTTTTGCGTTTAATGCAAGTCTATGGGGAAAGTCTGTGCAGAAAACTGCATACCCGCAAGAAAGATTGTCATACTGCGGATTTGAAACATGCATCACAATTGACTTACGCTGTAGAAAAAAGAAGCACAATGGGCTTTCTATAAATTCCATTCACTGTGTTGAAACTGTAAGATTCTGCGTTTTTGATGCAGCCAAAAATATGGAAAAACACACCAAAAACTAATCGTGGGAACATAGCCATGCAAATGAGGGTAAGTGCTGTGGGCATCATCAGAGCACATCTCAAGTCTCTTCCACCTTTGTCTTCTTGACGTTACAGCTAATGAGCTCTCAGTTAAGTAGAAGAATGTGGGGCTTTAGTGGGGAATCGAGCCCCATAGACTTCAGAGGATTGACCGGTCTCATCAATATTGATTGGGTCAGCTGACTTGGTTCTAATTTAAGGATGCATAACCAGTGGCCTAGAGGCCACATGGGATCTGTGATACCCTTTTATGTGGACTTTAATCACCTGCACAGTGTGTGGTTACATTTATTTATGTTATTGATAAGACCTGTGATGCGTTGCACTGTATGAATGGGTTATTATGAATGGTTTGATGTGTGGTCATTTCTGGCCAGCCATAGTTTGACAGAATGACTCCTATAGCACACAAAGGAGTAGATGAGGTGAAGAAGTGGTCATACATGACTTCTCTAATATTCAGTCCAGTTTATGAAGGAAGAGTAGCTCTTGACTATTTCTGCATGCCGGCATTTTCTACAATATGAGAACTGAATGCATGGTTTCTTTCTTTCTGGACAGTAAACCCATGAGAATAACTCTAATTTCCTGATAGGTGGCATCCCTATAATTAGAATACGCACTTATTAGAAATTTATGGCACCTACTTTAAATTTGCAGTAAATGTCTCAGGAGGAAATACTTTGATAATATTGCAGCTCATGAAGTTAGTTTGATAACAAAGTGGCCCTCTGACCCAAAATGGTTGTGCATCCCTGGTATAATGTATATAGGTCCTTTACTGTGAGACACAGAATTGTGACTGAGGGCACGGTGAGACCACCATCAGTTTATAAGAAACATGATTACAAATAGTTATAAATATTTACAGAACAGGGAAATCACTGTGGTTTGATAAATCACACAGCCATCCTTCTACATGAGCAGATACAACATACTACTATGCAGGAATCATAACGGCAATCAATTTTTTTTCTCATTACTTTTGAAAATCGTGGCCACATCACTAATTACAAAGCTGTATAGCGTAAGCTACATTAACGATGACAAGGACAATGCTTGAGTCACAAGAGAAATAGTTTCTTCTGCTTTGTTATTACACAGGTAGTTGATTCTATCAGCTAAAGCCGAGCAAGTAGGATTTGTTTTATGCATATTGAGCTGTGTTCTATTACATTGCAGGAGATTGCAGTCCCTCGAGTCTGTCGTGTTCACTGGTCACAATAAGTTTCAGCATCTAATACCGTGCCCATTATTTACAGAGTGTAGATGTGAGCAAGATAATGGAAAGCTACAAGATAGCAAGATAGAAATCCGATGTGGTTTTTTTATTTTGAATATCATTCACTTGAAGCAAACATTGGTATTGGTTTGATGTGACTACAGGGTAAAGATAACAGTTCACTTAAAATTTATATACAGGAAAATTGGAGTAAACTCTGTATAGTAAAATATCCTGCTTACAGTAAGCTGAAAATGAAAGAATCCAAGGTTTGGACTCAATCAACTTTGCTATTATACGTATTCCATTTCTTGTGTTTCTATTCGTTTTGTAGAAAATCATCTTGGCTATCTCATACATAAATGTGACTTGCATCTATTTAGTTATGCAGATTCTTGTCATGTCACTGCATTGTTACAGTTTTGCTCCTAGTGTTTGAAAAATCTTTTTCTTCCTGTATACTACAACAAATTTGGTCTCTGCCAAGAAAATTGCCAAACTCCATCATGTGAGTGCCATGACAATTGGAGGAATACGAAATTAAATCTTTCTATCCATTTAAAAGATAACAGGTTAACATCAAGGCAAAATATTGGAGTCAACAAGACGGCTTATCACAAAGTCAATGCCACGCCAGTAACCTGCATGTGACTGCATGGCTATGCCCAACCTCAGGTCTGCATGCTGACTTCTTTTTGCAAATGTCGAGCCTGCTGTATTCCCTTGCTGGCTTCCCTTGGTCTTAAGGGGGTCGTGGCAGCAGGGACAGTTTCAGGTTTTTGTGGGCCCTGTGTGAAAGTCTCAGTGGGTCCTTTTAACACATACCACAATTCATGAATATAATATAGAAGCTGCATGCTGTGTATATATAATATGGAGACTCCTGGGTGCACTGTATATATAATATTATAAGGCTGTGCATGGCTGCATATATAATATAGAGGCTGCTGGGCTGTATACAGGGCCTTGTGAAAGTACTTGGCCCCCTTGAACATTTCAACCTTTTGCCACATTTCAGGCTTCAAACAAAGATATAAATTCTAATATTTTTGTGACAAATCAACAAGTGGGACACAATCGTGAAGTGGAATGAAATTTATAGGGTATTTTAAACTAACAAAAAACTGAACAAGTGGGGCGTGCAATATTATTCGGCCCCTTTACTTTCAGTGCAGCAACCTCACTGCAGAAGTTCAGTGAGGATCTCTGAGTGATCAAATGTCCTAAATGACTGGTAATAATAAATAGAATCCAATCCACCTGTGTGTAATCAAGTCTCCGTATAAATGCACCTGCTCTGTGATAGTCTCAGGGTTCTGTTTCAAGTGCACAGAGCATCATGAAGACCAAGGAACACACCAGGCAGGTCTGAGATACTGTTGTGGTGAAGGTTAAAGCCGGATTTGGATACAAAAAGATTTTCCAAGTTTTAAACATCTCAAGGAGCAGTGTGCAAGCGATCAAATTGAAATGGAAGGAGTATCAGACCACTGCAAATCTACCAAGACCCGGCCGTCCCTCTAAACTTTCATCTCGAACAAGGAGAAGACTGATCAGAGATGCAGCCAAAAGGCCCATGATCACTCTGGATGAACTGAACAGATCTACAGCTGAGATGGGAGAGTGTGTCTATAGGACAACAATCAGTTGTACACTGCACAAATCTGGCCTTTATGTGGCAAGAAGGAAGCCATTTCTCAAAGATATCCATAAAAAGTCTCGTTTGAAGTTTGACACAAGCCACCTAGGAGACACAACAAACATGTGGAATAAGGTATTCTGGTGAGATGAAACCAAAATCAAACTTTTTGGCCACAACGCAAAACAAAATGTTTGGCGTAAAAGCAACACAGTTCATCACTCTCAAAACACCATCCCCACTGTCAAACATGGTGGTGGTAGCATTATGGTTTGGGCCTGGTTTTCTTCAGCAGGGACAGGAAAGATGGTTAAATTGATGGGTAGATGGACAGAGCCAAATACAGGACCAATCTGGAAGAAAACCTGTTGGGAGTCTGCAAAAGACCTGAGATTTATCTTCCAACAAGACAATGATCCCAAACATAAAGCAAAATCTACAATGGAATGGTTAAAAAATAAAGGTATCCAGGTGTTAGAATAGCCAAGTCAAAGTCCAGACCTGAATCCAATCAACAATCTGTGGAAAGAGCTGAAAACCGCTGTCCACAAACACTCTCCATCCAACCTCACTGAGTTCGAGCAGCTTTGCAAGGAAGAATAGGCAAGAATTTTAGTTTCTCGATGGCAAAACTGGTAGAGACATACCCCCAAGCGAATTGCAGCTGTAATCGCAGCAAAAAGTGGTGCTACAAAGTATTTATTCAAGGGGCCGAATAATATTGCACACCTCACTTTTCAGTTTTTTGTTGAAAAAAAGTTTACAATATCCAATAAATTTAGTTCCACTTCACAATTGTGTCCAACTTGTTGTTTCTTCACAAAAAAATTAGAATTTACACTGTGTGCAGAATTATTAGGCAAGTCGTATTTGAGAGGATTATTTTTTATTATTGATCAACAACTATGTTCTCAATCAACCCAAAAGACTCATAAATATGAAAGCTTAATATTTTTGGAAGTTGGAGTGTTTTTTTTAGATTTGGCTATCTTAGGAGGATATCTGTTTGTGCAGGTAACTATTACTGTGCAGAATTATTAGGCAACCTAATAAAAACCAAATATATTCCCATCTCACTTGTTTATTTTCACCAGGTAAACTAATATAACTGCACAAAATTTAGAAATAAACATTTCTGACATGCAAAAACAAAATTCAAAAAAATTAGTGACCAATATAGCCACCTTTCTTTATGATGACACTTAACAGCCTTCCATCCATAGATTCTGTCAGTTGCTTGATCCGTTTATGATCAACATTGCATGCAGCAGCCACCACAGCCTCCCAGACACTGTTCTGAGAGGTGTACTGTTTTCCCTCCCTGTAGATCTCACATTTTAGGAGGGACCACAGGTTCTCTATGGGGTTCAGATCAGGTGAACAAGGGGGCCATGTCATTATTTTTTCTTCTTTTAGACCTTTACTGGCCAGCCACACTGTGGAGTAGTTGGATGCATGTGATGGAGCATTGTCCTGCATGAAAATCATGTTTTTCTTGAACGATAAAGATTTCTTCCTGTACCACTGCTTGAAGAAGTTGTCTGGGAGTTGAGCTTCACTCCATCCTCAACCCGAAAAGGTCTCACAAGTTCATCTTTGATCATACCAGCCCATACCAATACCCCACCTCCACCATGCTGGCGTCTGAGTCGGGGTGGAGCTGCCCTTTACTGATACAGCCTCTGGCCCATCAAGAGTCACTCTCATTTCATTTGGAGTCTGCAAAAGACCTGAGACTGGGACGGAGATTTATCTTCCAACAAGACAATGATCCCAAACATAAAGCAAAATTTACAATGGAATGGTTCAAAAATAAATGTATCCAGGTGTTAGCATTGCCAAGTCAATGTCCAGACCTGAATCCAATCAAGAATCTGTGGAAAGAGCCGTAAACTGCTGTTCACAAACACTTTCCATCCAACCTCACTGAGCTCAAGCTGTTTTGCAAGGAAGAATGGGCAAAAATTTCAGTGTCTCGATGTGCAAAATTGATAGAGACATACCCCAAGCGACTTGCAACTGTAATCGCAGCAAAAAGTGGTGCTACAAAGCATAAACTCAAGGGGGCCGAATAATATTGCACACCCCAATTTTCTATTTGTTAAAAAAGTTAAGAATATCAAATTTCGTTCCACTTTTTGATTGTGTCCCACTTGTTGATTATTCACACAAAAAATTAGAATTTATATCTATGTTTGAAGCCTGAAATGTGGCAAAAGGTTGAAAAGTTCAAGGGGGCTGAATACTTTCACAAGGCACTGTACATATTTAACATATGTGCTGATGTGTTCGGAAGGCTGAAGTTAACTTATGGTGGAGTCAGCGGTCTGGCAGCCTTGGTGGTGTCTGTGCACGACAGCGAAATTGCAGTCCCCAAGATGTGATGTAGTATAACTTCTCCAGGCTTGACGCGTTTCACCTTGTCTTATTATACAAGGCGCTTCCGTGACAAAATACAGACCTTAAAAAGGGAAATGGAGCGCACATAGAGTAATTTCCTTTTGTACCAATAATCTCAGTGCCCCCCTTTAGTGGAAGGACTCACCTGGTTTGGTTGTGCAAGTCACAACCAACTAACTCCGCTCTCTCTTATGGTCGCAGCAGGTGTCCAGCAAGTGTAAGGATCCAAAGGGGTTAACAGAAAGTGCTAGGTACTAGGTACCAGGTATGAATCTGCTTTTCGAAGTGGTGCACTGGAGCTGGGCAAAGGGATGGAAGGACGATTTCCTCATTGAGATGGAAGTGGGACACCACCTTGGGCAAGAAGTACGGTGACAGACGAAGAACTACTTTATTCTTGTGGAAGGATAGGAAGGGGCAGCAGGATAAGGCTGCTAGTTCTAGTAGGCATCACCTAATGAAGGCAGCGCCTTGCTGCGGAAACACATTGTGGCTTGTAAGAGGTTAATAAAACCTATTTGCAAATATTTCCATCTCCCTGACTCTTCTTGATCCTAGCGCTCCACAGACCGTTAAATTGCTGTCTCCATTATCCATACCTTCGGGTAATACCGGCAGGAGCAGCTCTTGGCTGGAGGAGAATCTTCAAACATCGTTCCTAAACCACAGGACCTGCTGGAATAAGCTTGCATTCACCACTGAAGGACCTGTGATGATGTATTTCTGGTTTGGTGACATGACCGCAGCATAGATCTCCAGACTCTGTGGATACTGCCAGCTGTCCCCGCAAACAGATCCAAGGAGGAGACGCCTAGTTCTGATACGCGCCTGAGTGATGTGATTACGACTAGGAAAGCGACATCCTATGGGAGGTGGGTTAGAGAAACCTCTTGCATTGGTTCAAGCTTCAAACGTGGGCTCTTGTGGGGGGCCCAGAAGTAAGTTTAGGTCCAAGATGGCCACGGGTGTCTTGTAGGGTGGCTGTATATGCGTGACCCCTTGGATGGATGTTTTTTGACCTGTGGTTTAGATGCAATCTTGCGTTGGAATAGAACGCTAAGGGTAGAGATAAGGCCGTTGATGGAGTTGTTAGGCCCAAGCTTAGGCCGGTTTGAAGAAGCTCCAGGACTGTAGGGATGGAAAAAAAGGAGTGGGTTATGGTTGCGGTCTTTGCACCACTGGCTAAAAAGTTTTCTAGGTGCAGTGATAGATGCGCGAGGATGTTGTTTTTCGGTCATTAATCATGGTGGTTAGGACTTCTGGTGAAGGTTCGGGAGTGGCCAAGGTGCGTCGGGCGAGGAGCTCTACGAGTTCTGCGTAGCATGCCCGTCGTGGCCAGTCTAAAGCGATGAGGATTACTTGAACCTTTTCTGCTTTGATCTTTCTAATCACTGGCGGGATCAGCGGCAGTGGGGAAAGATGTATGGGAGTTGCAATTGGCGTCAAGGTAGAACCAGCGAGTTCAGTGCGAGCACCAGCCGGTCCCGGCACCTGGCTACAAAGGTCGGGAACTTTGAGTTCATTCTTGACGCCTATGGCAATTGGGGTTCGGAATTTAGGCAAAGTTGTGAAGCGTGTCCCCGTGGGAGCGGTCTGACAGATGATGCCTGATGCCTTGCCCATTGTGCGGTTTTTGTTATTGCTTTTGGGTGGTTTGGGGTCCGTCTTAGTATACCTGATTACAGCAAAGCAAAGTACTGCAGTGTACTAAGCAGTTCGCTTTGAAGGCAAAAGAGCTGATACTGGCCAGGGGGGTGAGAGTCTGCAGGGAGGGGGTCTCCTATTGGAGGTTACCCGAATCCTATGTCCCCTTAGGCGTGCAGTATGCTGTGGTGCTGGGCTGGAGGGTGTCAGCTTCAGAGGCACTGGAAGAAAAGGGCTGTGTTGGTGGATAATATTTATTTTTGAGTCATCCCTGTACTCGAAACCACAACCCTCAGTTCAGTAAAAGTACAGTCATCTGCATTAGCACCAGTCACACACACATTACAGCTCACTGGGTTAGAGTGTGAGCTTTGTGCAGCCCTCCCTTGGTGGTAGAGGAGGGGGGAGTCAGGGGAGGCCAGTTTGTAGCATTGTGCTTGTCTATTGACCTGGGACTACTGCTGTGCCTTGTCTGAGTTTCGCGCCAGTCCGGGGCATGGCCGTGGAGTGGTTGGCTGCATGCGTGTGCTTCCTTCCCTTAGCCCAGCGTCATAGTGGTGGGCGTTTCTAGCTGTGATTGACACTAGCAGCGGTCAATTGCAGCTACCAATGTCCAGCCGCTTTATCGAGCCCGCCTCTATGACGCGGGGTGGTCACATGACACGTGGCCAATCACAGGCGGGCTGGGTGACGACAACGCGTGGGGTCTAGATTAGTGGGGCTCCTGGGAGTGGTGCCCGGGTCCACGATACCAGCAGGCTGCGGCACCACAGCGGGCTGTCACCCCCCTCAGCCCTCCCCATGCCTTGCACACGCGTCCCGGCATGGAGCCACCGTGGGGTGCGTGTGGGTTGAGGCTGTGGAGGGCTGCTGCTGAGCACAAGATCCCTTGGGGCTGGATAGGTGCTATTGGCCCAGGGTGTCCTCGATCACCAACTCCTTGGTTGGAGAGGGTGAGAGGTGGTGACGTAAGTGCTCCTTGCATCCCCTGTTATGGAGGGGAATGTAGGTGGGGTATGCGCTGCGGATACCATGAGGCTCTGGCAGAAAGCAGGGAGAGCGGTTCCCTTTCAGGGGTCCTTGCTCCTCCACAGGGGTATGCGCTGCTTTGACGTCCCCTGTGCTCTAAGGAGAGTAGCTGTCGCCTGTTGTACAAGAAAAAATAAATAAGGTAAAAACGTGAATAAAAAGTTATAAAAAGGAAACATAAAAGTAAAAAAGGGGTGAATGTGTTCTCAAAACCAGATCACATGTGCCTCCAAGCGACACTAAGCTAAAACTGACCAACTTCGCCCACGGATGGGTGTATACTGCAGGAAGGAGGACTTAACTTTTTTCTATACTTAGGTCGCCTCCTAGTGGCAGAAAAGCATACCCCATGGTCCTGTGTTCCCCAGTGATGCGAAGGAGAAAAGCTTACTTTCAAACACAAGCATATTTTGCATTGCGTTTGCATTGAGTTCAGATGCGTTTAACAATGCACTTCTATGGCTGCATTACCGCAACCAAAGGCAAGCGTTACATTGCATTAATGCTGCGACAAGGATATCCGTTCAGACGGAAAGCATTAACGCAGTGTGGACCTGGCCTTAGGCTTGTTCACACTGCATTTTTTTGCAACGGAACGGTTGAAAAGCAGCATGTTTGAACAATTCACACAGCAAAACAGTTTTCTGTAATTCATCAAAATTGTTTTTTCATTGTAAATTGAACATTCAAAAATTTGTTTCTGGTTAAATCTGACTTTTAGACAGTTTAAACTTGCTATAACAGCGTTATGACCTAAATATATAAACTTGCTTTCACACAGCTAATAAAATGACAAATACGAAAATTATTGTTTACAAAAAAATATATGAACAGGGAAACTCACACTTTAAAGCAAGATTACATATAATAAAAATAATATGAAAAGGTTGTCATGAAAAAGTTTCCGAGATAGGTGATAACTTTCTGATCTAGTACGGAAGTGGTTCTGAGCCGCATGATCTAATACAAGGAATTTATATCTTGCGAACACTCATCCCATTACAAATGGGCTAGTTTGGATGGCACCACCTGCGCCTTCTCTATGTGAGGCGGGGATAAAACAAGCGACCACCCCTGTAAAACCTGTTTACGGCGCGGTACGGGTGCAACCAAAGGGACGGCCAGTTCCACCCGCTTACTTGCCATCCGTCCGTTCATCCTCAAAACACAGATCCGGAGGCGCACGACAGTTCCACCGCTTGCGTATTCCTCTACTCGTACAGGCTTATCACCACGAAGATAATCCCCCCCCCGGACACTTCACCATCCTCAGGCTCCTCAATCAGGCTCTGCACTGGAGAAACCACAGACTCAAGGATCACCACCCAGGGTATCCATGTGCCCTTAACCCTTCCTAAAAGAATCCCATCTATAGGACCTGGAGGGCACGTCTCTGCGGCAAGGAGTAACACGGATGCCACGGAGGCAATATAGGTCGTCAAGTATACACCGATCACCGTTGACGCACACATATCCACATCCCTACAGTTCAAAGTGTAACTGTTGAACACCAGGCCATAACCTGGTCCCTGTGAGGGGACCACGTCACCGCGCTCGCAACCGGCTGGAGCCAAGCAGGGGGCACCCGGGGGTACCAGGGTGCGAACTACCCACGACAACCAACCCGTTCCCACCACCACACCAGCGGGGGGACAAAGCAGACATTGCCCCTGGGGACCCCTGCGCATCAAAGAGGCGGGCGCAAGCTACTTGAGCACCGTTCGGAACGAGGAGCGGACAAGGATTGGCTGCGCGGGCTTCTGCAGTTAGTAGTCCGGTTAGTCACCTCAACTCTCTGTATCCGTGGGCGGATCTCGGACTCGGCTCCTGTATATTCAATCTGAAGCCAAAAACCATTTCCACAAACGGAAAGGCATATCCCTCCAAAAAACTCTTAAGGGAGAATCCTTTACCACCCCGACAACATAAGGTTTGATAACACGCACTTCTGGGTACAAACTGACAACGCTTCACTGATACCTGCGATGAGTCATGGACCACTTCATTCCTGAGCCGTACGGCCGTGGCATTGGTCCTGGACAAGGACGCCACCAGAGGCTCATCATTGACTCGCCCTTTAATTGGCGCTCCATGACACCTTAAGCCGTACGCGGCACAGTACATTCTCAGTATCCCGGGGGGCCGAGCCCCGTTTTCCGACGAGGTGGGCGAACATGGACCGCCTCCGGGAATAGTCACAGTCCATTGGTTCCCCGTTGAGGGGACACTGCGCCATCATATGTCCCACCTCCCGGCATCTTCTACATCGGGGTGGTTCCCCGCTATACCAGGGGCCAAACCGCGGCTGTCCGGATCGCCGCTTTGCTGCATGGGGAGGCACGTTTTAAGCCTGAGCTGGGCGCTCGCCCGCCCGGGGGCCGGGTTGGGGGTCCCTACTGTCTGGTGTGGTGGGCGCGGCCTTGCGGGTAGCCCGCATTGTCCCAGTGTCCCGGATCAGTTCCTGTGTGGCCACATGGTGCTCCACCACGTTCACCAACTGGTCTAGGGAACCCGGGTCACTGTGTCCCACCCACTTTTGTATGGGGACGGGCAGCGTACGCACGAAGCGATCCACCACCACCCGCTCTACCATCTGAGCCGGACTCAGGGCTTCAGGCTGCAGCCATTTTTTAACCAGATGCAACAAATCATAGGCCTGTGAGCGCACGGGTTTGCCTTCCTCGTAGGCCCATTGGCTCACCCGTTGGGCCCTCACATATGTATTGACCCCAGTACGGGCCAATATCTCCCCTTCAGGGCTCCATAGTCCAGGGCATCCTCAGTACACAGGTCTATGCATGCCTTTTGGGGATCACCAGTCAAATAGGGCACCAGCCCCTCAGCCCACTGGGCGACCGGCAGTCTCTCCCGTTCAGCCACCCGCTCAAACACGGCCAGGAATGCCTCCACATCATCCCCCGGGGTCATCTTTTGCAGCGCTTGTCTTACCGCTTTCCGGACCCTGCAGTCGTCACCTGGTCCTCGAGGCGGATCCCCCGGTATGGTCCGCACAGCCTCGATCAACAGGGCCATCTGCTCCTGGTGCCTCCTCTCCTGCTGCTGCTGAGCTTCCTGTTGCTGCTGGGCCAGCACCAGGTGCTTGAGCACCTCCTCCATGCTGGCTGCTGGTTTGTGTTGTAATGTAGCCGGCCGAATCCAGGACATGCGATGCCGGGCACCACGCAAGAGACTGGCCGCAATGATGACTGCTGCTCCTCTTACTTAGCAGCCGCTCATTAGCCTCATGAAAAGTCACTTCCCCACCGGAACAGAGGGCAACGGTAGTGCCGGCTACACCTCACCGGGCCGGCAATGCCCGCATTCTCCACCATATGTGAGGTGTAGCGGTGTCGGGGAGGCAGGGAACCAGGCACTGACAGTTCTCAACTCACGGTTTATTGATCTCCGTCCGGTTACAGTCACCAAAACACAGATCCGGAGCGCAGCCGGCACACTTCACACCGCTTGGTGTATCTCCCGACCGCTGACAGGCTCTATCAGTCCCACCGGAGATAATCCCTTCCCGGGACCACTTCAACTTTCCTTCAGAGCTCTCAATCAGGCTCTGTACTGGAGAGAATCTCACTCCAGACTCAAGGAACCACACACCCAGGGTTCCTATGTCCTCTTAACCCCTTCTGCTCTGAGAAGAGGAATCCCATCTAATACCTGGGATGGAGTACGTCCTGCGGCACTGGAGCACGCACCCAGGGAGGCACATATCGGTCGCAGCATACCGACCCGGCCGGTGCCTCACAACCCATAGAGAATGAAAGGAGAGTTGATCAAGGATGTGCACTGCGGCTCCATTCTGCCGATTAGTAGGGTTCCAGCATTCTGACCACCTCGATCTTCATCACTCATTCCTTTGGATGAGTGATAAAAACTTGCTTTCAACCAACAATATTCCAAAATTAAAAAAAAAAAAATATATCAAAAGGCAGATAGCATGAAACTGGGACTAACAAATGTTATAAACATCTTTACGTGAAAATGCTGCAGCAGTTTACAGACAACATAAGGACAGTTTGATTAAAGGAGATATCCTGGTCTTTGTAAAAATAAAAAAAAATGTGCCTAAGCACCAACAGGCAGGTAATTGCCAGCTGTTGTATTCGGCAGCGATCTCCGTCGGCACAGAGCGGTCAAGGACTGCTCCTTCAGCGATTCTGCTGACATCACGCCAATTGAACTGCAGCTTTAATTCTGCTCCATTGACAGGCCAGGACTGCAACATCATACTGATTGACAGCTGGCTCCCTGCTGCCTAATTGCCCAGTTATGCAAAATAAAAGAACAGATGAGAAGGACCCGTGTGTTAACAGTGGCTAGTAGTGGCGCAAGATTACCCTCTCACCTGTAACGGTTGTGCTAGCCCAACACAACCTTGGTTAATGGCGTCTCTACTTGTGGGAAGCTGCAGGTCTCTGTAGCTCCGGGAGCTCTGACCATCCTTCGGTCACGTGGTCCCGGTCAGCTGGTACAGCTCCTACATCAGGCCAAGTCCTATTGCGGGGATGGCAGGTCCTGTCACAGGCTGCTCCACACGATCTCTCAAGGAGATAAAGTTACAACAATCACAAGTTCTTTCCGTGTTTGGAGGCGCTCCGGTACAGAAACCAAGGGGATAATTTCTGTATGTATCTTTATTATCATTATTAGTAACCACTATTGGTTTATAATAATAATAAAGATAAGCACGGAAATTATTAGAAACCAATAGTGGTTTCAAATAACAATAATAAGATAAGCACGGAAATTATCCCCTTGGTTTCTGTACCGGAGCGCTCCTTAACACGGAAAGAACTTGTGATAATTGCCCAGTTAGGCAGCAGGGAATATAAGAAGGTTTGTTGAATCAGCCCTAAAGTATATTAAAGAACTGTATATAATCTCAGTATACAATTATGATTTATTTGACAAAAAATAAAAAACTTTTTTAAAATAGACATATAATAGAGATTTTGTAAACCTATGGATAAACAATTTAACTGTAAAAAAGCTTCTACATTGCATCCTGGAAATAAAGTCTAGAGCCCCTCAATTATCAGCAGTGCAATCGGCTGTAATAGGGAGATCCACACCACATCCAGTGGTGTTCAAGAATCCTGCACAGGCTTGAAGAAAACTACTGTCATACTTGTGCTTCTGCCTAAAGAAACTAGTGAATCACTGTTTTTGTAATTTCTCATGTCACACTCATTTTTGAACGTACTAAGTGTATAATTTGTGATGGTATGTGCATTTTTGATAATTTTTTTTACTGCATATCCTTAACTAAACTAGTAGTGTAAATTGGCATTTGACATACATAGCATTGGATATCGCGGTCTCCCTGCCACATCCTGCAATTTGGCAACTTTGCCAGCTAACCCCAGCATTCAGTGGGCTTATCCCTGTAGGTCCCCATAAACATTTTGCAGCTACCTTAGATCCACTAGTAGCGGGATTATCCATATGCCAACCCTTTGCCTGGGCCACATGTCTGATGGCACCAACCATTCATGCTGTTTCTACAATATATAACCAAACCTGATTCTCTTTGAAAAAATACTTGAAATATTGAAGAAGGCCCATGAAGTTGGGGCTGAATAGTTCGCTTTTGTTCTTATTTTCACCAAATAAAAATATCACTGAAAACCAAAACTGTTTCGAGTGTCAAGTAATTGACTCGGGTGTGGGAGCCAACATGAGCACCGAACAGGAAGAGCCAAAACACAGTTTTAAGACACTGGCTAGGCCTCACCAGACAGGCCCATGTGATGTCTGGGTTTCACCATTTGTAGTCGAAGTCGAAACTGAAATTAAAAATATTTTCTAAGTTTTCCTTAACCCAAAATAACTATTATAAATACAGTAAGAGTTAAATATGTTTTTAAATTGAACATTGCCACAGCCATAGAAAGGATAGTTCAGCATTTGGTTGCTTCTATGAAATCGACCTCCCGAAGGCTACAGAGTGATGAATACTGTACTCAATGGATGACACATGAATGGCTATTAAAACTAAAGGTAATTTTTATTCTGCAAAATCATTTTTAAAAAGTGAACCTAAAGTTTAAAAGAAACATAGAAAAAAATACACAGAAGGAAAGAAGATCTCAGAAAAGGAGTCATAATACGAGACAAAATAGAATCAAATCCCAGAAATAGAATATATATAAAAACATCTTTGAGCGTCTCAGCAGATCAGCCGTGTTCTCCCTTTCCTCCTCACTATCAGACTCCTCCTGACTCACTAATGTGGCTGTTAAGGTACCGATACTCGATTTAATGTTTTAACAATCTCACCAATGATTTATCGTAGTCGTATCTCGGTGTCACACGCAACGACGTCCTAACAATGTCGTTTGAACGACTCCAAACCCGTAACGTTTCAGCGATACCGTTCACAATATCTTACCGTGTAACGGTACCTTTAGATTAATGGGTGTAGCAGGAACCTCCCTGATGTGCTCTGTCTGTAGTACGATGAGATCGCTATGCCCCGGCCCCTGTGATAAGGGTTAAGGGTTTAGTCAGTCACCAGCTAAAAATGGAACAGATAGCCCTTTGTTGACTACAGGATTTCTATTCTACAAGAAAGACTTTTAGGATCATGCTGCAAACTAAAAACAATGAAGACATCATATTTCTTGTTCAATTAAAATTAGTGTTTCTTTAACCTTGTAAGAAAAAAGACAAAACACAAAACCCCAAGTCAATGTAAAAAAAATAACGCCAGATTTTTTCCAAATGTATTTCAACTGATCTGGAAATATGACTGATACAGCAACAGATCAGATCTGCCTACCATTTATAGTTCTGTGACAACAAGCGATGACAGATATTAACCTTAGAAGTTCACGGTTTTCAGTATCAATATGCAAAAAGACTTTTTTGGAGTTATAATGTCCTGTTATAACAAAGAGTACAGAAACAGGTTAAGTACAGGTTACCATAGGTGTTAAAGGAACTTCTCTCTTTGCTTGTGCTCGTCTATACTGAAGTTAAAATATTATGGCTCTCCCCATGAAGATTATAATTACATTTATGTAGCAATAAGTGGCAGCCAAATAGATCAGTGAATTTGATTCACCAGTGACTAGGATGATGAGGACAAGACTGGCCAGACTTATGGACTTGCTCCATTTATTTTCAGGAGGACAATTTGCAGAATTCAAATCTTGACTGTCAATTAGAAATGGTGCGACTCAATTGGCGGGATCCAGTTCAGTGGCTACATAGGTGATCAGCGTCCCTGATTAGACACATTAGCCGGCTTGGTATTACTTCCTGTTCAAGCATGAAGCTCATGTGACTTCACACCAGGCTAGCTAATCAAAAAATAGCCACGGATGCAGGCAGATAAGAGGCGGTTCCCAGGGCTTCTGTCCAGTAGCAATTACGGACAGGCTATTAGAACACTCACCAATACTATACCTTTATTAAAATCCTTCATTTCAGATTATATTCCTGGCCATACAATAAAGCTCCACTCTTATGATGTTAGATTCTGCAGTTCAGTTCTCCTTTGAGAGTCATTGCATTGGTTCTGACTATGGCGGCCGTCACACTCATCAATATCGTGAGCGATATCGTTAGCGATCACGTGCACGCGCGATCGCTAACGATATCGTTCACATCGCTGGTGAGATGTCACACAGACAGACTCACCAGCGATGTGAACCAGCGACATCGCTGGTAACTATGGTACACATCGGGTTACTAGGCGCCGCGCGGCGCTTAGTAACCTGACGTTTACCATAGATACCATCTCCCAGCATAGGCTCTGCCGCTGGGAGATCGTTCATCGTGGTGTCACACACCACGATGAAGCAGATTGAACAAGCGATGATCGCTTGATATGAGCTCCGGCTCTCATATCTGCGATGTCACGATCAAGCGATTATACATTGTAAAATCGCTTGATCGCACGCAGCGATGTACAAACGATATCGCTTAAGCGATCAAAAAGCAGATCACTTAAACAATATCATTAACAATATTGAACCGTGTGACGGCCGCCCAAGTCCTATTATGATTGCATCCAGAAGACAAAGGAAAATCATAAAGTGCACACAAGAATCCATGTTTAAGGAGCTCATTAAAAATTTTACTATCTATCCACTAATTGCATAAATTACCTTGGTATGCAAGAAAGATATTAGCGGAACAGTAGATTACACACGATCATAGCAAGAACATTGTATTAGCTCTCAAAGGTATAATTTGGATTACAATACTGTCCTGGGTTGATTGATAAAGAGTCATTCCTTGTCTCCCAGAATAGCTTCTCACTCGGCTTTGGGGGGCTTGGTATAACCCAGGAATTCTCTTCAGAACATGACTTTTGGTAAGAATCAGTCTCCTCACAGTCCCGTCCATCTACTGGAATATGCCTCTCAATTGTACATTGTGTACCCTTGGGCTTTTCAGATAATGCACTCAATGTGCTGTTGTCTGGCTGTGTTGTAGAGGCTGCAGCATGAGGCTTCTGGACTTTAGATGGCACCACCTTATGGTAAGTGACTCCGCCAGCTGTTATGTGCAGTTTATTGAAGGTTCTTTCGAGGTCCTCTTCACACTGCACTGGGCCATGAGAAGCTGCAGGAAAGAAAACTTTAAATTATCTCAGCATTACAATTATGCAAACACAAAAGGACAAGGTCAAGCTTAAGAGAAAAAACAGAAGAAGTGTATGGGGTACATCACACACAGCAACATCGCTAACTATGTCGCTGAAACGTCACAGGATTTGTGACGTAACAGCGACCTCGCTGTGTATGACACGCATCAGCGATCTGGCCCCTGCTGCGAGATTGTTGATAGTTACAAATCGTTCAGGACCATTTTTTGGTCGTCGCGCTCCCACAGGGCAGGGTGCATCACTGTGTTTGATACCTTAACAACGACACCATTAGTGACTTTGAACCCGGCCACGAAGGCGTGCTTTTGCGTTGCCTTTCCCGCCCCCTCAGCTCCAATTGTTGCCCGCTGCTACATTCTGATGGGGTGGCTTTGACTGAAAAGAAGGCAACTTGGTAGCGCTTCCGTCCTTTGTTCCTGAGGGTGCTGGTTTGCAAATCATAGTAGAGAGGTCTCCAGGCTGCAATACTATAATGTCTATACAGTAGACATCATTTGGGGTACCAAATTATGATCTTTGTAGCGTTTCCATTTTTAAATCTATGACATTACCTGCAATCGACCAATCAGAACGCACTAGCGAGCACCAATCAGAGCTGAGGGGGCGTTGTAAAGCACACCTAGGTGCTTCAGAGTCAAACACTACGCCTCCAACATAGGTGTGAATCGTCAAATTAGCTGCTGTGTGACACGTCTCCAGTGAGGTCGTTATGCGGATCCGTGTTGTTGATGCGTCGCTGAGCAGATCTGCCTATTCGACTGCTCACCAGCGACCACATAGCGACACACCAGCGATCCCCGGCCAGGTCGGATCGTAGTCGTGATCGCTGGAAAGTTGCAGCGTGTAAAGGGGCACACTAACAGCTTACGAGGAATCATGACAATGACCAATGAAACTTAGTAACTTACAATGGGGTTCACCAGGGTTCTGATATTTTGATTGCAAGAACAAACGCTGCTTGCTGTACTTTTTCTGAAGTTTAAAATGACAGATCAACCTATAAAGGCTTGACATGTGGGATGTGAAAATCTTATAAGGAGTGTCTGATACCACACAACTCCATATCATGAGGTATGTGGTACTGATGGCATTGTGGCTTCACATAGTTAGGACCAGAAATATCTGAACAGAGACATATTTTGACATTTTATCTATTTAAGTTTATAATAATTATAAAACTATCTTGAATGTGTTTTATAAAAGTGCAGACATCCTAATTAAGGTAAGGGTTTAGGAATTACAGCTCTTAAAATATTGATGCCTCTTTCAAAAAGGACCAAAAGTAATTAGACAATTATCTCAAAAAAGCTCTTTAATGGGCCATTCCCTTATTAATGCATCATCACTCAAGCAGATAGGTTTGGAGCGGATTTACAGTGTAGCATATGTAATAGGGTTGCTGTCAAACCACAACGTGGTCAAAGGAACGCTCAATGGATGAGGCTTAGAAAAAATTCCATCAGAGAGATGGCCCCCCCCCCACCCTGCGAACTGCAACTCACTGCCAGCCCAGAAAAAAAGCGCATTCATTAGACGTGCCATTTTCTGGTTCTGTGCCCCGACTCTTCCAGTTGCCCTTGTGCTGGTGGCACAGAGGGGCTCTCCATATGCGACATGGTGTCTGCTAACAATTTGAATGGAAAATTAGCTCCAATTGTTAGTAGAAAACCATGTAGTGTATGGCGTGCCTAAACACTGCAGCTCCCCCACAAGTGACCCCACTTTGGAAACTAGACCCCTAAGGAACTTATCTAGATGCATAGTGAGCACTTTGAACCTCCAGGTGCTTCACAAATTGATCCGTAAAAATGAAAAAATTAAAAAGTACTTTTACGAAGCACCTGGGGGTTCAAAGTGCTCACTATGCATCTAGATAAGTTCCTTAGGGGTCTAGATTCCAAAATGAGGTCACTTATGGGGGAACTCAAATATATAAGCACACAGGGGCTTCTCCATATTCGACATGGTGTCTAACAATTGGTGCTAATGTTCTATTCAAAAAGTGAAATGGCGCTCCTTCCCTTCCGAGCCCTGCCGTGTACCCAAACAGTGGTTTATGACCACATATGAGGTATCTGTGTACTCGGGCTCAACTAATTTTAGGATCCATTTTATCCTGCTGCCCATGTGAAAATGAAAGAATTGAGGCTAAAACTTTTAGGTGTTTTCTGTCATGTACGCCCCTTAAAGGGACTTCAAATGTGATGTGGTCACTAAAAAAAATGGTTTTGTAAATTTTGCTGGAGAAATGAGAAATTGCTCATGAACTTTGAACCCTTTTAACTTCCTAACAAAAATGTTTTTTTTCCCCAAAATTGTGCTGATGTAAAGTCGACATGGGGGAAAAGTTATTTATTAACTCTTTTGTGTCACATAACTCTCTGGTTTAACAGAATAAAAATTCAAAATTTGAAAATTGCTAAATTTTTGCCAAATTTTCGATTTCTTCACAAATAAACGCAAAAATTATCGACCTAAATTTATTACTAACATGAATCCCAATATGTCACAAAAAAAATTCTCAGAATCGCTAGGATCCGTTGAAGCGTTCCAGAGTTATTACCTCATAAAGGGACACTGGTAAGAATTGCAAAAAATGCCAAGGTCAGTAAGGCCAAAATAGGCTGGGTGGTAGCTGAAAAAAACTGAGAAGTTTGTCAACAGAAAAAAAATAAATAAATAAAATTGGCTTTTCATGCCATTTTACGAAAACCGCTAGGTTTCTACTTTTGAGAATCTTGGGTTAAACGATTGCTTATTTTTGTGCCCCAAGCTGATGTTTTTACTACTACCAATTTTGGGTTGATTGTGATGTTTTGACAACATAATTTTGTCATTTTTTGTAATTATACTGTTTATCGATTTATTACATATTTCTGAACACAGAGAAGCCAAATGTGTAATTTTTAAATTATTTTACTTTTCACGTGACAAAAGGGAGGCGCGATTTCAACTTGTATTTTTTTCATCTTTATAAAAAACTTTTTTTTTTTTTTACTTTTTATTGTATTTATTATATTAATTTATTAGTGCCATTAGGGGACTTGAAGCTGTGTTTATCAAAACGATTGTGATGTACACAGTAGGGCAGGGCGAGATCCAGAATGTCTCACAAGTGGTGCCCTCTGTATGATTCAGCGAGAGCAATGATGACAACAACATTACTGAAGTGATCACTGTTCCACAGTCATCAGGTCTCGCAGAGAGCAGAATGACCGGGAGTGATGTAAGAAGCGCCAATCTCAACAATCAGTGGACGTCACGGAATTGCCACGGGCTACGCTGGAGGTGTGGGGATTGTTATTTTTTAAATAAGAAACTGATGAACAAGGGATGGTCTTGTCTTAGGCCGTCTTCACACCACGGTTTCTCGGGTCCGGGGCTGTCAGATTTTGCCCCCCCCATGTATCTTCATGGCGCCGGATTATGCCTATTTGGCGTCCAGTTAATTAGTTTTCCAGGAGGATCCGGTTTTGTTTGATTTTTGCATCGGACACAAAGCCGGAGTGTGCATCATTTTTTGGGTCCCGGATCCGGCGCCCATAGCATGGGAGTTTATGGGTGCCAGATCCGGCAGAAAATCGTGCTGGTTCCCAGACACTGGGTGCTGAAAGAGCGGCGGCTGTTAAAAGCAGCTGCCGCTGAATTTCAGCACCTGGAGAGCTCCACGGCTGATATATCAGCACCGCGGCCAGCTCCCCTGCAAGCCGCTGTGCTGATATTTCAGCACTGGACAACAGCACAGACGATTTAGACACAAAACAGGATCGGAGGGCATATTTGCCCTCTGGTTCTGTTTGTCCGGGGCTGTCAAGTTATGTCTGGTGCTTCCTGCAAAACACCGGACATAACCTGACAGCAAAAAACAGCGGTGTGAAGCTATCCTTACTTTCTTTTTTGAGGTCTTTCAGGATTCAATGGATGACTTCGGATCTGCATGATTTTTTCTTAACATGAAAAACCAGGAAAAAAGTCAGGGGGTATTTTTTTTTAAAATAAGTGTGTGTTTCTTTATTTACTAGGTTAGTTATGGGCGTGTCTGAGAGACACCTCTGCATTACCAACAGCAGGGATTGATGCCAGTTGACTTGATTGCATCAGAGCAAAATTGGGTAGAGCCAAGGCGAAGTGCCAAAATTGGTGTATATAATGTGACATGCCAATTCTGGGGAAGCTGCGGGCTGGTATATGTAGGTTGGAAATGGGCCAATAACCATGGACCTTATCAGCTGGATAATATCAGCCCCCAGCTGTCTGCTTTACCTTGGCTGGTTATCAAAAAAAGGAGGGATCTCTCAGCTTTTTTTTAAGTTTTTAGGTTAAACAAGGGTGGAAGTGTATAATATATAGGGATGGAGGAGTGGGACTTTACTTTGCTTTGTCAACTTCCTGTTTGTTCTGCTTTCTGTCCCTCAGTCAACTTTATTGAGAAAAAAAATACATGCGTCAAAAACGCAGCAAAGACGCGAGCAGCAAAAAAACATTAAAAAAGAAGGAAAAACTCATGTGGAAATTTAGCAGCATGGTAGCCTAAACAAACACGGACTGTATATCCAAAGAAAAAAAGATGGCGGCACTCAGCATTCCAGTTTGCAGCTGATTAATTTAATAAAAAAATTACAGCAGCAGGTCCATGATACAGGGAGGGAGGTGCTAGGACCGACGGTGACCGCTTCGCGGGATGTCCCGCTTCTACGGGTCCGGTGTTTCTATGCTTAAAACACTGATTGTGTTCACATACCGATAGAATAGAATATTCAGTCTCTCAAGTGTGGGCAAACAATGTTATCAGTGCCGCTAATCCCCCAATGTGGAAGCAAGTGGCGACAGACAGTCCTTTGAGGGCTGCGTTCACACACAGTGTATCTCCTGCACTTTTGGGGGAGCACGTTTTTTGCCCCGTTTTGCGGCTGTGCTATTTAGCATTAGGTAAACAAATGCACTGCATGCACACACCGCAGTTTTTTTTACAGCTGCATTTTCCCCCCAAAAGCACAGGAGGGAAGTGATGTCGCACGGGGGAAGGAACACAGGATTCTTCCTCCCCCATGTGATATGTCGGGCCGGGAGCTTTGCTTTCCCAGTATATCTATATACACTGAGAAAGAAAAATAAATGTGAAAACATGTATTAAAAATAAAAAAAAAATACTTACCTCTCTGCTGGATGTCCGGGACCCGGAGAAAAGACATCGATTGCTGCCTGCCAGGATCTTAAAAGGTGATTGGCTAGTAGCGATCATGTGATATGCATGTCACATACCACCTGATCGCTACCAGCCAATCACCTTTAAATCACATTTTAAGGTCCTGGCAGTGGTGATCGGACGTCTTCTCGGGTCACGGACAGGCGGCAGAGAGGTTACAATTTTTTTTTCATTTTAATACAATACAAGTTTTCACACTTATTTTGCTTTCCTAGTGTATGTAGATACACTGGGAAAGCAAAACACCCTGGCCCGTGTGACATCACTTCCTGCATTTCCTTATACACCCCCGAGTTATAGGCGCTAGAATTGCGCACTATCTGAACGGCGATTCGTAATTCCAGCACTTATAATGGGGCCTATGGAGGAAAGCGCGCATTAAAAAGAGCCAACATTGACAAGTTGCGCCTTTTCGGCCCCAATAGTGCAATGCTAAATTACACAGCGTCAGAACGGCAAAAGTAAATTTCCATTCACTTTGCCGGGAAACGAAGACACAAGTGCGCTTTTGGGGAAAAAGCGCGTAAAAAGACGCAACAAATATGCACCGTGTGAACGTAGCCTAAGCCTCATTCACCCTGCAAAGCCAAGTGCACAGAACCAGAGGTGCTGCTGTATGGCATCTCTATATGGAACTGTTGTCTCCTATATTGCCTCAATATTTTTGACAATTCAGTTTAAAAAAAAAATAAAAATCTACACAAAAATGGCAGCATGCCCATTTATACGGGATCTGTAGTTTGACGTCCCAATCACTCTTCATCAGACATATGTCAGGATGGGGGAGGGACACCACATATACCTTAGATAGATAAAGTGCTCAATATCAGATCACCCTAAGTAAAGACAGGCATCAATATGGATCACTTATTAATATAACAGCTACAGGAAAGTTAATTCTTGGAACAATAAAGCGGGAAAAAAAAAGCTAAAAATAAGAATATAAATAGCAAAACAGTCTTCATATAAATGGTTATTTACCGGAGTTTTTTTTCCTGGCAAGACAAATGACAACAGAAGTATTTGCATTGTTCTTATGCACGGCAGATATGATAAAAGGTCAAATACAAATAAACTGTTAACACCTCTGCCTGTACACTTAGACTGGCTGAGAAAAAAAGCCACAAGGGGGAAGAAAATACAGCACAGCAGAAAAACACATCAGCAACACCTCTATGTGTGAAGTTGACCAGGATGCAGCTAAACCAGAAAATCGCTAGGCTGCAGCTCTAATATACTCAGCCGCGTCCGCTCCGGACAGGGAGATTCTGATCAGATATGATAGCCGGTTGCTCTTTAAATGGCATTGCAGGGATAGGGGGCTTGGAAGAGTTCTATGACAGCAAGTAATGTGACTTGCCTTTCTTGGTCGCAGCCACTGTTCCTTTCAGCTTTCTTAGCACCTTGGCTTGTACTTCAGTCACTAGATGTAAATTAGACATTTCCTTCTTCAGCTCCCAGTACGCTTGCTGCATGATGCTCTCGCTGCTGGAACAGAAAATAGGAAGGTTTCATTTGCTGCCTAGTAGCATCCTGCATCTTCCACTTCACCTGCCTGGGGACAACTGCTTCTGCGACCTCATATCGCATAGAGATATAGTGACAATGAGCATCATTTCCCCTACATTATTATAGATACACATATCCTATACAGATTAAAAAACAGACAAGTAAACACAAATACAGTATATAATTAACACACACGGCATCTAGATGTAACGAACATCACTAACAACTACAGGTCTAAGCGCACTGTGATATATTAAGTATACTGATCTTTTCGTATGTATGAAAAATATGTATCTAAAGTTATAGATTATTGTATATATTATATACACACACACTTTATATATACAGTTAGGGCCAGAAATATTTGGACAGTGACACAAGTTTTGTTTTTTTAGCTGTTTACAAAAACATGTTCAGAAATACAATTATATATATAATAGGGGCTGAAAGTGCACACTCCCAGCTGCAATATGAGAGTTTCCACATCCAAATCGGAGAAAGGGTTTAGGAATCATAGCTCTGTAATGCATAGCCTCCTCTTTTTCAACGGACCAAAAGTAATTGGACAATGGACTCTAAGGGCTAAAATTAACTCTGAAGGCGTCTCCCTCGTTAACCTGTAATCAATGAAGTAGTTAAAAGGTCAGGGGTGGATTCCAGGTGTGTGGTTTTGCATTTGGAAGCTGTTGCTGTGACCAGACAACATGCGGTCAAAGGAACTCTCAATTGAGGTGAAGCAGAACATCCTGAGGCTGAAAAAAAAGAAAAAATCCATCAGAGAGATAGCAGACATGCTTGGAGTAGCAAAATCAACAGTTGGGTACATTCTGAGAAAAAAGGAATTGACTGGTGAGCTTGGGAACTCTAAAAGGCCTGGGCGTCCACGGATGACAACAGTGGTGGATGATCGCCGCATACTTTATTTGGTGAAGAAGAACCCGTTCACAACATCAACTGAAGTCCAGAACACTCTCAGTGAAGTAGGTGTATCTGTCTCTAAGTCAACAGTAAAGAGAAGACTCCATGACAGTAAATACAAAGGGTTCACATCTAGATGCAAACCATTCATCAATTCCAAAAATAGACAGGCCAGAGTTAAATTTGCTGAAAAACACCTCAAGAAGCCAGCTCAGTTCTGGAAAAGTATTCTATGGACAGATGAGACAAAGATCAACCTGTACCAGAATGATGGGAAGAAAAAAAGAGAATTTTGTTTACGTACCGTAAATTCTTTTTTCTTTAATCATCAATGGGAGACCCAGACAATGGGGTTTAGGGCACTGCCCTCCGGAGGTCACACTAGGTACTACAAGTTTGTAGACACCGCCTCCTCCGCTTATAAATCCCTACCGCAGGGAACATCCTCAGTTTGGTCCATAAGCTGCGAGGAGAAAATAAACCACACCCGAAACATCGGGAAGAATGCCGTGCACAGACGGTTCAACAACCCGGCAAACACTGTCTCAACAGAGAGCAGAACAAATGCAAAACATGCAAAGGAACAACTGGGTGGGTGCTGGGTCTCCCATTGATGATTAAAGAAAAAAGAATTTACGGTACGTAAACAAAATTCTCTTTTTTCTGGTCATCATAATGGGAGACCCAGACAATGGGGATGTCCTAAAGCAATACCCCAGGGCGGGAAGAGTTCCTCAACAAGACGGATAACACATGGTTCCCTTCAAAGGTGGGCAACCGCCGCCTGGAGAACCCGCCTGCCCAGACTTGCATCCGCAGAGGCATGGGCATGCACCATATAGTGCTTAGAGAAAGTGTGCAAGCTGGACCAAGTGGCCGCCTGACACACCTGTAGAGCAGACGCTCGATGTCGCAAGGCCCAAGAGGCACCTACAGCCCTGGTAGAGTGAGCCTTCAATCCCACCGGGAGAGGCAAACCAGAGGACCGGTAAGCCTCTTGAATGGAAGCCTTAATCCATCTGGCCAAGGTTGACTTCGAAGCCGCGGACCCCTTACAGCGACCTGTCGTAAGAACAAATAAGGAATCCGAACTCCTGAAGGAGGCGGTCCTGGACACATAAATGCGTACAGCTCTCACGAGATCCAGAGTATGGAGGTCGCGCTCCACCTGATGAACGGGAGCGGGGCAAAATGATGGGAGAACAATCTCCTGGTTCAGGTGAAAAGATGAAACCACCTTCGGCAAGAATTCTGGCCGTGGGCGCAACACCACCTTGTCTTGGTGAACCACCAGAAAGGGTGACTTGCACGATAGTGCAGCCAATTCTGAGACCCTCCTTAGAGACGTAATCGCCACCAGAAAGGCCACTTTCTGGGACAGACGAGATAGAGAAACATCTCTCAACGGCTCAAACGGCGGTTTCTGTAATGCCGCCAGGACCATGTTAAGGTCCCAAGGGTCCAGAGGTCTCTTGTAGGGCGGAACCATCCGCGACACCCCCTGCAGAAATTGACGCACCTTCGGGAGAAGCGCCAATCGCCTGTCAAACAGCACCGAAAGTGCTGATACTTGACATTTCAAAGAGCCAAGGGATAATCCCAACTCCAAACCCGACTGTAAGAAAGCCAACAACGTCGGGATGGACAAGGGCCAAGGAGACCGTCCACCAGAGGCACACCAGGTAAAAAAGATCTTCCACGTCCGGTGGTACATCTTCCTGGAAACAGGCTTCCTAGCCCGATTCATAGTGGCCACCACTGTAGGGGAGAAACCCCTAGATGTCAGGAGCCAGGCCTCAAGAGCCATGCAGTCAATCTGAGGGCCCTGGAATTGAGGTGGAAGAATGGGCCTTGTGCGAGTAAATCTGCGCGTTCTGGAAGAGCCCACCTGTGTCCGCCTGACAGTTGCCACAGGTCCGGATACCAGGACCTCCTGGGCCAATCTGGAGCCACTAGAATGGCTATCCTGCACTCCGACCTGATCTTCCACAGGACCCTGGGAATCAGAGCCAGAGGAGGGAACACATACGGCAGTTGGAAGCTGGACCAACTCAGTATCAGAGCATCCGCCCCCAGGGACTGAGGATCCCACGATCTCGCCACGTACTGGGGCACCTGATGATTCAGCCTTGAGGCCATCAGATCCACGTCCGGAGTGCCCCATCTGCTGCAGATGTCCCGGAAGACGTCTGGATGCAGGGACCACTCTCCGGCGTCCATCCCCTGCCGGCTCAGGTAGTCGGCCTCCCAGTTCTCGACCCCTGGGATGTGAACTGCGGAGATCAAGCAGTCGTGTTCCTCCACCCACGATAGGATGCGGTGGACTTCGGCGAGGGCCTGAGCGCTTCTGGTCCCTCCCTGATGATTTATGTAGGCGACGGCCGTCGCATTGTCGGACTGTACCCGAATGGGTCGTCCTGCCAGGAATTTCTGAAACGCCAGGAGCGCCAGATAGACCGCCTTGATCTCCAGGACGTTGATCTGCAACGTCGACTCCGCCTGAGTCCAGAGGCCTTGAGCCCTGTGGTGTAAGAACACCGCGCCCCAGCCCTTCAGACTGGCGTCGGTGGTCACCACTAACCAAGAAGGTTTGAGGAAGGATCTTCCCCGTGACAAGTGACGTGGCTGTAGCCACCACTGCAGGGAGTCCCTGGTCGGTTGCGATAGTGCCACCAACCGATTCAGAGAGATCGCTCTCTTGTCCCACCGGCGAAGAATCTCCAGCTGGAGAGGACGGAGACGAAACTGTGCAAATGGCACCGCCTCTATTGCCGCTACCATGCGTCCCACCAGTCTCATCAATTCCCGAAGGGATGAGTGAGGTGACAGGAGAACGTGCTGTACTCCTGAGTGGATCGCCAGCTGCTTGGCCTGAGGTAGAGACACCAGGGCTGAGTCCGTGTGGAAATCCATGCCCAGATATGTCAATGACTGGGTCGGAACCAGGGTCGACTTCTGAGTATTGAGAAGCCACCCGAACTGTTCCAGAGACCTCATGGTCGCTTCCAGGCTCACCCGACAAAGGTCTTCCGATGGCGCCCTGACCAATAGGTCGTCCAGATAGGGTATGACGGCGTGACCCTGCACATGCAGGAGAGCCATCATAGATGCCATCACCTTCGTGAACACCCTTGGTGCAGAGGCCAACCCGAAGGGTAGGGCCACAAATTGGAGATGTTCGTCCCCTACTGCGAATCGTAACCAGCGTTGATGAGCCGGTGCAATGGGCACGTGAAGGTAAGCGTCCCTGATATCGATGGACGCTAGGAAGTCCCCCTGCGACAGAGCCGCGATAACGGAACGTAGGGATTCCATGCGGAACTTCCGCACCAACACGTGACGGTTGAACAACTTTAGGTCTAGGACCGGTCGAAAGGAGCCGTCCTTCTTTGGGACAATAAAGAGGTTGGAGTAAAAACCCCTGAACCTCTCTGCCGTGGGCACTGGGACCACTACTCCGTCTCTGCGGAGTCCCTCCAACACCCGGAGAAAAGCCTGAGTCTTTTCTGGGGATGGAACAGACCGATGGAATCGGGATAATGGTTTTGACGTCAGCTCTATCCTGTAACCTCGCGAGACTACGTCTCGAACCCACTGATCTTGAACGTGAAGTAGCCACTTGTCCTGAAAGCGAGACAAGCGGCCCCCCACCTGTGGGGAGGCAGGATGAAAGAGTGAGTCATGTAGAGGCGGGTTTGGGGGTGGTAGTTGCCGCCCCCGCCGGCTTCTTTGGACGACTCTTGGAGCGCCACTGAGAAGCGGGCTTGCCCCCTCGGTCCGTGCGAGCGGACGGTGCTGATGACTGTGAGCCGGACCGAAAGGACCACTGCTTTGGGTTCCTCTTAACGGTTATACCGTGGCTTAGGCTTATTCTGCGGTATCTTAGACTCAGCAGAATCCTTGATCAGCTTGTCCAGCTCTGTGCCAAAGAGTCTGTCACCAGAGAACGGAAGATTCTGCAGAATCTTCTTAGATGTGGCATCTGAGTCCCAAAGACGCAGCCACAACAACCTGCGGATCGCTATCGCATTGGCCGAAGCCACAGCTGAGCGAGTGGCAGTTTCCAGAGACGCCGTCCTGGCGTAGTCCGCATAGGCCCTTGCTCTCTCAGTGAGTGCCAGGACCTCCGGACTGGACCTTGCCAGGTCAGTGATACCATCCAAGCAGGTAGTAATCGCTTGTAAGGTCCAGACCGTGGCAAAATTAGGGGCAAATGAAGACCCCACAGCCTCATAGGAAGACTTGGCGAGTTGCTCGACCTGTCTATCAGTAGCATCCTTCAGCGAGGAGCTATCCGAGGCAGAGAAAAGGGAGCGTGCAGCAATTCTAGTCATGGAAGCGTCCACCTTTGGAGACTGCGACCATTCCTGAAGCACCTCCTGGGGGAAGGGGAAGCGATTGTCCTTAGGTTTGCGGACATAGCGCCGCCCAGGATGTAACCTGGGTGCTCTAACCACCCTTCCAAAATTAGTGTGGTCCATGAAGGATCCACTTGGTCTAGCCTCTGGCCGCAGCCATTGATAGACCTCCTTCGGGTGCACGACAACCTCTTCAGGGGGAGTCACGAGACGCAAGGTCTCATTGATGGAGGACACCAGATCCTCCACCCCGTCTGGAGGTTCAGACACAGACACAGACCCGAAGTTTGAACCCCCATCATCTTCCTCACCATCAGAGGAACGCTCCTCCTCAGAGAGAGCCTGGAGCTCGGGTGAATCCTCACGACGAGCCCGCTTAGGGGGTCTCACAGCAGAAGAGGGAGACACCCGGGGGTAACTGGAAGGAGTAGCTGGGTTTTCCAGTCTCCTATGCAGTGCCTCCAGTGACTGCGACATGGAGGACATCTGGGACAGCAGGGATTCATTGATCCTATTCTGCGTTTCCCATGGCCCTTGGATTACCTGAATCTCAGGGTATAGCACCGGAGCTGCTGCTGCCTCAGCTGAGCCAGCCTGGGCTTCTGGGCGTCCGCAGTTATTGCAGGACCCCTCCACCAACGTTCCCTTGCAGGTAGCACAGGTAATGGTGTTATCCGCCGCCTTAGCAGCATGCTTCTTAACTGAGGACATATCCACAGTAGGGGTTGAGGCCAAGGCCAATAGACAAAACAAACCGGGAATCCCGGTAGCTTACCGACCGCAGTAACGCGGTGGGAGGAAGCGGTGTGTGTGTGTGTGACCTCCGCGAGTTCCGGTCTCCCTCTGAAGTGCAGACACGTGCTGCCGTAGATCCCAGCCGGGAAGTGAGAGAGAAGATGGCCGCCGCCAGCACAGACGTGGGCGGCGCCGGGAACACGCGGGAAGCACACGCACACGCCCCCCGGTGACGTCACCGTAAGGGCTGCCTCTCCTCCTCCAAGCAGCCTCTGTAATGGAGGTGCTGGAGCCCGCAGCGCGGGAAAACAGTGCGAAATCATCATGCACACATACCCAGACTGTCATCACATACAAACATGCACAGTCTACGGCCTCAGCCCCTGTGACACACAGGGCGGTCAGCCAGGGTGACCCCAGCACAGGGTACACCGCCAGATCCGCGGACCCGAGGGTAACGCGCGGTCTGAGTGTCAGGACACATAAAATGCCAGACACTACCCCAGGCACACAGGAGACACAGAGTGCCTCAGTGCCGGTCCGGTCTGTAAGCACCATTTAGGGAGGCCTCGGACGGGGGTTCAGCCCAGTCCGGAGTGTAAGCACCATTTAGGGAGGCCTCGGACTGGGCTGGCTCCAGTCCGGTCTGTAAGCACCATTTAGGGAGGCCTCGGACGGAGCGGAGCTGTGCAAGGCTCCCATCTCCCACTCTCCAGAGCCCCCCAGAGAGGGATGGAAAGGAGCGCAACAGCGTACCGGGAGAACACAGAGTGTCCAGGCACTAGGCCCTCCGGTACCTCCACCAGCGTGTGCCACAAAGGGTGAGCGGGGAGGCTGTCGCAGGTCCCGACTAGGACCATATTACCTTGTCTTCAGACGCCATCACGTAAGTAGTGAGAGTGCAGTGAAGTGCAAGCAAAGCGTGATCCTCCGAGCACACTAAGTTTAAAACTGAGGATGTTCCCTGCGGTAGGGGTTTATAAGCGGAGGAGGCGGTGTCTACAAACTTGTAGTACCTAGTGTGACCTCCGGAGGGCAGTGCCCTAAACCCCATTGTCTGGGTCTCCCATTATGATGACCAGAAAAAGTTTGGAGAAGAAAGGAACGGCACATGATCCAAGGCACACCACATCCTCTGTAAAACATGGTGGAGGCAACGTGATGGCATGGGCATGCATGGCTTTCAATGGCACTGAGTCACTTGTGTTTATTGATGACATAACAGCAAACAAGAGTAGCCGGATGAATTCTGAAGTGTACCGGGATATACTTTCAGCCCAGATTCAGCCAAATGCTGCAAAGTTGATTGGACGGCGCTTCATAGTACAGATGGACAATGACCCCAAGCATACAGCCAAAGCTACCCATGAGTTCATGAGTGCAAAAAAGTGGAACATTCTGCAATGGCCAAGTCAATCACCAGATCTTAACCCAATTGAGCATGCATTTCACTTGCTCAAATCCAGACTTAAGATGGAAAGACCCACAAACAAGCAAGACCTGAAGGCCGCGGCTGTAAAGGCCTGGCAAAGCATTAAGAAGGAGGAAATCCAGCGTTTGGTGATGTCCATGGGTTCCAGACTTAAGGCAGTGATTGCCTCCAAAGGATTCGCAACAAAATATTGAAAATATAAATATTTTGTTTGGGTTATGTTTATTTGTCCAATTACTTTTGACCTCCTAAAATGTGGAGTGTTTGTAAAGAAATGTGTACAATTCCTACATTTTCTATCAGATATTTTTGTTCAACCCTTCAAATTAAAAGTTACAATCTGCACTTGAATTCTGTTGTAGAGGTTTCATTTCAAATCCAATGTGGTGGCATGCAGAGCCCAACTCGCGAAAATTGTGTCACTGTCCAAATATTTCTGGCCCTAACTGTACACAGTACTATTCTCTCTCTCTCGACTTAAGGCCCCGTTATACCATACCTTACCTTACCCACCTGGCTGGGATCGCTGGGACATCATGAACTGATCACTGGTGAGCTGTCAAACAATTAGACTCACCAGCGATGAGGACCAGGGAGAATGCTGGTTACCAGGATAAACAGCAGGTAAGTAAGCAGAGCGCTGCGCTTAGTTACCCTGGTTACCAGCTCCCAGCACTTGCTGTGCGGCGCTTGGAGATCGTCGATCGTTGGTCTCCAGCTGTCAAGCGCATTAATGCTGGCTGTCCAGATGGAGACCAACAACAGATTTATGGTCCGGGCCATAAATCTACAATCAACGACTTATCGTTAATACATGTCCCACACTACGATGTTGTTTCAACATTGCTGCAATGCCACAAAACCGGTGACGTTGCAACAATATCGTTCACGATGATAGTGTGTAATGGGGCCTTTAGTGAGTCAGAAGCTTCAATCACAGCATAAAGCGTGTGGCTATTTAGATAGCATACATGCAAGCTATATCTGAAAATTTGCATCACCTATCACTTTCATATTCCACAGCTATTTACAGAGATTATCATCACTGTCTAAATTCCCTATCAGTCTTTGGAGTGTCAGAGGAAACCAGAGAACATGGAGGAAAGTCACACAAACACTGGGAGAACATACAAACTGCAGATTCGAGCCCATATCCCAGCACTGCAGTGCAATAGTGCTAACCACTGGGCCTCTGTGCTGCCCTCCAAACAGATTTGCTCCTAGAAAAAGGCTGTACTGTGCGATTATGGGTACAGACGCTGTTCTATGCATTAGTGGGCATCATTTAACAATGTAGTTACACATAATTCCTACTAAACTGAAGTTGTGCAACCTCTGCCCCACAACTGTTAAGGTACGGTCACACGCAGCAATTTTGCTAGCAATTTCACTGGCAATTTTCTGGTTGCAGTGAAATCATGGACACATTGTTCTATTTTGTTGCTGTATACAAATGGAACAATGTGTCCATGATTTCACTGTAACCAGAAAATTGCCAGTGAAATTGCTAGCAAAATTGCCGCGTGTGACGGTACCTTTAAAGCTACAACTCCTTTCTTGCCCTGGTAGTAGTACCAGATAACAGGTAAGTATGCACGATGTTCAGCCAGAGGAGCAACGGACTCCTTTAAATGGGACTCAATTCCAAAAGTAAAGCTCCTCTTTAGCAATGCCTCGTTTTGCAGATTTGGTATGAGAACAATATACTTGCAGTTCACTTTGTAGCCATAGACTGTGAGAACTGTGGAGTTTATTATTCATCAGAGGTAGACCCTCTTTATTACTCACTCTCGATTCTATGAGCCTTCACCATTGACAAAGATCATCAAGGTAGCCCCAAGGATGAAACCTTTAAAGGGTTTGATAGTATTACAAGACCATGGATGCTGTCTTCTTCTATCTAGACCATGTGTCCGCAAATATATGAAGAGAGACATATCCGTATTACAAGTTGGAGATTAAAATCACCCCTACGTGCGTGTTGTGTTGTATGAGAGTATGGACCAGTATACACAAACTGGACACAGGTCTCTCACCTAAATTGACAGCTTGTTATATGCATATGAAACTGGTTGAAATCAGGCCCGAGACCATGACAATGATATGTGGATGCAGCATTACAAGTCTATGGATCTGTCAAATATCACCTTTGCCTGTCACACAGCATAGAAGCTGCAGGTCAAGCAGGAGGAGGTGGACCTGGTCAAGGAACAGAGCTGGAGTGACAGAAGCTTAGGCCTACAATAGCTCTTCAGCCTCACTTGCATATCATTTCAAACACGGACTTCTTAGTAAAGGAGGAAAGACTAGCAGTGTATTTGAAAGAGCAACATGTGCATATACATTTTGCTGAAAGATACCCATTACAGGGAACCTGTCATGTCCTTTGTTGTTATTAAACCACCCCCAATGTTTAGACCATGTAGTATTCCTTAAAAAAATTTTTGTTAAATAGTTGTATTTATTTCAAAAAAGCATTTTAGATTCTTGCATATTTTCATTACCTAGCTGAGCAAACAGGTAAGCAGTCATCCATCTTGTTAATAGTTCAGTTAAGTGAACTTGTAGCACTGCCAAAATTCCGAATAAGCTGAAAGGACCTGTGTGATGTCACAACCTTGTGACCTTAATGGGTGGAGCTAAGTGAGCTACATCAATAAGGTGTATGTAGACTTAGCTCCACCTTTTAAAGTCACATGGTTGTGACATCACACAGGTCCTTTCAGCATTTTCTGAATGTTGGCAGTGCTACTAGTTCACTTAACTGAACTGTTAACTATTAACAAGCCGGAAGTCTGCTTGACTGTTTTCCTAGCTAGCTAATGAAAATATGTAAGTATCTAAAATGCTTTTTTGGGATGAATAAGATTTTTTTTCTTTTTTAAAGTTAAAGGGAACCTGTCACCCCCTTTGGGCATTCTAAACAGTGCCCACCAGCATTAACATGATGTAAATAGGATTCTTGTAACCCTTCTATGTGCCCAGATGTGTCCCTCATACCTGAGAAAAGAACTTTTATTCTGTCCAGCGCTGACCTCCTATTAAATCCGGGAGGCTTGTATATGGTCCTGGTGGATTAGGTCCTTGCCTGCCCCCGGCTGCAAAACTTGCCCTGCATTTCTTAAAATTGCCGCCCCCATCTGTGACCGGCACTTGAGTGACAGCCGCACCCGCGCCTGCGCAGTGGAGGGGGTGTCCGCGCTCCATTGAAGATAGTACCAATGTCTCGCGAGCCCATAGATCTTAATAGCACATTTACACATTAAAAAAAATATGGATTCCTCCTGAATACATTTATGAAACAGACATAACAGCTTTACGGTGGCCTCAACCTAAAATATGTGACACCACCCTACATATTGTAATTACTCTAAAGGGAAGCCTATTACTGCTTCTTATTAAGGGTCCACCAATGCAAGAGATAAGTGATGAACTAAAGTCTAATCGGAATAACTGAAAAATAACATACATACTTTTACTTAACAAGTAAATCAGAATATGAAAACAGACATTGAAACATTTCCAGCGTTGCTTAGACCTCAAGTTGTTAATTAAGTGGTTTACACCTATGTGCCGAACACTCTGGGGTTTAAGGAGGCAAGCAGATGTTTCTGTAAGGCAAGTAAAACTGCACAATCTGCAGCTCAGAACATTTATTCTAATTTATTTTTAGAGCGTTTGCATCAATTTATTCTGGTTCTTTGAAGAAATGGAAGAAACGAGACGTTCCCCAAGCCAAAGCTCTAGTTCTCCCCCTTGTGGCTGAATTCTGTACATGCATGAATCATTTAGCCAAGTACTTACACAATAATTGAGGATGGGTAGTGTGATGTTGTGCTGCTTTCTACTGCAGTTTATGGGGTTTTTATTGACTGACTACAAAAAAAAAAAAAAAGTAATTTGTAACCCTGACTTCTAGGCTTTGGGGAATGTGCTATAATGACCTAATCTGACTTGTCTGTAAGCCTTGTGGTGACTTTAATCTATTTCTCCCTTACATGTAGCTAAGCCTGGACCTGCAGCTAAGGCCGCATTCACACGTCCGTGTCAGGAACCCCGATTCAAGGAATGGCCGCAGTTCTACCAACCCAAACTGAACAGTATTATAGACTTGAGTCAAAAGACCTGTGGCCACTCCGTGCATCCGGGTCTGGGACCCCAACACACAGATGTGTGAATAAGGCCTAAGCCCCATGTCATATGAAGGGACAGTACTTACAATAGGTCCCGAGTCTTTTCCTTGAACACCCATTAAAGTCCTGATTTTGTGTCTGTAGTTCAAAAGAGAGAATGCAAGTACAGAAAATACAGATCCCTACTGTGGCCGCAACATATTAATGTTAGGGAGATGAGCAATAATTAAATGCACAAAATGTCAAATTCTATTTGTCTAAATGGTTTTATTCCCATGGACATTGAATGGGGACTTCGCGTTTGTCACACCGGCCGCTTCTTGTTTAGCGTAGATCATTTATCAGCTTTTGCTATAAAGCCAAGGACAGATCAAAAGCGGGAAGGGAATCACTAGACACTTATTACACTACCGGGAGACCAGAATTGATCTAGAAAGACCCGGAGATGATGACCCATACACATCTAAGGAGTTTCTAAGGGAAGCTCTCTTCACGTGTCAGATGTGACGCAGGTTGCAGACCTCATTTTGTGCTGAATCCACATCCCGCCTGTGTATACAGTAAATGGAGTTTCTGCAACAATGTTCACATTAAACAGAAAATGGACATGTGGGACTTAATGGTGTAATCTCAAAATCAAAAACTATTCCCTATACATTGGGGGCAGACTGCTGGGAACCATACTGAGAACTGGAGACCTGAAAATCCCCATGTGAATATAGGGGTGGTAGATCATGCATACTTACGCTCAAGTTATCTTAATGTAAGAGTCACAAATAGCCAAGCGCACTGATCGGCTGGTCCCATAAGAATGACTGGAGTGACGTCAACATGATCTTCCACCGCTCCATTCTCACTGCCTACCAGCCCCTTTAGAGGCAATGCTTCATCAGCAAACGACATTGTTTAAATCACGGTTGTTGACAATAAGTGCGTTTTTCCTTTAATTCCTCCCTCTCCCACCTATATCACAATCTGAATGAAAGATTTCAAGTCTTGCAATTTTCACACTTTTGCCACTGTGGCAATAGTAGACTGATGTCCTGTTATTTCAGAAAATTCACGGGCGCCACAGTCCTGACCTGTCAGCAGCTGCGTGCGCTGCACACCGGACCGGAGAGCATAATAGCCCCAAAGTCCTGTGTGCTGATCCGGTCCACGGCTGTCTGGGTCATCCCGGACCGGATCACGCCGCAGTGTGAAGCCAGCCTTACAATAGGTAATTTTCACACTCATGATATGTTCCCATTTAATATCAATTGTAGGCAAAACAGATGCACCTGTGGTACCTAGTGCAGGACCAAAGAGTCAGTGTGTTAGTAAAGCATAAAAAACGGAAGGCACACCCTGCCCCTTAAGGAACCGCATTAGGCATTACATGGAATATTTTATTTTCTTGAAGTCTACTTTTAACAAGAGCCTTAATGATCTTTACCAAACTATAACTTCTAATATTTGGAATCCATCCATGAATTAAAAAAAAAAAAAAAAAAAAAAAAAAAAAAAAAAAACTGCAGGCAGTGGTGCTTTAACCCCAAAAGTAACGGTTCATCAGAGATAAGGTCCTTCCCCTTGATGTGAGCTCCAGCGGTGAGCCCACATCATCTCACCCACATCTCAGCTGATGTAATCAGGTAAGATGTGGGGCTAACAACGCCAATCAGATCTGCAATCTGATTGCCAATGTTAACCCTTTGGATCGCTCTGTCATTCACAGACAGCGCAATCCAAAAGCGCTGCAGCAGGGACCGCGCCGTTCCCTGCCGTGATTAGAGATCCTGTAATAAGATCACAGGATCTCTGTGTGTCACCTGATAGCCCGGGGTCCTGCAGGGATCGCGGATGCTATCAGGGTTCACTTCCTGTGGATGGTTAGCAAACGCTGCCATCCACAGAAAGTGATCATTTGTGCTATGTCCCGATGTGCTGCAGCTCATCTCTAAACATCATAAGCGATCAGACTGTGCAGCACTGTGGCACCTTATGGGGCAGTGTAAAATAATGGAAAAAAAAAAGTTTTTACAAATATGAAAAAATACCCCACAAAAGTCTAAATCACCCCATGTTTGCTCCATTCAAAATAAAAGTATTAAAAAAAAAAATACACATTCAGGCATTTCTGAAGACTGCAATACAGATCCATCAAAATATAAAATCAATTAATGACAGCTGTGAACTGTATAATAGAATAAAAAGTCATTTTTGGTATCTACAAACGCTTATTGACCCAAGGCATCATACCGACATGTCAGTTTTACCATATGGTGAATAAAACAACTAAAAAACAATCATGCAATTCAACTTTTTTTTGCAATTCCACCGCTTTTAGACTTTTTTTTTCTCATTTTCCTGTACACTATATGGTAAAATAAACTATTTCATCTGAAAGTACAACTCGTCCTGCAAAAAACAAGCCCTCATAAGCCTACATTGATGGTGAAATAAAGTTATGGCTCTTGAAAGAAGAGGAGGAAAAAATGAAAATGATAAACAAAAAATTGCCGGGTGGTGAAGGGGTTTTTAAATGCAAGTCCTCTGCCCTCTGTCTTGTACTCAGCTGCCGCCTTTTTCATCTTTTTTCTACACTCTGGTTGGTCTTCAACGATTTGTGACCTGTGTTTGCTGGAGTGTGATGTAGGTCATAACTCAATACAACTATGAAAGCCTTGTTCTGGTTCTCCTAGAGATGCATTAGGAGCTTGTGATGTAACTTCTGACTTCAAGCCACTTAGAAAGTTATAGGCACAGGATGGGACTGAGGGATTGGAGTGCTGCCGAAAAAACAAAGAAGTCACCGGAGGGCGAGAATAAGACTAGGGGCAGGGGACTTTGATTTAAAGCTCACCCCCATGCTGAAACAACAACAAAAAAAAAAAAAAAAAAAAAAAGAAACCAGTCCAGCATGGGCTTAGAGCACAATTTCGGATGTAAATACACTGGGGTTATTTTGCCGATTCTAATGTATTCGTGTGTTCTGACACAGATCTCAACTAATGAAATGACTAACAGGAAAGGACCGCTGACACCTTTACACCCTGCAGCTACTGTACATATGTGTAATACAACCACAAAACTGAACATGGCACATCTCGACAATTCAGCTCTGATTAATAGCAGTGTCAATATTAACTAAATACTTTCCACAAACAAAAGTTGTTCATTCTCATCAGAGAGAGAGAAAAAAAAAAAAAAAAAAAAAAGACAGCGCCAAGAGCTTATTTTTGCATGACAAAAACCTTAGGGTTTAAAACTGTGGACCAGGTGATTCTGTAAGGCTGCTTTCACATCAGTGTTTTTCGCCATTCGCGCAGGTTTGGCAGTTTTGCTGGATCACTTCTGGCAAGACTGTGTTCGGCCCAATTAATTCCTTAGGGGACTTGTGCGGCACTTGCGTTTTTACCGGATCCAGCAAATCCGGCACTTGCAACAACGGAAAAAACTGCAAGTGCCACACAAAACTGCTGAATCTGCCGCGAATGATGAAAAACACCAAAAAGAGCTTCGATGAAAGTTTCTTTCTGGGTGCTGCACTCTTCTCGGTTTCAGGACATAAAGTAGTTATTTTTGCTTAATATCCCCGGCCTACACCGTGCAATGTAAGTAAATGTAAAATCAGAGGCCACTATTCAGATGTCGCTCTCTCATTTACGCTGGACGAACCTCCAAAAGTCAGATCATGTAATCATTACTGCCCATTAATGGCCTCCCCTCTTGTTTCTGTACAACTGAATTGTCAACATTTATTGTTACTTGTATTGCTACTATGTTACTTGTCCTAGTCTGCCCTTTTTAACATGTAAAGCGCCATGGAATATAATGGCGCTATATAAATTAATAATAATAATAATAATAATAATGGTGTAACAATGCCTTGGGAAACCTGTCTGGAGCTGTGCTGGTATATAGGACATTGGGAGGACGGCCCATTGATGCAGCGAATTAGAACCAAACTGCGGATTTCATACCAACCTCAACATTTTTGTGCCTTCTAGATTAATAACCCTGTGGCACCATTATAAAAGCCCATTAATGTCCTTACATTAATTTTTAGGTTTGCTCTAAGCAATAAAAATACCGTTGACTTAGAGAATAAAAAAAAAAAAGAAAGAAGAAACACAAAGTACCTGTTGTCACTGTTGTCTTCAGGATTTCCCTACACGACACACTTCTGTCCTCAGCAGCATTCTGCAAAACAAGACAGGAGGTTACATTAGGGATTAAATGCTGGAAACCACAAGTATTAATGGAGAATGATAATAAAAAAGTAAAATAATGAGGAGCGTAGAACTGACTGTAATGCCACGTGCAGACGTTGAGTATTGGGTGAGTGTTATACATGCCGAGGTAAAAAACACCAAACACTCACCGTGTGCCGACACTGCTCAGTTGACGACTATGAAGGGTATTTTTTTTGCACACTATAGTTACACAGGTTGTCTTATGACCCTAAATGTATTATCCTTCTTAGTAACATTCAATACGACTTAAAGGGATTATCCCATGAATAAAGTTCATTTTAAGCAATAGATCTTGGAACAATAATAATTTGCACAATTTAATGTGTTAAAAAAAAATGTTCCTGTGCTGAGATAATCTTATATATGTGTCCCTGCTATGTACTGTGTAATGGCCGTGTCTGACCATACAGGGACATGGTCTGATCATACCACATCTCCTGTGCTGAGATAATCTTATATATGTGTCCCTGCTATGTACTGTGTAATGGATGTGGTCTGACCATACAGGGACATGGTCTGATCATACCACGTTTCCTGGGCAGGGGAGGAAGGAAAGAGAATATACAGACATTACAGCACGAGATTACAGCTGATTCTTTTTATGAGGTAAAATATTTCTCTGCCTGTTTGTAAAAAAACGTTTTACCTCAAAGAAAGAATTATTTGTGATCCCATGCTGTAATGACTGTAAACTTTATTTCATCCTTCCCTGCCCAGGATCAAACCAATACTCCGTGCACGGTCAGAAACAAAAATGACACTGTCCATAGCAGGGACACATTTATAAGATTATCTCAGCACAGGAACATTTTTTTAAAACGCATCAAATTGTGGAAATTATTATTACTCCAAGATCTATTGATTAAAATGAACATTTAATCAACTTTGTGGGAAAACCCCTTTAAAACTGACCTGAGAAACAAGTGAATAGCATTCCTTGGCAGGTAAATACGCAGCAACTGTATACTATAGCCGACAACCTGCTGCATCAGTCATGAATGGTGTTGGCGCAGACCATAGTCGTTTAACCCTTTAGCCTCTGCTGTCTATATGGACTACGGCATCTAGATGGTTAAGAGAGTGTGGAGCCTCCCTCAGCATCCTGAGATCACGATTGTGTGGTCCTGATAGTTGCCATGGCAATTCATGGCCAGATAACAGCCTTAAGGTACCGTCACACGTAACTATATGCCAATATGGGGGCTATATACAGGATAAGGGGCTATAAATTAGCATGGAGGCTATATCCAGTATAACATTTTGTTATTACAGCAGAAAATATTAGAAAATTATGGGCTCTCAAAATGACACACCACCTGACTTATGCTTGGTTTTATGGCAAATTCTGACACACCGAGCTCAAAAGCTTGACCATCACTGGTTTAGGTCATAAGAATGGCATTTTTGTTTCCCATCATGTCACTTTTCATTAATATTTGAAAGGCAGCTGAACGGTTAATGCACCACTACAGCGGGTTTTCTAGTTTATTTATTGCACGGCTGGAACAGTGCTGTGAATTCAGGTTCCCGGACTCCTGTATTATATTCACCTTCCACCAGCTTCATCTTTTTTCACCGCTGCTCCAGTCAGCCTTGAGCAGTTTGTGAGCGTCGTTTGAGCAGCGTTTCTTGGAGCCGGAAGTCTCACGTCAATACACATATTTATTTGTATATATCAAAAGAATATCTAAAGATAGGTGCCAAAAATGGCAAAATCACAAGACGATATGTACAAAAAACTTATTACCCTCATGAGTAATAAGGAGGAATAATATCTCTATTAGCTAAAAAATTCACCCATCGTACATCTATATTTATTGCAGACCTCCCAACCGTCCCGGATCCGCCGGGACTTTCCCGAATTTGATGGTCAGTCCCTCTATCCCGCCCGGGACATTAAATGTCCCGCGGAGCACTGAGAAGAAGCCGACACATTGTGCCCCGGGAGTAATATGTCCCTGTCGGCTTTCTTCCTCGCCTCCCCGCGCTGTGCTCGCCTCGCCAGCTTCCAGACTGCGTGGGCCATGAAAATTCATGAGCCGGCAGACGCCTGTGACGTCAGCTGCGGGGCGGTGCTGTGAAGTCAGTCACGGTGCAGCTCAGGAAGACACAGAGCACATGGGTGAGAAAACAGAGAGGGGGGGAGGCCACAAGGGGATGAAATTATAGGGCTTGTGTGTGTGTGTGTTTGTGTCTGTGTGTTTTTGTATGTGTATGTGTGTGTATGTGTGCTTTTATGTGTTTGTGTGTATGTGTGTGTGTATATGTGTGTATGTGTGTTTTTGTTTGTGTGTGTGTATGTGTGTTTTTGTATATGTTTGTGTGTGTGTGTATGTGTTTGTGTATGTGTGTTTGTGTGTGTGTATGTGTGTGTTTGTGTGTGTGTGTGTGTTTGGGGGGTGTATAGATTTCTTTACATCTCCGTTTCTCCATCCTGTACTTGCCCGGGGAGTGGTGTGTGCGTGTGACTGCTTGTGAGAGGAGGGCTGGGGCTATTGGGCCGGTTTCACATTTGCGTGCAGAACGCAGTGTAACCAAACGCATGCACATTGCATTCCTATGTTTAATATGGGAACGTATAGTACCTGCCTATGGCTGCGTTTGGTTACATTTGCGTTCAGATGCATATTTTAATAGCACCCTCTGAACGCAACATGTTGCAATTTCTGTGCGTTCGCGGGGGCTTATTTTATCAGCGAGTGACCGCAAGTGCACAAAGAATGCATGGAGCTCAATGGATCCACAGTGTCCTCCGCATGACAGTGCAGGCAGATGCTGCGGATTTATTGAAATCTCCATAGAAATCAGAGGCGGCCACCGGGAGATCAGTAGCGGACACTGCTGATCTCCAGGCCACCGCCGAGACAGCTGATTGGCTGGCTGGGCAGCATACTATGTGAAGGCATGTGGAGAATCCCCACTGCGTTCACATCAGTATGACTACGTTTGCATCTGCATGTCAGACTCATGTAGACACAAACGCTAGTGTGAAATCAGCCTTAAGCCCCTTTCACATCAGCGTTTTTCGCTGATTGCGGCAGATTTACCTCATCTGCCGCCTAACGGCCGCACTTGCGGTGCACTTGTAGCAAGCCCCATGCATTGTCTAAGGGGCTTGCGGCAGGTCCGACAAGTGCGGTATAGCCGTGGTTCCTGCACTTGCGGCAGATGCGGTTTTTATCCGGATCCACCGGATCCGGACAAAAACGCTGATGTGAAAGGGGCCTTACATTGACTGTGCCAAAACCTGCTGGCTGTGCTGTAAGTGACACGTCCACCATATAGCCGAAGGAAGAAAGTGATAGCAGCAGAGGATGAGAAAACTGCCTGCTGAGGGGAAGAAGCTCTATTCCTCAGCACCCAGCTTTCCCATGCTCTCCTATCCTCTTTTCCTCAGCACCGAGCTTTCCCATGTTCTGATTTCCATCAGCACCCAACTTTCCATGTTCTGCTATCATGGGAGAGCTGGGTGCTGAGGGAAATCAATACATGGGAAAGCTGGGTGCTGAGGAAAAGAGGATTAGAAGAGCATGGCAAAGTTGGGTGCTGAGGGAAAGAAGGATAGAAGAGCATGAGAAAGCTGGGACTGAGGAAAGAGGATAGAAGGGTATGGAAAAGCTGAGACTGAGGAGAGAGGATAGGAGAGCATGGAAAAGCTGGATGCTGAGGGAAAGAGGATAGAGGAGCATGGGAAAGCTGGGTGCTGAGGTTAGAGGAGCATGGAAAAGCTGGGTGCTGAGGTTAGAGGAGCATGGAAAAGCTGGGTGCTGAGGGATAGAGGAGCATGGGAAAGCTGGGTGCTGAGGGAAAGAGGATAGAGGAGCATGGAAAAGCTGGATGCTGAGGGATAGAAGAGCATGGGAAAGCTGAGTGCTAAGGGATAGAGGATAGAAGAACCTGGGAAAGCTGAGTACTGAGGGATAGAGGATAGAACAGCCTGAGAAAGCTGAGTGCTGAGGGATAGAGGATAGAAGAGCCTGGGAAAGCTGAGTGCGGAGGGATAGAAGAGCATGGGAAAGCTGAGTGCTGAGGGATAGAAGAGTATGGGAAAGCTGAGTGCTGAGGGATAGAGGATAGAAGAGCATGGGAAAGCTGAGTGCTGAGGGATAGAAGAGCATGGGAAAGCTGAGTGCTGAGGGATAGAAGAGCATGGGAAAGCTGAGTGCTGAGAGATAGAAGAGCATGGGAAAGCTGAGTGCTGAGGGATAGAAGAGCATGGGAAGGCTGAGTGCTTGGGAAAAGGTGTATAGCAGAGCAGGGGGTGGAAAAGGTGGGGGTGCTGAGGGAAACAAGCTCTTTCCCATCCCCTGCTGTGCTATACACCATTTTCTCTGCACCCAGCTTTCCCATTACATCAGAACAAGTGTCAGAGTCATTGTCCTGTACCCCCAGTGTCATTATTCTGTACCCCCAGTGTCATTATCCTGTACCCCCAGTGTCATTGTCCTGTACCCCCAGTGTCATTATCCTGTACCCCCAGTGTCATTATCCTGTACCCCCAGTGTCATTATCCTGTACCCCCAGTGTCATTATCCTGTACCCCCAGTGTCATTGTCCTGTACCCCTAAGTGTCATTATCCTGTACCCCCCAGTGTCATTATCCTGTACCCCCAGTGTCATTATCCTGTACCCCCAGTGTCATTATCCTGTACCCCCAGTGTCATTATCCTGTACCCCCAGTGTCATTATCCTGTACCCCCAGTGTCATTATCCTGTACCCCCCAGTGTCATTATCCTGTACCCCCCAGTGTCATTATCCTGTACCCCCCAGTGTCATTATCCTGTACCCCCCCGTGTCATTATCCTGTACCCCCAGTGTCATTATCCTGTACCCCCAGTGTCATTATCCTGTACCCCCAGTGTCATTATCCTGTACCCCCAGTGTCATTATCCTGTACCCCCCAGTGTCATTATCCTGTACCCCCCAGTGTCATTGTCCTGTACCCCCAGTGTCATTATCCTGTACCCCTGTGTATCCTGTGTAAATGGGTGTGGCTTGGGCGGGGTCAGGGGCGGGGCTAAAATTTGCGCGACGTGCTGCGCACGCCGCATCTTTTGTCCCTCTTTCCACTCTTCTAAAGTTGGGAGGTATGTTTATTGATCTTAAACCATGTAGACCAGAGGGCCAACGAGTTTCTCTTCCCATCTAAGAGGTTCCTCGGGAATATGATTATGGTCCACATTTGTACAGGTCATAATCACTCTTAAAGTCCCCGTCACACAGGGCGACATTGCCGCCCATTACAGAGGCGACATGGGGACGTGGCCTATCGGCGGGGACGTCACCCCTACGTCGCCTCATGTAAAGGGGTGATGTCGGCAGTGCCAGGCGGTTGCCTGGTTTCAGAGCAGTGCTCTGAAACCAGGCGACCATCATGGGGCGATGTGCACACATTTCCCCATGTAACCGGGCGCCAGCGACCTGTCAGGCGATGGGAGCCATAGGCTCACATTGTCCTGCATCACCGCTGGGGTTTCCAGACATCCCAGCAGCGATGCTGCCTGACAGCTCTCTGGCGCAGGGCTGAAGATGTCGCCCCGTGTAAACGGGGGGCAGCGACGCTGGCGAGGCGCCAAAAACGTGCGCATGCCCGCCAGTCGCCGCCGACATCCCCAGCCCCGTCGCCAGGTGTGACGGGGGCTTAAGGCAGCTTTCACATCAGCGATTTTGCCTGTTCGTGGCAGATCTGGAAGCTTTGCCATATCTGCCGCGTAATGGCTGACTTGCGGCAAGCCCCATTCATTCCCTATGGGACTTGCGGTCAGGTGCGGCAAGTGCAGTTTTGCCGGAACCAGCACTTGCGGCAGCACAAAAAAGAATGCTGCTAGCAGCGGGTTTTTGACTTGTTGCAAATGCCGCACCTGGCCGAAAGTCCCATAGGGAATAAATGGGGCTTGCCGCAAGTCAGCCATTACGCGGCAGATGCAGCAAAACGGACCGAGCTGCCGCAAATTTCAAATAACGCAGTAAAATATTAAAAGGATACCGTGATGTGACAGCTGACTGTAGAGTACAGAAGGAAATTGTGGAATTTCTGTGGTGTTAATGACACGATTGTTATGCATTACAGTAATGTCTAAACATTTAGTACAAAAAAGGGAAGGATTCATTGACAGATGGGTCCCCGCCTATGTAGATCATGTAGTCCACAGATAGTGGCCACCTCAGTAAGGGTGCTTTCACACTGAGTTTTTGTGCAATCCGTAGCTGTCCATTGTAAAACGGACAGCTACAGATCCGATTTGGCCCCCATGCATCCCTATGGGCCATGGATCTGATCGGATTTGCCCTTAATGGCATCTGATTTCTGTCAGATCTTTTCCTGCAGACAAAATCGCTGACTGCTGCGATTTTGGGAGCATCGGACAGAATTTGACAGGATTGGATCCAACATGATCCGAGGCCCTTAACATTTGACCTATCGAGTGCGGGTCCGAGAAATCAGCTGATGGTTTCTCGGACCCGATTTAAGTGTACTGAGCATGCTCAGTACACTAAAACTGCTCCTAACCATGTAATTTCACTTCTGCAATGTATGTACATACATTGCGGAAGGTAAATTAAGTAAATGCAAGGGTTAAAACTTAAAAATCTTTATTCTCACCTTACAGTGATCCCCTGGAGTCTCCAGCTATCTTCTGATCCTTACAGGACCTGGTGTGATGTCACAACCCACAACCCAGTCACATGACCGGTTACCGCGGTAACCGGTCATGTGACTGACCCAACCACAGGTCCTAAGGATCAGAAGATAGCTGGAGACGCCGGGGGATTGCTGGAAGGTGAGAATAAAGATTTTTTTATTTTGTAAGAGGGGAGAAAGAGGGAGAGACTGAGGGAGCAGGGAGGGGAGGGGGGAAAGAGGGAGAGACTGAGGGAGCAGGGAGAGGAGGGTGGAAAGAGGGAGAGACTGAGGGAGCAGGGAGGGGAGGGGGGAAAGAGGGAGAGACTGAGGGAGCAGGGAGAAAATGGGGGAAAGAGGGAGAGACTGAGGGAGCAGGGAGGGGAGGGGGGAAAGAGGGAGAGACTGAGGGAGCAGGGAGAAAATGGGGGAAAGAGGGAGAGACTGAGGGAGCAGGGAGAAAATGGGGGAAAGAGGGAGAGACTGAGGGAGCAGGGAGACGAGTTGACAGGAGGGGGGAGCTAGGTGACAGGAGGAGCGGGGAGAGGAGGAGAGAGGGAGATGATCCAAACTGACACTGCAAAATATCAGAATCGACTGCCTATTTGGCATCCGATTGCAGGCATCAGTTTGGATCAGTTGCGGTCTGAGGGGTCCTACAAAAAGTCGGATCCCCTTCGACAGCACAAAAACGCAGTGTGAAAGCAGCCTAACTTGTGTGCAGCAGTGAGGGGTGTTGATGGTGGCGGGGAGCGACAGGAGTAGCAGCAACGATGTGTCCGTCTGTTTCGGGATTAAGCCATCACTTGGGGGTACAAATATTTTTTCTTTATACAAAATGGACATTGTGAGATTCTCTTTTTTACACGCACTGGGTTTCCAGAGGATTTTGCATATAGCAATTTCATATTAAGGCTAGAATTGATGAATCGATTTGGAGGATCCAGTCCATCAGCCTTCTATCTGACGGCATGTGCAGCTCACTTGATTAGCTGGCTGAGATATTATTGTTATGTCATGACAAACAGGTGACATTGCGTCAGCTTGGCCAATCTTAGCAGGAGCTTTGGATGTTGGCGGGGAGGAGGCGGTCCTCAGGGCTCCCGTCCAGCAGCCACAGATCACACGTGGCGGTTTGACTGGGTCCTGCAAATTGATTCACAGCAACTCTAATGAGAACATCACGTTTTCTGATCGCACATTGCAAAAAATCCTATCATGATGCAATTTATGACTTCAAATACCGACATTAAGATTTGGTGCCATGTGCAAATGCTGACAGGCAACTTCGTTAAGTCATCTGGGTTTGGTCCATACAAGATTACAGCCATGATATCTCAGTACAACCTAGTGTGTTTCTCACAGCATAGCCCGTGTATCTGTCACAGCTGGGAGGTTTACAGTCTATACTGAACACTGTATTAGCAGTGAACCGGCTGTCTGATTAGCTACAGGAGTAGTCAGATGCCTTTAACAACATTCATATATTCAACCTAGGAAAAATTACTGTTAAATCATAGGTTGTAAATACAAATATTAGGTGACGAAAGCCCAAATTACCAGAAAGGGCAATTTGATAGAAAAGTGGCACCATGACATGGTTCAGCACGTTTTATATCAATGAATCTGCTGCCATCTAGTGGACAATGCACATTAAAGCATTTATTAGACAACATAAAATGTACACAAGGAAAGCTGTGGAAAGCATCCTTCACAGGTACATGTTTACATAACATGTGGCTTCAGATATCTCAGTGCCCACTATAACCTATGGCGATCTTCACTTTTTCATGTCTGTGCAAAACACACAAAGATATATGTCTGTTTTTCTGACCGCAAGGGATGACGAGGGCCAATACAAGTCTATTGGTCCATGTAAAGCCCATAGCATCTGTGTGTAGTATGTGCTTAACACTGTAGAGTATGGGAAAGGCTTTGTACCTTCATTCTTTCTTTATCCATTACTGGAAAAACACTGATGACACCACTATCGTTTTTTGACATACATGTTTTTATAAGAGGGCGACCTAAAATGGCAAAATAGCCTTAATTAAGAAAAAAAAGCATCTCCCTAACTGAACATTGGAATTATCAACTCCTATAAAATATAAAAGAGTTCCCAGGCTCTGGTCTTATTGCCATTCTAGGACAGGCTTCTGTCCCTGTAATGAAGCATCAGTCACTTTACTACAATAGTGGGATTTCTTATCAATAGCCATTTAGGAATTAAATCATAATGACATTTCCTTTTGTTTGCTTTCAGAAACCCCCTTTACAAGGGCCATTCTAAGATTCTGAGATTACGAATGTTGTATTGTTACTCAGCATGAAAATAATCAAGTTTGCAGTTGATCGCTTATATTTTTTTATCTACCATGAGACAAAAGCCTTTACCTTACATAGGTAATGTTAGTTTACAGCAAGTGGTTAGGTGGGACCAGTTGAAGGACCAGGAGGCGTGAAACAGTCTGTGGCTCCCTACACCCAGTGCCTCCCCGGCTATGTGATTTTTAACCCTCAATAAAAGTTTGGATGTGAAATAGACATGGAGTGCCGCCTTTTCATCTTCCTTGCTGAATACTGGACTTCTCTCCCTCTGTGTCGGCAGGCACCTGAAGTCCAACAAACAGCTGCATAGTCCGAGCCACCTCCTGATGATCCAAGGTCCTGACCGGAGGGCCTCTGCTGCAGATCTGCAAGAGTAAGGCATAGCCCGGGCCACTTCCTGATGATCCAAGGTCCTGACCGGAGGGTCTCTGCTGCAGATCTGCAAGAGTAAGGCATAGCCCGGGCCACTTCCTGATGATCCAAGGTCCTGACCGGAGGGTCTCTGCTGCAGATCTGCAAGAGTAAGGCATAGCCCGGGCCACTTCCTGATGATCCAAGGTCCTGACCGGAGGGTCTCTGCTGCAGATCTGTAAGAGTAAGGCATAGCCCGGGCCACTTCCTGATGATCCAAGGTCCTGACCGGAGGGTCTCTGCTGCAGATCTGTAAGAGTAAGGCATAGCCCGGGCCATCTGCTGATGATCCGAGGTCCTGACCGGAGGTCTCTGCTGCAAACCTGCAAGAGTAAGGCATAGCCCGGGCCACTTCCTGATGATCCGAGGTCCTGACTGGAGGGTCTCTGCTGCAGATCTGCAAGAGTAAGGCATAGCCCGAGTCACCTCCTGATGATCCGAGGTCCTGACTGGAGGGTCTCTGCTGCAGATCTGTAAGAGTAAGGCATAGCCCGAGTCACCTCCTGATGATCCGAGGTCCTGACTGGAGGGTCTCTGCTGCAGATCTGTAAGAGTAAGGCATAGCCCGAGTCACCTCCTGATGATCCGAGGTCCTGACTGGAGGGTCTCTGCTGCAGATCTGTAAGAGTAAGGCATAGCCCGAGTCACCTCCTGATGATCCGAGGTCCTGACTGGAGGGCCTCTGCTGCAGATCTGCAAGAGTAAGGCATAGCCCGCGCCACCTGCTGAACATCCGAGGTCCTGACTGGAGGGTCTCTGCTGCAGATCTGTAAGAGTAAGGCATAGCCCGGGCCACCTGCTGAGGATCCGAGGTCCTGACTGGAGGGTCTCTGCTGCAGATCTGTAAGAGTAAGGCATAGCCTGGGCCACCTGCTGAGGATCCGAGGTCCTGACTGGAGGGTCTCTGCTGCAGATCTGTAAGAGTAAGGCATAGCCTGGGCCACCTGCTGAGGATCCGAGGTCCTGACTGGAGGGCCTCTGCTGCAGATCTGCAAGAGTAAGGCATAGCCCGGGCCACCTGCTGTGGATCCGAGGTCCTGACTGGAGGGTCTCTGCTGCAGATCTGTAAGAGTAAGGCATAGCCCGGGCCACCTGCTGAGGATCCGAGGTCCTGACTGGAGGGTCTCTGCTGCAGATCTGTAAGAGTAAGGCATAGCCTGGGCCACCTGCTGAGGATCCGAGGTCCTGACTGGAGGGCCTCTGCTGCAGATCTGCAAGAGTAAGGCATAGCCCGGGACACCTGCTGAGGATCCGAGGTCCTGACTGGAAGGCCTCTGCTGCAGATCTGTAAGAGTAAGGCATAGCCCGGGCCACCTGCTGAGGATCCGAGGTCCTGACTGGAGGGTCTCTGCTGCAGATCTGCAAGAGTAAGGCATAGCCTGGGCCACCTCCTGATGATCCGAGGTCCTGACTGGAGGGCCTCTGCTGCAGATCTGTAAGAGTAAGGCATAGCCCGGGCCACCTGCTGTGGATCCGAGATCCTGACTGGAGGGTCTCTGCTGCAGATCTGTAAGAGTAAGGCATAGCCTGGGCCACCTGCTGAGGATCCGAGGTCTTGACTGAAGGGTCTCTGCTGCAGATCTGCAAGAGTAAGGCATAGCCCGGGCCACCTGCTGAGGATCCGAGGTCCTGACTGGAGGGTCTCTGCTGCAGAGTAAAGTAAGCCTGTGTGCTCACAGTAAGTAAACACAGCGTCTTGCCGCAGAGTCCACAACGCTGCATTGTACAGTAGAAGCATAGTGGATGGGATCTGTAGAAATCCCATCCTCCTTATGCTTCACCTGACTGCAGCATTTTGACACCTGTGGTGCTGGTTGTCGGCATTCCGCTCCACCACAGCATGTTCATTTCATGTTGCAGAGTCTGAAGCGGCTGCCATCTGGTGAACACAGGGAGAACCCGACCTGCACCCACCATAGATTGTGAGTACAGGGCGGATGCAGTCTCCCTGCGCTCACCCGTAGGTCTGGATCTACTGCACCCAAAACGCAGTGGCTCTGGACCGTGAGCACGTAGACTTAAGGCCCTGTTACAGGGCATGATATCGTGAACAATATTGCTCAAACGTCACGGGTTTGGAGTTGTTGAAACAACATCGTTAGTACGTCGTTGCGTGTGACACCGAGATACGACTACGATAAATCGTTGGATCGTTGATTGCAGATTTGAGAACATGTTCTCAAATCAGACGATCCTCAATCAGCCAATCTGCTGCATCGTTGTGTCTGACACAGCGATAACGATGTCGTTCACGACTTCACCCATTCACATCAGTGAACAAGTATCGTTTGCTGGGTTGTGCGAATGATAGCTGCTCACTGGATCGTTGGTGCGTCGTCCACGATATCTAGACGTGTGACAGCTCACCAACGTTGTCAAACTATGTCCTAACGACCGCGCGCCCCCGAGTTAGTTAGTGATATCGTTTCAACATTGACGCATGTAAAGGTACCTTGGCCGTGTATACACAGTAGTTCTATTCCAGGCTGAGGAGTTAACTCATGAGATCTGAACCTCTTTTCAGCCATTTTTATACAGCAGTTAGCCCAATGTTTACCTCCCTTTACCTGTCACCTCCTGACATGGAGCTGCTGTTATCAGGTCTTTAATATCACAATCTTGTGGTCTCCACCTGTCCGGCCACTTAGAAAAAGAAATTTTCCTAAACAATGCTTACCGTACTTTCCCCATGAGCAGCTTCAAAAATACTTATCTCATTCAGATTCTGTAAGAAGTGTGCTTTCAATTCTTTACCGGATACCATACTGATCCATGGTATTCAATGAGGTAGTGCCACTGATTTTTTTTCCCCACAGATAAATTCTGTTAGTGAAAACAATGGGATGTACCTTAGCCATTCTCTGAAGTTGGAGGAGCCTCACCCATTCAAGACTATGGGTGTGAGACATTTTTACGGATATATTACAATTCTGTAACGTAAATAGTCAAGTAAATAACCGCTACAGTAAAATATGGTTTACACACGGATGACAAGTCTGGATGAATATTGGACCAATTATTTTTACTGCAGTGTGACCTTAGCCCAACAGACAGATAACTGAATTAGTCCTTACCGGTAATTCCTTTTCTTGGAGCCTTCCACGACAGCATTGGAGGATGTCGTCCACGCCCTATTGGGGGACAGGAACACAGAGAGGTTAAAAGCCCCTCCCCTTCCTCCGTACTCCAGTGTATTACCAAGATCACCTGAAGACATGGATTACCTGATATAACCGGATCCAAATACCGACAATAAGGGGGGGAACTGATGCTGTCGTGGAAGGCTCCAAGAAAAGGAATTACCGGTAAGGACTAATTCAGTTTTCTCCCATCGCCTTCCACGACAGCATTGGAGGAATACCACCGATACTCCTCAGGGTGGGACAATTGCCTGTAGGACTTTCCTACCAAAGGACAGATCCCGACTAGAGGACAGATCTAACCTATAGTGGCGAGAAAAGGTGTGGAGGGACGACCATGTAGCCGCTCTGCATATCTGCTCAGATGAAGCTCCAGCCCGCTCCGCCCAGGATGTAGCAGCAGCCCGAGTGGAATGAGCCTTCAACCCCACCGGAGGAGCAAGGTCTTGAGCGACGTAGGCCGAACAGATCGCCTTCTTGATCCAGGAAGCGATGGTAGCCTTGGAAGCCTTCTTCCCTTTGTTTTTCCCAAAATGCTGAACAAACAGGTTCTGATCCAACCTCCAGGAAGCGGTCACTTGGAGATAGTGGAGGACAGACCGACGCACATCCAAGGTGTGAAACACGGCTTCAGCCGCGTTAGCAGGAGAATGACAAAAGGACGGGAGCACCACTTCCTGGGACCGATGGAAATCCGACACAACCTTAGGAAGAAAGGACGGATCCAACCGAAGCGTAATGCGATCATCGGAAACCACGAGGTAAGGCGCCCGGACCGAGAGCGCCTGCAGCTCCCCAACTCGCCTGGCCGAAGTAATGGCCACCAAAAATGCCGTCTTGTGCGAGAGAGATGGAAGGGAAGCAGTAGACAAAGGCTCAAAGGGATCCTGAGAAAGCCCTTGAAGAACAATGTTCAAATCCCCCGAAGGGACGAAAGGCCGAAGCCTGGGACGCAGTCTACAAGCAGAGGTAAAAAATCGTTTGATCCATCGATGGGCAGCAAGATCCTGATCAAATACGGCACTGAGAGCTGAAACCTGGACCTTAAGGGTGCTCGGCTGAAGGCCCAAATCCAAGCCTCGCTGCAAAAAATCCAAAATGAGAGCCACATTAGGATGATGGATATCCGGAACGGAAGGAGCGCACCAGGACAGAAAGCGTTTCCAAACCTTCCCGTAAATGGCGTTCGTCATGGGCTTCCTGCTCTGCTGAAGCGTGCGGATTACTGCTTGGGAGAGGCCCTTGGCCGTCAGGATCTCGACCTCAACAGCCAGGCCGCCAGATTGAGCCACTGAGGGTCCGGGTGAAACAGAGGACCCTGGGACAGCAGGTCGAGGTTGTGGGGCAACCGAATCGGACCCTCCAGGCACAGGTCTTGGATAGCGCCGTACCATGCCCGTTTGGGCCACAGGGGAGCGACCAGGATAGCCGTCACCCCCTCCACCCGAATCTTCTGCAACGTCTTGGGGAGCAGCGGGATCGGAGGAAATGCATACACCAACCGGAAGTCCCAGCGATGGGCGAAGGCGTCCAGCCCCAGAGGATGGTCCGACCGACTCAGGGAAAAATATGTTGGCACTTTGGCATTTGCTCCCGATGCAAACAGGTCGATTGATGGGACTCCCCACCTGTCCGTAAGAGAGCGAAACACGGCCGGATGGAGGCTCCATTCGCCAGGGTGGACCTCCGTGCGGCTCAAAAAATCTGCCTGTACATTGTCCGCTCCCCTCAGATGAACAGCTGACAAGGAGAGAAGATGGCGTTCTGCCCAGGAAAATATTCGTCTTGCGAGCACCTGCAAGTGGATGCCCCGAGTACCACCTTGGTGGCGCAAAAAGGCAACCGTAGTCACATTGTCCGACAGAACCTTGACGTGACGCCCTTGTAGGATGTGAACTGCAGCATGAAGAGTCTCCTCCACTGCTAGAAGTTCCCGGAAGTTCGAAGAATGACGACTGATTGAGAGACTCCAAACCCCCTGGAACGGCACGCGATCCACCATCGCTCCCCAACCGGACCCGCTGGCATCCGTAGTTACGGTGGTTACTGGAGCCTGCAGCCAGGCCACCCCCGTCCGGAGGTTCCCGGGATTCATCCACCAGGAAAGGGAGGCCACCACCCGCCCCGGGGTCTGGACCCGAGAGTTCAGGGAATCCTGGCGCCTGTCCCAGGAGCACAGAATGTGTTCCTGAAGCAGACGGGAATGAGCCTGAGCCCAAGCCACTGATGGAATGCAGGCCGTCATGGACCCCAACAGGGACATCGCCTCCCGCAAGGTGGGAGACTCCCGAGCCCGGAAGCGGGTCAGTTTCTCGCGGAGCAGAAGCCGGTGTGCGACAGGAAGGAACGAGGTCTGTTTGGAGGAGTCCAGCAAGACTCCCAAAAATTGACGGCGGGTCGCCGGAACCAGTTCCGACTTCCGAAGATTGGGCACCCACCCTAGACCCTGAAGAATCTCTAAAGTTCTGGACACATGGGTGCGCAGGACCTCTGCCGAAGGTGCCACTACCAGCATGTCGTCTAGATAGGGAATCACGCATAAGCCCTGGGACTGGATGAATGCTATCACCTCCCCCATGAGTTTGGTGAAAACCCTGGGGGCTGACGAGATCCCGAACGGCAGCACATTGAACTGATAATGGCCCGTCCCACCTGCCCCGGAGATCGCAAAGCGCAGAAAGCGTTTGTGAGACGGGTGAATGGGGACGTGATAGTACGCGTCCTGGAGGTCGATGGTGGCCATCATGTAATCCTGACCAATCAGGGGAATCGCCGAGCGGACAGATTCCATCTTGAATCGCCTGTAAAGAACATGACGATTGAGAAGTTTCAGATTGAAGATGATACGGGGCGCCCCGGAGGGTTTTCGTACCACAAACAACCTGGAGTAGTGCCCCTGGCCCACTTCTCCCGGAGGGACCGGAGACACCACGCCGGAACCTAACAGGTCTTGCAGACCCGACAAAAACAGTGTGCGAGAGTCCCCTAGAGGAAGGGGAGTGATCCGCAGACATTGAGGGGGCAGACTTTCGAATTCCAACCGCAGACCCTCCCGAATGGTTGAGAGGATCCACGGGCATGAGGAGATTGCTTCCCATTGGGGAAGAAACCTCAAGAGCCGCCCCGCAATGGGCCCGGCGTCACTGCTTAGAGCCCGGCTGGCCCCCCGCCCCCTGACTTCGGTGCTGGGGGAGCAAGATATTACGGTTTTTGTCACCTTTCTGGTAAGCCCAGCGACCGGACTTCCCCTTCCCCCTATACTGGGAGGGCTGGCTACGCTCGGCTCGAAAGGACTGCTTCCGAAAGGGCTTCTGTTCCGGGAGACACTTTTTCCGGTCTGACACCTTTTCCAAGATGTCATCCAATGCCGGACCAAAGACATAAGACCCCTGAAAAGGGATGCCACACAGCTTAAGTTTAGACGTGACATCCCCATTCCACATCTTAAGCCACACAGCTCTGCGAGCTGTGTTGGACAACACTGCGCACCTGGCGCCAATGCGGACTGACTCCGCCGAGGCATCAGCCAGGAAGCCTGTAGCACGTCTTAGAAGTGGAACGGAATCCAACAGCTCCTCCCTGGAAGTACCCTGCAGGATGTGATCTTCCAGCTGGGAGATCCACCTAAAGAGTGATCTGGCCACACATGTCGATGAAATGTTCACCTTCAAAGACATAGCGGCCGCCTCCCAGGATTTTTTGAGAACACTCTCCATCTTACGATCGAGGGGGTCCTTCAACTGGGAGGAATCTTCAAACGGTAAGGCGGTCTTTTTCGCCACCCTGGCCACCTGGATGTCCACCTTCGGAACGTCCCCGAGAAAGTCAGCACCCTCCAAGGGGAACCGCTGTTTTAACTCGGAAGGGGTGATCAGCCTATTTTCTGGCAACTCCCACTCCCGCTGGATGAGCTCCCGGATGACCTCATGGACAGGGAAGCCCACCTGCCGCTTAGCCCTCAAGCCACCGAACATGGCGTCCTGCACTGAACAAGGGGGTTCGACCTCCTCAACTCCCATGGTGCTACGGACAGCGTCCAGCAATTCTCCCATGGACTCAGAGGAAAAATAGTAGTGTCCAGAATCTCGTGCCTGTGCAGAGGCAACAGAGGCAACATCCTCGCCGTCCTCAGACGCAGAGCTCTGGACAGCTGCCATGAAAGCCATCGACTCACAGTCCTGGAGCTTCCTCTTTTTTGGAGGGGAAGGCCTGGATGCTGCAGCAAAACCTGGCAAGGCTGAGATAGAAGCCTGTACCTCCTGTCTAACCGCTTGAACTTCGTGTCTAACCATGGACCGGAGTTCCTCAAGCAGGGACGGGGATTCTTCCCTGACCACACCGTCCGTACATGGCTGACACAACTTCTTTTTGTAGGAAGAAGGAAGTTTCATGCCGCAGATGCCACATTTTCTGGATGGGGTTTTGCTGCTTTTAACAGGGGGGCCCTTGTCTCCCTATAGAAAAAGGGGGAGAAGGGGACCCAGAGTGAGTGAAGGGATCTAAGCCCCTGACCGCAGTGACCACCCCCAATACACTTACAGGAGCTGGGGGAACGCTGGGCTCTGCAGAGGCAGAGGAGGAAGATCTACCACCCTCCATCTTCAGGGATCTCCTTACCTGGGTGTAGTCTTCCGGCGGGTACTTATCTCTAAGCACCGTGCCCCCAACGTGGAACAGCTGTTCCCTCCCTCCTCCCGGTCACTGGCCGCAGGCAAACGCGTGCGATAGGCCTGCTGGGTCCCTGGAGCCGCGCCCAAGCAGTCACCGCGCGCACAGGAGCCGCCGGCCGAAAACCGGAAGTGACGTCACCCGAAACCGGAAGTGACGTCGCGGCACTCTCGGCGCGCGCTCCCGGGACTGCAGCTGGAGGAGGGAGACGCCGGAGAGCTGAGACAGGCCTCCGGCGCTCTGAAAACGGCCTGCTTTGCCCCGGAGGACGCAGGAAGGCCGCCAGGTCCCATATGGGAGCCCCGAGAAGGAGGAGGAGGACGCCCCCGACGCCCATCTCTGGCCCGGCCGTAAGTTCACCCAAATGCTGCCCCTGCCGGCCTGACAGCACTGGAACCTCTCCATGCCCCAAGGGGGACAGGAAGACCCTGGAGTACGGAGGAAGGGGAGGGGCTTTTAACCTCTCTGTGTTCCTGTCCCCCAATAGGGCGTGGACGACATCCTCCAATGCTGTCGTGGAAGGCGATGGGAGAAAACAGTGTACAGTAAAGAAGAAGCCCTGTGTCACACAGCCCTGCAGCCAGAGAATGCTGCTCAACCAGAGCCATAACTCCACCCCCACCCCGTTACAAGGAAGTGGGGAGACTGGGGAGATGTGTGCTCCTCAAGACACATCCCTGCAGCCAGACAATGCTGCTCAACCAGAGCCATAACTCCACCCCCACCCCGTTACAAGGAAGTGGGGAGACTGGGGAGCGGTGTGCTCCTCAAGACACATCCCTGCAGCCAGACAATGCAGCTCAACCAGAGCCGTAACTCCATCCCGACCCCGTTACAAGGAAGTGGGGAGACTGGGGAGATGTGTGCTCCTCAAGACACATCCCTGCAGCCAGACAATGCTGCACAACCAGAGCTGTAACTTCACCCCCACCCCGTTACAAGGAAGTGGGGAGACTGGGGAGCGGTTTGCTCCTCAAGACACATCCCTGCAGCCAGACAATGCTGCTCAACCAGAGCTCTACCCACACCCCAGGAACAAAGAAGTGAAGAGACTGGGGAGCTGTGTGCTCCTCAAGACACATGGTGACTATTTGTCCCTGCAATAAACATTGCTCAATCAGAAAGTCTTTCTGCCATAAATCCATTTCAACAGGCATCATGATTGCAAAAAGCATACTACTACTTGTGCATAGAAAAACACTGAACTTGTAAAAAATGGGGCATCCCTTTAACCCCTTCACCCCGGGACGATTTTCAAGTTTTCTTTTTTTCCTCCCCTTCCTCCAAGAACCATAACTTTAAATTTTCCATTAATATAGACATACGAGGACTTGATTTTTGCGGGACAAGTTGTACTTTTGAATGCAATCATTTATTTTACCATATAGTGTACAGGAAAATGGGAAAAAATTCCAAGTGCGATGAAATTGCAAAAGGAGTGCAATTACACAATTGTTTTGGGGGGTCTTGTATTCACCATGTTCACTATATGGTAAAACTGACATGTCAGTGATGCCTCTGGTCAGTACATGTTTATAGATACCAAACGTGTATACTTTTACTGTTGTCTACGGTAAGTGGTGACAAAAAATTCAGAAGTTTTTAAAGAAAAAGAATTGCACTTTTTCTGCGATTTTCCATGACCCATAGCCTCCTCATTTTTTTGGAATCTGGGGGTTTGATGGCTTATTTCTTGCACCTGATGTTTTTAATGATACCATTTTTGGGTAGATGTGATGTTTTGATCACCTATTATTGAATTTTATTGCTATGTTGCAGCGACCAAAAAAAAAAAAAAAACTACATTTTTGCATTTGGAATTTTTTTCCGCTATGCAGTTTACAAATCTAATAATTGATTTGATATTTTGATAGATCGGGCATTCCTTACACAGCGATACCAAATGTGTATTTCATGCCCCAAAGGGAGCGTGATTTGAACTGGCGGTTTTTTTGTTAACTTTTAAAAACTTTTGTTTTTATTTAAACATTTTCTTTTTTAACATGGCCTCTAAGGGCGCCTCACTTGTGCAATCACTTGTGTTGTGCAGAGAGAAGCTTCACCATCCATCTGCACAGCACAAATTATCACTTTCAGTTGGCAGCACAGCTCAGGCATCACAGTCATGATGTCATTCATGACAGCATCCGGGGTCATCAGCTGATTCTGCTCTGTCATGACAACGCATCCAGGCCTTGTGATTGCATCATGGGGCCACTGATGCCAGCAGAGAACAGCGTGATCCCCAATGCGGTGCTTTAGGTCATGCTATCAGTGACTGACAGCGCAATCCAAAGGGATAACAACACCGATTAAATCACTGATCCGATCCGTTAGCTAGACATGTCAGCAGATCAGATCAGCTGACGAGTAGGGGATTGTGTGACCTCGCATCAAGAAGAGGGACAGGGCCAAGGATATATAGATATGCCTTTGGTTGTGAAGAGGTTAAAGTAAGTAAAACATAAAACTCCCACTAGAGCAGGGGTCTCAAACTGAGCTGAGTCAATGGACTACACAGAAAAAGTTCTGAATTTGACAGCCACATTCTTTGTAGGACAAGATGAAGTTTTCAGTGATGCCATTAATATTCCTAAACAAACTGCCTTTTTTATTTACATTTTTTGAGTGTTATTTATTGTGTTGCTTGTGTTCATCATATGCGTTATGGTACAGTTCTATAGTTTGGGTCACTCTGGATGTGTCAATACCTAGCATGTACTTTATGTTGACTTTAGTTCTTACATAAAAAAGCGTTTTTAGCGGCAAAACATTTTTTCCATTATATTTTTCACATTTTATTTTGAAACGAATTTTTAACCTTTTACACTTTTGTTTCTGTCCTTCAGTTAGCCCCATACAGTAGTGGTGTGTTACAATTGGCCCATATAGTAATTCTGGCCCCCATCCTGTAATATCGCCCATCCAGCAATAATAATGTCACCAATCCCAGTCTTTAACCTGTAACAATCACTCCACATTCTGTAATTAAGGCCCTTCATCCTATGCTACTGGCGACAAACTCACCAACGTCGGCTACTTGCTATTGATAGGCTGGTATCGGTATTGCGGTGCAGGGATCCGGTGGCTCTCTGCACTGTGATATATTTTAAATCAATGTATGCAAAGACCCACATTAAGCCGAAAAAAAAGCATTGGCATCTGTGAGCCCCTTCCTCCCTGGACAGGGTCACAATCTTTTTTTGGAGCTCCAGTGCCCATGGGCCACAGCAAGCAGCCTCCTTGACCGCATGCAACCCACATGTTTGAGATCCTGGCACTATAGGGAGCTTACTGGATACAGTTTATACATTGATCTCAATTATAATACAGTATGAAGAAAACTCCATTTAGTTGCAACTGGAAGAAGACAGAATTGTACAAGCCTGCATGCACGATTTACCAAAACTAATTGTTATAACCGATGACTCTGTTACTTGGAGCAATGAACACTTCCAGTCTTTGAAGTACATGAGGCTTTACCCGCACTGTTTTCAATATGGACAATTACCTTTGTCCTTTCAAGTTCCGCTCGGAGACGTCCACATTCTTCCTGAAGCAATTGCAGTTCTTGCTCCAGTGACCGGATTTTCAGCTCACTGTTCAGCTTCTCGATTTCCCAGTCAGTAATACTTGTGCTTAAGCTTTTCATCACTACAGAAAAGAAAAATGGTTATTCATCCAGAAGGAGCCATTCTACTGAGCAGCGACATCTCTTAAGAAAATTACTGCACTACACATAGGCCTGCTCTTCACCTTACACTTTGTCAGTCTGGTGTAATAGCCGACACTGCTGCGTCTCATTAGGATCGATACAGGTAGAGCACTGTGAGGATCTTAATACATCCACTTTCCTCTAAGTACAAATAAGAGTTGTAATGGGGCAATGATGTGACCACACATTATAGATTTCTGTGAGAATTGAGACTGGTTAGCGGAAGCTGAAGCTTAACTCACTGGCATCAAGGATCCCCATTACTCAGGATACATGACAAGTAGCAGAGATTTGATCCAACACGGCTAAATTTAGTTAAACGCCAGCAAATGGTTGAGAAGTGTATATGTCCATTCAATTCCTAGTATGCAGACCCTTCGATATGACTATCGTGTGTGTGTCTCCAGTCCTGAATATTTCCACTTTGTTACCCACACAAGTTATTTCATTGGAATTTTCAGTGAAATACCGTACCAACATTAAGTAACAGGTATCTATGAGATGTGAAGGGAATGATGATTTCCTAAATATTTTCAAGCTATTAGTTTGTAGATTTGGGGCTGATTACATATGCATGTCACAGTCAATATAAACCTTTTGCTGCTATTACAGCTGCAAGTCTTTTGAGGTCTTTTGCTAAATTTTCAGCAAAAAAAAAGTGCAATTACACGATGTTTATATTTTTTCACCATGTTCACTGTATGATAAAACTGACATGTTGGTATGATGCCTCGAGTTGGTACGAGTTCACAGATACCATACATGTATACTTTTACTGCTAACTAAGTTACCAGGCAATGGTCTGCGATCCCCATTACCATGGCTACTGTGCCGCATTTTCCCCAGGGCGTCCATATATGCCCTTGTTCGGAAACAAACTCCCTTGCAGGGCGTATAGGTACACCCTTGGTCATGAAAAGGTTAAAGTGACTGTGAGGGGCCTATGTAACAGAATCTACCCAAAGGGATACTAATCTTAAATCCTGCACCCCTCAGACTGTTCAAAACCACATGCAACTAATTTATTAACCCTTCAGCTGTTTCACAAGAATTAATGCAAAGTGTAAAATGCTTCTTTAGCCCACTTTAGCTCACTTTTACAAGGGACATCGTGCAAAATGGACCCAAAGATTTGTCACCCAGTCTCTTCTGAGTTCGCTGATACTCCACATGTGGTCGGAAACCTCTGGACAAACGGGAGGGAAGGAACGAGATTTGAGTTTTGGAAATCAAAATTTGGCTGAAATAGATTGTGGGCCCCATGTCACATTTGCACACAAAAAGTACCTAAACAGCAGAAACCCCCCACAAGTGACCCATATTGGAAACTAGACCCTTGAAGGATTTTATCTATGGGTATATATCACATTTTTAGTGGAAAAAAGTAATTATTTTATCAGCTGAAAGTTTGTCAGATATAGAAGGGTAAAGAGTGAATATGAACCCAACAATTTATTGCGCAATTTCCCCTGAACAGAATGATGACCTATATGTCATCAGAAACGTCACTGTTGCCATATGGCAGGTCTGAGCAGGATAGAGCGCTATTAGGTCATTAGAGCACAGATTTTGCTGGAGTAGTTTGTGGGCCAGATTTGTGAAACCCCTCCTGTGCCAGAACAGCAGAAAAAAAGCCACCCCATTGTAGAAATTCCACCTCTGAATGAATTTACCTATGGCTGTGGTCACCATTTTGTATCATCCACATAAGCTATTTCTGGAGAATTAGAAATGTGCCCATACATTGTGCCCAGCTTGTGCTTCTGGATACACATTACTAATGTGCCCATACATTGTGCCCAGCTTGTGCTTCTGGATACACATTACTAATGTGCCCATACATTGTGCCCAGCTTGTGCTTCTGGATACACATTACTAATGTGCCCATACATTGTGCCCAGCTTGTGCTTCTGGATACACATTACTAATGTGCCCATACATTGTGCCCAGCTTGTGCTTCTGGATACACATTACAAATGTGCTCATACATTGTGCCCAGCTTGTGCTTCTGGATACACATTACTAATGTGCCCATACATTGTGCCCAGCTTGTGCTTCTGGATACACATTACTAATGTGCCCATACATTGTGCCCAGCTTGTGCTTCTGGATACACATTACTAATGTGCCCATACATTGTGCCCAGCTTGTGCTTCTGGATACACATTACTAATGTGCCCATACATTGTGCCCAGCTTGTGCTTCTGGATACACATTACTAATGTGCCCATACATTGTGCCCAGCTTGTGCTTCTGGATACACATTACAAATGTGCTCATACATTGTGCCCAGCTTGTGCTTCTGGATACACATTACTAATGTGCCCATACATTGTGCCCAGCTTGTGCTTCTGGATACACATTACTAATGTGCCCATACATTGTGCCCAGCTTGTGCTTCTGGATACACATTACTAATGTGCCCATACATTGTGCCCAGCTTGTGCTTCTGGATACACATTACTAATGTGCCCATACATTGTGCCCAGCTTGTGCTTCTGGATACACATTACAAATGTGCTCATATATTGTGCCCAGCTTGTGCTTCTGGATACACATTACTAATGTGCCCATACATTGTGCCCAGCTTGTGCTTCTGGATACACATTATAAATGTGCCCATACATTGTGCCCAGCTTGTGCTTCTGGATACACATTACTAATGTGCCCATACATTGTGCCCAGCTTGTGCTTCTGGATACACATTACAAATGTGCCCATACATTGTGCCCAGCTTGTGCTTCTGGATACACATACCCCATAAATTATGAACTGCACTGTCCCCACTACAATAATACCACACACAGGGCAGTTTATAGCGGTTTAGCCAAGGGTGGCTCAGAAGGAGGGGGCATTTAGATTTGGGAGCGCAGACATCTCTGGATTTTGAGTAGTGAGAGACAGATCGCTTTTCCACCAGTAATGTGGGAACCCCCTATATTTCCAGTGACAGATGGCTGACCCAAGTGGGAGCTAGGCTTCTGCAGGATAAGTTAGGGGTTTTCTTGGTAACATTTTGGGGTACAGAAAATTTTTGGATTACTTTCAGTATAAAGCTGGGGTCTTAGTCTTATGTTCTGCGCTGAACACTTATTTCAAGGTTTCCATGTAAATGCCCCAAAAATGTGATTCAGACAAACCCCTAATGGAAACCCCTCACTCTAATGAGACAGATGGAAAGAACTCTGACTCCGTTTGGCATCCGTTTAGCTGGTATGTATATTTGTAGGCCTGCACAAAATTGTGGTCATTCCACGTCTGCGCACTAAAAGGACACCTAATCTGATGGGACACTGCTGAAACAGCGACCAGATGGAGTCCAAAGTGGCTCCATCTACCTTATTATGGGAAGTGGTTTCAATAGGGGTTTTGGGATTTACACGAAAACCCAGATGTAAGTGCTCAGCGGAGCGTGCAGGATACACGTCAGTTGATCCTTATTCTGATTTTTGGGAGGTAGAATGAACAAATAGACAATAGTACAAGAATAGTTCTTCTGTTTTGCACTGTTCACCAGTGTGATTACAGCGATACCACATTTATAGCTTTGCTTTTATGTTATGCTGCCATCACACGGTAAAAAGGCTTTTTTTTTCCACAAATCATTTTTCCGTTGCAATATTCTGAGAGCAGTAACCTTTTATTTTTTGTAAAACAACTATATGAGGGCTTATTTTTTGCACAAGTTGTAGTTTTTTTTTTTTCGGTACCAAATTGGAGAACACAACATTTTTTGTTTGCGTTTTATTCAGATTTTTCAGAAGAAGAATGAATAAAGACCAGCGATTAACCTATTGTTTAATACATTATATATACATACACTGCTCAAAACAATACAGGGAACACTCAAATAACACATCCTAGATCTGAATGAATGAAATATTCTCATTGAATACTTTGTTCTGTACAAAGTTGAATGTGCTGACAACGAAATCACACAAAAATCATCTATGGAAATCAAATTTATTAACCAATGGAGGCCTGGATTTGGAGTCACACACAAAATTAAAGTGGAATGTAATGTCCCTAAAACAAGTCAAAATGAGGCTCAGTATTGTGTGTGGCCTCCACGTGCCTGTATGACCTCCCTACAACGCCTGGGCATGCTCCGCCAACTCCTGGACAGTCTGTGGTGCAATGTGATGTTGGTGGATTGAGAGAGACATGATGTCCCAGATGTGCTCAATCGGATTCAGGTCTGGGGAACAGTCGGGCCAGTCCATAGCTTCAATGCCTTCATCTTGCAGGAACTGCTGACACACTCCAGCCACATGAGGTTTGGCATTGTCCTGCATTAGGAGGATAAGACCCTGACGGGGGCGGACTTATCACTGAAAGAAGGACCGTGCTGAAAGACGCCTATCCCCATTTGGGAATTATTGAAATATAGCAAACCACCTTAATCAAGCGTTCGCCACCAAGGAAAGACGCCTCTTTCCAATCTTATCCTAGAACGTTCCATGACCTGCACCTGCCAATTGTCGTGATCAAGGCTTTGGTTAAAGCCGAAACACGTTGACATCTGTGGTCATTAACTGTTCATAATAAACCTTGCATCAAAAACATCAAAAGGAGTGTGCAACTTTGTACCCATATTTGCATTTGCATTGAAGAAATCCTGTTAGTTGGCACCTCCACTCATCACCTACGCGGTGTGCACACCATTACACCCTATTGACTATATATAGCGATGCACACTACTCTGAAGCCGGCTGTATGTGACCCGGCTTCAGAGAGGTACCCCAGTGCACATGACTGGAAGTTTATTTTCCCTTTGTTAGGGACATTAGAAGTGTTATGCATGTAGCCACACATGCACTCTGGCACATGATTGCAGTACTGACCCAACAAATGACAGTGGTTGCTGTGTGAAGCAGAGGTGAGTTTTAAATCTCCTTCATGTAAAGGCCCCGTTACACGGCACAATATCGTTAACGATATCGCTGATCCGTCACGGATTTGGAGTCGTTCAAGCGACATCGTTATGACCTCGTTGCGTGTGACTGAGATATGGTTACGATAAATCGTTGGATCATTGATTGCAGGTTTGAGAACATGTTCTCAAACCACACGATCAACGATCATCCAATCTGGTATATCGTTGTGTTTGACACAGCGATAATGTCCTTTATGACTTTGCCCATTCACAGCAATGAGCAGGTGTCGTTCGCTGGGTTGTGGGATACCTGCTCACATCGTTGGGGAGTCGTCCACGATATCTAGGCATGTGACTTCTCACCAACGAAGTCAAAACGATGTCTGAAATGACCGCGGCGCCACGAGATCGTTGCCAACATTGTTCCAACGTCGTGCCATGTAACGAGGCCTTTAGTCTACGGGTATATAGAACAAGAGTGTTAAGCCTTGTTCTGAGTCCCATGGACTTGTATTGCGAAAAGTGACTTTAAAAAACAAAGGTGGCTTACAAAAGTCATTACTGTGCTGGAGCGGGGATGAAAAGATGAGAGCGCCAATCGGTGAGTGTGTGTCTACATGTATCATATTCACATACGTGATCCCCAACAGAGGATCCAACAGGGGCATTAAACTATTATGGATCTTTACCAGGAAATCCTTATCCCCCCCCATTTGTAAGATACTCAAAAACCTCTAAGAATCAATATTACTGTGCAATTCATTTTCAGAAAGTTCCCTGTATTGTACATGCTGAAAGCTGCCCTGCAGTACGTGAACACACACATATACAGTATATACTGCAGCTTACCCTGATGTGTCTCCAGTTCAGATTTGGCTTGCAGCAGCTCTACTTCCTTTGACTGCATTTGCTCATTGAAATTTGTTGTGAATTCCATTTTCTCCTTCTCCTACATAAATTAAAATAATCACTGACCAATAAATTCTTGAGACCAAAATGTGCACACATACACACATTGTCAAAATTGTTGGTACTCCTCATTTAGTGAAAGAAAAATCCACAATGGTCACAGGAATAACTTGAATCTGACAAAAGTTATAAATAAAATAAATCTATAAAAATGAACAAATCAAAGTCAGACATTGCTTTCCAGTCCTGCATCCACAGATTATTATTTTTTTAATTAAACTCATAAAATAGGACTGGACAGAAATGATGGTACCCCTGAAAATAACGTGACAAAAGGGACATGGCGTGTACCCCCAATCAACAAGGATCTGAGGAAACAAAGGGAAGAGTTGTCTCAGGAGATTAGAAGGAAAATTATAGACATACATGTTAAAGGTAAAGGTTATAAGAGCATCTCCAAGCAGCTTGATGTTCCCGAGACTAGAGTTGCACATACTATTCATAAATTTAAGATCCATAGCACTATAGCGAACCTCCCCGGATGTGGCCGCAAGAGCTCATAAAATCTTCTAAAGAGATTAAAAGTGAACTTCAAGCTCTAGGAACATCAGTGTCAGATCGTACTACCTGTCGTTTGCGCCAAAGTGGACTCCATCCAGAAATCCAAAGAGGGTTTAGTGCTTGTGTGGACTCCATGGGAGACAGCCAAGGAGGACACCATTGTTGAAAAAAAAAAAAACTAAAAAAAAAACTGGAATAATACTGGAATTTTGGAATATTGGAAAATACTGGAATTTGCCAAACTATATGTTGACAAGCCAGAAAGCTTCAGGGAGAATGTCCTATGGACAGATGAGACAAAAATGGAACTTTTTGGCAAGGCACATCAGCTCTGTGTTCACAGACGGAAAAATGAAGCATATCACAAAAAGAACACTGTCCCAACTGTGAAACATGGAGGAGGCTCTGTTATGTTCTGGGGCTGCTTTGCTGCATCTGGCACAGGGTAACTTGAATCTGTGTAGGGTGCAAAGAAATTTCAAGACTATCAAAGGATTCTAAAGAGAAATGTGCTGCCCAGTGTCAGAAAGCTTGGTCCAAGTCGCAGGTCATAGGACTTGCAACACGATAATGACCCAAAACCGCTAAAAACACCCAAGAATGGCTAAGAGGAAAACATTGGACTATTCTGAAGTGGCTTTCTATGAGCTCTGACCTAAATCCTATTGAGCATCTTTGGGAAGATCTGAAACAAGCAACCTTCAAACACAAGACAACTGGAGCAGTTTGCTCTTGAGTAGTGGGTCAAAATACCTGTCTAGAGGTGCAGAAGTCTCATTGACAGTTGCAGGACTCGTTTGATTGCAGTGATTACCTCAAAAAGTTGTGCGACAAAATATTAAGTTAAGGGACCATCATTTCTGTCCAGGTCTATTTAATACCTCTGTGGAAGCAGTGTTGAAAAGCAATGTCTGACTTTCATTTGTTCATTTTCATAGATTTATTTATTATTATTAATTTTGTCAGATTCAAGTTATTTCTGTGACCGTTGTGGGTTTTTCTTTCATTAAATGAGGAGTACCAACAATTTTGACCACATGTATAAAAACCCTCCTACAATGACGATATCACGTTAGTAGATAAGGACACTTACCATTGCGCTCAGCTTCTTTTTAAGATGATCTCGCTCAATAGAAATCTCACGAAATGCACTGAACGCTTTGTTCACTTTGTCACTTTCCCCCATACTTGGTTCTGCACAGAGCTGAATAATTACAAAGATAATAACACCAATAAATTAGAAGACGCCCCAGAGACTCAAGAGAAATATTAAAAATAGATTTTTCAGCAAAGTGTCAAAGAAAAAAAAAATTATGGTTTTACAAATTTCTACAGTGGGTTATAAATAACAAATTGGAGCCAACATACAGACTGTACATTACAGTGCAAGCTGCGCGATTCTGTTCTGTCTGAACAGCCTGAACCCTGACTCTTCAGTCGGCAGACCTTATTTCTTCTATATAAAATGTTAAGCTCAAGCCAAAAAAGATCTTGAATTAGAAGAACATTCAGGGAAGGAGGGACTGACTGATGGAGTATAGGCTGAGCAAAATCGATCAGCTTGCAGTGTATTGTAATATATGCAAGCTGCAGAGGTTATATATAAAAGTGCTTTGTTGACTCTCCATAGGTCCAGCAGGGAGTCCTTGCTTCTGCTCCTGGTGTCTGCAGCATTCTTGTCATGACGACAGCTCTGCAGCCGATCACTGGGCTTGAATGTAGACGCTCAGGGTCCCTGATCTCACTGTACTGCAGTACTGTAAGCAGGACGTCAGCGCTGCAGACATCGGGAATATTGGCAAAGCCTCAAAGTTGGACCTGGTGATGGGAAGTGAAATTTTTTTATTTATACAACTGCACTAGGGGACAAAGTTTTCTAGACAGCACAATTATCAAAAGGCTCATTTGCCGATTCCTGCGGAAATATAATCAGAGACTGTCCAATAAAGAGTGGCACTTGTCTAGTTAAAATCCAGGTTGATTCAAAGCTTGTTAAAAAGCCAGCACAATGTTGCTTTCAGGGGGGAGGGCGTGGAAGGAAGGGGCAAGGACTACAGCTGTTTCACCCAACTGCACTTTTACTGGTTCAGTAGAAGCACAGTTGCATTAAACAGCTGTAGTTCATGCCCCTTCCTTCCACACACACTCACAACACTGTGCTGGTCCAGTAAAGTGCAGTTGCGCAAAACAGCTGTCGTCCCCTTCCTTCCTTCCACGCCCTATCTCTTGAATGCTCTGGCAACATTGTGCTGGCTTTTTAACAACCTTTGAATAAACCTAAATTTTAATTGGACGAGTGCCACTTTCTTTATTGGACATTTGTCATGGCTCCCTTCCCTGGGACTCTTAAGTGCAGCACCACCTGAGTTTTATGTGGCATCAATGTCTCTCCAGAACACAACCTAATGGTATGTGCCTCCATTAACCTATCCGCTTTCATGGTGGGGGTGCCGGTTTTGGCCTTACTTCTCCTATTTTATAAATCAGAGATTGATTCTGTGTTTTGCCGCATTGGACTTCTTCTAAAATACTGCGGAATTCAAAGATGATATACTTTGAAATGTGGACGTTGGATGATTAAACTAGTATCAGAGGTTAGAGGCAGGTCCTGGTGGCTTCAGCCCATCACACTCCCCTTGAATGCCAGGTCTTCAATTATATAAAAAAAATATATACACTTTTTTTTTTATTATGAAAGATGTAATATGCAGGTCACTGACAGCTATCCAGAATATTACATTTTCTTAAAGGGAACCTGTCATGTCCTTTTTTTGTTATTAAACCACCCCAATGTTATTTAGATCCCCTACTGTTCATTAATAACATTTCTTTAATTTGAATTTGTTGTATTCATCCCACAAATGCATTTTAACAACTTACATATTTTCATTAGCTAGCTGGGCAACAAAAGTCAAGCAGTCATCTGGCAGGTTAATAGTTAACAGTTCAGCCAAATTTCAGAAAACGCTGCTGGACCTGTGTGATGTCCCGACCATGTGACTGCGACAGGCAGAGCTGAGTCTACATTGACCGTCATGATTTTGCTTGCTTAGCTGCGGCCATTTTAGTCACATGGTCAGGACATTACACACATTGAGTTGAAGGAAACCGGTTAGATCATTTATGTTCCCCAAGGTGTCCAGTCACTTGCCTCATTTATATAAGAAAACGTACGTTTATAAATGCTTTTTACACTATTAGCTCAGACAGGGATGCCTTAGAATAGGACTATGAAGCTGCAAGTACAGATAGCGATAGCGTGGGGGGCATAAATAATTGACAAGGTCCCTTTAAATAGCAGGCACACATGATGACCAACAGGCGCAGCTGGAGCCTGCTCCGGCCTCTGGTAACCCACTATATAGCAGGGATGTGGAGTCGGAGTCCATTTTCATGGAGACGGATGTTTGGCTTACTAAGGCCCCTTTCACATCAGTGGTAATCGCTGATCACAGCAGTTGCGATGAAGAAACCGCAACTGCCGCGATTACCGCATAACGGTCGCACTTGCGGTTCACTTGCGGCAAGCCCCATACAATGTCTAAGGGGCTTGCGGCAGGTGCGGTTTCGGCACTTGTGGCAGGTGCAGCCGCGAAAAAAACCGCGTCTGACCGCGTTTTGTTTTTCGCGGCCGCATCTGCAACAAGTGCCAAAACCGCAACTATACTGCACTTGCCGCACCTGCCGCAAGTCCCATAGACATTACATGGGGCTTGCTGCAAGTGAACTGCAAGTGCAGCCGTTATGCGGTAATCGCGGAAGTTGCGATTTGCTGCGATCAGCGATTTTCACTGATGTGAAAGGGGCCTTAGTAAGCCAAACATTCGTCTCCATGAAAATGGACTCAGACTCCACATCCCTGTGTTTTCAAGGCAACTGCCGCGATCAGCGATTACCGCTGATGTGAAAGGGGCCTAACTTCACAGACTCGGATTCAATATCCATTTTTGTTCAGTTGGAGTTGGATTGTGGGAAATTAAGGAGACTGATGTTTCGCTTACGGACTCCGCTGCCCTGCTATGTAGGCGAGCAAACACCCTACTCCTACACTTCAGGTGTGCAGATTGCAGACGCCTTCACTCAATGCCCGCTGTTCTTTAGAGAGCAACAATGTTTCAGGGTCTATAAAAAGGCCAGCGAGACTTACAGCTAATCCATAGCAAAATCTGAAATCACATGGATGTTCTGAAGTGGAACTTAGATTACATCCCACTGGAGGAAAATTGTAAAAAAACACGTGTCTACTTTCACCAAATGGAATCGTTTTACTAATATCACAAAATAGAAGGACCTCCTGCACAGAGGGCCATGTGAAAGAAGTTTAAGGAGCAATGGAAACAGCTGAACTCCCTTTAGATGTACCTTATCCTCCATTACTCGTAATCTTTTCTTTAGGGTGCCATTTTCACGTTCAGTGTCCTTGAGGCGTTTCTTGATGTCTTCATATGCTGTAACGAGGGCAAAGTGTGAAGCCTCCCCAGAAGAGGAAGAAATGGGGGTAGATATTTCTTTTCTTTTAAAATAATCTTCTTTCTCATGAGTCAGGATACAGATATCATCATCTAGAAAGGAGTCCATGATGGCTGAAACAACGGGGAAGAAATGTTATTATTGAGAAGTGAAGGGAAACGGTCCAACAACACTTTCATCTCAAACTCGGCAAGCTGTAAATCATCAGCGAAGATACATTATACACACCAAACATACACAGTAGGTCTAAAAAGTCTATACACCCCTGTTCAAATGGCAGACTGGGGTCATGTAAAAAGAAAAACACCTACAAGAATCATTTCAGAACTTTTTCCACCTCTAATCTTCTTCCATCTCTCAAACCCTTCATGAATTAGTTTTTTCCTCTCCTTTCAGAGCCATAACTTTTATTTTTCCGTCAATATAGACATGAGGTCTTGTTTTTTTTGCGGCACAAATTGTACTTTTAAATAAAACCATTAATTCTACTGTACAGTTTACTGGAAAATAAATTACAAATACGGTGAAATTGCAAAAATAATGCAATTCCACATTTTGTTACCATGAGCACAATATGGAACAACAAACCTGGAGTCGCGATTCTCCAAGTCAGCACAAGTTTGTATTTTGCAGACTATAAGATGCATCCCAAATTTAGAGGAGGAAAATAGAAAAAAACTATTATATAGAATGTGAAAATGGGATTCTGTAATAGCACAAATCTATCCTACCCGGGAGGCCGTTGAGCAAAGTCACAAGAGGCATTAGTGGGGTGATGCTGTGGGTTCTGGGCTAGGAGTGTCCCAGCAGTGGGAGGCAGGAGCCATTGATCTATCAGCAGCAGGCTTCAGGGACATGGCGCAAAAGGCGGCACATGCTCAAATTGAGATCTCGGCTCGTCATTAAACCAAAGTCTAAATCTGTACATGTGCTGCCTCCAACACCATTTTCTGAAGCCCACTGCCGGGGATCAAAGGCACCTGCATTGCACCCGTGTCATTACCCTGAAGACCACCACCGGGAGATCAATGGTTCCTGCTTTGCGTGCAAGGACCAGCCCTCCTCCCAGCCCAGGGTATGCAGCATTACTTATATCATTTTTGTGTAGACGTGATGCTTTGCCTCTTATTGGATTATACTGCAATCTTCCGGTGGACAAAAAAAACAACCCATAATTCTGGCATTTTGATTTTTTTTCCCCATTACGCAGTTTACCGATTGGATTATTTTATTAGATCAGACATGTCTAAGCAGAGCCATTCCAAATGTTTTACTTTTTTAATTGTTTTATTTTCATTAGGACAAAAGAGGTTATTTGACCTTGCGCTTTTATTGTTTTTTCATATTATTAAAAAACTTAATTTTTTCATTTATTATATTTTCAAGTCCCCTCTGGGAGCATAAAGCTGCGATCATCGAACTGGTTGTGCTGTACAGCAGAAATGATGCTTGCAGCCGGCGTTCACATGAAGTTCCTCATGCCAGACACAGGGGTCATCAATTGACACCTGGCTGTCATGGCAACCAATCAATGCCCCACAATTACGTCACAAGGTCGCTGAAGGGAGCGGGGAATGACAAAGGTCATATTGACAACTTTCTCACCAGATGACAGTAACAACCCATTCAATATACACAGGAAAAGAAATCAAAGCATGGATGTCCATAAATTTAGTAATATGTAGTAATAAAAAATGACACTGAGCAGAAGTATTGAACACTGCTCACTGAAATGTAATACTTCGTCCAAAAGCCTTTATTGGCGAAGCAGCTTCAAGATGCCTCCTGTATGGAGAAACCAGTGGCACACATTGCTCAGGTGTGATTTTGGTCATTCTTCTACACAAGCACTCTTCAAGTCCTGAAGGCAGATTTTTATTTTGCAAAAGTTTGAGTTCTATTAAACTTTAAGAGCTGTAATTAAGACTTCCACAAATTTCATACAATGGAACTTACCGTATATACTCGTGTATAAGCCGACCCGTGTATAAGCCGACCCCCTCCTACTTTGCCCCCAAAACCTGGGAAAACCTATTGACTCGTGTATAAGCCGAGGGTGAACCCCAGCACAGGTATACAGCCCCCAGCAGTGTGGTATACAGCAGCCTCCCCAGTGGTAGTATACAGCAGCCTCCCCAGTGGTAGTATACAGCAGCCTCCCCAGTGGTAGTATACAGGCCCCAGCAGTATTACAGCAGCCTCCCCAGTGGTAGTATACAGGCCCCAGCAGTATTACAGCAGCCTCCCCAGTGGTATATACAGGCCCCAGCAGTATATACAGCAGCCCCAGTGGTATAAATCAGCCGCCCCAGTGGTATATACAGGCCCCAGCAATATTACAGCAGCCCCAGTGGTATATATCCCCCCCCCACCCATCAGTGATATACAGGGCCCCAGCTGTGTATACAGCAGCCCCAGCTGTATACAGCAGTACCCAGTAGTATACAGGGCCCCAGCTGTGTATACAGCAGCCCCAGCTGTATAGAGAAGCCCCAGTGGTATACAGGGCCCCAGCTGTGTATACAGCAGCCCCAGCTGTATACAGCAGCCCCAGCTGTATACAGCAGCCCCAGCGGTATACAGCAGCCCCAGCGGTATACAGAAGCCCCAGCGGTATACAGAAGCCCCAGCGGTATACAGAAGCCCCAGCGGTATACAGGGCCCCAGCTTTGTATACAGCAGCCCCAGCTGTATACAGCAGCCCCAGCTGTATACAGCGGTACCCAGTGGTATACAGCCCCCCCCCCCCCCCCGTGGTATACAGGGCCCCCCCCTTGCTTGTGACAGACCTGTAAAAGAAGACATCATTATACTTATCGTGTCGCTGCCGCCGCCGCTCTGTCACCGTCACCGCGCTCCTCCGGGTCTTCAAGCTTCCTTCTCCGGCGCACGTCAAATCCTGTGCGCCGGAGAAGGAAGCATGAAGACCCGGAATAGTGCGGTGGCGGTGACAGAGCGGCAGCGACACGATAAGTATAATGATGTCTTCTTTTACAGGTCTGCCACAAGCAAGGGGGGGCCCTGTATACCACGGGGGGGGGAGGGGGGGCTGTATACCACTGGGTACCGCTGTATGACTCGTGTATAAGCCGAGGGGGGACTTTTCAGCACATTTTTTGTGCTGAAAAACTCGGCTTCTACACGAGTATATGCGGTATTTGATGAAATCACAGATTAGAGGTCACTGATTAGAGCAGGGGTAGGGGAACATTTTTCTGCCAAGGGCCATTTGAAAATTTCTACCATCCTTCGGGGGCAGCACAAAATTATCCAGTTATACCGTATATACTCGCGTATAAGCCGAGTTTTTCAGCCCAAAAATTGGGCTGAAAAGTCCCCCCCTCGGCTTATACGCGAGTCAGTGCCTGTGCTGGCTGGTGGGGGCCGAGATCAGGGGCTGGAGGCTGGGGAGGCTGACAATTGAGCGGAGAGGTCACATGGTGCCGGTCATATTATATTCATGATATGCACTGCAACCCCGCCCATCAGCGGGAGGGGGGGGGGGGGAGCAGTGCATATACAGTACCATTATACAGGCCCCCCTCACAGTATGGCGCCACCCCCTCACAGGATGGCCTCCGCATGCAGCATTGCGCACATACATTACCTGGCTATCAGCTGTCACCCTCCGGTGGCGGATCGCTGCTCCTGGCTCCAGGCTGCATCTTCATCTGTGTTTTCCTGCTTGTCACGTGACCGTCCGGGGTCGCGATGACATCATCGCGATGAGCCCCGGCCACAAGCAGGAAGACACAGATGAAGATGCAGCCCGGAGCCAGGAGCAGCGATCCGCCGCCAGAGGGTGACAGCTGATAGCCAGGTAATGTATGTGCGCAGCGCTGCATGCGGGGGCCATCCTGTGAGGGAGGGGGCACCATACTGTGAGGGGGACCTGTATACCATCACTGCTGGGGCTGTTATACTATGCTGGGGACCTGTATACCATCACTGCTGGGGCTGTTATACTATGCTGGGGACCTGTATACCATCACTGCTGGGCTGTATACTATGCCTGGGGACCTGTATACCATCACTGCTGGGCTGTATACTATGCCTGGGGACCTGTATACCATCACTGCTGGGCTGTATACTATGCCTGGGGACCTGTATACCATCACTGCTGGGCTATTATGACTAAGACCCAAGGAAGGGTTGAAACGCATCAATGCCATGTATTTTAACTTCTGAACAATAAAGTATGAAGATTCTATTGTGACGTGAGCTGGACATTTTTCCTTGGAATCCTGTGTTATCCTGCAATACCTGCAGGGAGTCACCTGCTCTGTCTGAATGAGGTGTGGCACTCTGGGAATTACTGCTGGTGAGCTGGTCATTTTGTCTGGACTATGCTGGGGACCTGTATACCATCACTGCTGGGGCTGTATACCATCACTGCTGGGGACCTGCTGTATACCACACTGCTGGGGGCTGTATACCTGTGCTGGGGTCCACCCTCAGCTTATACGCGAGTCAATAAGTTTTCCCAGGTTTTGGGGGCAAAAGTAGGGGGGTCGGCTTATACAAGGGTCAGCTTATACAAGAGTATATACGGTATTTGGTTATACAATCAACTCCCCTTATTGTGGTGGCTGGAGCTGCTTTTCTTTGGTGTGGCTGTGTTGTTGAGTGATATTGATCATGTTACTTTTCAACTGCTTTTCCAGGTTTGCTAGAGCCCTAGACATCACAGGAGAGGCTGGAGGCATATACATAACTGGGGAGACTGAGGATGGGGCATAAAGATCCCTGGGGAGACTGAAGCTGGGGCACAGAGATTACTGGGGAGATTGAAGCTGGGGCACAGAGATCACTGGGGAGATTGAAGCTGGGGCACAGAGATCACTGGGGAGATTGAAGCTGGGGCACAGAGATCACTGGGGAGATGTATTTAAAGGGCAGGAAGTCGGCAAAACTCGTCTGCCAGCCTGAGCACTGCAGTCCCCTGGAATCTGCCCGAGGGCCTGGATTAGAGGAAACGTTACGTATCTTTTTCCAGCTTCTTCAGTTGTAAAGATGGACTGTGCTTCTGCAACATTGTGGCCATTCTATTCGAGGCTATAGGAATCAACTGTAACCCCAAGGAGTGGCATTTGGTCATAGAAAGTTCATGCAGGTGCTTCAAAGCCATGGGAACAATTATCCTTCTCTTCCTGTGGCTCACTCAGCACACCTGAAAGAGGAATACACCAGTGTGAAAACGGGGCTAGGAGCCTTGAAGCATGACGAGTATGGCTGGGAGGGTACAGGAGATTTCAAAAGGGTGTCATTCCTGATGGGCCTCCATTGCAGTTTTACAAAGTATCCTTACGTTCGTTGCCTTTAGGACAGCTTGGACACACAGGCGCACTATCACAGGAAGGACTGGCTTCAGTGGACATAGTACTGGATGGGGAAGAACGGAAAAGGGGAGCCACTAGTGGGGCCCCGCACGGTGTTGATGCCACCACTACATATCAAGTCATAGCTTATAAAACAATTTGCCACAGCTCTCTATATGGAGCTTTTAAGTACCTCTAAAATCTTTCCTCTAAGCTGTCTGAGGCAAAAGGTCACAGCTGGTGTTTCCGCTGTGCCAAAAATCAAGAATATCAGAGTGCAGCAAATTTCCCAAAGCTGAATAGGAGCTAGAGCACAGCTTTGAACAGGTTTGTCACAATTCTTTACGACTACGGTACCAAAGCAATCACAAGGATGAAAACTGCACTGCTGGTACAGACTCTGATAAAGGACTATGCTGCAATGGGCTGTAGATGTCACTTAAAGTCACTTGATGCCCATCTTGATAGATTAAAAGAACATGGGAGCTTATGAAGAAGAGCAAGTCGAGCACTTTCACCAGAACATATTGAACTTTGAAAGCTATTACCAAGAAAAGTATTAAGAGATGATGGGAGACTAAGGGTACTTCACACTAAGCGAGATCGCTAGTGAGATCACTGATACATCAGTTTTTGTGACGCAACAGCAACCTCGCCAGCGATCTCTCTATGTGTGACAAGTAGCGGTGACCAGGCTCCTGCTGTGAGGTCGCCGATCGTGTTGGAATATCCTGGAGCATTTTTTGATCGTCGGGCTCCCGCTGGGCAGCATGCATCAGTGTGTTTGACGGGGACAACGAACAACGACCTCAATTCTACAGGTCTGAGTGACAGGGTCCCAATGACTGCCGTATCAGTAGAAATAGAGTTGAAACCCAGGAGCAAAAATTATTACATTTTATTCAGGTCCTGTGATTGGCTCGGTCATTTTAGGTGCTTTATTTTCTCTCCCTTAGGCCGGTTTCACATTTGCGTATGAAACCGCAGCGTACCGAACGCAGCCAAACGCATGCGCTCTACATTCCTATGTTTAACATGGGAACGCATGGTACATGTGTTTGGCTGTGTTCAGTTGCGGTTGCGTTCGGATGCACATAATTTGTGCGCCCTCCTCCGCCCTCCAATCGCAACCTGTAGCATTTTTCGTACAGTTGCGGGTGCTTGTTTTATCAGCAAGCGCACAAACAATGCATGGAAGTCAATGGATCCGCATGACAGCGCAGAAGTACGCTGCGGATCACATTGAAATCTCTCCCGGTGGCCACCACTGATCTCCCGGGAGATCAGCTGGAGCAGCTGGAGACCTCCTCCTCCCGGCCGCAACTGATCTCCCGATGTTGTCGGTGTGGGAGATTTGAAGAAACAGCTGATCTGACAGCTGTTTAAATTTCCGGCGCCGACATCACCTTTTCAGGGTTTGCGCGGGAGATTTAAACAGCTGTTTCTTCAAATCTCTCGCGCAGACACCGTCGTGAGATCAGCGGCGGCCGGGAGGAGGAGGATCTCCGCCTCCCGGCCGCTGATTGGCTGGCCGGGCACCATACCGATGTGAACGCATGCGGAGAATCTCCGCTGTGTTCACATCAGTATGGCAGTGTTTGCACTGCCCTCCGCATGCAGACACAAACGATAGTGTGAAGGTAGCCTTACCAACAGAGTTTTTTTGGATGATTGTCTTGCTAAAATGTTCACCCTCCTTTACTCTTCATCATCCTGGTAGCAGGTTTCATCAGGAATGTCTCAGTACATTTGCCCAATCATATGAGGTTTGCCACTGCTCCTGTAAGCTGAAAAAAGGCTCTTTCATTATGAAATGTAGGGACAAATCATCATCACGCCCTGAAAGCCCATTTGTTACCAGATAACAAATTTGGGTTCCCATGAAGAGTATTTGGTGAATTTTTGATGTTGCAGAATTTGTGGTTTTTTGCCTCTTGTTGGTGTCGAGCTGTATTTAAAACCTTAGTTTTTTTTATACTTGCTGGTACATCTCTTTAACAAAACTTTACTGACAATTTACTTACAATAATGTGTGGATTGTGTTTTTAACTTTGATTACTTGCTAGAGAAATCCCATTCACTTTGTTGGAACTTAAGGCCCAGTTACACGCTTCAAGGTCGTTTAGATATCACCAACGATCTCAGTCTTTAGGACATCGTTTTGACATCGTTGGGGAGATGTTATACGTGTAGATATCATGGACGACGCACCAACGATCCAGCAAGCAGGTATCGATCGCACAAACCAGCGAACGATACTTGCTCACTGCTGTCAATAGGCGAAGTCGTTAACGACATCGTTATCACGGTGTCACACTGACCAATGCAGCAGGTTGGCTGATCGAGGATCATATGATTTGAGAATATGTTCTCAAATCTGTGATCAACGATCCAACGATTTATCGTAGTCGTATCATGGTGTTACACGCAACGATATCCTAACAATGTCGTTTCAACAACTCCAAACCCGTGACGTTTCAAAGATATCGTTCACGATATCGTACCGTGTAACGGGGCCTTTAGAGTGAATTGCCCGATTCAGCCAATCAAACCAGCAAAAATCCTAACTGGGTGAAGTGATTAAGATCATCCGTCTCCTGTATTCTTTAAATGCTTCTACTCAAACAGTATTTATTTTTGTGGAGGCATTTTGTCTACAAGGTGTCTAGACTTGTACCAGTGATAGCTGTGCCTACACAAGGCAGATCCACATACCTAATGGTTCTTGGTATATCAGCAGCCCATGAGGGTGGTAATCTAGCTTTTACAAACCTGTAAAAGGCAAATCAAACTATTTATGCATGTTCCTTTCCTCAATATTAGCTGCCACAGAGGCCATACCGATTTCCATGCAGCATTTCTGGAAATAGAACAGACAAAAATAATACAACTAAATATCAAAACTCAAAGGTGTTTTTTAGCGTATAGAAAAAAAAAAAACAGTCGCCCAGATGTAGATTATTTAAAAAATTATTAAATACAATGATTTTTACTCATCCTTACTGGGTCCACTGTTGAGTCTCTACGGTTGCCTATGCTGTGTATTATCTTCTGCAGCACAGACATAAACGTTGTCAGAATTGCAGAATACTGACCTCAGAAGCTCTTTGCTGCTTGAGTTCCCAACTTGGGACAGTTGCTGAGCTCAGTAAAGGTCACGGTACAATATCGCTCAAACGTTACGTGTTTGGAGTCGTTCAAACAACATCGATTGTACGTCATTGCGTGTGACACCGAGGTACGACTACGATATACCGTTGGATCGTTGATTGCAGATTTGAGAACATGTTCTCAAATCAAAGATCCTCGATCAGCCAACCTGCTGCATCGTTGTGTGTGACACCGCGATAACGATGTCGTTAACGACTTCCCCATTCACAAAAGTAAACAAGGATCGTTCACTGGGTTGGGTGAACGATAGCTGCTCGCTACATTGTTGGTGCGTCGTTCACAATATCTAGACGTGTGACAGCTCACCAACGATGTCAAAAAGATGTCCTAACGACCGCGCTCCCATGAGATCGTTAGTGATATCTTAACAACATTGAAGTGTGTAACGGTACCTTAAGGCTGCTTTCACATCAGCAATTTTCACCAATTGCGGCAGATCTGACAGTTTTGCCGCATCTGCTGTGTAACATCTTGCTTGCGGCAAGCCTGCGTTCAGCCCAATTCATTCTTTGTGGGACTTGCGATCATGAGCGGCACTTGCAGTTTTGCAGCGATCCGGCTATCAAGAGTTTTTTTTACTCGCTTCAAGTGCCGGTTCGTGGCGAATCCATAAGTGCTGTACATGACAGCAAGTCCCATAGGGAATGTATTGGGCTGAACACAAGCTTGCTGCAAGTGAGTCATTATGCGGCAAAACTGCCAGATCTGGCGCGAATGGCGAATATCACTGATGTGAAAGCAGCCTTAGATCCTGTAGTGCTGCTGATGCTATCGCTGCAAATGATAACCAAGTCCCAGAAACAACACAGCAGGTGCTGAATCTTGGGTGAGAAGGGAGGTTTTTTTCTGTTTTTGTTTTTTTTTTTTAAACTAAGGCTGCTTTCACGTCAGCATTTTTCGGCATTTGTGGCAGATCCGGAATTTTGCACATCTGACGCCTAACGGAACACTTGCGGCAAAACTGCGTTCGGCTTAATTCATTCCCTATGGGACTTGCAAACATGCGTGGCATTTGCAGCGAGTCAAAAAACGCTGCTAGGAGCAGTGTTTGTCCATTGCCACAAGTGCCGGATTTGCCAGATTGCAGCAAATCCGCAAGTGCCGCACATGTACACAAGTCCCATAGGAAATGCATTCGGTCGTACACTGTCTTACCGAAAGTGATCCGGCATTAGGCAGATGAAGGAAAACTGCCAGATCTGCTGAGAAATGTTGATGTGAAAGTAGCCTAATGGTACCTTTACACGCCGCTACTGGATGGTGGCAACAACCGGGTACATGAGAGAAATGTATCTTGCACCGCCAATTCAACCCGTGGTAGCGGCGTGTGAAGACGGTTGTAGCCACCCGCCAGTAGCGGCACCTGTTTCCGAGCACTGCCCTAAAACAGGTGGCTACCCAGGCGATTGTAGCGACCTGTATCGGCGTGTAAAGAAGGAACAGAAGGGTTGTTTCTACACCATGCTATGTACCTGGTATGTAGCTGGGGCGTGACACAGCCTCCGGGAAACCACCCCCCTTCAGCGATCATTGGAGGAAGCTCCTGCATTACGATTGGTTGTTGCTGCATAGGGCGGCATATTTAAGGAGCTGACCAGTCACACTACACAATTGCTCGAGCGTCATGTATTAATCAGCCTCTTGCGCTGCCTGGCCAATCATGATGTTATTGCTTTGTCCTATCAGCGTATGGACGTCTCGTAATCCACAATTGTGGCACGCCTATGTGTTGTCCCTGCTGCACCAGGTCCGCCCATATTAGCTTGTTGTAGCGGTGTGTAAATGAGGTAAGGTGAGCTACAGAAGGTTACTTGTGTCACCCGGCGGTGTATCTAGAGATAGATGAAACCTACTTTAGCGCACCTTGTTGCGGCGTGTAAAGGTGGTGCGATTACCGTTTGCAACCGTTTGTGCGTGCTCGTGCACGTGAAGTACCTGGTTGTTGCCACCATCCAGTAGCGGCGTGTAAAGGTACCATAACTGTAGTTGGTTGACAGGTGTTTTCGGAAGACTGAAAACCCCTTTAATATGGCAACTATACAACCAATTCATAAGGGACACTAGATGTCTTAGAACTGCATTATATGGCTATAGCCATATCTAAACCAAATAGTACAAACTCCAGCTAACTTCTTCATGTTCAGGTAGTAAATACATATACATATAACATGCATAAAAAAAAAAATAATTACACATTGTGTCAGAACTGACACAATCTACAGAACATTTTATCTGGATTGTCCTATAAAGCGGCCGTCACACGCTATGATTTCTTGCCCGATATCGCCTAAGCGATCTGTTTTTGGATCGCTTAGGCGATATCGTTTTGGCATCGTTGCATGTAATCAAGCGATTTTACTATGTAAAATCGTGACATCGCAGATCTGAGCTCCGGAGCTCAGATCTAGCGATGAACGATTTCACGATCTGCTTCATCGTGGTGTATAACACCACGATGAACGATCTCCCAGCAGCAGAGCCTATGCTGGGAGATGGTTACTATGGTACACGTCGGGTAACTAAGCTACGCGCGGCGCCTAGTAACCCGATGTGTACCATAGTTACCAGCGATATCGCGGCTCCACATCGCTGGTGAGTCTGCCTGTGTGACAGCTCACCAGCTATGTGAGCGATATTGTAAGCGATTGCGCGTGCACGTGATCGCTTACAATATCGTTCAGGATGTCGCAGCGTGTGACGGCCGCTTAAGACACATCTATTAAACACACAATAGATGATCAATGTACATACACTCCAGTGAGGCTGCCTATCAGGGGCGTAACAACAACAGGTGCAGGAGTTGCAATCACACCCGGGCCTTGGAGAATAGGAGGCACCAAAAGTCCCTTTGGGCTATAGAAAAAGACTAATGCTATTAAAGATTTGTGATAATTGGGGGCCCCGTTGGTGCTTTTGCATCGGGGCCCATGAGCTTCAAGTTACACCACTGCTGCCTATACCTACACAGATCATCAAAACAGGGGGACTGAAATCTCCTGAGCACATTAAGGGTACCTTTACACGTCGCAACATTGCATGCAATTCCACTTGCAACTTACTGGTTGCAGTGAAATCATGGACACATTGTTCTATCTTGTTGCTGTGTACTAATGGAACAATGTGTCCGTGATTTCACTGCAACCAGTAAGTTGCAAGTGGAATTGCATGCAATGTTGCGACGTGTAACGGTACCCTAATGGCCACTTTACACATCCCGATATCGGCGTCCAACTCCGACAAAAAGTCATGTGGTTCGTGCGTTGTCCCCGATATCATTCGTGCGTTGTGTGGTGTAAATGTCCAATTCGATGCAAGAACGATGCCAAAACAATATCGGGGAAAAAATGAACAGGCTCTCCAACTGCCCCATATTGGATGGACGATCTGGCAGGATCGTTCTGTGTGACAGCCCACCGATTTGGAGTACAACTTCCCCTATTCTCTCCCATGTTAAATGGTCGTTCCTGGGTCGGCCGTACACATCGCACATCGCAGTTGCATTGCCTGCCGATATCGCACTGTGTAATAGCTCCTATGCGATCTTGGAATTCTGCCCAAAAAATGAGTGCTCCCGCGCCGTTGTATCCAACATTGGAACGTGTAAAGTAGCCATAAGAGTTATGGACGTTGGTAACAGGCAGTAATTGGGGCAGTGGTCACACAACTGAGGCTGCTTCCATACAGTGCAACTATCCGTTATCGCTACAGTTTCCCCCCCAAAAAAAGAGAATTTTGTTTACGTACCGTAAATTCTTTTTTCTTTAATCATCAATGGGAGACCCAGACAATGGGGTTTAGGGCACTGCCCTCCGGAGGTCACACTAGGTACTACAAGTTTGTAGACACCGCCTCCTCTCGCTTATAAACCCCTACCGCAGGGAACATCCTCAGTTTGGTCCATAAGCTGCGAGGAGAAAATAAACCACACCCGAAACATCGGGAAGAATGCCGTGCACAGACGGTTCAACAACCCGGCAAACACTGTCTCAACAGAGAGCAGAACAAATGCAAAACATGCAAAGGAACAACTGGGTGGGTGCTGGGTCTCCCATTGATGATTAAAGAAAAAAGAATTTACGGTACGTAAACAAAATTCTCTTTTTTCTGGTCATCATAATGGGAGACCCAGACAATGGGGATGTCCTAAAGCAATACCCCAGGGCGGGAAGAGTTCCTCAACAAGACGGATAACACATGGTTCCCTTCAAAGGTGGGCAACCGCCGCCTGGAGAACCCGCCTGCCCAGACTTGCATCCGCAGAGGCATGGGCATGCACCATATAGTGCTTAGAGAAAGTGTGCAGGCTGGACCAAGTGGCCGCCTGACACACCTGTAGAGCAGACGCTCGATGTCGCAAGGCCCAAGAGGCACCTACAGCTCTGGTAGAGTGAGCCTTCAATCCCACCGGAAGAGGCAAACCAGAGGACCGGTAAGCCTCTTGAATGGAAGCCTTAATCCATCTGGCCAAGGTTGACTTTGAAGCCGCGGACCCCTTACAGCGACCTGTCGTAAGAACAAATAAGGAATCCGAACTCCTGAAAGAGGCGGTCCTGGACACATAAATGCGTACAGCTCTCACGAGATCCAGAGTATGGAGGTCGCGCTCCACCTGATGAACGGGAGCGGGGCAAAATGATGGGAGAACAATCTCCTGGTTCAGGTGAAAAGTTGAAACCACCTTCGGCAAGAATTCTGGCCGTGGGCGCAACACCACCTTGTCCTGGTGAACCACCAGAAAGGGTGACTTGCACGATAGTGCAGCCAATTCTGAGACCCTCCTTAGAGACGTAATCGCCACCAGAAAGGCCACTTTCTGGGACAGACGAGATAGAGAAACCTCTCTCAGTGGTTCAAACGGCGGTTTCTGTAAAGCCGCCAGAACCATGTTAAGGTCCCAAGGGTCCAGAGGTCTCTTGTAGGGCGGAACCATCCGCGACACCCCCTGCAGAAATTGACGCACCTTCGGGAGGAGCGCCAATCGCCTGTCAAACAGCACCGAAAGTGCTGATACTTGACATTTCAAAGAGCCAAGGGATAATCCCAACTCCAAACCCGACTGTAAGAAAGCTAACAACGTCGGGATGGACAAGGGCCAAGGAGACCGTCCACCAGAGGCACACCAGGTAAAAAAGATCTTCCACGTCCGGTGGTACATCTTCCTGGAAACGGGCTTCCTAGCCCGATTCATAGTGGCCACCACTGTAGGGGAGAAACCCCTAGATGTCAGCAGCCAGGCCTCAAGAGCCATGCAGTCAATCTGAGGGCCCTGGAATTGAGGTGGAAGAATGGGCCTTGTGCGAGTAAATCTGCGCGGTCTGGAAGAGCCCACCTGTGTCCGCCTGACAGTTGGCACAGGTCTGGGTACCAGGACCTCCTGGGCCAATCCGGAGCCACTAGAATGGCTATCCTGCACTCCGACCTGATCTTCCACAGGACCCTGGGAATCAGAGCCAGAGGAGGGAACACATACGGCAGTTGGAAGCTGGACCAACTCAGTATCAGAGCATCCGCCCCCAGGGACTGAGGATCCCACGATCTCGCCAAGTACTGGGGCACCTGATGATTCAGCCGTGAGGCCATCAGATCCACGTCCGGAGTGCCCCATCTGCTGCAGATGTCCCGGAAGACATCTGGATGCAGGGACCACTCTCCGGCGTCCATCCCCTGCCGGCTCAGGTAGTCGGCCTCCCAGTTCTCGACCCCTGGGATGTGAACTGCGGAGATCAAGCAGTCGTTTTCCTCCACCCACGATAGGATGCGGTGGACTTCGGCGAGGGCCTGAGCGCTTCTGGTCCCTCCCTGATGATTTATGTAGGCGACGGCCGTCGCATTGTCGGACTGTACCCGAATGGGTCGTCCTGCCAGGAATTTCTGAAACGCCAAGAGCGCCAGATAGACCGCCTTGATCTCCAGGACGTTGATCTGCAACGTCGACTCCGCCTGAGTCCAGAGGCCTTGAGCCCTGTGGTGTAAGAACACCGCGCCCCAGCCCTTCAGACTGGCATCGGTGGTCACCACTAACCAAGAAGGTTTGAGGAAGGATCTTCCCCGTGACAAGTGACGTGGCTGGAGCCACCACTGCAGGGAGTCCCTGGTCGGTTGTGACAGGGCCACCAACCGATTCAGAGAGATCGCTCTCTTGTCCCATCGGCGAAGAATCTCCAGCTGGAGAGGACGGAGACGAAACTGTGCAAAAGGCACCGCCTCTATTGCCGCTACCATGCGTCCCACCAGTCTCATCAATTCCCGAAGGGATGAGTGAGGTGACAGGAGAACGTGCTGTACTCCTGAGTGGATCGCCAGCTGCTTGTCCTGAGGTAGAGACACCAGGGCTGAGTCCGTGTGGAAATCCATGCCCAGATATGTCAATGACTGGGTCGGAACCAGGGTCGACTTCTGAGTATTGAGAAGCCACCCGAACTGTTCCAGAGACCTCATGGTCGCTTCCAGGCTCACCCGACAAAGGTCTTCCGATGGCGCCCTGACCAATAGGTCGTCCAGATAGGGTATGACGGCGTGACCCTGCATATGCAGGAGAGCCATCATAGATGCCATCACCTTCGTGAACACCCTTGGTGCAGAGGCCAACCCGAAGGGTAGGGCCACAAATTGGAGATGTTCGTCCCCCACTGCGAATCGTAACCAGCGTTGATGAGCCGGTGCAATGGGCACGTGAAGGTAAGCGTCCCTGATATCGATGGACGCTAGGAAGTCCCCCTGCGACAGAGCCGCGATAACGGAACGTAGGGATTCCATGCGGAACTTCCGCACCAACACGTGACGGTTGAACAATTTCAGGTCCAGGACCGGTCGAAAGGAGCCGTCCTTCTTTGGGACAATAAAGAGGTTGGAGTAAAAACCCCTGAACCTCTCTGCCGTGGGCACTGGGACCACTACTCCGTCTCTGCGGAGTCCCTCCAACACCCGGAGAAAAGCCTGAGTCTTTTCTGGGGATGGAACAGACCGATGGAATCGGGATAATGGTTTTGACGTCAGCTCTATCCTGTAACCTCGCGAGACTACGTCTCGAACCCACTGATCTTGAACGTGAAGTAGCCACTTGTCCTGAAAGCGAGACAAGCGGCCCCCCACCTGTGGGGAGGCAGGATGAGAGAGCGAGTCATGTAGAGGCGGGTTTGGGGGTGGTAGCTGCCGCCCCCGCCGGCTTCTTTGGACGACTCTTAGAGCGCCACTGAGAAGCGGGCTTGCCCCCTCGGTCCGTGCGAGCGGACGGTGCTGATGACTGTGAGCTGGACCGAAAGGACCACTGCTTTGGGTTCCTCTTAACGGTATACCGTGGCTTAGGCTTATTCTGCGGTATCTTAGACTCAGCAGAATCCTTTCCAGCTCCGTGCCAAAGAGTCTGTCACCAGAGAATGGAAGATTCTGCAGAATCTTCTTAGATGTGGCATCTGAGTCCCAAAGACGCAGCCACAACAACCTGCGGATCGCTATCGCATTGGCCGAAGCCACAGCTGAGCGAGTGGCAGTTTCCAGAGACGCCGTCCTGGCGTAGTCCGCATAGGCCCTTGCTCTCTCAGTGAGTGCCAGGACCTCCGGACTGGACCTTGCCAGGTCAGAGATACCATCCAAGCACGTAGTAATCGCTTGTAAGGTCCAGACCGTGGCGAAATTAGGGGCAAATGAAGACCCCACAGCCTCATAGGAAGACTTGGCGAGTTGCTCGACCTGTCTATCAGTAGCATCCTTCAGCGAGGAGCTATCAGAGGCAGAGAAAAGGGAGCGTGCAGCAATTCTAGTCATGGAAGCGTCCACCTTTGGAGACTGCGACCATTCCTGAAGCACCTCCTGGGGGAAGGGGAAGCGATTGTCCTTCGGTTTGCGGACATAACGCCGCCCAGGATGTAACCTGGGTGCTCTAATCACCCTTCCAAAATTAGTGTGGTCCATGAAGGATCCACTCGGTCTAGCCTCTGGCCGCAGCCATTGATAGACCTCCTTCGGGTGCACGACAACCTCTTCAGGGGGAGTCACGAGACGCAAGGTCTCATTGATGGAGGACACCAGATCCTCCACCCCGTCTGGAGGTTCAGACACAGACACAGACCCGAAGTTTGAACCCCCATCATCTTCCTCACCATCAGAGGAACGCTCCTCCTCAGAGAGAGCCTGGAGCTCGGGTGAATCCTCACGACGAGCCCGCTTAGGGGGTCTCACAGCAGCAGAGGGGGACACCCGGGGGTAACTGGAAGGAGTAGCTGGGTTTTCCAGTCTCCTATGCAGTGCCTCCAGTGACTGCGACATGGAGGACATCTGGGACAGCAGGGATTCATTGATCCTATTCTGCGTTTCCCATGGCCCTTGGATTACCTGAATCTCAGGGTACAGCACCGGAGCTGCTGCTGCCTCAGCTGAGCCAGTCCGGGCTTCTGGGCGTCCGCAGTTATTGCAGGACCCCTCCACCAAAGTTCCCTTGCAAGTAGCACAGGTAATGGTGTTATCCGCCGCCTTAGCAGCATTCTTCCTAACTGAGGACATAGCCACAGTAGGGGTTGTTGAGGCCAAGGCCAATAGACAAAACAAACCGGGAATCCCGGTGGCTTACCGACCGCAGTAACGCGGTGGGAGGAAGCGGTGTGTGTGTGTGACCTCCGCGAGTTCCGGTCTCCCTCTGAAGTGCAGACACGTGCTGCCGTAGCTCCCAGCCGGGAAGTGAGGGAGAAGATGGCCGCCGCCAGCACAGACGTGGGCGGCGCCGGGAACACGCGGGAAGCACACGCACACGCCCCCCGGTGACGTCACCGTAAGGGCTGCCTCTCCTCCTCCAAGCAACCTCTGTAATGGAGGTGCTGGAGCCCGCAGCGCGGGAAAATAGTGCGGAATCATCGCACACACATACTCAGACTGTCATCACATACAAACATGCACAGTCTACGGCCTCAGCCCCTGTGACACACAGGGCGGTCAGCCAGGGTGACCCCAGCACAGGGTACACCGCCAGATCCGCGGACCCGAGGGTAACGCGCGGTCTGAGTGTCAGGACACATAAAGTGACAGACACTACCCCCAGGCACACCGGAGACACACAGGGCGCCTCAGTGCCGGTCCGGTCTGTAAGCACCATTTAGGGAGGCCTCGGACGGGGGTTCAGCCCAGTCCGGAGTGTAAGCACCATTTAGGGAGGCCTCGGACTGGGCTGGCTCCAGTCCGGTCTGTAAGCACCATTTAGGGAGGCCTCGGACGGAGCGGAGCTGTGCAAGGCTCCCATCTCCCACTCTCCAGAGCCCCCCAGAGAGGGATGGAAAGGAGCGCAACAGCGTACCGGGAGAACACAGAGTGTCCAGGCACTAGGCCCTCCGGTACCTCCACCAGCGTGTGCCACAAAGGGTGAGCGGGGAGGCTGTCGCAGGTCCCGACTAGGACCATTTTACCTTGTCTTCAGACGCCATCACGTAAGTAGTGAGAATGCAGTGAAGTGCAAGCAAAGCGTGATCCTCCGAGCACACTAAGTTTAAAACTGAGGATGTTCCCTGCGGTAGGGGTTTATAAGCGGAGGAGGCGGTGTCTACAAACTTGTAGTACCTAGTGTGACCTCCGGAGGGCAGTGCCCTAAACCCCATTGTCTGGGTCTCCCATTATGATGACCAGAAAAATGCGATATGACTACAACACATGATCACATCCAGATAATGCATGTGAAAACCACAATAATGGTCTATTCACAAATCAGTTAAATTATTTTGGGGGCAGACCATAGCGATCTTGCTGCAATTATATTAAAAGGATATTAAAACCGCGATTTCATACGAAGGTCTGATCATACTGTGGTTGAGGGAAGAAACAGGTAATGGTAAAATGCACCAAGTCTGGGGCTCTGGAGTGCAGGTCAGTTTGGTGAATTCAGTGACACTTGTGTTCAGAGTGTGGATAACTAGAGAAGTCAGAGGTTTAGCTCAGACTCGTCCTCACTGACCCAAATGAAAGCAGCAGATAGCCCCAGAGACAATTCATCCAGGAGAAAAGCAGTCATTCAGGCTTTACACTCCAGACACCACTTCCTCATACATAAAAGTGACAAGACTTCTTTATTAAAGATATAAATATCTTCATGTATCTGACACACAGTCTAAAGGTGAACTTGTCACCAGATTTTATGCATATAAGCCACGACCACCACCAGTACAGCCTTCCATACTGCATTCTAGAATACTGTATGCAAGTCTCCAGGCCGATCTGCCTAATGTAAAAAGCAGCTTTTATTATACCTGCGGTCCACTCCAATGAGTGTCAGAGTTCTTGATCTGTCGCCTCCTCTCTGCCTGCAATTGCCGTCCTCCTTCTCTGCTTCTTACTAATGACGAACCCTACGTCATCCACTGAATGGCCTTCATTGCGCTCCTGTACACGCACTTCACCTTGCTGAGTGTAGACCAAAGTACTGTAATGCGCAAGTGTGGGGTCAAAGAACGCCAGCGCATGTGTGCTTGGAGGACATTCTTTGACCTCTCCTTACACCTGCGCAGCACAATACTTTGCCCTGCCCTCAGTAGGGGAGAGAGAAGTGTTGGTAAGCAAGAGCGCATTGGATGGGTCTGTGTCGGCCGCGTACACGTCACTTGCTGAAGCAGAGGAGAGGACGGCATTCACAAAATCTAATGACAGGTTCACTTTAAGGGCTAGATTCTACTTGTGTATAAAACAGTACAATGAGAGAGGAAAAAAAATATTCAATGAGGCAGTGCTGATCTGTGAGGTTTTTCTGAGAAAAAACATTTTTTGCATGCCTTGTATGGCCGAATATATCGGACGTGCAGTTTTTACAGATACATTAACATTCTACAATGTACTGTAAATTGTCCTGTAAATGATTGTAGAATACCTTAGCGCCCTGTCCCCCTACATACACACACAGTACGAGCGCCCTGTCCCCCTACATACACACACACAGTACGAGCGCCCTGTCCCCCTACATACACACAGTACGAGCGCCCTGTCCCCCTACATACACACACACACAGTACGAGCGCCCTGTCCCCCTACATACACACACACACAGTACGAGCGCCCTGTCCCCCTACATATACACACACACACAGTACGAGCGCCCTGTCCCCCTACATATACACACACACACAGTACGAGCGCCCTGTCCCCCTACATATACATACACACACACACACAGTACGAGCGCACTGTCCCCCTACATACACACACACAGTACGAGCGCCCTGTCCCCCTACATACACACACACAGTACGAGCGCCCTGTCCCCCTACATACACACACACACAGTACGAGCGCCCTGTCCCCCTACATACACACACACAGTACGAGCGCCCTGTCCCCCTACATACACACACACACACACAGTACGAGCGCCCTGTCCCCCTACATACACACACACACAGTACGAGCGCCCTGTCCCCCTACATACACACACACACACAGTACGAGCGCCCTGTCCCCCTACATACACACACAGTACGAGCCCTGTCCCCCTACATACACACACAGTACGAGCCCTGTCCCCCTACATACACACACACACACAGTACGAGCCCTGTCCCCCTACATACACACACACACAGTACGAGCCCTGTCCCCCTACATACACACACACACAGTACGAGCCCTGTCCCCCTACATACACACACACACAGTACGAGCCCTGTCCCCCTACATACACACACACACACAGTACGAGCCCTGTCCCCCTACATACACACACACACAGTACGAGCCCTGTCCCCCTACATACACAGTATGAGCTATGTCTCCCCTATATACACAGTATAAGCTATGTCTCCCCCTATTTACACAGTATGAGCTCCTCTATATATACACAGTATAAGCTATGTCTCCCCCTATATACACAGTATGAGCTACTCTATATACACACAGTATAAGCTATGTCTCCCCCTATATACACAGTATGAGCTACTCTATATACACAGTATGAGCTCTGTCCCCCTATATACACAGTATGAGCTCCTCTATATATACACAGTATGAGCTCTGTCCCCCTATATATACAGTATGAGCTCCTCTATATACACAGTATGAGCTCTGTTCCCCTATATATACACAGTATAATCTCCTCTATATACACAGTATGAGCCCTGTCTCCTATATACACAGTATAAGCTATGTCTCCCCCTATATACACAGTATGAAGTAGTTTCCCCTATATACACAGTATAGCTATGTTCCCCCTTAAATATGATCCTCTATATAACATATATCCCTATAACACAGTATAGTTTCCCCTATTACGCTCACCTCACTTATATAACAGTATAGTCTCTATATACACGTATGAGCTTGTCTCCAATACTTCTATTTCCTATATAACAGAGTCAGATGCCCCCTTCATTCTTTCCCTTACACTATACCCTTAGAGTCCTTACACGATTATAAGTTGTCTCCCCTATACACATGTTATAGAGCCTGCCCCTAATATTTTACAAGTATTCATTAAGTTGTCCTATACTATTTACACGTATAGCTTCCCTAAAACCCCCAACCCATTAGATGTTTCTATACCATTCCTATATACACAGTATAGTATGTCTCCCATATACCAGTATGAGCCCTCTATTACACAGTATGAGCCCTGTCCCCTATATACACAGTATAGCTATGTTCCCTATATACACAGATAAGCTTGTTCCCCCTATATACACAGTATGATTCTCTATATACACAGTATATCCCCATACACAGTATAGCTAATTCCCCTATATACACAGTAACTCCTCTATATACACAGTATGAGCCGTCCCTATTCTAAGTTATCTCCCCTATATACACAGTATAGCTATGTCTCCCCTATACACAGTATAGCTATGTCTCCCTATAACACGTATAGCTTCCCTATATACACAGTAATCCTATATACACAGTATGAGCTCCTCTATATAACATATGAGTTGTCTCCCCTTATACACAGTTATTCTCCCCTATATAACAGTTGAGCTGTCCCTATTACCGTATGATCCTATTACACAGTATAGCTCCCCTATATACCAGTATAAGTATCTTTCCCCTATATACACAGTATAAGCTTGTTCCCTATATACACAGTATCTCCTATATAAGTATATCTCCCTTATACACAGATAGCTATTCTCCCCTATATACACAGTACTCCTATAACCAGTATGAGCTCCTATATACACAGAGAGCTTGTCTCCCTATATCACAGTAACTCCTATATACACGTATGAGCTGTCTCCCTATAAACAGTATACTATGCTCCCTATATACACAGTATAGCTGTCCTATCACAGTATAAGCTATTCTCCCTATATACACAGTATGACTCTCTATATACACAGTATACTCCCTATATAAGTATATCTCCCTATATACACAGTACACTCCCCTATTACACAGTAGAGCTCTCTATATAACAGTATGAGCTGTCCTATAATATACTCCTATATACACGTTATATCTCCCTATATACACAGTATACTATGTCTCCCTATAAACAGTATAGCTCTCCCTATTACACAGTACTCCTATATACACAGTAGAGCTCCTCTATATACACATATGAGCTTGTCTCCCTATATACACAGTATACTCCTATATAACAGTAGAGTATGTCTCCCCTATATACACAGTATGAGCCTCTATATACACAGTATGACCCTGCCCTATAACGATAGCTATTTTCCCTATTAACAGTATAAGCTATGTTCCCTATATAACAGTATGATCTTTAATACAAGTTATCTCCTATATACACGATAACATATTCCTATATACACAGTTTTAAGTAGGTCCTTATATAACAGTATGAGCTGTTCCCTATATACACAGTATACCATAACAGTATAGCTGTCCTATATACACGTATGTCCCCTATATACACAGTATAAGCTATGTCTCCCCCTATATACACAGTATGAGCTCTTTCCCCCTATATACACAGTATAAGCTACTCCCCTATATACACAGTATGAGCTCCTCTATATACACAGTATGAGCTTGTCTCCCCCTATATACACAGTATTACTCCCCTATATACACAGTATGAGCTATGTCTCCCCCTATATACACAGTATAGCATCTCTATATACACAGTATGCCCTTCCCCTATATACACAGTATAAGCTATGTTTCCCCCTATATACACAGTATAAGCTATGTCTCCCCCTATATACATCAGTATGAGTCTCCCCTATATACACAGTATATCTCCCCTATATACACAGTATAAGCTATTCTCCCCCTATATACACAGTATGAGCTCCTCTATATACACAGTATGAGCCTGTCCCCCTATATACACAGTATAAGCTATGTTTCCCCCTATATACACAGTATAAGCTATGTCTCCCCCTATATACACAGTATGATCTCCCTATATACACAGTATATCTCCCCCCTATATACACAGTATAAGCTATATCTCCCCCCTATATACACAGCTACACTCACCTCTATATACACAGTATGAGCTCCTCTATATACACAGTATGAGCTCTGTCTCCCCCTATATACACAGTAGAGTCTCTATATAACAGTATGAGCTATGTCTCCCCCTATATACACAGTATGAGCTCCTCTATATACACAGTATGAGCCCTGTCCCCCTATATACACAGTATAAGCTATGTTTCCCCCTATATACACAGATAAGCTATGTCTCCCCTATATACACAGTATGATCTCCTCTATATACACAGTATATCTCCCCCCTATATACACAGTATAAGCTATATCTCCCCCCTATATACACAGCTCACACTCACCTCTATATACACAGTATGAGCTCCTCTATATACACAGTATGAGCTCTGTCTCCCCCTATATACACAGTATATCTCCCCCTATATACACAGTATGATCTATGTCTCCCCCTATATACACAGTATAAGCTATGTCTCCCCCTATATACACAGTATGAGCCCTGTCCCCCTATATACACAGTATAAGCTATGTCTCCCCCTATATACACAGTATGAGCTCCTCTATATACACAGTATGAGCTATGTCTCCCCCTATATACACAGTATATCTCCCCCTATATACACAGTATGAGCTATGTCTCCCCCTATATACACAGTATGAGCTCCTCTATATACACAGTATGAGCTATGTCTCCCCCTATTACACAGTATATCTCCCCCTATATACACAGTATGAGCTATGTCTCCCCCTATATACACAGTATGAGCTCCTCTATATACACAGTATGAGCCCTGTCCCCTATATACACAGTATAAGCTATATTTCCCCCTATATACACAGTATAAGCTATGTCTCCCCCTATATACACAGTATGATCTCCTCTATATACACAGTATATCTCCCCCTATATACACAGTATAAGCTATATCTCCCCCCTATATACACAGTATGAGCTCCTCTATATACACAGTATGAGCCCTGTCCCCTATATACACAGTATAAGCTATGTTTCCCCTATATACACAGTATAAGCTATGTCTCCCCTATATACACAGTATGATCTCCTCTATATACACAGTATATCTCCCCCCTATATACACAGTATAAGCTATATCTCCCCCCTATATACACAGCTCACACTCACCTCTATATACACAGTATGAGCTCCTCTATATACACAGTATGAGCTCTGTCTCCCCCTATATACACAGTATGAGCTCCTCTATATACACAGTATGAGCTATGTCTCCCCCTATATACACAGTATGAGCCCCTCTATATACACAGTATGAGCCCTGTCCCCCTATATACACAGTATAAGCTATGTTTCCCCCTATATACACAGTATAAGCTATGTCTCCCCCTATATACACAGTATGATCTCCTCTATATACACAGTATATCTCCCCCTATATACACAGTATAAGCTATATCTCCCCCCTATATACACAGCTCACACTCACCTCTATATACACAGTATGAGCTCCTCTATATACACAGTATGAGCTCTGTCTCCCCCTATATACACAGTATATCTCCCCCTATATACACAGTATGAGCTCCTCTATATACACAGTATGATCTCCCCCCTATATACACAGTATGAGCTCCTCTATATACACAGTATGAGCTATGTCTCCCCCCTATATACACAGTATGAGCTCTGTCTCCCCCTATATACACAGTATATCTCCCCCTATATACACAGTATGAGCTCCTCTATATACACAGTATGATCTCCCCCCTATATACACAGTATGAGCTCCTCTATATACACAGTATGAGCTCTGTCCCCCCTATATACACAGTATATCTCCCCCTATATACACAGTATGAGCTCCTCTATATACACAGTATGATCTCCCCCCTATATACACAGTATATCTCCCCCTATATACACAGTATGAGCTATGTCTCCCCCCTATATACACAGTATGATCTCCTCTATATACACAGTATATCTCCCCCCTATATACACAGTATAAGCTATATCTCCCCCCTATATACACAGCTCACACTCACCTCTATATACACAGTATGAGCTCCTCTATATACACAGTATGAGCTCTGTCTCCCCCTATATACACAGTATATCTCCCCCTATATACACAGTATGAGCTATGTCTCCCCCTATATACACAGTATAAGCTATGTCTCCCCCTATATACACAGTATGAGCTCCTCTATATACACAGTATGAGCTATGTCTCCCCCCCTATATACACAGTATGAGCTCCTCTATATACACAGTATGATCTCCCCCCTATATACACAGTATATCTCCCCCTATATACACAGTATGAGCTATGTCTCCCCCCTATATACACAGTATGAGCTCCTCTATATACACAGTATGAGCTATGTCTCCCCCCCTATATACACAGTATGAGCTCCTCTATATACACAGTATGATCTCCCCCCTATATACACAGTATATCTCCCCCTATATACACAGTATGAGCTATGTCTCCCCCCTATATACACAGTATGAGCTCCTCTATATACACAGCTCACACTCACCTCTCAGCCTCCGCACCAGGTCTCATGTATCCTCGGGGCGCCTCCCTGCTCCGGGCTCCTCTGGCCCGCACCGCACTGGTCTGTGGCCTCGGTGCACCGGGGGGCGGGACTGCGGCTCTTCCGGACACAGCCGTTACTTTTGGTTTTGTTTCCAGCAGCTGCAGACCTGTCCTGCTGTGTCCCGGCTATGGGCGGACGCCGGAGATCTCAGCTGGAGGATAACACGCGGTGCGGAGGGGCCCGGGGCCCTCATGACGGCTGAGAACCTCTCGGTGACAGCTCTCTCCTCCGGTTCTCCCCGGTGCACAGCCGGCTGAGCTGTCACTGACACGCTGCGCTCCAAGCCTCGGTTGCAGTTCGGTCACGTGTCCGGCGGGTCGTCATTGCTGGGTGATGAGCGGCGTCACTAGGTGACGTCAGAGCACAGAGCTGATGACGGGCGGTCACGCGTCTGCTATTGCCAGACAATAGTTTTTTTTCCTTTAAGTCATTATATCACAATAAAAAAATAATTTCATTAAGGCACTGCTCTAGAATTAAACATATCATGTGCAATATATTAATAAAGTGCTGCTATCAATTGTAAAATATTGAGAAAGGCACAGGAAAATAGTTTCTCCACATCCATTATCCATAACTAATCACACGTCACGGTTTTCAATATCGATAGACGATGTGACTGTGTTCTGTGTCTATATATAATCCGGAACGTATATTCCTTGACCAAAAAACTGCAAAAACACTCGTGCATACCCTCATCATCTCCCACCTTGATTACTGCAACCTCCTACTCTGGCCTCCCCTCTTGCACCCCTCTAATCTATCCTAAATTCTTTTGCCCTACCAATCCACCTGTCTGCCTGTTATTCCCCACCCTATCCTCTCTGCCAAACACCGCAATCATGGGCGTACCCAGCGTGGGGCAGGGGAAGGGGTGCAGCTGCACCCCTAGAAGGGAACCTGTCACCCCCTTTGGTCAGTGGAATATCTACGGGAACCTGGCGGTGCATTTTCCCTGGGCGCAGCAGGGGGGGGCACTACCTGGCCCCCTGCTGCAGCACCCGAGGTCTCTCCCCTCAGGCCACATCTTCTGTTCCCCCCCCCACCCCGCAATGTGAGCCGGCTTTTCTCTGCTAACCACTATCAGCTAATAGCGGGGGCAGAGAATCTGAAGCCGCCAACTCCTGCAGTCCATTGTACACGAGGCGTCTATAAGACACTCTGTATGTACAATGGAAGCCCTGATTCCCGGCATTTCCGGGTCAGGGCCACGTCATCAGGTCACCTGATTACACTGATGACGTCAGCCGGCAGAGGCGACAGAAGGATGAAGCGCAGCATTCCACACTGGAGCTGAGGATGACAGGGGGCATTAACGTAATTAGGGTAAGGGAGACAGGGTTGGGGGGGTGTATGAGGAGCAGAGTGGGAGGAGTATGAGGAGCAAACTGGGGGGAGAGGATAGGGGGTGTATGAGGAGCAGAGTAGGGGGAGTATGAGGAGCACACTGAGGGAACAAGGTGGGGAGAGAGTATGAGGCACAACCTGGGGAGTATGAAGAGCAAACTGAGAGGACAGGGAGGGGGGGAGTGGATGGTGGGAGTATGAGGAACAAACTGGAGGCAGGGTGGGGGGAGTGGATGGGGGGTGTATGAGGAGCAAACTGGGGGGACAGGGTGAGGGGAAGTATGAGGAACAAACTGGAGGAGAGGGCGGGGGGAGAATATGTGAACCAAACAGGGGGAGAGCATGGGGGGGCGTATAAAAGGAGCAAACGAGGGGGAGAGGCTGGGGGAGTGGTGTATGTGGAGACAATATGAAAGTGTGGCTCCCCGCAACGAGTGCGTCACAGGAAGGTATTGCATCCCTGACTGAAGATGTAATATCTTCTGTCTCAGTGATGAAATGGTTAAATCCAGAGCTCCATACACCACATGCACCACTCAGAGGTAGAGGGCCAATCAGGTCCTGGTGGGAGGAGTACAAGGTGTAGTGTGGAGGAAGTTAGAACAGCAAGTTAGTCTGTGGGGAGTTCAGGAAGGAAGGAAGAGAGGAGAGGCTGCACAGTGCCGTGCAGCCCTGAACAGACAACTTAATTGGGAGGGCACCAACAAATGGTGACCCAGACAAGAAAGCGGGCAAATAGCAACTAAGCAACGGGGTTCAAGACAGCCATGCCCCAGTCCTACCGGACACCGGTTCCGAGGCAGTCAGTCGTCCACCGCTGGCCTGCAAAACCGGAGTGACGGAGCAGCTTCTTAGGAGTGCCTCACTACAGCTGCTAACCTAGCAGTCTTACCAGCAGAGTACCTACCAGTGGGACACAGGGCCTTTACAGCCGGGTGCGCGTACCGGCTAAGGAATCCAATAGACGTTTACCCAGTACCCTGAACTGGTGCACTAAGGCAGCAACGGCAACCAGATAGGACAATTACTAAAGGAGGAACACTGTGGAGCTCTGGACAGAGACTGTTCATCACTGGGACCACCCGGTCCGTTACCCGACAAGCTGTATACCGTGTACCACACTGAACCTACAGTAACGACCCGTTACAGAGGAGCATTGTGTCAGTGCATTTCTTCCAGAACTGTTATTAACCCTTGCTCATAAAAAACAACCGAGCTGCCATATTCCATCTAGTACAGATCCTGGCCCCGGGACTACTGCTCATCCTGTGGGGCATCCCATCTAGCTGCCGCACATCCCCCGGAGGCCCAAGCAGCGCCGGTGCTCTCACCGGAAACCCACAGGTGGCGTCATGACAATCAAGAAACATCCCCATCCTTTCATCCCTTTTCGTTTGACCACCGGGCCCCACAGCCTCAGGCGCGGAACCGTGACGAGGGAATCATCGCCTGAGACGTGAGCATCCAGCAACGGTGAGTCAAAGAGAAAATGGGGGATTTGAGGACACCATACGAAGCAAGGGGAGATGGGTATAGATACAGTATGTGGAGGACAGTATGGGAAGCAAGAGGGTAAATTTGAGGATCCAGTATAAGGAGTAAGTGAAAGATGGCTGTATGTGGAGTGAGAGGGGATTATATGGGTGTGGAGACAGTATGCGGAGTGAGGGGCTGTGTTTCTGCACTCATGAGGGTTGCTGGTGATGTATTTCTGTACTGAGAGTTTTGACATAGTGTTTCTGCACTAATGGAGGTTATATGGATGTATTTCTGTAACTCTGGTGGGTCTGGTGATGTAGTTTTGTGGTGATTGTGCTGTAGTTTTGTGCTCGCAAGACTCGGTCACAGGTGCGCTTGCATTGAGCACGCAGACCTACGCCACTGCGCAGGCATGAGAGCAATGTGACATACACAGGAGGGGTGGCCTTTTCACAGGAGCGAGGCTGGCATTTCAACAAGTGGGGCGACAAGGACCAGATTGAGCAGATCCTCCCGGACCATTTTCAGCTAATTTCCATACCGCTCAGGAGATATTAAAAGTTCATTTTTGAGGTACACAGGGGAACCGCTGAGTATATAGAGTGGTCACAGGAATTCCAAATACACCATGTATAAAGTGGTGGGTAGGCGTTAGAACGGCCAAAGGGAGTGACAGTTTCCCTTTAAATGGAACCTGTCAGCTCTTTTTGAAATTCCCGCCTCCTGTGGTACTCTGACGCCCTGGCTGAAACATCATATCCAACCCGGTGCATTGTGGGTGTTGATCATGTGTTCATCCTGGCTTCAATATGCGCATGTGCTGGGGCCCGGCCGAACACGTGATCAGCCCCCACAATGCACCGGACCGAATATGATGTTCCGAACGACCATGGCTTGCCCCCCCCTAGTTTTGATCCTGGGTACGCCCATGACCTCAATGGCTTCCTATTGTCCAAAGACTCCAGTTCAAAACCTTAACTATGACATACAAAGCCATCCATCCACAACCTGTCCTCTCCATACATCTGTGGCCTAGTGTTCCTGTACTTACCTACATGCAACCTGTGATCTTCTCAAGATCTCCTCTCTTCTTCCCAGAATCGCATACAAGATTTCTCCTGTGCTTCCGCATACTCTGGAACTCAGACTCTCGCCCACCGTGGAAACCTTCAAAGGGAACCTGAAGACCAACCTCTTCAAGCCTACATCCTGCAGTAGCTCTCAGTCCACTATACTATTACACGATCAGCTCTACCCACTACTGGTGTATCCTCACCTTTGACAATAAACACCTTTGAATAAACCCGGATGTTAATGAGTGGACCCGGAAGTTGAAGCGGCCAGGAGACAGTGGGAGGGGAGGACGCATCGTGGGACACTCTTTTCCAACCCTGCCCCATCCCATAACTTTAAAGTTCAAGCTCAGGATTCAGACGCAAGCCCCAAGCTCGAACTGTACAAAAAGCTCGGGCGAACCCGCCGATCCTGAGCATTCAGGGTTTGCCCATCACTATTCAATAATTTTGTCAATGTATGCCCTTTCCACCTGTAAAGCGCCATGGAATAAATGGCACTACAATAATCTATTATATAATTGCCGTAGCGACTTCCGTCGCACACGGCGCCACTTCCGTGGCTTTGTTCGTGGGCGCCTGGCCATATTTCAGCGCGCCGACCAATCAGAATAGCGGCGCTCTGTATGGCGCCATAGTTCAAATAGACTGTACTCAGTGTATTTCAAATATGCTGGCATCGCGCCCGCCGCTATTCTGATTGGTCGGCGCGCTCAAGGCGGCGAGCAATTAGAATCGCGGCTCCCTGTATGGCGCCATATTTCAAATACACAGTACTCAGTGTATTTCAAATATGGCGGCATAGCGCGCGCCGCTATTCTGATTGGTCGGCGCTTTCAGCGTGCCGACCAATTAGAATAGCGGCTGCCGCTATGCCGGGATATTTGAAATACACTGAGTACAGTGTATTAGAATTATGGCGCCATACAGCACGCCGCTATTCTGATTGGCCGGCGCGCTGAACGCGGCGACCAATCAGAATGGCGGCGCGCTGTATGGCGCCATAGTTCAAATAGACTGTACTCAGTGTATTTCAAATATGGCGGCGTAGCGCGCGCCGCTATTCTGATTGGTCGGCGTCTTCAGCGCGCCGACCAATCTGAATAGCGGCGCGTGCTATGCCGCCATATTTAAAATACACTGAGTACAGTCTATTTGAAGTATGGCGCCATACAGCGCCCCGCTATTCTGATTGGTCGTTGCGCTGAAAGCGGCGACCACTCAGAATCGCGGCCCCCTGTATGGCGCCATACTTCAAATACACAGTACTCAGTGTATTTCAGATATGGCGGCATAGCGCGCGGCGCTATTCTGATTGGTCGGCGCCTTCAGCCCGTGCAGCGCCCATTGCGCCCGCGAGCAATGCCCGCGGAGCGGCCATTGCTCGGCCCTGAACCCCACCAGAAACCCCACGTACACCCCGCCGAGCTATGCCCGTGAAGCGGCCATTGCTCGGACCTGCACCCCGCAGCGCGACCAATGCCCGCTCAGCGCCCATTGCTCGCCCCTTAACCCCGCCAGGAGCCCCAAGGTAGCTGCCCGAACACCGAAGGTCTTCCCCCAGCTACAGACATCGGCACAGACCAAGTGCCGGACCCACTTACCAAGCAGCGCCGATGTCCGGACCCAGCACTAGCAAGCAGTGCCGAGCGGCGATGTCCGGACCCACCAATACATAGCTGAGCAAAGACCTTAGCTCTTCCCCCAGTTACAGACTTCGCCGCTCCCACCGCCCACGCACTTCAGCGCTCCAAGCGCCGAACGCGGTGGCCGGACACACGCCCAGATACCTGGCCATGGAGCTCAGCGTTCTCCCCGCTGAGCTCCATGCCGTACCCAGTCGGCGCTCAGCTCCAGAGCACCGTACCGCTATGGGCACTCTCATTGGTCACCGCCAGCTGCGCCGACTAATGAGATAACAGCGGGCCAGAGCTACATACTTCACTACTCCGACCGACGAGAGCCCAGCGCCGTGGCCGAAAACAGAACCACGTACCTCGGCATAGAACTCTGCCGTCTCCCCGCTGAGCTCCATAGCGCTTTCGCCACTCTCTTTGGTCGCCGCCAGACCGCCGACCAATCAGAGTCACGGCGCTATCTTTTTGAAATTACGGCCGCCCAATCAAAAGACCGGGACTGCGCATCCTACCCTGAACTTAAAATATCCTTTTTCAATATGCTGCCAAGTTGCACGGCCGGATGTGAGGCCCAAAGCTCATTGGTCGCGCCGCGACCAATAAGCACAGCGCCTCACATCCAGTGCCACTTTTGAAATACAATGTCCTGCATGTTTTCTACTATATCAAACGCTGGCCGGAGAGAAGCGTCGCTGATGCATGTTATGGTAGCCGGACACAGCCACGCTCCTCTCCGCTCTGTTAACCGCAGCCAGCGACGCTGTTCTCCGCTCCGGAGCAGAGACTGAGCACCGCTGATCTACGCTCTGGAGCCCCCAAGGAGCACAATTGATTTCCGCTATGGTGAGCTGAGTCAACACCGCTCATCTCCGATACGCTGGCCCCACTGAGTGCCGCAACCCTGCGCCGATGATCTCCACTACGCTCACTCCTCCCCTCCTCTAAAGATGACCCCAATCTGAATACAGGCGCCATTTTTTTACACACTATGAAGTCTAACTCTAACACATTCAACATGCTGCTGTTCCTGTGCGTCGAGTTGCTTCTCTAATTGGTCGCTGCAAAATGCCAGCGGCCAATCAGAAGATCGCCTTGCGCCTGCCGCCATTTTATGAATTCCGATTTCGCGGCCGCTATTTTACACCGCAAATTTTGAAAATTTCCCTCACACATCATTCCTGCTTTCCTTATCCTTTGTGAGGGACGTCGGGAAGCAAGGTACGGATCGTTTTCAGTACAATATAACCTAAGGGCCCTTTCACATCAGCGTTTTTCGTAATTCGCTGCAGATGCGGTGAAAAAACCGCATCTGCCGCGTTTGCCGCATAACCGTTCCACTTGCGGCACGGTTGCGGTTTTTCCCATAGGAAGTATAGGGGGACTTGCGGCAGATGCGGCAAGTGCGGTATTGCACTTGCGGCAGGTGCGGCAGCGAAAAAAAACGCGGCTGACCGCGTTTTTTTTTCGCTGCCGCACCTGCCGCAAGTGCAATACCGCACTTGCCGCATCTGCCGCAAGTCCCCCTATACTTCCTATGGAAAAAACCGCAACCGTGCCGCAAGTGGAACGGTTATGCGGCAAACGCGGCAGATGCAGTTTTTTCACCGCATCTGCCGCGAATTACGAAAAACGCTGATGTGAAAGCACCCTAAGATCTCTTTTTTGGAATTAAAATTTAACTTTAGAGTTTAGATTAATTAGGCCAGTTAACTCATTAACCCCTTCTATAACATATTTCAAATCATAACGATTGGACAGTCTTTCATTGTATTAACACATTGACATTAACCCCTTCTATTTCATTTTTCCATTACATTCATATGTAACAATGGGTAGTACTAATGGCATTTGGACATTAACCCCTTATATGCCTTTTTTTTACTATTTTTCTCTTTCATACTGTGTAGTAAGAATAGCAGTGCTACATTAACCCCTTACATACCATTTGCCATATAATTCCAACTTTGGAGTGTGTTGTAGTAATCCCAATGGTAATTTAACCCCTTACATACCATTTTCCATCTAACTCCTACTTAGGAGTGTGTAGTAGTATTGCCAGGGGTACATTAACACCTTCTATCCAATTAGGGATACACTGCCAAATTATTACTGTGTAGTTCTAATGTCTTTAACACATTAACCCCTTTAACACCTCTTTGCATGTTAGTCTAACTTCCCAGTGGGTTATAGTTGTGGCACAGGGACATTAAGTCATTCTATACCTGTTATATATTGCTACAGTGACATTTTTACCTATATATGCTACTTAGATCCATATCTCTTGCCTTCAAGTCTCATTTTATGTCACTGGAACACAAAGTCATTTCTATTTACACCTACTTACACTACCTATACATAACTGCTTCATTGTCAATACCAATAAGTGTGTACTTTGATTTTACTCTTTCGCCAACAATCACACTATTACCGTATATACTCGTGTATAAGCCGACCCGTGTATAAGCCGACCCCCCTACTTTTGCCCCCAAAAACTGGGAAAACTTATTGACTCGCGTATAAGCCGAGGGTGGACTCCAGCACAGGTATACAACCCCCAGCAGTGAGGTATACAGCAGCCTCCCCAGTGGTAGTATACAGCAGCAGCCCCAGTGGTATATGCAGCCCCAGTGGTATATGCAGCCCCAGAGGTATATGCAGCCCCAGAGGTATATGCCTGCAGCCCCAGAGGTATATGCCTGCAGCCCCAGAGGTATATGCCTGCAGCCCAAGAGGTATATGCCTGCAGCCCCAGAGGTATATGCCAGCAGCCCCAGAGGTATATGCCAGCAGCCCCAGAGGTATATGCCAGCAGCCCCAGAGGTATATGCCTGCAGCCCCAGAGGTATATGCCAGCAGCCCCAGAGGTATATGCCAGCAGCCCCAGAGGTATATGCCAGCAGCCCCAGAGGTATATGCCTGCAGCCCCAGAGGTATATGCCAGCAGCCCCAGAGGTATATGCCAGCAGCCCCAGAGGTATATGCCAGCAGCCCCAGAGGTATATGCCAGCAGCCCCAGAGGTATATGCCAGCAGCCCCAGAGGTATATGCCTGCAGCCCCAGAGGTATATGCCAGCAGCCCCAGAGGTATATGCCAGCAGCCCCAGAGGTATATGCCTGCAGCCCCAGAGGTATATGCCTGCAGCCCCGGAGGTATATGCCTGCAGCCCCAGAGGTATATGCCAGCAGCCCCAGAGGTATATGCCAGCAGCCCCAGAGGTATATGCCAGCAGCCCCAGAGGTATATGCCAGCAGCCCCAGAGGTATATGCCTGCAGCCCCAGAGGTATATGCCTGCAGCCCCAGAGGTATATGCCAGCAGCCCCAGAGGTATATGCCAGCAGCCCCAGAGGTATATGCCAGCAGCCCCAGAGGTATATGCCAGCAGCCCCAGAGGTATATGCCTGCAGCCCCAGAGGTATATGCCTGCAGCCCCAGAGGTATATGCCAGCAGCCCCAGAGGTATATTCCAGCAGCCCCAGAGGTATATGCCAGCAGCCCCAGAGGTATATGCCAGCAGCCCCAGAGGTATATGCCAGCAGCCCCAGAGGTATATGCCAGCAGCCCCAGTGGTGTATACAGCAGCCCCAGGGCTGTATACAGCCGCAGCCCCGGAGGTATACAGTCCCCCCCATCAAGCTCCAGGGCCCCCCCTTGCGCGGCAGCCTGTGAAGTAAAATCATACTTGCCAGTGTCCTGTCGCGCCGTCCGCAGCTTGCCGACACACGATCCCCGGCTTCATTCTGCGTCTTCCGGCTTCCGACTTCCTCTAGTCGCGGGCAATGACGTCATTGCCCGCGACTAGAGAGGAATGCGGAAGACGCGGAAAGAAGCCGGGGATCGTGTGTCGGCAAGCTGCGGACGGCGCGACAGGACACTGGCAAGTATGATTTTACTTCACAGGCTGCCGCGCAAGGGGGGGCCCTGGAGCTTGATGGGGGGGCCTGTATACCACCGGGGCTGCGGCTGTAAAATTTATATACTCGCATATAAGCCGAGGGGGGACTTTTCAGCCCAAATTTTGGGCTGAAAAACTCGGCTTATACGCGAGTATATACGGTACTTTATTGCTATTGCCTATCTATACACACTCACTATTGATTGCTTCCTTAACTAACTTACTGTAGCTCATATTGCATCTTTTGCACTGCCTAATGACCAACATGAGCTCACAGGCACAAAACAAGGCTGATGTGGCCAAGGATGCTGCACGTATGCGCAAGAAGCGTGCTGAGGAGAGCGCCGAAGATAGGCGCCTTCGGTTGGATCATGCAAAGGCTGCTTTTAAAAGACGCATTTCAAAAGAGTCTTCGGAAGAAAGAAGCAACCGATTGGCCAAAAAAGCAATGGCTGCGCCTGAAAGACGAAAAACAAAAGAAGGTCATGCCCTTAGGAGAACCGTCTGCCCATCATACTGCTTCTATCTCTTCTTCTACTCAATTAACCCCTACTGGACAGCCTTTACCACCTCGCAAGGCCACATGTAAGCGCAAACACTGTGCTGAAGACACGCCATACACCAAACGCTGTGATATTATGAAGCGTAAAACTGCTTTACAGACACGTAGACGCAATGAGTCTCCGAAGTCTAAACAAGTCCGCTTGACCCATCTTGCTAAATATCGTCATCAACTACGCAAACAGACAGCTTCCACTTCAACATTTCAAGAGCCGACGTTGAATCTACCTTCCACTTCTTCATTTATTGAAAGTGTCGACAGTTCGTCCATTCAACGCCTGATCTATGTAGGCTTACAGAAAAAGCGTCAGGTTTTGTTACCTTCAACTCTTCTTCTAAATCCTATGGGCTTTACGGATGATGATACTGCTATTTTAGAACATAGCTGTGGTCCCATGAAGTTCATATGTGAACATTGTCAAGCTCTACATTTTTCGGCCGAACGCCCAGCTGATCAACATTTCACTCTCTGTTGTCACAAGGGAAAAGTCAAGGTACCCTTACCTCAATACCCTGAGGTCTTTCAACGTTTGCTCAAAGGACAGAGTGAATATATCAAAAATCTCATGGAGAACATCTGGAGCATTAATAGTTCTTTTGCTTTTGCCTCCATGGGTGCCAATGTTTCTCCACCACCTGGACACGGCCCTTACTGTTTCCGTATTCATGGGCAAATTTATCATCGCACTGGAACACTCCATCCCACTCAAGATCAAGTTCCAGCGTATGCACAACTGTACATTTTGGATACTGCAAGCGCTATTGAACAACGGCTACAGTCTCCCGAAAATTTAAAATGTCATCCTACGTTGATGAGTATCATTGCTCTTCAATTGGATAATATTAATCCCTTTGTTTCGGCCTACAAAATGCTACGTGACGTTGAATTAGAGGAACAACAGAAGGCAGTAGAAAATGGCACCGTCATGCCAAATATAACCATGGCCATTAAACAAGATAGACATCAAGACCCAAGACGGTATAACAATCCTACTGTGAATGAAGTCGCTGTGGTTTTTGAAAATGACAATGGAGAGCCACCATTCAATAGAGACATTTTAATTCATTTGAAACCTGACCCAAATAACCCCTTGGCCCCTAAAACACAGCAAGTCAGTATTCTACATAGCAATTTAGATGCATTACTCTATCCCTTATTTTTTCCTCATGGAGAGAGAACAAGGCTGGCATGAGGGACTCAAGCATCAAGGCCAAAGTCCACGCAGGGTTACACAACTGCAATATTACTGCTATTTGCTGTCTGTACGTAATCAGTTCAATCCTGTCCTAACTGGTGGCAAACTAACACAGCAGTACTTAGTTGATGCGTATGTGAAAATCGAGGCTAATCGCCTAAATTTTATTCGTCAGCACCAAAAGGATTTAAAAGTGGAGGATTATTGTGTACTCCAAGAACATCTACAGAAAAAATCTATAGAAAAAGGTATCCCCATTGGCAAGACGGTCATTTTACCATCTTCCTTTGAAGGCAGTCCAAGAAACATGCAGCAACGCTATCAGGATGCCATGGCTATTGTAACTAAATTTGGACGACCAGATCTTTTTGTAACCATGACCTGTAATCCTAAATGGAGGGAGATTAAAAACAATTTAGAGCCATGGCAGCGTGTGGAACATAGACCTGATTTAGTGGCCCGTGTCTTCAGAATTAAACTTGAAGCCCTATTAGAAGACATTAACAGCGGATTATTTGGCAAAGTTTGTGCAATGGTTCATGTCATTGAATTTCAAAAGCGTGGCCTACCACACGCTCACATTTTGATTATTCTACATACCAATTCCAAATTAAGAACTGAGGTTGAAGTAGACAATACAGTGTGGGCTGAAATTCCCGATCCTGCGTACTACCCTCTGCTCCATCAAATTGTGATGCAACACATGATTCATGGGCCCTGTGGACAACACAACCCCAATTCGTCCTGTATGGATCTTGGAAAGTGTAAAAAAGCTTTTCCAAAAAAATTCCAGCCGAAAACAGTCATACCTAAGTATGCCTATCCTACTTATCAAAGAAATTTAGGACCATCCTTTCCACACCATTCCAAGATGATTGATAATTCTTGGGTTGTTCCCTATAACCCTTTCCTACTATTAAAATACAAATGTCATATTAATGTGGAAGTATGTGCTTCCATTCAAAGTGTCAAATACCTATTCAAATATGTCTACAAAGGACATGATAAAGCCAATCTGGAAATTTGTCAAACCAACATCCAACATGATGAAACACACCAATTCATGGATTCAAGGTATGTAAGTGCACCGGAGGCAGCTTGGCGAATCTTTGCTTACCCAATGCATAGACAATCTCACAGCATTATTCGCCTTGCGGTACATCTCCCACATTCTCAACCACTATATTTTCATGAGGATGACTCTGCTGACAACATCAGTTACACAATGCACAGAAAATCCACTCTTATGGCCTACTTTGAGCTCAATGAGAATGACCCACATGCTCATGATTACTTATACCGCCAAATTCCTGAGCACTATGTTTGGAAAGAAGGTGCATGGGAAATTAGAAAGCGAGGAGGTTCTTCAGTGATTGGAAGAATGTCAACTGTCAGTATGAAAGAACAAGAACGGTACTATTTAAGGTTGTTGTTACTGCATGTCAAAGGAGCAACAAGTTTTAACAACATTAAAACTGTTAATGAAGTCACATACCCAACTTTTAAAGAGGCGGCATTAGCCCTTGGATTGCTTTTCGATGATAGTGTTTGGAAAAATACTTTATTGGATGGCTGTGTTCTAAACATGCCTGCACAGCTTCGTGATATGTTTGCAAATATATGTATTTTTGGTCCTCTCGCTCATCCGTTGGAGTTGTGGCAAGAATTTAAACAAGACTTCATACAAGACTACTGCCATGCATACCACTCCAACACTGAGGAGTGTGAGAATTGTGAAGGATATGCAATGACAGATGTCCAAAATGTTTTAAAATTTCTTGCCAAAAGTTTTACTGATTTTAATCTACCACGCCCCAAAAGAAAACCACAAATCCGCCCACAATACAACAAGGATGACGAGTTAAGAAGAGCTCGGGAAATGAAAGCTACTTTAAATGACCAACAACTTTTAGCCTATAATGCTATACATCAAGCCTAAGTGCTTTTTCATCGACGGTCCAGGTGGCAGTGGGAAAACATATCTGTATGATTTATTAATTCATGAACCAAGAGGAGAAGGAGGAATTGTCTCACCTGCAGCCAGTACAGGGATTGCAGCTAACTTACTGCAAGGGGGAAGAACCATTCATTCGCTTTACGGAATACCAATTCCAATCAATGAAACATCGGTTTCCAGAAATAAAACTGATACTGATGCTGCACAACATTTGAAAAGTACAAAACTTTTCATTATTGACGAGTCCACTATGTTATCAAAATATGCATTGCATGTCATAGATCAACTTTTACGGGATCTCATGACAACAGATATCGCTAAGAAAAATAAAACACCTTTTGGAGGTAAAGTCATTGTTCTGGGAGGAGACTTTCGACAGTGTCTCCCTATCATCCCTCATGGTACAAGAACTGACATTGTAGAGAGTTGCATTAAATAATCACGACAATGGCAGCTTTTCACTCAATTGCCGCTCATCAACAACATGCGCTCTGTTGATCCCGATTATAGCAGTTGGTTACTTCAACTGGGAAATGGTGATTTGTCCAATAATTTCAACCTTGGAGGTGATATCATTGAAATCCCGCAAGACATGATCTGCACTGGCTCACTTATATTTGATATATTTGGTGAAAACATTTTAATTGATGTAAATAACAACGAAAGCATTCAAATTGCTGCATCACATGCCATTCTTTGCCCTAAAAATGACGATGTGGATTCGGTCAACTCTAAGGTCATGGATTGCATTGCTGGTGAATACACTGAATACATTAGTGATGATTCCATTGATCCTGATGAGACTGAAGACCCAGACTAATATCCGGTGGAATTTTTAAATTCACTTACACCGACGGGAATGCCTTCTCATCGCCTCAAATTAAAAATCGGCACCATTGTCATGCTTTTGCGAAACTTCAACAGCAGAAAAGGTCTTTGCAATGGGACTCTCTTGATTGTCACCGCTTTGTTTGACAATATGATTCAAGCAAAAGTCATTACTGGGTCTGCCGAAGGAAATGTGGTGTTCATTCCAAGAATTGATTTGTCTCCATCAGAGACTGACTTACCTTTTAAGTTAAGACGTCGACAATTTCCCGTGAAGTCTGCTTTTGCCATGACCATCAACAAATCCCAAGGCCAAACACTGGAGAAAGTAGGGATTTATTTGCCAGAACCAGTTTTTGGACATGGACAATTATATGTGGCTTTTTCACGAGTCAAAAGACGATGCAATGTAAAGGTCAAAGTGCTGGATACACCCATTCAAGGCAAATTGCTGCCTAATTCTGAAAAAGTCTTTACCAAAAATATTGTCTACAGGAATATTTTAGATTAAACTTTTGACTTTTACTATACTTATTATCTTTTTTTATACAAAAAAAAAAAATAAATAACAAAAAAATTAGCTTAGTCTTTTAAAAATTTCTTCTTTTACTTACATTCTTCATACTATATTCTTATGAACACACTTTTCTAAGAACATCAGAGATGTGTATCATCCAAATTTCTGCACTGGATGATAGAAACCACTGTTTTAAACTCCAGCACTATAGGTGCTGAGAAATTTGTTTCTCTTTTTGCATAGGGAGAGGTTTTTGTGAACAGCTAAGAGACGGGTGGGATGGCTGTTCACACACATCTCATTTGCAAGGTGTGTTCTGCACATTTAGATAGATAGGGACATACATAAATTCAAAATTACATTTTACCGCGGCTTTTTTCTCATATTTTTGTACATTTTTGAGGAATATACTAAATTTTAACAGTTGATCACTAAGGACTAACCTACAACATACTTGCTGTAATTTCCATTATTGCATGTATGCAATTTGTAGTTTACTTGCGGTGTGTGCAGACAACGTAGTTGCGGCAGTGTCAGCCACATCAACTGCAGTCACCTGTGGTTAGTTAGTGGCTGTATTTGCTGCACCTGCCGAAGCCACGTTCGCTCCATTTACAGCAGGTTAACTGCAAGTTTTTTAGTCATTGCACGGAAATTGCTGCAAGTCTGTCGCTGGTATCTCCTTCAGTATCAAATTTGAAAATTGGATTATTTAAATCTACATCCTCTAAAAATATAAGAAAAAAGCAGCCGTAAAAAATATCTAAGTAATATCAATTCGGATTTAGTTAGAGTAGGGACCCACCAGACGTAAGGGCATCTTGCCGCGATTGGTGGGCTGACACAAACTGGCCAATAGGCAGAATACTAATATTGATTTCTCAAAGAAACCGGTTGAGAAATTAACACGTATTGCTACTTTGTGTTCTAAGACCCTTACAACATAATAGTTCAATTTTCCACAAATGATATCCACCATACAAACATATATAGTTAATGGAAAGATATCATGGAAGAATTGGATTATTATTTTAAACTCTTATTAAATAAACTATACACAGATTCTAGAATCCCGATCGGGCTCACAGCTAGTAAATAATAATAATACAGGGTGGGCCATTTATATGGATGCACCTAAATAAAATGGGAATGGTTGGAGATATCAACTATCTGTTTGTGGCACATTAGTATATGGGAGGGGGAAAACTTTTCCAGATGGGTGGTGACCATGGTGGCCATTTTGAAGTCGGCCATTTTGGATCCAACTTTATTTTTTTCAATGGGAAAAGGGTCATGTGACACATCAAACGTATTGAAAATTTCATAAGAAAAACAATGATGTGCTTGGTTTTAACGTAACTTTATTCTTTCATGAGTTATTTACAAGTTCATGACCACTTATAAAATGTGTTCAAACTGCTGCCTATTGTGTTGGATTGTCAACCTCATCCCTTGTAGACTGTGATCCCTCATGAGCAGGGTCCCTGTCTGTGCCTTATATTGTTCATGAATAGTGATGGGCGAACCCAAACACATAGTATTTGTGCACAAGGTCCTGAACACGTGTTTCCATGGGAAATCCCTTTTACAGTTCGGGTCCAGGGCCTGTAAAACAAAGCATAAAATTAATAATAAACATTATGATTGTACTTACCTGTCCCACAATGCGCCCTCCCCTCCCGCTGCCTCCTGGCCGCTTCTACTTTCGGGTTCGCTCATTAACATCCGGTTTTATTCACTCCACTGCTCGGCACTTGGCAATTTTCGGCCGATGTTGCCAGTGTTCGGGCGGTCACGTCAGGTTTCACCTGAGTTCATGGCCCAAGCCATGACCCTGGGTGAACTCTGACTGTCACTGTCATTCTCAGCCTGCTTCTCGCTCTGTATAGACGCTTGTCTATACAGAGCGATGTGGCAGAGCTCAGCTGACAATGTGGACTCTGTCGGACGGAGGATTTTTTTCTTTTTAATAAAGATGGAGTCTCTAAATGTTTTTTGTTTTATTTCTAATAAAAAAAATGTTTCTCTATGTTGTGTTTTTTGTTTTTACTGTTTACTAGAAATTGATGGTGGCCATGTCTTATTTGGCGTGAATTCATGAATTTTGGGCTTAGTGCCAGCTGATAATACAAAGCTGGCCCAACCCTTTTATTACCCAGCGTGCCACCGCCATCAGGGCCGCTGGATGAGCCAGGTAAAGCCCCTGGAAATGGCGTTAAGAAACAATGTGCCATTTCCAGGGGCGGCTGCAGGCTGCGGTTTTCAGCTTGGGCTTTACCATGCTGAGAATCCCAGCCCCCAGCTGCTTGGTTTTATCTGGCTGGCGATCAAAATACAGCAGGAGCCCACCCACTTTTTTTTTATTATTTTTTTTAATAAAAAAAAAATAATGAGCTTTCCTGTATTTTGATTGCCAGCCAGGCAGCTGGGGGTGACAGCCAGTAGCTGTCCACTTTATCTGCACTGAGAGTCAAGAATGCCGCGGAGCGCTACGTCATTTTTTAAAATTATTTATTTATTTTTACACTGCTATATCTGTGAAGGGCCCAACAGCTAATCACAGATGCTGTCACAGAGTGAAATAATACTAAGAAACCTTCATTGGCAGGAGATGACCATAAGACTTTATTGAGGGTTACCAAGAGATAAATAAACTTTAATATATTAGATAAACTTCCATAACAAACGAGCTTAGTCGAAGACTTGACTAAACTGGTCAACTTTAAAAACACCCAAAAAGTTGGGCTAGTTTTTCCCAAATGGACTCTCAACCAGAAAGACCTCCCAAAACCTTGCAGCCATCTCTCAATTGCTGATTCTAAACCACATTAAAAATGTCTAACCTGATTGGGACAGATGAACGACATCTGCCTGGTATACTCCTGGTAAAAACCCTTATACCGTATTTTTCCTTTTATAAGACGCACTTTTTTTCCTCCAAATTTTGGAGGAAAGTGGGGGTGCGTCTTATAATCGGAATATAACATTCTGGCATCCTGGGTTACTTGGGGGGGGCAGCGGTGAAGTGGGGTCAGAAGTGGCAGGGAATGGTTCCTGCTGAAGAAACAAGCGGCAGGAGAACCACGTGTCCCCGCTCATTACCGACATGAATATTCACTTCACTTCTCCATGCGCACTGAAGACAGCGCACAGAGCTGGGCATGGAGCAGGGAGCGCTCCTTTACTCTAATAGCCGGCACATTTGGCTGCTCCCCAGCTTCCTTCAGCTGCTGGGGAGATCGTGCCGGGCTATTAAAGTAATGAAGGAGCGGGTTGTAGCAGCAGATGCAAGTGAATCAGCACTAAGCTTGTGCTGAATCACTGCCATGATGACAGGGGCAGAGCAGGGCAGATCCGTACCTTGTGTCAGCATTCCAACATCCCTCTGCTCTGTTTGCTGAGCCCTGTGTCACAGAGCTGGGACCCAGGAAGTGGCCGATCTTCATTCACACTGCACTCATCTGAAGCTGGCAGGGCTGGAGGTGGAGAATCATCACTACAGCACAGCTCCTCCGGTTCAGCTCTGCCTCTATATTACAGGACATTGCACTACAGCACAGTGCAGAGTGCACAGCTCCCCCAGCTCTGCCTCTATATTACAGGACATCACAGTGCAGAGTGCACAGCTCCCCCAGCTCTGCCTCTGTATTACAGGACATCACAGTGCAGAGTGCACAGCTCCCCCAGCTCTGCCTCTGTATTACAGGACATCACAGTGCAGAGTGCACAGCTCCCCCAGCTCTGCCTCTGTATTACAGGACATCACAGTGCAGAGTGCACAGCTCCCCCAGCTCTGCCTCTATATTACAGGACATCACAGTGCAGAGTGCACAGCTCCCCCAGCTCTGCCTCTGTATTACAGGACATCACAGTGCAGACTGCACAGCTCCCCCAGCTCTGCCTCTATATTACAGGACATCACAGTGCAGAGTGCACAGCTCCCCCAGCTCTGCCTCTGTATTACAGGACATCACAGTGCAGAGTGCACAGCTCCCCCAGCTCTGCCTCTGTATTACAGGACATCACAGTGCAGAGTGCACAGCTCCCCCAGCTCTGCCTCTATATTACAGGACATCACAGTGCAGAGTGCACAGCTCCCCCAGCTCTGCCTCTGTATTACAGGACATCACAGTGCAGAGTGCACAGCTCCCCCAGCTCTGCCTCTATATTACAGGACATCACAGTGCAGAGTGCACAGCTCCCCCAGCTCTGCCTCTGTATTACAGGACATCACAGTGCAGAGTGCACAGCTCCCCCAGCTCTGCCTCTGTATTACAGGACATCACAGTGCAGAGTGCACAGCTCCCCCAGCTCTGCCTCTGTATTACAGGACATCACAGTGCAGAGTGCACAGCTCTGCCTCTATATTACAGGACATCACAGTGCAGAGTGCACTGCTCCCCCAGCTCTGCCTCTATATTACAGGACATCACAGTGCAGAGTGCACTGCTCCCCCAGCTCTGCCTCTATATTACAGGACATCACAGTGCAGAGTGCACTGCTCCCCCAGCTCTGCCTCTATATTACAGGACATCACACTACAGCACAGCTCCCCCAGCTCTGCCTCTATATTACAGGACATCACAGTGCAGAGTGCACTGCTCCCCCAGCTCTGCCTCTATATTACAGGACATTGCACTACAGCACAGCTCCCCCAGCTCTGCCTCTGTATTACAGGACATCACAGTGCAGAGTGCACAGCTCCCCCAGCTCTGCCTCTGTATTACAGGACATCACAGTGCAGAGTGCACAGCTCCCCCAGCTCTGCCTCTATATTACAAGACATCACACTACAGCACAGTGCAAAGTACACTGCTCCCCCAGCTCTGCCTCTATATTACAGGGCATCACACTACAGCACAGTGCAGAGTGCACTGCTCTCCCAGCTCTGCCTATTCACTAGTCAGTGTGAAATACGACCAAGTTGGACGTGTCATAGATGATTAAACTGGAATGGCCTCCCCCTCTCTGGACGTCTGGATGCGAGCGTCAGCTGCTTGTGTTTTTAAGTAGCTCCACACTCCTGTCCTGACAGGGGGGGAGGCCATTCAAAGTTAATCATGTGTGAAACGTCCAACCTAGTTGTATATCACACGGACAGTGTGATACCAGCCTTAGACGGACACTGGCATTATAAGACGGACCCCATTTAACATTAAAAAATATTTTTTTTCTCTTTTCCTTCACCAAACTTGGGGGTGCGTCTTATAATCAGGTGCGTCTTATAAAGCGAAAAATACGGTAATTTACTATGTCAAAAGGTTAAACCACCTACCACCGGCATAAAATGCGCCATAGTCCTATGAAGGCGTTTGCAGATAGACTCCACAAACCTCAGATTATCATTGTTCCAAACCAGGAAGAGAACAACCTTGGAAAAAATCAAAGAACACTTTGGAAACATAGATTTGACCACCTTCTAATCATTTTTCAGCTCTTCCTGAGGTCATTACTCGCCAAGTGAAACATAATCAAATCAGGAGCCAGAATCTGATGTGTTAACCTAAATAAAACAAAACAAAGAGATTCCCAGTGCATTCCCCACTCCCCATACCACCATACCTTAACTTTATCATATTTGAATGAAAGATTTTCAGAACAAATTTGTTCTGCAGCCCTTTTCTGTGCCTGATGGACGAAAGCATGGCCGATGATCCAGACATTCAAAGAACCTGCAAAATAACTGAAAAAGGTTAAATGCAAAATTCCGTTTTGAATATACAACCTGACCCTATTTGACTTCCAACGCCCAATTTTCTTGATAGTCCCTTCCTCTAAACCCAAACGCGCTGCCTCAGTCACCACTCCAATTCGAAATGTGTGCAATGTAAAGCGAATGCCTAATTTAATGAAACATTTTCACAACACCGAGTCAAACTGATACCTTGGCACAGTAAAAAAAATTCTCTTGTATAAAAATGGGGCCATGCCTCGCCAGACGTACGTGCATCCATTCTGACAAATGCCAATGCAAGGATAACAAAGAATCCGGAATCGCCTGAATATGAATTTCCGTTCCTCTGCCCCTCTGATCATTCTTTTGCTTATGCAGCAATACTTATATATGGTTAGGCTTAATTTGAACATCCTGGGAATCGATGCCCAAGCCCGAAAACCTATTACGACTAACTAATTTGCTGATGTGGAACGCCCCAAAGAACGCCAATGAAAAGCAAGATTTAAACAATAAACTCTCATATTTATTAAAACAAAAAGATTCCACAACTTGAGCAACTCAAATAAAATATTGGGTGATATAGGTCTCCTTCCGTCTGGGCAGAAGTGCTGTTTTTGAAAGCCCTTGAAAAATTGCAAGTTTAGAAAGAACCATACACCCGATAATGATGTATGTATTCAAGAATAACTTTAATTTTTCACAAGAAGACCTTGCAAGAAACTTAAGTTCAATTGTGTATCCACCTGCAAAGAATCCTTCTGTTGTGTGGCACAGAAAACATGCTATTCCTGCCATGCAGTCACATATGAAGCCCATGTTGAAGGCGAAACGGAATTCTGAATATAGTCCAGCATTACTTCAGGAGCAGTTCCAACAGCTCCTGTGGGCATGCAAGCATTTCCCGATTGATGCTTGGCACCTCCTGTAAAATTGAAGATCAATCCTGATGAAAAAGAGACTCATCTAAAGAATTGCAATATGTACCCACCAATTCCACTTTCAACCACAAATTTCTTTCCAAGCATACCGACACTAACCTCCTAAGCAATCTGGAAACTCTGATACATTTTGAGGAAAGGGTATTGATAGACATAACTGTACTTTTGCTATTCGATTGTATTCAAATTTGACAATTACTCAAGTGCGAACCCTAAAAGAAAATTGCAGCCAAAATCACAAATACTTCCTGAAGAGTGAGATCCCACCCTGAAAACATCTCCAGCGGCAATGACCGACGACCCAATGCTGATCCCAAGAAACTACAAAACCGTCAACCCACACTAAGTTGGTAGATAAACCTAAATCCAACGCTTTGGTAAACGACGCCTGAATGTAACATCGACCATTAAAAGATTCAAGAAACTGTAACCAAACTTCAAACTCAGACCTCATCACTCTCGAAATTGTAATATGGAAAAATGGAGAAGAAACCTCTTTAGTACAATAATACAACCATCAACTAAATGCTCTTGCCATTGGCAATATCTTCAGAGCAAAGTTTAAACTACTCAATAACGATAGTAATGTTTTGAGGGTAATCTTCTCCTTACTCAGCATTTCTAAAAAAGTAGAATGTAGTTTAACTACCTTCTCCATACGCTCAGAATTGATGACGATAACAAGGAACTGCAATCAGATCCCTGGGGCAACCGTTTTGTCATCTGCTAACAGCACACCAAACAAGGACATCAGCTGACAAAAACGCTCCAATAAAACTCCACAATACAGGGAACCCGGGAGACCAAAAAATAAAAAGTCATCAAGATAATGAATTAAACCTCCCAGCCCCATACTACTTTCCATTGCCCACTGTAAACGTTGAAAACGATTCGAAATAAAAACATAACAAACGGCACACGAATACGTACCGCCCCTTGCCTGGTGACCCCACAGCAAAGTTTAAGGAATAACTAGCAAAGCTCCTACAGTTGTGGCCAAAAGTATTGACACCCCTGTAATTCTGTCAGATAATACTCAGTTTCTTCCTGAAAATGATTGCAATCACAAATTCTTTGGTATTATTATCTTCATTTAATTTGAAAAAACACAAAAGAGAATAAAGCAAAAAGCAAAACATTGATCATTTCACACAAAACTCCAAAAATGGGCCAGACAAAAGTATTGGCACCCTCAGCCTAATACTTGGTTGCACAACCTTTAGCCAAAACAACTGCGATCAACCGCTTCCGGTAACCATCAATGAGTTTCTTACAATGCTCTGCTGGAATTTTAGACCATTCTTCTTTGGCAAACTGCTCCAGGTCCCAGATATTTGAAGGGTGCCTTCTCCAAACTGCCATCTTTAGATCTCTCCACAGGTGTTCTATGGGATTCAGGTCTGGACTCATTGCTGGCCACCTTAGAAGTCTCCAGTGCTTTCTCTTATACCATTTTCTAGTGCTTTTTGAAGTGTGATTTGGGTCATTGTCCTGCTGGAAGACCCATGACCTCTGAGTTAGACCCAGCTTTCTCACACTGGGCCCTATATTATGCTGCAAAATTTGTTGGTAGTCTTCAGACTTCATAATGCCATACACACGGTCAAGCAGTCCAGTGCCAGAGGCAGCAAAACAACCCCAAAACATCAGGAAACCTCTGCCATGTTTGACTGTAGAGACCGTGTTCTTTTCTTTGAATGCCTCTTTTTTTCTCCTGTAAACTCTATGTTGATGCCTTTGCCCAAAAAGCTCTACTTTTGTCTCATCTGACCAGAGAACATTCTTCCAAAACGTTTTAGGCTTTCTCAGGTAAGTTTTGGCAAATTCCAGCCTGGCTTTTTTATGTCTTGGGGTAAGAAGTGGGGTCTTCCTGGGTATCCTACCATACAGTCCCTTTTCATTCAGACGCCGAAGGATAGTACGGGTTGACACTGTTGTACCCTCGGACTGCAGGGCAGCTTGAACTTGTATGGATGTTAGTCAAGGTTCTTTATCCACCATCCGCACAATCTTGCGTTGAAATCTCTCGTCAATTTTTCTTTTCCGCCCACATCTAGGGAGGTTAGCCACAGTGCCATGGGCTTTAAACTTCTTGATGACATTGCGCACGGTAGACACAGGAACATTCAGTTCTTTGGAGATGGCCTTGTAGCCTTGAGATTGCTCATGCTTCCTCACAATTTGGTTTCTCAAGTTCTCAGACAGTTCTTTAGTCTTCTTTCTTTTCTCCATGATCAATGTGATACACACAAGGACACAGGACAGAGGTTGAGTCAACTTTAATCCATGTCAACTGCCTGCAAGTGTGATTTAGTTATTGCCAACACCTGTTAGGTGCCACAGGTAAGTTACAGGTGCTGTTAATTACACAAATTAGAGAAGCATCACATGATTTTTTCTAACAGTGCCAATACTTTTGTCCTCCCCTTTTTTATGTTTGGTGTGGAATTATATCCAATTAGGATATTTAGGACAATTCTTTTTGTGTTTTTTCATTGAAGACAAATTAAATGAAGATAATACCAAAGAATTTGTGATTGCAATCATTTTCAGGAAGAAACTGAGTATTATCTGACAGAATTGCAGGGGTGTCAATACTTTTAGCCACAACTGTAGCTCTTAATTAACCTGGTTTCATACACTGAGTTTTTGGCAACATTATTCTAAGTGTTCTATGCAGAATTTATTTCTTGAAAGTATGAAAATACATCACATACAGCGGTGCAGATTTATAAAGCTAAATATACCAGTATTTTGAAATATTTGGGAAAAAACACTGGTTTGATGACTTGTACCAAATATATAATGTTTTAGATACTTTCTGTGCCCTGCCTGCAAAGGGTTTGGCTAATCAGAAAAGGGGCATATCCTAATATATGACACCATGTGCCAAAAATGCACCAGAATTATGGTACAATTAGTGGCACAAAATAAAACAATTAAAAAGTAGTATAAGCTTAAAGGGAACCTCTAATTTTAAAAGCTGTTATCCTGTAGATATGGGTTTAATCTATAGGTTAATATCATTCTAAAGTTGTGGCTGCTGCACTAAAACTCCCTCTGCCACAAGGAAATTAACGTTATACCTCCCAACAGCCACCACCTTTCAGTCATAGTGGCTTCAGTCACCGATCAGTATATAGTGAGTGGCAGCTGTAAACACCACTGCACTGACTAACAACCGCTTAAGCAGTATATCAATACAGGGTTTGCTGTCAGTAAGTGCCGGGCGCAGTTATAGCTTCCACTCACTATGTACCAGGTGGTGACTGAACTCACGCCTCCATGACTGAAATCCCGAGGTTACCTGGACAGATAAAGTAAATTTCTGCCCAGTAGCTTTCGGTACACACCGTGTGGCCACACAACTTTAGAAAGCAATTAAACTCATATTTGCAAGTTAATACGGTAGCATTTGGGGATATTACAAGTTCCCTTTAAAGAGGACCTGTCACCCCCTGGTGCTATGCTAACTCGATGCAGCATGTCTGCTGCATTCAGGGAAGGAGTCTCCCATGTTTCTAGGCCCCCTGTAAGTTGTTAAAAAGACTTTATACAGTGTACAGATAAGGAGTCCGGACGGACTTATGACCAGTCCCAGGGCCTTGGGGTACCCGATTCCGGGCATTGATTCACGAGGGATGACACTGGGGCCTGTGCCTGGTCCCATGGCCTTGGTATTCGCTGAAAGGAGTCAGTAAAAATAATAAGTGTTTCGTAACGCCACCTACGGTTCCGGTATGGGTGCTGTGGGTCAGACCTCCGGGGTGATGGTAGGGCAGCAAGATGGTTACGCTCCACGTAGGTGGAGCGTGATCCCCGGGGCAGTTGTAGTATGTGGGAAATGCAGGACAGTCTATGGCGGGAGTAAGATCAGGGGCTGAAATAATAGTCGCACACAGGGTTGTTGTTTCCGTACCTTTTACTGATGGTTTAGGTATTGTCCAGGGTACAGGCACTGGTGGTACGAGATCGGATGGTCTGGTGGCAGTTCAGGATCTCTACACCCAGCGAGTTATGAGGCCTCCCTGTTGCGCTGTGTTTCCTTTGGTCCTAGGCTGCCTGAATCTAGGCCTTGACCCTCTCCTGCTTAAATTAAACAACCTTAACCTCATAACGACAGCCTTACGTCTACAGACGTCGGCAAAAAAGGGTACTTATGCCTAGCCGACGTCTGTAGACGTCAGGCAGGAAAAAGCCCTGTAGCGCCGTCCCTGTAGCTAAAATCTCTAGGGTGTCAGCGTACCGATTGTAGCTGAGACCCTAGAGATTAAGAATTGGTTAGTGTTTTACCGGCACCAGTAATGTGATGACCGGTAAGTACCGTTTACCGATTATCACATTAGAAAAAGTGAAAGTGCCGGTAAAACAGCTTTCACTTTAATCCGACATGAAAACACATGTCGGATCAAAGTGAAAGCATTAACCCCTACCTTCCCCAAGACCCCCAGTACTGTGGATCATCCCAACCGGTCAGATCGCATAGACATGCCGCCATTCCTGGGGGGTCACTGGTCCCCTCAGTGGCCCCCCAATGTCATCCCACTCACGCCTGATCTCCCCCTCCTCCGCTCCCAAGCTCCCCATGCCCAGCTCCCCCTCCTCCCTGCTCGGCTCCGCAACTCCCCCTCCTCCCTGCGCGGCTCCCCAGCTCCCTCTCCGGTATTCAACCCACCCCCCGTCTTCCCCAGGTCATCTCCTCGACCCCTCGTCCCCCCTTCCGATCCGCAGCCCCCCCCGCTCTGCTCCCCCCTTCCCTGCTCTCATTCTCACCCGTCCTGCAGCGTCGCCAGACGTCTTCTCTCTGCCTCTGTCCCGGCACCGCTGCTCTGCGTGCGCCGGAACAAAGGCAGAGTTAACCCCTGAACGACCACACAGTGGTCTTCTGCAGTTAACGCCCTCTGTGGAAACACAAGCGGTTAACTGCAGATCATCATCCCTGTGTGGTCACAAGGGGTTACTGGATCTGTAGTTAACCCCTTGTGACCACACAGGGATGATGACCTGCAATTAACCCCTTGTGTGGTCACAAGGGGTTAACTGTAGATCATCATCCCTGAGTGGTCACAAGGGGTTACCAGATCTGCAGTTAACCCCTTGTGACCACACAGGGATGATGACCTGCAGTTAACCCCTTGTGTGGTCACAAGGGGTTAACTGCAGATCATCATCCCTTTGTGGTCACAAGGGGTTACCAGATCTGCAGTTAACTCCTTGTGACCACACAGGGATGATGACCTGCAGTTAGCCCCTTGTGTGGTCACAAGGGGTTAACTGCAGGTCATCATCCCTGTGTGGTCACAAGGGGTTACCAGATCTGCAGTTAACCCCTTGTGACCACACAAGGGGTTAACTGCAGGTCATCATCCCTGTGTGGTCACAAGGGGTTACCGGATCTGCAGTTAACCCCTTGTGACCACACAGGGATGATGACCTGCAGTTAACCCCTTGTGACCACACAAGGGGTTAACTGCAGGTCATCATCCCTGTGTGGTCACAAGGGGTTACCGGATCTGCAGTTAACCCCTTGTGACCACACAGGGATGATTATCTGCAGTTAACCCCTTGTGACCACACAGAGGGTTAACTTCAGATCATCATCTGAATGAGAATCGTCGCGGGACCTCCCACTGGACTATGTCGGCCCTTCCCAATGGACTACGTCGGACCTTCCCACTCGATTACGTCGGACCATCCCACTGGACTACGTCAGGTCACCGTAATAAAGATGGGGTCTAAATATGTGTTTGTGTTTTTTTTCCAATAAAAATATTTTTCTCTGTGTTGTGTTTTCTTTACAATCTACTAGAGATTCCTAATGGTCAAGTCTAATATTGGCCAGACGTTATGAATCTCGGGCTTAGTGCCAGCTGCCAAAAAGCTGGCATTAACCTCTTATTACCCAGTCTGCCATCGCTACACAGCAGCTGGAAGAGCTGGATACAGCGCCAGAAAATGGCGCTTCTATGAATGCTCCATTTTCTGGGGGGGCTGTGGGCAGCAATTCGCAGCGGGGGGGGGGGGCCCAGAAAGCTTGGGCCTCCCTACACTGAGGATTCCAGACCCCAGCTGCCTAGTTGTACCTGGCTGGCCCAAAAATATGGCGAAGCCCACGCCATTTTTTTTCCTTATTATTTCATGAAATAATTTAAAAAAAAAAGGGGCTTCCCTACATTTTTGGCTTCCAGCCAGGTAAAACTAGGCAGAAGGTGTTGGTGGCAGCCCGTAGCTGCCTGCTGTACCTGGCTGGACCAAAAATATGGCGAAGCCCCACGTCATTTTAGGGCACATGCCCTAAAAGTGAGAAATTGTGTGAAAAAAAGAGAATGTTCAATATGATGTTATCAAACTCTGTGAAGTAGCTGTAGGTTCCAAATGCTCACTATACCCCTAGATATAATCCTTGAGGCGTCTAGTTACCAAAATGGGGTCACTTGTGGTGGAGCTCCAAAGTTTAGGCACACAGGGGCTCTCCATACACAACATGGTGTCCGCTAACAATTGGAGCTAATTTTCCATTCAAATTGTTAGCGGACACCATGTCGCATATGGAGAGCCGCTGTGTGCCTAAACATTGGAGCTCCCCCACAAGTGACCCCATTTTGGAAACTAAGCAAAAATAAAAGAGGGGGGGGACAAAGGCGCAATAGTGCCCTTATCACTAGACACTAGTGTGTGCAACGGTGAGAAACACAATCCACTCACCTGCTCCAATTGTGTAACCCACAACTGGCTTGAAAGCTTGTAATAATGTCCTGATGGCTGCTGCTGGACTTCCACCAGCCACGTTCACATGGAGATGCAACAAGATGCTGGGGAAGAAAGGTGTACTACAGTCCGCGCTGCCAGGGTGCCACACATCAAAGAAAACGAGTAGTCGATGTTCAGTGCAATCCTTCTTTATTCTCCTACGCGTTTCGGCACCCCCCTGGCACCTTCATCAGGGATCCCTGATGAAGGTGCCAGGAGGGCGCCGAAACGCGTAGGAGAATAAAGAAGGATTGCACTGAACATCGACTACTCGTTTTCTTTGATGTGTGGCACCCTGGCAGCGCGGACTGTAGTACACCTTTCTTCTCCAGCATTTTGGAAACTACACACCCCAAGGAACATATTTAGATGCATAGTGAGCACTTTGAACCCCTAGGTGGTTCCCAATTTGATCCGTAAAAATGAAAAAGTACTTTTTTTCCACAAAAAATTTCTTTTGGACTCAATTTTTACATTTTTACATGAGCAACAGGATAAAATGCATCCTAAATTTGGTTGGGCAATTTCTCCTGACTACACCGATACCTCATATGTGGTCATAAATCACTGTTTGGGCGCACGGCAGGGCTCAAAAGGGAAGGAGCGCCATTTGACTTTTTGAATGGATAATAGCTCCAAAAGTCAAATTGCGCTCCTTCGCCTTCTGAGCCCTGCCATACGCCCAAACAGTGGTTTATGACCACATATGAGGTGTCGGTGTACTCAGGAGAAATTGCCCAACACATTTTAGGATGCATTTTATCCTGTTGCCCATGTGAAAATGAAAAAATTGAGGCTAAAAGAACAATTTTGTTGGAAAAATTAAAATGTTAATTTTTTTTTCCACTTTGCTTTAGCTCCTGAGAAGCACCTGAAGGGTTAATAATCTTCTTGAATGTAGTTTTGAGTAGCTTGAGGGGTGCAGTTTTTGGAATAGTGTCACTTTTGGGTGTTTTTTGTCATGTACACCCCTCAAAGGGACTTCAAATGTGATGTGGTCACTAAAAAAATGGTTTTGTAAATTTTGCTGTAAAAATTAGAAATTGCTGATGAACTTTGAACCCTTATAACGTCCTAACCCCCAAATTTATTTTTCCCAAAATTGTGATCATGTGAAGTAGACATGTGGGAAATGTTATTTAATAATTATTTTGTGTCACATAACTCTCTGGTTTAACAGAATAAAAATAAAAAATTTGAAAATTGCGAAATTGTAAAAATTTTCATTAAATTTTTTATTTTTTCACAAATAAACGAAAAAAGGATCAACCAAACTCAGAGATAAACTTGCCTGAACCTTGACTTGGAGCTGGCACTCCGTTGGTGGACTGGGTTTCCCTCAGACCTGTCCGGTGGTCTGGCACTGGGTTTCCTCTTTTTTTCCTGGGCCTCCCTTTTCTTCTCAGGCGCCCTCCCTTTGAGACACCTCCAAGGTTCCCTCCTTGCTTCTTTCCTCAGTTGGACTACATCCAACTGTGTGTCTTGCCGCCTTACTCCCTACTCCTAACTCTCCTCCCCCCGAAACCTGTTACCCTGGTAACGGGTTGCCAGTTGGTCCCCTAGTCTAGGTGTAAGGATGCTGCGGTGGGAGCCTCAGGTTGACTTTACACTCCCCAATTGACAGGAATACTGCACACTCTGTTGTGGGTGCAGTACCCCTACTATGGCGCATTTATCAGTGGGGCGCCACACTAGTAAAGCATTCATTTCAACATAAGCTGCATTAGACTGACTTTAAAGGCCCCGTTACACGCTTCAATGTCTCAGCAATCCGACCAACGATCCGACTTGACCTAGATCACTGGAACGACGTTGAATGATCGCTGGTGAGGTGTCACACGTTCTGATACCGTTAACGACGCAGCAACAATTCCGCGACAAGGGAACAATACTTGCGGTCGTTTGGTTGCCTACATCCTTCAGTTCTGAATAGACGAAGTCGTCAACGACATCGTTATCAAGGTGTCACACACACCGATGCTGCAGGTTGAATGAACGATCAACGACTGATTTATGGTCCGGTTCATAAACCTCCGATCAACGATCAGTCGACTTATCGTTGATTGAATCGACGTGTCACATGGAACGACATCGTTACAACGTCGTTTCAGCGCCCCAATAGCCGTGACGTACCGATGATATCGTTAACGATATCGTAGCGTGTAACAGGCCCTTTACACACTTTTTAATGTGTTCTTGTCTTGGCAATGGTAATTATGCAGCAAAGGAGAGAAGGCAAGCTCTTACACCACCTCTGCTTAATAGTTAATTGTGCTCCTTTCTGTGGATATAAATAGACCATATTCTGATGACACTTTATCTTTACTGGCTGTAGACGGTAGATGGACCTTCAACATGGATTTGTCATCTTCTGGGTCTTCAGAATTCTCTCTGCTCAACTGTCCAGTGGGGAGAGAAAAGAAAATCACTAACTTATAACTCTCCATATCTCCCAGGCAGGGGTGAACCTAGCCTCTGTGCTGCCTGAGGCGAACTGCAAAATGGCACCCCCCCCCCCCAGAAAGTCTTTTTTCAATTGGTAGAAATAAATCTAGTTTGCACAGATTTATATCTACCCTGTAAAATGAAATGAGGACAATAGTGGATATTTTAATTTAGAGAAATAGAAAAAAAGTTGTTCAAACACATGTATGTCAGCGCCATCACACACATACAAGGACCACACGGACGAATCCAGAACAAGGGTCATTAATGGTAATGGCAGGATTGGCTCAACCATACAGACACACAATGGCTGGCAGAGCTGTGGTCCAGTAGGCAGACACAGTCCTGCAACCTGAAGCGTGCTGAGCATGTGAGCCGGTATCAAAGGTGGGAATACAAGCTTTGACATATATGTACTTCAAAAGGTAGTGAAGGGGTTAAATTACACTATATATACATGTATACAGCACAGATATACTGGACAACACATGCTCATTACATACACATCATATACTCACACAGACACACACATCATACATGTCTTAGTTATATAACAGATGCTCAGCATGTACACATCATATGGATGCTGCAGAAGTGTATATACACACACTTCACTCAAAAGATATCTAAACACACACACACACACACACAAAGCAACTCATACACAGCTCCCACACAAAACTCACACACAGACACGCAGCTCACACACACAACTCCCACACACAGACACGCAACTCACACACAGACACAACACACAGTTCACACACACAACTCACACACAGCTCACACTCAAACACGCAGCTCACACACATGCAACTCCCACACACAGACACGCAACTCACAGACACAACACACACAGTTCACACACAACTCACACACAGCTCACACACACAACTCACACACAGCTCACACAACTCACACACAGCTCACACACACAACTCACACACAGCTCACACACAGACACGCAACTCACACAGACACGCAACTCACACAGACACGCAACTCACACAGACACGCAACTCAGACACAACTCACACTCAGACACAGCTCACACACACATGCAACTCACACACACATGCAACTCACACACAACACACATGCAACTCACACACAACACACACACAGCTCACACACAACACACACACACAGCTCACACAACACACACAGTTCACACAACACACACACACAGCTCACACAACACACAACAGTTCACACAACACCACACACAGTTCACACAACAACACACAGCTCACATAACACACACACAGCTCACACACACAGCTCACACACACACACACAGCTCACACACACACACAGCTCACACACACACAGCTCACACACACAGCTCACACACACACAGCTCACACACACACAGCTCACATACACACCACAGCTCACACAACACAGCTCACACAACACACACAGCTCACACAACACACACAGCTCACACAACACAGCTCACACACACACACAGCTCACACACACACACAGCTCACACACACACAACAGCTCACACAACACACACAGCTCACACAACACACACAGCTGACACAGCTCACACAACACACACAGCTGACACACACACACACACAGCTCCACACACACACAGCTCACACACACACCAGCTCACACACACAGCTCACAGCTCACACAACACAGCTCACAGACACACACACACAGCTCACACAACACAGCTCACACACACACACAGCTCCACACAACACAGCTCACACACACACAGCTCACACACACACACAGCTCACACACAGCTCACACACACACAGCTCACACAACACACACACACAGCTCACACAACACACACACACAGCTCACACACACACAGCTCACACACACACAGCTCACACACCACATCACACACACCACACCACACACACAGCTCACACACACAGCTACACACACACAGCTCACACACACACAGCTCACACACACACACAGCTCACACACACACAGCTCACACACACACACACAGCTCACAACACAGCCACAAACACAGCTCACACAACACAGCTCACACACACACAGCTCACACACACACAGCTCACACACACACACTCAACACACAGCTCACACACACACAGCTCACACACACACAGCTCACACACACACAGCTCACACACACACAGCTCACACACACACACACACCATCACACACACACAGCTCACACACACCACAGCTCACACACACACACACACACAGCCACACACACACACAGCTCACACACACACACACACAGCTCACACAACACACACAGCTCACACACACACAGCTCACACACAGCTCACACACACACAGCTCACACACACACACAGCTCACACAACACACCCACAGCTCACACAACACACACAGCTCACACACAGCTCACACACAGCTCACACAACACACACAGCTCACACACACAACAGCTCACACACACACAGCTCACACACACAGTCACACACACAACTCACACACACACAGCTCACACACACACAGCTCACACAACACACTCACACACAGCTCACACAACACACTCACACACTCACACACAGCTCACACACACACAGCTCACACACACACAGCTCACACAAACACACACACACACACTCACACACCACACAACACAGCTCACCACAACACACAGCTCAACAACACACCAGCTCACACACAGCTCAAAACACACAGCTCACACACACACACAGCTCACACCACACACAGCTCACACACACCACACACACAGCTCACACAACAACAACACACCACTACACAAACACACACACTCACACAACACACACAGCTCCACAACACACAGCTCACACAACAACACAGCTCACAACAACCACACACACAGCTCACACACACAGTCACACACACACTACACACACTCACACACAGCTCACACACACAAACACACAGCTCACACACACACACAGCTCACACAAACACACAGTCACACAACACAGCCACACACACACTCACACACACACAGCTCACACAACACAGCTCACACACACAACTACACACACACACAGCTCACAACACACAGTCACACACACACAGCTCACACACACACAGCTCACACACCACACACACACACACACACACAGCTCACACACACACGTCACAACAACCAGCTCACACACACATCACACAAACAGCTCACACACACACACACAGCTCACACACACACAGCTCACACACAACACACCACACAGCTCACACACACACACACCACACACACACACACACACCACCAACACACACAGCTCACACAACACAACACAGCTCACACACACACAGCTCACACACACACAGCTCACACACACACAACACACACTCACACACACACACAGCTCCCACACACAGCAACACCAGCTCACACACACAAGCTCACACAACACACACACTCAACAACACACACAGCTCACACCACACAGCTCACACAACAGCTCACACACACAGCTACACACACACAGCTCACACAACACACAACCACACAGCTCACACACAACACACACAGCTCACACACACACACACAGCTCACACACACAGCTCACACACACACAGCTCACACACACAGCTCACACACAAAACAGCTCACACACACACCACCACACACACAGCTCACACACACAGCTCACACACAACACAGCTCACACACAACACCACACAAACACAGCTCACACACAACACTCAACAAACACACAACACACAGCTAACAACACAGACACACCACACACACAACCACACACACACAGCTCACACACACCTCACACACACACACAGCTCACAAAAACACACACACACAGCTCACACACAACTCACACACAGCTCACACACACACAGCTCACACAACACACAGCTCACACACACACTCACACACACACAGCTCACACAACTCCACACCACACAGCTCACAACACACAGCTCACAAACACAGCTCAACACACACAGCTCACACACACACAGCTCACACACACACAACACAAACTACACACACAGCTAACACAACACAGCTCACACAACACAGCTCACACAAACACACAGCTCACACACCAACAGCTCAAACACAACAGCTACACACACACAGCTCACACACACACACCACACACACAGCTCAAACAACACACAGCTCACACACACACAGCTCCACACACAAGCTCACACACCACAGCTCACACACACAACACACACCACACACACACACACACACAGCTCACACACACAACCACACAGCTCACACAACACACACAGCTCACACAACACACACAGCTCACACACACACACACAGCTCACACACACACAGCTCACACACACACACAGTCACACACCACAGCTCACACACACACACACACACACAGCTCACAACACACACAACAGCTACAACACACAGCTCAACACACACACAGCTCACACACACACACACACACACACACCAACAGCTCACACACACCACACACACACAACCACACACACACTCACACACAGCTCACACACACACACACACACTCACCACACACACAGCTCACACCACACGTCAACACACACCACACACACACACCACACACACATCACACCACAGCACACACACACAGCTCACACACACACACAGCTCACACAAACACACAGCTCACACACACACACAGCTCACACACACACAGCTCACACAACACACACAGCTCACACAACACACACAGCTCACAGAACACACTCAGCTCACACAACACACTCAGCTCACACAACACACACACTCAGCTCACACAACACACACGGCTCACACAACACACACAGCTCACACAAATCTCACACACAGCTCACACAACACACACAGCTCACACAACACACACAGCTCACACAACACACACAGCTCACACAAATCGCACACACAGCTCACACAACACACACAGCTCACACAAATCTCACACACAGCTCACACACAGATTATACAGATACCTCACACAGTCCTCTGTGCTGTTTGTACATGTGCAGCTTCACATGCTCACAGCCCCTGGGCCCCAGCTCCCAGGTCCCAGCCCCCTCACTCCCTGTCACCTTGTGACCTGGAGCTTCTTATCATCGGTATCTCAGCACAGGAGGCTGCTCTCTGATCTTTGTCGGCTCTCACTTCTTCCCGCGCCGTGCAGGAGAACATGAGCACCCCCTGCAGATGCCGCCCCTTCCTTCACCAGCAGGTGGCGCCGCCTGAATCAAGCCACTCACATTGCCTCATCATTGATTCGGCCCTGCTCCCAGGGAAAAAAGATGAGACAGAGAAGAGACCACTCCTTTATCTAGCATCATTAGACCAGATCTAATGAGTATTTTGTGAGCTTTTTTTATGGTGTTAACAGGGCAGGATACATAATTGGATACATTGAGGGTATGTTCTCAGGGGGTGTTTATGCAACATGTTTTCTATGCACATTTTCATGAGTTGAAATTTTACTGTGTATTACAGCAATTTGAATGGGATTTCACTAGGGATGGGCGAGTCTACTCGCTAGGACTCGGGACTCGGCGATTCTGAAGGTACTCGCAGGACTCGTTACTCGGCGAATCTCCCAGCTTGGACTCGCACAGTGACGAGTCCAATGGAATTCAATGGCAATAAGCTTGACTCTTCACAGATACCCGCTGTCAGCAGCGAGTCTGAGCGAGTCTACGATTCCGAGTCCTACGAGTCTACGATTCCGAGTCCTGTATACTGTATTCGGGAGTCGGACTCTCGAATACAGAATCTGTTATGTTCCGAGTCAGCACAGCGTGCGTGTTAGGTCAGAAAACTTGTGAAGATAGCCAATCATAGTCAGTAATGGCATAGCAAAGTTGGTTGTGTCAGGACTATGATTGGCTGCTGTCCATCGTGATGCCTATGTCATGTATGACAGGCAAGGCAGTATATAAGGCTTGTCCCCGCCATTTTGGCCACATTCCTGAGACGATCTGACCTAGTATAGGGAGAGAGAGATATATGCTGGAGCAGATCAGGGATTGTCAGTGTAGGGAAGATTCCTTATATTAACTCAAACAGCTCTTCTGAGAGCTAGGAGGAGGACAGAGTAGTGCTGTGTAGGCAGGCAGGCAGGCAGGGAGGGAAGGAAGGAGAAGCCTTACAGTGCACACAGGACGGACCTCATAGCTTAGCTTACTCACTCAGCTTTGCTAACAGCTGCAGTCAGAGGCTTAGCTGAGGTGCTGTTTCCTTTTTGTTTTTGCACCAGATCGATTTTTGTTCCTAATAACCCATAGAGCGTTATTTTTTCTGTGGCAGACCAGTGCGTTGCTGCTCTCCTACCTTTAAATAGCACGTACACCACCTTAGGGAGTGTAGTGTGCGGCTTCACTGCCAAGTGTGAGCGCGCACACTTACCCCGCCAGCAAGTGACGCATACAGCAACACCAAACCACATCTCGGTGGCTGTGCGCACTTAAAACCAATTTTTTTAGGGAGTGTAGTGTGCGGCTTCACTGCCAAGTGTGAGCGCGCACACTTACCCCGCCAGCAAGTAACGCATACAGCAACACCAAACCACATCTCGGTGGCTGTGCGCACTTAAAACCAATTTGGACTCGCACACTTTCAGAGACACATCAGCGAGTTGTAAATGTCATTATTCGCTATTACTCGGTTCCCTATTCATTAACATTGGACTCGCTGGACTCGCAACGAGTCCCGAGTCCTGCACTCGGACTCGTTGGGGTCTTGCGATTCCGAGTCTTTTAGGACTCGCCCATCTCTAGATTTCACAATCTCCCAAGCTGAGAAAATCCGCAGCCTAAATTGACTCTAGTCCTGCAAAAATGTTATCTGCAGCCTGTCTATTTATGCTGCAAATGTTGCATTTGGCTTCACCTTTTGCCATGCAAATGTCTCATCATTCTTCAGTATTTCTGCAATTCTATTTGCAATGGTTTTTATCTCTGTGGATTTGGCTGCAAATCTATTGCAAAAAAATCCACAATAAATTGGTGCAAAGAGAAGATCCCCGAATGGGAGAACTATGACGCAGCATTACAGCTGTAGGTATATTTGAATAAAGGAGATGCTTAGCTAATGTATTGGCCAATAGACCAATTTATTGTGGATTTTTTTTAAATAGATTTGCAAACCAATAACCAACCTTGCATATCAGCCTGATAATCAACGCCCTTTAGCCATGTTGTATATACAGTGAATACAAGTAGTATTCAACCCCCTGCAGATTTAGGTGGTTTGATAAGATGCAAATATGTTAGCGCCTTCAAACTGCAAACGGTGGTAGGATTTATTAACAGAAGCATAAATCTTACAAACCAAAAAGTTATGTTGCTCAGTTGAATTTTAATAAATTTTAAACATAAAAGTGTGGGTCAATTATTATTCAACCCCTCAAACCACCAGCATTCTGTTTGGTCCCCCTAAAGTATTAAGAAGTAGTTCAGGCACAAAGAACAATGAGCTTCACATGTGTGGATTAATTATCTCTTTTGCCAGCCTTTTCTGACTATTTAAGACCCTCCCCAAACTTGTGAACAGCACTCATACATGGTCAACATGGGAAAGACAAAGGAGCATTCCAAGGCCATCAGAGACAAGATCGTGGAGGGTCACAAGGCTGGCAAGGGGTACAAAACCCTTTCCAAGGAGTTGGGCCTACCTGTCTCCACTGTTGGGAGCATCATCCGGAAGTGGAAAGCTTATAGAAATACTGTTAGCCTTCCACGGCCTGGACAGCCTTTTAAAGTTTCCTCCCGTGCCGAGGCCAGGCTTGTCTGAAGAGTCAAGGCTAACCCAAGGACAACAAGGAGTGAGCTCCGGGAAGATCTCATGGCAGTGGGGACATAGGTTTCAGTCAATACCATAAGTAACGTACTCCACCGCAATGGTCTCCGTTCCAGACGAGCCCGTAAGGTTCCTTTACTTTCAAAGCGTCATGTCAAGGCTCGTCTACAGTTTGCTCATGATCACTTGGAGAACTCTGAGACAGACTGGTTCAAGGTTCTATGGTCTGATGAGACCAAGATCGAGATCTTTGGTGCCAACCACACACGTGACGTTTGGAGACTGGATGGCACTGCATACGACCCCAAGAATACCATCCCTACAGTCAAGCATGGTGGTGGCAGCATCATGCTGTGGGGCTGTTTCTCAGCCAAGGGGCCTGGCCATCTGGTCCGCATCCATGGGAAGATGGATAGCACGGCCTACCTGGAGATTTTGGCCAAGAACCTCCGCTCCTCTATCAAGGATGTTAAGATGGGTCGTAATTTCATCTTCCAACAAGACAACGACCCAAACACACAGCCAAGAAAACCAAGGCCTGGTTCAAGAGGGAAAAAATCAAGGTGATGGAGTGGCCTAGTCAGTCTCCTGACCTTAACCCAATTGATAACTTTTGGAAGGAGCTCAAGATTAAAGTCCACATGAGACACCCTAAGAACCTAGATAACTTGGAGAAGATCTGCATGGAGGAGTGGGCCAAGATAACTCCAGAGACCTGTGCCGGCCTGATCAGGTCTTATAAAAGACGATTATTAGCTGTAATTGCAAACAAGGATTATTCCACAAAATATTAAACCTAGGGGTTGCATAATAATTGACCCACACTTTTATGTTTAAAATTTATTAAAATTCAACTGAGCAACATAACTTTTTGGTTTGTAAGATTTATGCATCTGTTAATAAATCCTACTCTCGTTTGCAGTTTGAAGGCTCTAACTTATTTGCATCTTATCAAACCACCTAAATCTGCAGGGGGTTGAATACTACTTGTAGGCACTGTATCCTATCTGCAGTTGACACGCCCTCTCCAGGGTCAGGGAAGACTCAGGAACCGAGCGGTTACTCGTTGTTCTGCTTCACCTCTCTTCGGTTCTTTTCACGGGGATAGACGGGGGCCGAGACCCGGTCCCATGACCTTGGCAATGTCATTTAAAATAAATGAGGAATGATGACAGGGAAAGTCTGAGGGGATAAAAGGGTAATCATGACGCCACCTGCAGTATGCTGCCAGGGCAGCCGCCACTGCTTCAGAACCTTTGGGAACGGTGACTGGCAGCTTGGATGGCATCGTTCCCGACAGGCAGAGCGTGGTCCCCAGGGCAGTAGAGTGTTTTTCCCCGGCTCATACCTTGGCAGTTGGTCAGTCAGTTAACTGTACTCGGTGTTATGGGCGGCCTCTGTGGCCGATGGTTCCCGCAAATAAAAGCCTCTCACACCACAGCTGCAGCTCCATTAAATTTACTCAGGTGTTAAACATGGCCACTGGGTGCGCTCCTGCCTGTCTCCGGTTTGCTAATTCTCCAGAGTCGGGTTAGTGCAGTCAAGCCACGGTTCCCTTTCTGTCCTCTCTGTGTCTCAGTCTTTGGTGGGTTTCCTGTCTCTCGGCACTCTAAGGAGTAGTTCTCTTCTGAAGCGAGTGTAGCATCGCTCTGCCCTCCAGGCTCTCAACACTTTCTGACGCACAGAGCTCAAGTACCGGTGGCCTTGGGTGCTTGTATGTCCTGGGCGCCATTAGGTCACTCTCCCGGGGACTACTCCCTAGTTCGACCACCTTCCCAACATGTGTCAGGTGTTCAGCGACAGCTCCCGTTAGAAGTCTGGGGCCTCCGGATTTATGGCTCGGGCATAAAGTATCCGCACCATCTTCAGGGCCAGGTACCTGTGTCATCCACCAACCCCTCTGTCTCTTTAGAATTGGGTGTACGGGGAATCAAGGTCTCGTCCGCACCCCAAGGGTCCTTCTCTTTCTCTGCCGGAGAGTCTCTCCCTCTATAAATACCACCAGACTCCTCCCTGTCAGCATGGCTGGTCGCAGGTGCCACAACAGCCCCCAAGCTTAGGTTGCAGGGGATTGAGCACCGGTATTCAGACACCTGTGTTGCGTCCCAGTGGAGCTGGCAGCCTCCTGCTAGGTGCAATGGATATTTGACATGGCTAAATTTTGTAAGTTCACATGACCAGTAATCATTTGTTCTATATCTACGCGCTTCGACGATTTATCCAAATATTTGGTGGTTTACCCACCAAACAAACATATGGTCAGGAGACAGATGGTTTCGACTCATAAGCGTGGAGGCCCTTGACGGTGGGTTATGAGCTTATGTTATTTTGGCTAAAATATCTTCTAACACCTCACATCTTCATCTATAGTGTTTTGTTGCACCTTTTTATCTCTTTGCAGCTGAGGCTGAGCCCTCTGGGGAGCGTCTGTCACTTGTGATGCACGTATTTGGTGCGGAGCGACCCACCTTGTCTAACAGCTGGGAGTGACCAATAGGCTGAGCTCTGACACTGTGCCTCACATAGACCTGTGTGACTGACGCCCTGTTGGTAACCTTGTGTCTATAAATACCACCAGTCTCCTCCCTGTCAGCATGGCAGGTCGCAGGTGCCACAACCACCCCCATGCTTAGATTGCAGGGGATTGAGCACTGGTATTCGGACACCTGTATTGCCTCCCAGTGGAGCTGGCAGCCTCCTGCTAGGTGCAATGGATATTTGACATGGCTAAATTTTGGTAAGTTCACATGACCAGTAATCATTTGTTCTATATCTACGCCGCTTTTGACAGTTCAGTGCGTAATAAACTTTCAGAATAGGCGTAGCTTGTGCGCCTATGCAAATTGCATAGAATGTGCAGAGAAGTCCCTGCTCTGCTGCAAAAGCCGATGGGACTTCAAACAGTGTTTGTAATAAAGTAGTAGTTTACACAATCATGCAGCCCCTCACCAGGTCCCCACATATTATATACACTAGATGTTGGCCCGATTGTAAAGAATCGGTAGTCTAGAACTATTATATAGTTTATTTAGTAAGAGTTAACAATAATGCAATTAAGACATGATATCCATCCATCAACTACCTATGTTTGTATGGTCTATGTAATTTTTGTAAATTGAATTGTTATATGCTAAGGCGCTTGGTACACATACTGGACAATACTTGTGTACCCATAAAGTAGCTTCATTTCAGAAATCAATGTTCATAGTCTACGTATTCACCAGTCTGTGTTTGCCCATCAACCACGTCACGGTAGCCTTAGATCTGATGGGTCCCTAATCTACCTTATTACTATTTATTAACACTTAGACTTCTTTTATATCAGTGTTTTTCAGCTATTTGCAGAATGTGGGGATGAAAAAAATACAATTTCTACACTTGCTACCTAAGGGCTTAACTGCGGCACACTTGCAGCAAGTCCGATGCAATGTATATAGGACTTGCGGTTAACTTTCTGCAGATGCGGCAAACGCAGCTTCAGCAGTTGCAGCAAATGCGGCCGCTAAAAAAACGCTGGTAACTGTGTTTTTTGCAGCCGAAACCACGTTTGCTGCTCCTGCCGCAAGTGAACCACAAATGCCATATACATTGCATGCGACTTGCCGCAAGTGTGCTGTAAGTCAGCCCTTAGGTAGCAAGGATGGAAATTGTTTTTTTTTCACAGCAACTTACGCAAATAGCAGAAAAACGCTGATGTAAAAGCTAAATTTCTATTTTTCATATCTTTGCATCTATTTACCTACTATCTATCTATCTATGTGTACAGAACACACCTTGAGATGGAGATGTGTGTGAACAGCCATCCCGCCCGTCTCTTTAGTTCTTCACAAAAAACCCCTCCCTGTTTAAAAAGAGAAGCAAATTTCTCAGCAGCTCTACTGCTGGAGCTTAACATGCGGGTTCATATCACCAAATAAAGGAATTTGGATGATGCACATCTACCATATTCTACTTAATGTGTGTTGAACTTAGATATAAAAATGTATGTTGATATATCATACCTATGTATTAACCCTTCAAGAGGGCCAGCATTACTGATATATGTAAAGTGCTATTAATAGTACTATATGAAAGAATGAATGTAAATAATATAACAATGACTACGTATGTTGTATACCTATTTCCTATATAAGTAGTTCAAATCTACATATCTATAGCTAAACTAATGTTTTGTTTTGTTTTTGTTTTGTTTTTTCTTGCTATATGTCTATGGCTAAACTAATTTTTATTTATTTTTTTTAAACTGACTATGTATATAAGTGAAATACATGCGGCCAGTAGAAATGTTCTATGTTTATATATAAATACAGAGGTCAGACTCCAGGCTGTTGTTGCAGGCGACAAATGCGGCCAGTAGAAATGGTGTGTATATATATATATAATATATATATATATATATATATATATATACTAGCTGTGAGCCCGATGCGATTGCATCGGGATTCTAGAATCTGTATAGAGTTTACTCAATATATTTCAAATATAGCGGCATAGCGGCCGCCGCTATTCCGATTGTTCAGCGCACTGAAGGCGGCGACTGATCAGAAGAGTGCCGCGCTGTATGGCGCCATACTTCAAATACATGGAATATTTTAAGTTTCACATTTACCATTGTAAATGAGGCGCTATTCTCATTGGTCGCTGTGTGCTGCCGGCGAGCAATGAGAATAGCGCCTCACTTTCATCAGTAAATGTGAAACTCAAAGTCGTCCATTATATGTCTAAGATGGCAGCCTGATTCTAAAGAATCGGGAGTGTAGCATGCATATATACATTATTCATTCAAATTTGACAATAATGCACATAACACATGATATCTATCTATCAACTACCAATGTTTGTATGGTATATGTCAGTGTAGTACATGTCATGATTCTAAGGCAAGGCTTTTCGTACAGATACTGGCACCGATGTTTTGTACAGATTAACATTCATATATAAATTGAATATACATAATCTATGGTTTAGCCAGTACATGTTTCCCCACCAACCACGGGAAGGTAGCCTTACAGCTGGTGGGACCTACTCTACTCTATCCCTAATTATTAATAGTTAGACTCCTTTTAAATCAGATATTTTTCGGCTATTTGCAGAAGGTGTGGAATAACAAAATACAATTTCTGCACTTGGCACCAAAAGACCTACCTACAGCTAACTTTCAGCAAGTAACATGTAATGTATATGGAACTTCCAGTTAGCTTGCAGTAAATACGGCAAACACAGCTTCAACAGGTTCACTAAATGCAACCACTAAAAATCAGAGCTAACTACGATTTTGGCGGTTGAAACTGTCGAAACCACATGTGCCGCAACTGCCGCAAGTAAACCACAAATTCAATATAAATTTCATGCAACTTACAGTAAGAGTGCTGTAGGTCACCATTAGGCAGCAAGTGGCAAAATTGCTTTTTTCCCACTATAAATTCCACAAATAGCAGAAGAATTCAGATTTAACATCAAAATGTCTATTCTTTCCCTATGTGTCTAAATATGTACCTATGTGTCTAAATATGTACCTATATGTATGTATGTACTTATATGTAGAGAACACAGTTCGAGATACAGATGTGTGTGAACAGGCGTCCCACCCGTCTCTTAGCTGTTCACAAAAAACTCACCCTGTGTAAAAAGAAAATGAAATCTCTATAGTGCTGGAGCTTCAGGTTCTTATCACTAAATGCAAGCATTTAGATGATACACATCTACAATCTACAACAAAATGTGTGTTTATATACATAAACTATGAAATATAAAAATAATGTTTCTAATCTTAAAAACTAACGACTATATATCTTAAATGTCTATTTTATATCTAATAACTAATTATAATGTCTTTATCTATAACTAAACTAATTTTTTTGGTATTTTGTTTTTTTCTATTCCTATACATCTATTGCTAAACTAATTTTTTTTGTACTTTTTTTTTACTCCTATACATCTATTGGGAAACTAATTTATTGTAATATTTGTGTTTAATTAGAAAGTAACTATGTATCTAAATCTAATATGTATCTAAAGATTTTAAATGAAAATATTTTTATACACTATATATTTTTAGTGAAAACTAAAACAACTATATATCTTAAATGACTATTTTATATCTAATAACTAATTATAATGACTTTATCTATAACTAAACTAATTTTTTGTTTTTTTTTTTGTTCTATTCCAATACATCTACGGTTAAACTAATTTTTTTATATTTTTATGTTTTTTCAATTACTATACATCTATGGCTAAACTAATTTATTCTAATATTTGTGTTTAATTAGAAAATAACTATGTATCTAAATCTAATATGTATCTAAAGAATTTAAAGTAAAATATTTTTATAGACTATATTTGTATTGAAAACGAACACTAACGACTATATTTCTTAAATTACTATTTAATATCTAATAACTAATTATAATGTCTTTATCTATAAGTAAACTGATTTTTTTGGTATTTTTGTTTTTTTCTATACCTATACATCTATGGCTAAACTAATTTTTTTGTATTTTTTTTTTTTATTCCTATACATCTATGGCTAAACTAATTTATTGTAATATGTGTGTTTAATTAGAAAGTAACTATGTATCTAAATCTAATATGTATCTAAAGAATTTAAAATAAAATATTGTTATAGACAATATTTTTAGTAAAGAGTTTTTCACTATTGGGCAGCAATTTGTCTTGAATGAGTGTATCCAGCACTTTCACCTTAACATTGCATCGTGTTTTCACTTGTGAAAAAGCCACATATAACTGTCCATGTCCAAAAACGGGTTCTGGGAACAAAATCCCTACTTTCTGCAGTTTTTGCCCTTGGGATTTGTTGATGGTCATGGCAAAAGCAGGCTTCACGGGAAATTGTCAACATCTTAACTTGAAAAGTAAGGCAGTGTCTGATGGAGATAAATCAATCTTTGGAATAAACCAATAAACTGTGTGCTGCCGCCGACCAATCAGAATCGAGCCTCACTTTTAGCGGTAAATGTGAAAGTGTAAATCTCCCATTATATCTCTATGTGAAGTGAGGCGGAATTCTGATTGGTCGGCGGCAACAGACAGCGACCAATCAGAATAGCGCCTCACTTCCCATAGAGATAGAATGGACGAAAAATCGTCCATTCTATCTCTATGTGAAGTGAGGCGATCTTGTGATTGGTCGCTGTGTTGTGACGCCGACCAATCAGAATAGCGCCTCACTTCCCATAGAGATAGAATGGACGAAAAATCATCCATTCTATCTCTATGCGAAGTGAGGCGCTCTTCTGATTGGTCGGCGGCAGCACACAGCGAACAATCAGAATACCGCCTCACTTCCCATAGAGATACATTAGCGGTGTATCGCGAAATTTATGGCCGGGCCCCTGGTTCTATTATCGGCCACGGGGCTCGGCTGTGGTCGGTCGTTCCACGGGGTCGGAGACTCGCAATGAGCGCTTCGCGGCGATAGCTGGCGCATCAGCAACGACTCGCAATGATTGCGAGCCATTGCTAAGGCGCGAGCAATGGCCGCGAAGCGAGTCTCCGGAGCCGTGGAACGACCGATCAGAGCCGAGCCCAGTGGCCAAAAATAGAACCAGGGGCCCGGCCATAAAATCGCCGACACACCGCTATGTATCTGTATGGGAAGTGAGGCGCTCTTCTGATTGGTCGCTGTGTGCTGACGGCGACCAATCAAATAGCGCCTCACTTCCCATAGACATAGAATGGAAGATTTTTCGTCCATTCTATCGCTATGGGAAGTGAAGAGGACGTCGGAGGCGAAGATGCCGGAAAGAAGACAGAAGACCCCCGGGGACGGACGAAGAGGATGCCTGGGCCAGACGAAGGACTCCTGGAGCGGACGGAGGATCAGATGAAGAAGAAGGCATGTAAGTGATCGATGGCGGCGGGGGCTTAGGGGGTGACGACGGCGGGACTTAGGGGGTGACAGCGGAGGGGGCTTAGGGGTGGCGGGGGCTTAAGGGGTGACAGCGGCGGGGGCTTAGGGGGTGATGGCGGCGGGGGCTTAGGGGGTGACAGCGGCGGAGACTTAGGGGGTGACAGGCGGGGGCTTAGGGGTGACGGTGACGGGGGCTTAGGGGGTGACAGCGGCGGGGGGTGATGTCGGCGGGGGCTTAGGGGGTGACGGCGGCGGGGCTTAGGGGTGACGGCGGCGTGGGCTTAGGGGGTGACGGCGGCGTGGCTAGGGGGTGACGGCGGCGGGGGCTTAGGGGGTGACGGTGGCGGGGGCTTAGGGTGACAGCGCGTGGGCTTAGGGGTGACAGCGGCGTGGGCTTAGGGGGTGACGGCGGCTTAGGAGGAGTAGGGTAGCGGGGCGGACAGGCGGCTGGGCATGGGGCTGTAGTATACCATAGCAGTGTACAGTACAGCCCCATGCCGGCGGCGAGGGGAGCAGGGCAGAGAGGCTGCTGGGCATGGGGCTTTAGTATACCATAGCGGTGTACACTACAGCCCCATGCTCAGGGGGCATGTTGGTGGCTTTGTTCGCGGGGTGACGGCGGCGGGGGATTAGGGGGTGACGGCGCCGGGGGCTTAGGGGGTTACGGGGGCGGGGCTTAGGGGGTGACGGGCGGCGGGGGGGGGGGGTACGGCGTCGGGGGCTTAGGGGGTGACGGCGGCGGGGGCTTAGGGGGTGACAGCGGCGTGGGCTTAGGGGGTGACGGCGGAGTGGGCTTAGGGGTGACGGCGGCGGGGCTTAGGGGGTGACGGCGGCGGGGGCTTAGGGGGTGACGGCGGCTTAGGAGGAGTAGGGTAGCGGGGCGGACAGGCGGCTGGGCATGGGGCTATAGTATACCATAGCGGTGTACAGTACAGCCCCATGCCGGCGGTGAGGGGAGCAGGGCAGAGAGGCTGCTGGGCATGGGGCTGTAGTATACCATAGCGGTGTACACTACAGCCCCATGCTCAGGGGGCATGTTGGTAGCTTTGTTCGCGGGGCGGCAACGGCTCGCAATGCCCGCTTCGCGGCCACGTAGAAAGTCCTGGAGAAAGTGCCAAGCCACGCGAACAAAGCCACGGAAGTAGCGCCAGACGCGACAGAAGTCGCTACAGCAATTATATAATAGATATATATATATATAAATACGGAGGTTAGACTCGAGACTGTTGTAGCAGGCACCAAATGCAGCCAGTAGCAATGTTATATATAAATAAATATGGGGGTCAGACCCCAGGCTGTTGTAGCATGCGACAAATGCGGGCAGTAGACATGGTATATATATATATATATATATATATATATAATTATATGGAGGTCAGACCCCAGGCTTTTGTAGCAGGCACCAAATGCGGCCAGTAGAAAATGTATATATATATAAATACGGAGAGTGATGGCGGCGCAGCAGCATTGTGAGGTAACTATAAATACGGAGAGTGATGGCAGCACAGCAGCGTTGTGAGGTAACTATAAATATGGAGAGTGAGGGCGGCGCATCAGTGTTGTGAGGTAACTATCCCAGACTCAAAATGGTGGCCGGGAAGTGTCGCAAGAGTTCCCGGCCTCCATCTTGGTTTCGGGCTGTGCACAGGGCGAAACCAAGATGGCGGCAGGGAACTCTCGCGTGAATTTCCGGCCGGCCGGGAACTCTCACGAGAATTTCTGGCCGCCATCTTGGTTTTGCTATTTAGGGGGCAGCGACATGGAGCTGCGGCGGACGGAGGACGAAGAAGGACGAAGAAGGATGAAGGAGGACGAAGAAGGAGGACGAAGGAGGACGAAGACAGAGGCGGGTGCGATGGAGTGGTAAGTATAACATGCTGGACATGCAATGGGGTGGAGGGGCAGAGTAGCAGTGTAGAATAGGTAGTGGGGCATTGAAAGTCCCCACTACCAAGTAAGTGGCGGCCATATTAGTTAGGGACAATCATCCCCTAAGCCAGCTTCAGTCGGATGTGACGTCTATCAAATGGACTGTGCCCACAAGTCCCTTATATTATGTGGAAGGCAATGCGTGCTCCATTTATTTATGTGGAAGGCAGATATATACAGTGATGATGAGGTGGAGGTGAATACAGCAGATGTACAGTGAGAAGGTGGAGTATACAGCAGTGATGAGGTGGTGCAGCACAGCAGCAGTAACCCATCAGCAGACAGCACTAACCTCTTACCCGGGCGTAGCAGCAGCTGCACTGGGACAGGAGTCGCTCTGCGTTTCCTGTCATCAGAAAGCCAGCAGAGAGAGGGGCGCTCCCGGCTGCGGCCCCGGGCAGGGTAGCGCATCTCCCTTCCCCCTCCCAGCGGCCCCGGCCCCCTGGACCGAGTAGCGCATCTCCCTCCCCCCTCCCCGCGGCCCCGGCCCCCCTGGACCGGTAACGCATCTCCCTCCCTGCGGCTCCCGGCCCCCCTGGACCGGGTAACGCATCTCCCTCCCCCTCCCTGCGCCCGCCCCCCTGGACCTGGTAACGCATCTCCCTCCCCGCAGCCCCCCTGGACCGGGTAACGCATCTCCCTCCCCCCCCCGGCCCCCCTGGACCGGGTAACGCATCTCCCTCCCCCCCCCGCGGCCCCGGCCCCCCTGGACCGGGTAACGCATCTCCCTCCCCCTCCCCGCGGCCCCGGCCCCCCTGGACCGGGTAACGCATCTCCCTCCCCCCTCCCCACGGACCCCGGCCCCCCTGGACCGGGTAACGCATCTCCCTCCCCCCTCCCGCGCGGCCCTGGCCCCCCTGGACCGGGTAACGCATCTCCCTCCCCCTCCCGCGGCCCCGGCCCCCCTGGACCGGGTAATCGCATCTCCCTCCCCCCTCCCCGCGGCCCCGGCCCCCCTGGACCAGGTAACGCATCCTCCCCCCCCCGCGGCCCCGGCCCCCCTGGACCGGGTAACGCATCTCCCTCCCTGCGGCCCCGGCCCCCCTGGACCAGGTAGCGCATCTCCCTCCCTCCCCCGCGGCCCCGGCCCCCCCCGGGCCGGGTAGCGCCCCTCCCCTGCTGGCTTTCTGATGACAGGGAACGCAGAACAGACTCCTGTCCCAGTGTAGCTACCGCTACACCTGGGTGAGAGGTTAGTGCTGTCTGCTGATCGGGTTACTGCTACTGTGCTGCACCACCTCATCACTGCTGTATACTCCACCTCCTCACTGTACATCTGCTTGTATTCACCTCCACCTCATCACTTATACTCCTCCTCATCATCACTGTATATATCTGCTGTATACTGCACCTCCTTCACTTTGGTGTGGCACCGACACCGCCCCTAACTGACAACGCCGAACACTGACACCGCCTAACAACCAAAAGTACTGTACACCGACACCTCTCAATACTGGCACTAGCTGTAGATATCTACTACGGTATATAATTGCCTAATCATGTCTATCTGAGGCCGAAATCGCGCACCATCGCTTATTGGTCGCCGCCAGCCGTGGTGACTAATGAAGTGCAGCTTATGCAAAACAGCCACGCGATTAGGCAATTATATAGTAGATATAGGAACAGTGTCACAGCGCCTCTCCTCTCCGAACATTACTCCCGCCTTTCCCGTCTCCTCCGCTCACCTGTCTGCTCCCCTTCCCGGTCGCCCACATGATCCCTGCCTCCTGAGCTCTCCCTCCATGACAAGCCAGGGGGCCCCTTTTGAGCTCTCCACCATGACAGGCCAGGTCCTCCAGCATACGGCCTCCTGTCCGCCCACCGCCCTCTCTCCCTCATCCGCCCCCATATACGGCCTCCTGCCGTCTCTTACCCATCTGCTCCCGGATTCACTTCAGTTCTCCGCTGCCGTCCACCATCTTTCTCTTCCCCCGGTGTTGCCGATCTTTCTCTGCTGTCAGCCCCGGGCCGCGCTTGCACAATGGAAGGGATCGACGCTGCGGCCGTTGATGCTGCTGTTGCCAAGGAAAAGCCTGTGATTTGGTTTACATGGCCCCGCCGTCACACTGCAGCCGGGCAGAGAGCAGAGGGGGCGCCAGTGAGCTGGGGAGCAGAGAGCCTGAAGACAGCTCCTGTGCTCACTGCCTGCCCCCTGCTGAGCCGGGGCTCCAGGCTGTGATTTCCCTCACTGTGGGAAGAGTATCCGGCCCCAGAGCAGAGTCACAGATGAGGACTGGGAACACCGGGCTCCAGCTGGACCGGGTCACACCAGGGGGGGGGGAATTGTGTGTGTGTGTATGTTGTGTGTGTGTGTGTGCTGTCCACTCATCCGCCGTATACTGTGCTGTCCACTCACCCGCCGTATACTCTGCTAACCGCTGGGCCCCCGTATACTCTGCTAACCGCTAGGGCCCCCGTATTATCTGCTAGTATTATATAGAAGGCAATGTGGGGCCTATTATACTATATGAAAAACAGTCTCTGTTGCCCATAGCATCCATTCAAGAATTTTCTTTTATGAATTGTTTCACAATTTCACTTTATACTTTTCTAAACACATATTTTAGGAAAACTACAAAGACTTAAAAACAAAAAATTGTGACAAATTCCCTTTAAACAAAATAAAATTCACAGTTACAAATGGTCTGCGGGTAAATTGTGGAGGGAACAGATCTGTGGGATGGAAAACTTAACATAGGGTTAAGATCTGAGGCTATTTGTTTCTGTAGGAGACAACAGCAAAGTCATTAATTATTACAGGGACAAACCATCCGCCATTATAATATTAGAGAGGGACTCACCGCAGCCCTTGGTAACTTATGGTGAAGAACAGGGAACAGCACAGACACAACATGAAAATCTTCATTGTTTCTAGGGAGAATCTCAGCACCAAGATACGGCTAATGTGATACAGGCTCCTAGTGGGCGGAACCTCCTAGGTATGATGATATCACAAGACTTCAGAGGCATCATCACCCACAACATTCCATCACAGGACATCTCCCAGCAATCAACAATTAACAGTCTGTTGCCCATAGCAACCATTCAAGCATAAGGCAATGTGGGGCCCATTATACTGTATTGAAGGCAATGTGGAAATCCATTATACTATTTGGAAAGCAATTAGGGGCCCATTACACTACATGAAAGGCAATATGGAGCCCCTAATATTATATGTAAGGGAATGTGGTGCTCATTATATCATATGGAAGGCAATGTGTGGACATTATTCTACTTGGAAGGCAATGTGTGGCCCATTATACTATACAGTATTGCAGGTAATATGGGGTTCATTATACTATTTGGAAGGCAATCGGGCCCATTATATAGAAGGCAATGTGGGACCCATTATACTACATGGAAGGCATTGTGGGGCCCATTATAATATATGGAAGGCAATGTGTGGCTCTTTATACTATATTGAAGGTAATGTGGGGTTCATTATACTATTTGGAAGGCAATCAGGGACCCATTATATTATGTGGAAGGCATTGTGGGGCTCATTACACTACATGGAAGGCAATGTGGGGCCATTATCTTATATGGAAAGGAATGTTGGTCCATTATACTATATGGCACATTTTTTAGGAAAACTACAAAGACTTAAAAACAAAAAATCGTGCCAAATTCCATTTAAACAAAATAAAATTCACAGTTACAGAATGGTCTGCGGGTAAATTGTGGAGGGAACAGATCTGTGGGATGTAAAACTGAACATAGGGTTAAGATCTGAGCCTATTTGTTTCTATAGGAAACAACAGCAAAGTCATTAATTATTACAGGGACAAACCATCCGCCAGAATAATAATAGAGAGGGACTCACCGCAGCCCTTGGTAACTTATGGTGAAGAACAGGGAACAGCACAGAAACAACATTAAACTCTTCATTGTCTCTAGGGAGAATCTCAGCACCAAGATACGGCTAATGTGATACAGGCTCCTAGTGGGCGGAACCTCCTAGGTATGATGATATCACAAGACCTTCAGAGGCATCATCACCACACAACATTCCATCACAGGACATCTCCCAGCAATACATATAACAGTCTGGTGCCCATAGCAACCATTCAAGTAATATATAAGGCAATTGGGGCCCATTATACTGTATTGAAGGCAATGTGGAATCCATTATACTATTTGGAAAGCAATTAGGGGCTCATTACACTACATGAAAGGCAATATGGAGCCCTAATATTATATGTAAGGAATGTGGTGCTCATTATATCATATGGAAGGCAATGTGTGGACATTATTCTACTTGGAAGGCAATGTGTGGCCATTATACTACATGGAAGGCATTGTGGGGCCCATTATATTATATGGAAGGCAATGTGTGGCCCATTATATTATATGGAAGGCAATGTGTGGCTCTTTATACTATATTGAAGGTAATGTGGGGTTCATTATACTATTTGGAAGGCAATCAGGGGCCCATTATATTATATGGAAGGCAATGTGGGGCTCATTACACTACATGGAACGCAATGTGGGTCCATTATATTATATGGAAAGGAATGTTGGTCCATTATACTATACTAGCTGTGAGCCCGATGCAAATGCATCGGGATTCTAGAACGTGCATTAATTTGATTATAGTAGTTATAGCTACTTTTTGGGGAGTCCAATAATTTTTTTGGGGGGTCCAATACTTTTTTTGGGGGGGGGGGGGGTCCAATACTTATTGTGGCGCGTACAATGCTTTTTGGGGCGCGTTCAATACTTATTGGGGCGCGTTCAATGCTTTTTGGGGCGCGTTCAATGCTTTTTGGGGCGTGTTCAATACTTTTTGGGGGGCGTTCAATACTTATTGGGGTGTGTTCAATACTTTTTGGGGCGCGTTCAATACTTTTTGGGGCGCGTTCAATACTTATTGGGGTGCGTTCAATACTTTTTGGGGCGCGTTCAATACTTATTGGGTTGTGTTCAATACTTATTGGGACGCGTTCAATACTTTTTGGGGCGCGTTCAATACTTTTTGGGGCGCGTTCAATACTTATTGGGGTGCGTTCAATACTTTTTGGGGCGCGTTCAATACTTATTGGGTGTGTTCAATACTTATTGGGACGCGTTCAATACTTTTTGGGGCGCGTTCAATACTTATTGTGACGCGTTCAATACTTATTGGGGTGTGTTCAATACTTTTTGGGGGGTGTTCAATACTTATTGGGGTGCGTTCAATACTTTTTGGGGCGCGTTCAATACTTATTGGGGTGTGTTCAATACTTATTGGGACGCGTTCAATACTTTTTGGGGCGCGTTCAATACTTATTGGGGTGCGTTCAATACTTTTTGGGGCGCGTTCAATACTTATTGGGGCGCGTTCAATACTTATTGTGACGCGTTCAATACTTATTGGGGTGTGTTCAATACTTTTTGGGGGTGTTCAATACTTATTGGGGCTGAGTGCTGGCCGAAAATAGAACCAGAGGCTCGGCCACAAAGTTAGCGATTTACCGCTCAGGCAGCGACTCGCAATGGCCGTTACACTTGCGGCGCGGTTGCGGTAATCCCCATAGAAAGTATAGGGGTACTTGCGGCAGGTGCGGCGGCTGAGGTAGCAACTCGCAATGGCCTCGCGGCCATTGCTCGCGCTACCTCAGCGGTAAATCGCTAAGTTTGTGGCCGAGCCTCTGGTTCTATTTTCGGCCAGCGACTCGCTGAGTAAAACAGCTGAGTGTGAGTGCTGAAGATCCGATACATTCATGAGCCTAATGAGCGGCTGAACCTGTGGGGATGAGTGCTTTGCTGGGCTAAACCTGAATGGTGCACAGGGGGTTAATCACATGTCAGGTCTGTGTGTGAGTGAAGATGTGCTGATTGACTCACTGGGTTGCAGCTGGGAGTGAGTAGGCTGGATAGGAACCTGCCAGGTGTCTGAGTGAGGAGAGGACGATTCAGAAGTTCAGAGCACTGCCATGTGAAGAGGTGCTGGAAGTGATCCGTCCTCAGTGGGTAAGTGATGGGAGCCTACCAGCTGATGTGTGCATGGCAGCAGTGTCCAAGGGCCAGGCGGTCACAGCTGACTTTGGACATTGAGGGGGGGGGCTGTGCGGCCATTGAGGGGGGAGGGGGGGCTGTGCGGCCATTGAGGGGGGGGGTCTGTGCGGCCATTGAGGGGGGGTCTGTGCGGCCATTGGGGGGGGGTCTGTGCGGCCATTGAGGGGGGTCTGTGCGGCCATTGAGGGTGGGGGGTCTGTGCGGCCATTGAGGGGGGGTCTGTGCGGCCATTGGGGGGGGGGGGGTCTGTGCGGCCATTGAGGGGGGTCTGTGCGGCCATTGAGGGGTGGGGGGTCTGTGCGGCCATTGAGGGGTGGGGTGGGGGGGTCTGTGCGGCCATTGAGGGGGGGGGGGTCTGTGCGGGTAGTAGTAGTAGTAGTAGTAGTAGTAGTAGTAGTAGTAGTAGTAGTAGTTTATTATTGTGTGCGCTGTGATAGCGACTCGCAATGGCCTCGCGGCCATTGCTCGCGCTACACAGCGACTCGCAATTAATCCCATTGAAAGTATAGTGGCAAGTGCGGCGGCTGAGGTAGCGACTCGCAATGGCCTCGCGGCCATTGCTCGCGCGTGGTGACGTCACAGTGTGACATAGCCACGGCGATTTCGGGGGCCGACACAATTTTGCCTACGGCAATTATAGAGTAGATGGAAGCCAATGTGGGGCCTATTATAGTATATGAAAAACAGTCTCTGTTGCCCATAGCATCCATTCAAGAATTTTCTTTTATGAATTGTTTCACAATTTCACTTTATACTTTTCTAAACACATATTTTAGGAAAACTACAAAGACTTAAAACAAAAAATTGTGACAAATTCCCTTTAAACAAAATAAAATTCACAGTTACAGAATGGTCTGCGGGTAAATTGTGGAGGGAACAGATCTGTGGGATGGAAAACTGAACATAGGGTTAAGATCTGAGCCTATTTGTTTCTGTAGGAGACAACAGCAAAGTCATTAATTATTACAGGGACAAACCATCCGCCATTATAATAATAGAGAGGGACTCACCGGCAGCCCTTGGTAACTTATGGTGAAGAACAGGAACAGCACAGAAACAACATTAAACTCTTCATTGTCTCTAGGGAGAATCTCAGCACCAAGATACGGCTAATGTGATACAGGCTCCTAGTGGGCGGAACCTCCTAGGTATGATGATATCACAAGACTTTCAGAGGCATCATCACCCACAATATTCCATCACAGGACATCTCCCAGCATCAACAATAACAGTCTGTTGCCCATAGCAACCATTCAAGCATATATAGGCAATGTGGGGCCCATTATACTGTATTGAAGGCAATGTGGAATCCATTATACTATTTGGAAAGCAATTAGGGGCCCATTACACTACATGAAAGGCAATATGGAGCCCCTAATATTATATGTAAGGGAATGTGGTGCTCATTATATCATATGGAAAGCAATGTGTGGACATTATTCTACTTGGAAGCCAATGTGTGGCCCATTATACTATACAGTATTGCAGGTAATATGGGGTTCATTATACTATTTGGAAGGCAATCGGGCCCATTATATAGAAGGCAATGTGGGACCCATTATACTACATGGAAGGCATTGTGGGGCCCATTATAATATATGGAAGGCAATGTGTGGCTCTTTATACTATATTGAAGGTAATGTGGGGTTCATTATACTATTTGGAAGGCAATCAGGGACCCATTATATTATGTGGAAGGCATTGTGGGGCTCATTACACTACATGAAAGGCAATATGGAGCCCCTAATATTATATGTAGGGGAATGTGGTGCTCATTATATCATATGGAAAGCAATGTGTGGACATTATTCTACTTGGAAGCCAATGTGTGGCCCATTATACTATACAGTATTGCAGGTAATATGGGGTTCATTATACTATTTGGAAGGCAATCAGGGACCCATTATATTATGTGGAAGGCATTGTGGGGCTCATTACACTACATGAAAGGCAATATGGAGCCCCTAATATTATATGTAAGGAAATGTGGTGCTCATTATATCATATGGAAAGCAATGTGTGGACATTATTCTACTTGGAAGACAATGTGTGGCCCATTATACTATACAGTATTGCAGGTAATATGGGGTTCATTATACTATTTGGAAGGCAATCGGGCCCATTATATAGAAGGCAATGTGGGACCCATTATACTACATGGAAGGCATTGTGGGGCCCATTATAATATATGGAAGGCAATGTGTGGCTCTTTATACTATATTGAAGGTAATGTGGGGTTCATTATACTATTTGGAAGGCAATCAGGGACCCATTATATTATGTGGAAGGCATTGTGGGGCTCATTACACTACATGGAAGGCAATGTGGGGCCATTATATTATATGGAAAGGAATGTTGGTCCATTATACTATATGGCACATTTTTTAGGAAAACTACAAAGACTTAAAAACAAAAAATCGTGACAAATTCCCTTTAAACAAAATAAAATTCACAGTTACAGAATGGTCTGCGGGTAAATTGTGGAGGGAACAGATCTGTGGGATGTAAAACTGAACATAGGGTTAAGATCTGAGCCTATTTGTTTCTGTAGGAGACAACAGCAAAGTCATTAATTACTACAGGGACAAACCATCCGCCAGAATAATAATAGAGAGGGACTCACCACATGCCCTTGGTAACTTATGGTGAAGAACAGGGAACAGCACAGAAACAACATTAAACTCTTCATTGTCTCTAGGGAGAATCTCAGCACCAAGATACGTCTAATGTGATACAGGCTCCTAGTGGGCGGAACCTCCTAGGTATGATGATATCACAAGGCCTTCAGAGGCATCATCACCCACAACATTCCATCACAGGACATCTCCCAGCATCAACAATAACAGTCTGTTGCCCATAGCAACCATTCAAGTATATATAAGGCAATGTGGGGCCCATTATACTGTATTGAAGGCAATGTGGAATCCATTATACTATTTGGAAAGCAATTAGGGGCTCATTACACTACATGAAAGGCAATATGGAGCCCCTAATATTATATGTAAGGAAATGTGGTGCTCATTATATCATATGGAAGGCAATGTGTGGACATTATTCTACTTGGAAGGCAATGTGTGGCCCATTATACTACATGGAAGGCATTGTGGGGCCCATTATATAATATGGAAGGCAATGTGTGGCCCATTATATTATATGGAAGGCAATGTGTGGCTCTTTATACTATATTGAAGGTAATGTGGGGTTCATTATACTATTTGGAAGGCAATCAGGGGCCCATTATATTATATGGAAGGCAATGTGGGGCTCATTACACTACATGGAACGCAATGTGGGTCCATTATATTATATGGAAAGGAATGTTGGTCCATTATACTATATGGAAGCCAATGTGGGGCCTATTATAGTATACTAGATGGTGGCCCGATTCTAAAGAATCGGGTAGTCTAGAATCTATATAGAGTTTATTTAGTAATAGGGGAGTGCTGTGAAATTAATTGTGTGTATACAGGCGGCTCAGTGGTTAGCAGAGTATACGGTGGCTCAGTGGTCAGCAGTGAGTGCGGTGGCTCAGTGGTTAGCAGTGAGTGCAGTGGCTCAGTGGTCAGCAGTGAGTGGGGTGGCTCAGTGGTCAGCAGTGAGTGGGCTGGCTCAGTGGTCAGCAGTGAGTGGGCTGGCTCAATGGTCAGCAGTGAGTGGGGTGGCTCAGTGGTCAGCAGTGAGTGGGGTGGCTCAGTGGTCAGCAGTGAGTGGGGTGGCTCAGTGGTCAGCAGTGAGTGGGGTGGCTCAGTGGTCAGCAGTGAGTGGGGTGGGTCAGTGGTCAGCAGTGAGTGGGGTGGCTCAGTGGTCAGCAGTGAGTGCGGTGGCTCAGTGGTCAGCAGAGAGTGCGGTGGCTCAGTGGTCAGCAGAGAGTGCGTTGGCTCAGTGGTCAGCAGAAAGTGCGGTGGCTCAGTGGTCAGCAGTGAGTGCAGCACAGGCTGGAGGGGGCAGAGGCTGGAGGGGGCAGAGGAGGGAGGAGGCAGAGGACGGAGGAGGCAGAGGACGGAGGAGGCAGAAACTGGAGGGGTTAGAGGAGGGAGGGGTCAGAGGAGGGAGGGGGTGGAGGCTGGGGGGGCAGAGGAGAGCGGAGGCTGGGGGGCAGAGGAGAGCGGAGGCTGGGGGGGCAGAGGAGAACGGAGGCTGGAGGGCTGAACACTCACTGGGCTGTCGGCGGTTCCGGAGGCCGGCCCCGGAGTGCGGGTGGGGCTAGCTCCGTGATGGAGGAGAGTCACCGGGTGTGTGGAGAGAGCGGCAGGACTGGGAGCGGTGGCGGCGGAGGCCGCACACTGGAGTGTGGGCCGGTCCGGGCCGGTTCCCGCATGTTGGTGGGCGCACACCAGGCTGTGTGCGGAGCCAGTGGCGGGATGGCGGTCCCTGATGGAGAGTGGGCGGTGAGCTGCAGGGCTGTGGGCCGGATGTGGGTGGGCGCAGACGTGGCTCTGTGCAGGGACGGTGGCGGGATAAGGGGGAGTGGTGGCGCTTTAGCGCCCACCGCGAGGCGCTGTGCCATTTTGACAGTGGCTCACGGTGAGCACTATGCGCTCACCGCTCGTGAGTCTGGTACTTCCGGTTCCGGTCTTTGACACAGGGCGCAGGCCATCACGGAAGTTGAGCGGATTGGCAGGAAGTGGCCTTCGGGTTTTATATATAAGATATATATATAGCAGTACGATGGTATATGGTGGTAATTAGAGCACATGTATAGCAGCACTATGGTATATGGCGGTACATTACAGTACATGTATAGCAGCACTATAGTATATGGCGGTAGATTATAGTAAATGTATAGCAGCACTATAGTATATGGCGGTACATTACAGTACATGTATAGCAGCACTATGGTATATGGCTGTACATTATAGCACATGTATAGCAGCACTATGGTATATGGCAATACTGCGGTGACCGCGGTCCCCCACTCCTCCTGGCCCCCGGTCGTCCACAGTAAAAATAAAAAAATCCTCAGTGAGGATACTCACCTGTCCGGCGGCTCGCTCCACCTCCGCCTTGTAGGTCCTACAGGCCTTTAGGACCTGTAGTTGCCTGGGCAAGCGATCAGCTGAGGAGGGGAGGGGGGGCAGGATTGTGTTGGGGGGCAGAATGGAGCGAGTGGGGCAGGATGGAGCGAGCGGGTCAGGATGTAGCGGGAAGGGGGGACAGGATGGAGACGGCAGGGCAGGATGGAGACGGCAGGGCAGGATGGTGGTGGGGGAGGGGGGAGGATGTAGGCGGCGGGGCAGGATGTTGGCGGGGGGTGAGAATGGTGATGGGGGTGCGGGATGGAGTCGGGGGGCAGGATGGTGTTGGGGGTGTCAGGATGGTGTTGGGGGTGTCAGGATGGTGTTGGGGGTGGCAGGATGGATAGGGGGTGGCAGGATGGATAGGGGGTGGCAGGATGGATAGGGGGTGGCAGGATGGATAGGGGGGCAGGATGGATAGGGGGGGCAGGATGGATAGGGGGTGCAAGATGGATAGGGGGTGCAGGATGGATAGGGGGGGCAGGATGGATAGGGGGGGCAGGATGGATAGGGGGGGCAGGATGGAGGCGCTCCTCCTGACCCGCTCCGCGCGGCAGCCGTCCCTCTGGGCCTCCAGTCTCTGTGGCCCGCGCGCGCCCCCCTCCCTCCCTCTGGGGATGCACACCCCCCGCCCCCGCTCCTTCATGGTGATAATAAAAATAAAAAAAACCTCAGTGAGGATACTTACCCTGCAGCGGCTCGCTCCACCCGTCTTGTAGGTGGCAGGACAGGACCTGTCGTTGGCTGGGAAACCGATCTGCTGGGGGTGAGTGGGCAAAGCGGGGTCAGTGGGCAGAGTGGGGGATGAGTGGGAAGAGCAGGCGTTAGTGGGCAGTCATTGGGCAGAGCAGGGGTGAGTGGGCATAATCAGTAGTCAGAGCAGGGTCAGTAGGCAGAGCTGGGGTCTGTGGGCAGAGCTGGGGTCAGTGGGCATGGTCAGTAGCCAGAGGGGGGGGTAAGTAGGCAGAGCAGGGTCAGTGGGCAGAGTGGTGGGTGAATGGGCAGAGCAGGGTCAGTGAGCAGGATTGGGGCGTCAGTGGTCAGAGCAGGGTAATAGCGGGGGTCAGTGGTCAGAGCAGGGGTTAGTGGGCAGAGTGATTGGGCAGAGCAGGGGTCAGTGGGCACAGTCAGTAGGCACAGCAGGGGTTAGTGGGAAAAATCAGTGGGCAGAGCAGGGGTGAGTGGGCAGAGCAGGGGTGAGTGGGCACAGTCAGAGAGCAGAGCAGGGGTCAGCGGGCAGAGCGGGGGTGAGTGGGCAGAGCAGGGTTTAGTGGGCATAGCAAGGGTTATTGGGCACAGTCAGTGGGCAGAGCAGGGGTCAGTGGGCAGAGTGAGTGGGCAGAGAAGGGTCAGTGGGTAGAGCATGGGTGAGTGGGCACGGTCAGTTGGCAGAGCAGGGGTCAGTGGGCATGGTGAAAGGGCAGAGCGGGGGGTGAGTGAACAGAGGGTGGTCAGTGGGCAGGGTGAGTGGTAAAAGCAGGGGCGAGTGGGCAGAGCGGGGGTGAGTGGGCAGAGCGGGAGTAAATGAGCAGAGCAGGGTCAGTAGGCAGTGTGAGGGGTCAGTGGGCAAAGCATGGTCAGTGGGCAGTGTGAGGGGTAAGTGGGCATAGCATGTTCAGTGGGCAGTGTGAGGCGTGAGTGGGCAGTGTGAGGGGTCAGTGGGCAGTGTGAGGGGTCAGTGGGCAGAGCAGGGGCAGTGTGAGGGGTGAGAGGGCAGAGCAGGGTCAGTGGGGCATGTGAGGGGTCAGTGGGCAGAGCAGGGTGAGTGGGCAGTGTGAGTGGTCAGTGAGCAGAGCAGGGTCAGTGGGGCATGTGAGGGGTCAGTGGGCAGAGCAGGGTGAGTGGGCAGTGTGAGTGGTCAGTGAGCAGAGCAGGGTCAGTGGGCAGTGAGGGGTGAGTGGGCAGAGCAGGATGAGTGGCCAGTGTGAGGGGTCAATGGGCCGAGCAGGGTGAGTGGGCAGAGCATGGTCAGTGGGCATAGTGGGGGTGAGTGGGCAGAGAGGGGGTGAGTGGGCAGAGAGTGGGGGTGAGTGGGCAGAGCAGGGTGAGTGGGCAGAGTGGGTGAGTGGGCAGAGTTTGGGGGTGAGTGGGCAGAGTAGGGGTCAGTGGGCAGAGCAGGGTCAGGGGCAGAGAGAGGGTCAGTGTGCAGAGTGGGGGTGAGGGGGCAGAGAGCGGTTCAGGGGGAAGAGTAGGGGGGTGAGTGGGCAGAGTTTGGGGGTGAGTGGTCAGAGTGGGGGTCAGTGGTCAGAGTGGGGGTCAGTGGTCAGAGTGGGGGTCAGTGGGCAGAGCAGGGACAGAGTGGGGGTCAGTGTGCAGAGTGGGGGTGAGGGGGGCAGGAGAGGGGGTGAGGGGGCAGAGTTGGGGGGTGAGTGGGCAGAGTTGGGGGGTGAGTGGGCAGAGTGAGGGTCAGTGGTCAGAGTGGGGGTGAGTGGGCAGGGTCAGGGGCAGAGTGTGGGTCAGTGGTCAGAGTGGGGGTGGGTGGGCAGAGCAGGGGCAGAGTGGGGGTCAGTGGTCAGAGTGGGGGTGGGTGGGCAGAGCAGGGTCAGAGTGGGGGTCAGTGGTCAGAGTGGGGGTGGGGGTGGGTGGGCAGAGCAGGGTCAGGGTCAGAGTGGGGGTCAGTGGGCAGATCGTGGGTCAGTGTGCAGCGCAGGGGGATGAATAGGCAGAGGAGGTTAGATCGGGACAGGACCTTTGATGACGTCACGGTCATGTGATCTGTGACTCCACCCATCATCGTGACGTCATCAAAGGTCCTCAAGCAGGATGAAAGATCGCAGCTGGCTGGAGGGAGCTGTGGTAAGAGGGGGGGGGGGGTGACCGGACAGTGGAGGGGGGTCTGTGCTGAGAGGCGGGGGGTGACCGGAGAGTGGAGGGGGGCGATCGGGGAGCGGAGGGGCAGTGGTGATAGGCTGGGGGTGACCGGACAGTGGAGGGCGGCTATGGTGACAGGCAGGGGGCTGATGGGGCAGCGGGGGGAAGGCAGTGGAGGGGGGCTATGGTGACAGGCAGGGGGCTGATGGGGCAGCGGGGGGAAGGCAGTGGAGGATGGCTATGGTGACAGGCAGGGGGGTGATGGGGCAGCGGGGGCTGTGGGCCGGATGTGGATGGGCGCACACGGGGCTGTGTGCAGGGCCGGTGGCGGGATAACGGCGAGTGGTGGCGCTTTAGCGCCCACTGCGAGGCGCTGTGCCATTTTGACAGCGGCTCGCGGTGAGCGCTACGCGCTCACCGCTCGTGGGTCTGCTACTTCCGATTCCGGTCTTTGACACAGGGCGCAGGCCGTCACGGAAGTTGAGCGGATAGACCGGAAGTGGCCTTCGGGTTTTATATATAAGATGAAAAACAGTCTCTGTTGCCCATAGCATCCATTCAAGAATTTTCTTTTATGAATTGTTTCACAATTTCACTTTATACTTTTCTAAACACATATTTTAGGAAAACTACAAAGACTTAAAAACAAAAAATTGTGACAAATTCCCTTTAAACAAAATAAAATTCACAGTTACAGAATGGTCTGCGGGTAAATTGTGGAGGGAACAGATCTGTGGGATGGAAAACTGAACATAGGGTTAAGATCTGAGCCTATTTGTTTCTGTAGGAGACAACAGCAAAGTCATTAATTATTACAGGGACAAACCATCCGCCATTATAATATTAGAGCGGGACTCACCGCAGACCTTGGTAACCTATGGTGAAGAACAGGGAACAGCACAGACACAACATGAAAATCTTCATTGTTTCTAGGGAGAATCTCAGCACCAAGATACGGCTAATGTGATACAGGCTCCTAGTGGGCGGAACCTCCTAGGTATGATGATATCACAAGACCTTCAGAGGCATCATCACCCACAACATTCCATCACAGGACATCTCCCAGCAACTACATTAACAGTCTGTTGCCCATAGCAACCATTCAAGCATATATAAGGCAATGTGGGGCCCATTATACTGTATTGAAGGCAATGTGGAATCCATTATACTATTTGGAAAGCAATTAGGGGCCCATTACACTACATGAAAGGCAATATGGAGCCCCTAATATTATATGTAAGGGAATGTGGTGCTCATTATATCATATGGAAAGCAATGTGTGGACATTATTCTACTTGGAAGCCAATGTGTGGCCCATTATACTATACAGTATTGCAGGTAATATGGGGTTCATTATACTATTTGGAAGGCAATCGGGCCCATTATATAGAAGGCAATGTGGGACCCATTATACTACATGGAAGGCATTGTGGGGCCCATTATAATATATGGAAGGCAATGTGTGGCTCTTTATACTATATTGAAGGTAATGTGGGGTTCATTATACTATTTGGAAGGCAATCAGGGACCCATTATATTATGTGGAAGGCATTGTGGGGCTCATTACACTACATGAAAGGCAATATGGAGCCCCTAATATTATATGTAAGGGAATGTGGTGCTCATTATATCATATGGAAAGCAATGTGTGGACATTATTCTTCTTGGAAGGCAATGTGTGGCCCATTATACTATACAGTATTGCAGGTAATATGGGGTTCATTATACTATTTGGAAGGCAATCGGGCCCATTATATAGAAGGCAATGTGGGACCCATTATACTACATGGAAGGCATTGTGGGGCCCATTATAATATATGGAAGGCAATGTGTGGCTCTTTATACTATATTGAAGGTAATGTGGGGTTCATTATACTATTTGGAAGGCAATCAGGGACCCATTATATTATGTGGAAGGCATTGTGGGGCTCATTACACTACATGGAAGGCAATGTGGGGCCATTATATTATATGGAAAGGAATGTTGGTCCATTATACTATATGGCACATTTCTTAGGAAAACTACAAAGACTTAAAAACAAAAAATCGTGCCAAATTCCATTTAAACAAAATAAAATTCACAGTTACAGAATGGTCTGCGGGTAAATTGTGGAGGGAACAGATCTGTGGGATGTAAAACTGAACATAGGGTTAAGATCTGAGCCTATTTGTTTCTGTAGGAGACAACAGCAAAGTCATTAATTATTACAGGGACAAACCATCCGCCAGAATAATAATAGAGAGGGACTCACCGCAGCCCTTGGTAACTTATGGTGAAGAACAGGGAACAGCACAGAAACAACATTAAACTCTTCATTGTCTCTAGGGAGAATCTCAGCACCAAGATACGTCTAATGTGATACAGGCTCCTAGTGGGCGGAACCTCCTAGGTATGATGATATCACAAGACCTTCAGAGGCATCATCACCCACAACATTCCATCACAGGACATCTCCCAGCAACTACATTAACAGTCTGTTGCCCATAGCAACCATTCAAGTATATATAAGGCAATGTGGGGCCCATTATACTGTATTGAAGGCAATGTGGAATCCATTATACTATTTGGAAAGCAATTAGGGGCTCATTACACTACATGAAAGGCATAATGGAGCCCCTAATATTATATGTAAGGGAATGTGGTGCTCATTATATCATATGGAAGGCAATGTGTGGACATTATTCTACTTGGAAGGCAATGTGTGGCCCATTATACTACATGGAAGGCATTGTGGGGCCCATTATATAATATGGAAGGCAATGTGTGGCCCATTATATTATATGGAAGGCAATGTGTGGCCCATTATACTACATGGAAGGCAATGTGTGGCCCATTATATTATATGGAAGGCAATGTGTGGCTCTTTATACTATACTAGCTGTGAGCCCGATGCGATTGCATTGGGATTCTAGAATCTGTGTATAGGGCATTGCTCGGGCTGCTGCAACGACTCCCAACGCCCCCTTGGCGGGCATTGCGAGTGAGTCGCGTGGGCGATGCGCGCCCACGAACAAAGCCACGGAGGTAGCGGCGTGTGCGATGGAAGTCGCTACGGCAATTATATAATAGATTATCAGTATTGCATCGGGATTCTAGAATCTGTGTATAGGGCATTGCTCGGGCTGCTGCAACGACTCGCAACGCCCCCTTCGCGGGCATTGCGAGTAAGTGGCGTGGGCGATGCGCGTCCACGAACAAAGCCACAGAGGTAGCGGCGTGTGCGAGGGAAGTCGCTACAGCAATTATATAATAGACTAGCTGTGAGCCCGATGCGATTGCATCGGGATTCTAGAATCTGTGTATAGGGCATTGCTCGGGCTGCTGCAACGACTCCAACGCCCCCTTGGCGGGCATTGCGAGTGAGTCGCGTGGGCGATGCGCGCCCACGAACAAAGCCACGGAAGTAGCGGCGTGTGCGAGGGAAGTCGGTACGGCAATTATATAATAGATTATCAGTATGTAATATATAATTTCCCTAACGCACTTCCGTAAGTTTCGGCGCTGTTTCCGTCGTTGTGGGCGTGGGCGCAGCGCCCACGCGACCTGTGAAGCATTGCCGGCGCCACTGATTCGCAAAGCCGTTGCGAGTCCTTGCAGAATAGGCGCGACTCACTAATTTATACATAATCACATACATAATACTGATAATTCCTATATAATCACATATATATATATAGATGGCGGGCCGATTCGAAAGAATCGGGTAGTCTAGAATCCATATATAGTATATTTACTAATAGTTAGGGGAGTGGGGTGAAATGAATTGTGTGTATACAGGTGGCTCAGTGGTTAGCAGTGAGTGGGGTGGCTCAGTGGTTAGCAGTGAGTGCGGTGGCTCAGTGGTTAGCAGCGAGTGCGGTGGCTCAGTGGTTAGCAGTGAGTGCGGTGGCTCAGTGGTTAGCAGTGAGTGCGGTGAGATTGGTGAGCACAGTGGCGTGGGCAGAGTGCTGAGTGCAGCGCTGTGAGCAGAGTGGTCAGCACACACATACATACATACAGACACACACACACAGACACTTCGCTATAGTTAGCACCGACCCTACGTCTTCCCTGCCGGCTGGATCCTGAGTTAACATGTCGGCGCCCGCGGACGACTGGATCCAATATGGGGTCCGGGAAGTTTGGCGAGACTTATGGGACGCGATATTTGATCGAGTAGTTCGGGGGCGGCGACATGTCGGTGATGCAGGGCCGGTGGTAAGTATAGCGGAGTATGTGTGTGTGTGTATGTGTGCGGAGAAAGTGAGTGAAGTGCGGAGAAAGTGAGGTGTGGTGATGTGGCCCCTGGCCGGGTGCATCACACGGGTTATCAATGCAGGTCTGTGTTCACATGGGCCGGTTTTCCTGATTGTGTGTGGTGTGTGAAACCTGTCCGATGTACAGGGGGTTAACAGCTGAAGGGTTTTCATGAGCTGAGTAAAACAGCTGAGTGTGAGTGCTGAAGATCCGATACATTCATGAGCCTAATGAGCGGCTGAAGCTGTGGGGATGAGTGCTTTGCTGTGCGGAGAAAGTGAGGTGTGGTGATGTGGCCCCTGGCCGGGTGCATCACACGGGTTATCAATGCAGGTCTGTGTTCACATGGGCCGGTTTTCCTGATTGTGTGTGGTGTGTGAAACCTGTCCGATGTACAGGGGGTTAACAGCTGAAGGGTTTTCATGAGCTGAGTAAAACAGCTGAGTGTGAGTGCTGAAGATCCGATACATTCATGAGCCTAATGAGCGGCTGAAGCTGTGGGGATGAGTGCTTTGCTGTGTGGAGAAAGTGAGGTGTGGTGATGTGGCCCCTGGCCGGGTGCATCACACGGGTTATCAATGCAGGTCTGTGTTCACATGGGCCGGTTTTCCTGATTGTGTGTGGTGTGTGAAACCTGTCCGATGTACAGGGGGTTAACAGCTGAAGGGTTTTCATGAGCTGAGTAAAACAGCTGAGTGTGAGTGCTGAAGATCCGATACATTCATGAGCCTAATGAGCGGCTGAAGCTGTGGTGATGAGTGCTTTGCTGTGCGGAGAAAGTGAGGTGTGGTGATGTGGCCCTTGGCCGGGTGCATCACACGGGTTATCAATGCAGGTCTGTGTTCACATGGGCCGGTTTTCCTGATTGTGTGTGGTGTGTGAAACCTGTCCGATGTACAGGGGGTTAACAGCTGAAGGGTTTTCATGAGCTGAGTAAAACAGCTGAGTGTGAGTGCTGAAGATCCGATACATTCATGAGCCTAATGAGCGGCTGAAGCTGTGGGGATGAGTGCTTTGCTGTGCGGAGAAAGTGAGGTGTGGTGATGTGGCCCTTGGCCGGGTGCATCACACGGGTTATCAATGCAGGTCTGTGTTCAAATGGGCCGGTTTTCCTGATTGTGTGTGGTGTGTGAAACCTGTCCGATGTACAGGGGGTTAACAGCTGAAGGGTTTTCATGAGCTGAGTAAAACAGCTGAGTGTGAGTGCTGAAGATTCGATACATTCATGAGCCTAATGAGCGGCTGAAGCTGTGAGGATGAGTGCTTTGCTGTGCGGAGAAAGTGAGGTGTGGTGATGTGGCCCCTGGCCGTGTGCATTACACGGGTTATCAATGCAGGTCTGTGTTCACATGGGCCGGTTTTCCTGATTGTGTGTGGTGTGTGAAACCTGTCCGATGTACAGGGGGTTAACAGCTGAAGGGTTTTCATGAGCTGAGTAAAACAGCTGAGTGTGAGTGCTGAAGATTCGATACATTCATGAGCCTAATGAGCGGCTGAAGCTGTGAGGATGAGTGCTTTGCTGTGCGGAGAAAGTGAGGTGTGGTGATGTGGCCCCTGGCCGGGTGCATCACACGGGTTATCAATGCAGGTCTGTGTTCACATGGGCCGGTTTTCCTGATTGTGTGTGGTGTGTGAAACCTGTCCGATGTACAGGGGGTTAACAGCTGAAGGGTTTTCATGAGCTGAGTAAAACAGCTGAGTGTGAGTGCTGAAGATCCGATACATTCATGAGCCCAATGAGCGGCTGAAGCTGTGGGGATGAGTGCTTTGCTGTGCGAAGAAAGTGAGGTGTGGTGATGTGGCCCCTGGCCGGGTGCATCACACGGGTTATCAATGCAGGTCTGTGTTGACATGGGCCGGTTTTCCTGATTGTGTGTGGTGTGTGAAACCTGTCCGATGTACAGGGGGTTAACAGCTGAAGGGTTTTCATGAGCTGAGTAAAACAGCTGAGTGTGAGTGCTGAAGATCCGATACATTCATGAGCCTAATGAGCGGCTGAAGCTGTGGGGATGAGTGCTTTGCTGTGCGGAGAAAGTGAGGTGTGGTGATGTGGCCCTTGGCCGGGTGCATCACACGGGTTATCAATGCACGTCTGTGTTCACATGGGCTGGTTTTCCTGATTGTGTGTGGTGTGTGAAACCTGTCCGATGTACAGGGGGTTAACAGCTGAAGGGTTTTCATGAGCTGAGTAAAACAGCTGAGTGTGAGTGCTGAAGATCCGATACATTCATGAGCCTAATGAGCGGCTGCAGCTGTGGTGATGAGTGTTTTGCTGTGCGGAGAAAGTGAGGTGTGGTGATGTGGCCCTTAGCCGGGTGCATCACACGGGTTATCAATGCAGGTCTGTGTTGACATGGGCCGGTTTTCCTGATTGTGTGTGGTGTGTGAAACCTGTCCGATGTACAGGGGGTTAACAGCTGAAGGGTTTTCATGAGCTGAGTAAAACAGCTGAGTGTGAGTGCTGAAGATCCGATACATTCATGAGCCTAATGAGCGGCTGAAGCTGTGGGGATGAGTGCTTTGCTGTGCGGAGAAAGTGAGGTGTGGTGATGTGGCCCCTGGCCGGGTGCATCACACGGGTTATCAATGCAGGTCTGTGTTCACATGGGCCGGTTTTCCTGATTGTGTGTGGTGTGTGAAACCTGTCCGATGTACAGGGGGTTAACAGCTGAAGGGTTTTCATGAGCTGAGTAAAACAGCTGAGTGTGAGTGCTGAAGATCCGATACATTCATGAGCCTAATGAGCGGCTGAAGCTGTGGGGATGAGTGCTTTGCTGTGCGGAGAAAGTGAGGTGTGGTGATGTGGCCCTGGCCGGGTGCATCACACAGGTTATCAATGCCAGTCTGTGTTCACATGGGCCGGTTTTTCCTGATTGTGTGTGGTGTGGGAAACCTGTCCGATGTACAGGGGGTTAACAGCTGAAGGGTTTTCATGAGCTGAGTAAAACAGCTGAGTGTGAGTGCTGAAGATCCGATACATTCATGAGCCTAATGAGCGGCTGAAGCTGTGGGGATGAGTGCTTTGCTGTGCGGAGAAAGTGAGGTGTGGTGATGTGGCCCCTGGCCGGGTGCATCACACGGGTTATCAATGCAGGTCTGTGTTCACATGGGCCGGTTTTCCTGATTGTGTGTGGTGTGTGAAACCTGTCCGATGTACAGGGGGTTAACAACTGAAGGGTTTTCATGAGCTGAGTAAAACAGCTGAGTGTGAGTGCTGAAGATCCGATACATTCATGAGCCTAATGAGCGGCTGAAGCTGTGGGGATGAGTGCTTTGCTATGCGGAGAAAGTGAGGTTTGGTGATGTGGCCCCTGGCCGGGTGCATCACACGGGTTATCAATGCAGGTCTGTGTTCACATGGGCCGGTTTTCCTGATTGTGTGTGGTGTGTGAAACCTGTCCGATGTACAGGGGGTTAACAGCTGAAGGGTTTTCATGAGCTGAGTAAAACAGCTGAGTGTGAGTGCTGAAGATCCGATACATTCATGAGCCTAATGAGCGGCTGAAGCTGTGGGGATGAGTGCTTTGCTGTGCGGAGAAAGTGAGGTGTGGTGATGTGGCCCCTGGCCGGGTGCATCACACAGGTTATCAATGCCAGTCTGTGTTCACATGGGCCGGTTTTTCCTGATTGTGTGTGGTGTGGGAAACCTGTCCGATGTACAGGGGGTTAACAGCTGAAGGGTTTTCATGAGCTGAGTAAAACAGCTGAGTGTGAGTGCTGAAGATCCGATACATTCATGAGCCTAATGAGCGGCTGAAGCTGTGGGGATGAGTGCTTTGCTGTGCGGAGAAAGTGAGGTGTGGTGATGTGGCCCCTGGCCGGGTGCATCACACGGGTTATCAATGCAGGTCTGTGTTCACATGGGCCGGTTTTCCTGATTGTGTGTGGTGTGGTGAAACCTGTCCGATGTACAGGGGGTTAACAACTGAAGGGTTTTCATGAGCTGAGTAAAACAGCTGAGTGTGAGTGCTGAAGATCCGATACATTCATGAGCCTAATGAGCGGCTGAAGCTGTGGGGATGAGTGCTTTGCTATGCGGAGAAAGTGAGGTTTGGTGATGTGGCCCCTGGCCGGGTGCATCACACGGGTTATCAATGCAGGTCTGTGTTCACATGGGCCGGTTTTCCTGATTGTGTGTGGTGTGAAACCTGTCCGATGTACAGGGGGTTAACAGCTGAAGGGTTTTCATGAGCTGAGTAAAACAGCTGAGTGTGAGTGCTGAAGATCCGATACATTCATGAGCCTAATGAGCGGCTGCAGCTGTGGGGATGAGTGCTTTGCTGTGCGGAGAAAGTGAGGTGTGGTGATGTGGCCCCTGGCCGGGTGCATCACACGGGTTATCAATGCAGGTCTGTGTTGACATGGGCCGGTTTTCCTGATTGTGTGTGGTGTGTGAAACCTGTCCGATGTACAGGGGGTTAACAGCTGAAGGGTTTTCATGAGCTGAGTAAAACAGCTGAGTGTGAGTGCTGAAGATCCGATACATTCATGAGCCTAATGAGCGGCTGAAGCTGTGGGGATGAGTGCTTTGCTGTGCGGAGAAAGTGAGGTGTGGTGATGTGGCCCCTGGCCGGGTGCATCACACGGGTTATCAATGCAGGTCTGTGTTGACATGGGCCGGTTTTCCTGATTGTGTGTGGTGTGTGAAACCTGTCCGATGTACAGGGGGTTAACAGCTGAAGGGTTTTCATGAGCTGAGTAAAACAGCTGAGTGTGAGTGCTGAAGATCCGATACATTCATGAGCCTAATGAGCGGCTGAACCTGTGGGGATGAGTGCTTTGCTGGGCTAAACCTGAATGGTGCACAGGGGGTTAATCACATCTCAGGTCTGTGTGTGAGTAAAGATGTGCTGATTGACTCACTGGGTTGCAGCTGTGAGTGAGCAGGCTGGATAGGAACCTGCCAGGTGTCTGAGTGAGGAGAGGACGATGAGATTCAGAAGTCCAGAGCACTGCCATGTGAGGAGGTGCTGGAAGTGAACCGTCCCCAGTGGGTAAGTGATGGGAGCCTGCCAGCTCCATGCTAGTGCACCTGATGTGTGCATGGCAGCCAGTGTCCAAGGGCCAGGCGGTCAGATGTGCGGTGTGAGAGAGCGAGTACGGCTCCAGGGCCAGGTGGTCACAGCTGACTTTGGGACTGACTGTATTCTTGTTACTATGTGATGTCTTATGTAAAAATGCCATGTGTGAAGACGGTGGTGGTGGTGGGGGGTCTGCTCGATTACTGCTCGCAATGCCCGCTTTCCGGGCATTGCTTCGCGTGCCCGGACAGAGTCCTGGAGAAAGTTCCGAGCTACGCGAACACGAAGTAGCGCCGGTCAGACGGAAGTCAGCTACGGCAATTATATAATAGATGCTCCCAATAAATGTTTAACACATTTACACACATTAACATAGGGCACAAGCCCTGATTCTGAGGTGTCACTAACATGAAATGACACATGCAGTACAAAAACCTGCACCTTCATGCATTGTGCACATGACATTTTTTGGCTCATATTTTGTCTTAAGGCGCAGATTTTGGTCTCCAAAAGATGCCCCACTATTCAACTGTGCAAACGGGCCCTAACAATGGTTTATTGATGTCTACATTGGATTTGTATAAAGGAACTAGTAATTTACATGGTGAAATGGAAAAAAGACATTTGCAGACAGATCACTGTATGTTGGAGAGTAAGTAAAAACTAGAAGAGGTGTCAAACCTGAGACAAAGGTGAAAAGATTAAAAGAGTTGTGTTTTTTTAAAAGTAAGTAAGCATGGTGATTAGTTGGTCCGGCTTCTCTGTGACTCCCGGTTATCAGCTGTTAGGCCATGTTCCCACTTAGCATAAACACTTTGCTTTTTCTGATTCAGTTTTAGTGCAGAAAATTGTACCAATTTTAGGGTTTAAACACATCTTGGAATTATGCAGTTTTATATATAAACCTCTATGGGGTGCCTGCAGAAAATGCTTGGAAAAACACAAGTGTGTTTTTTTGTATAAATTCCCAGTGTTCCTGCACTGTTTAGAAGAATTTCCAGTTTATCAAGGAGTGCTTCCAGATGGTTCATTAATTACTCCGATTATTTCAAGGAAATTCCGATTTATTATACATACAAAACACAACGCGTTTCGGCTATACATAAAATTAGCCTTCATCAGGTAAATTCATATATATCTTAACAAGACACATTTATATAGGGGAAAAAGAAAAAAAAAAGTTTTCAACCCTTCAATCAATTACACTGGTCAACAGCATTTTTGGTGCCAAAGATATTTCATTGAATTTAGGGTAACTTTGGGGTGCTGATTCTGAATATGTCATCAGTTTTGCCAGATTGGCTCAAGTTTTTGAGATTTTTCGTAAAATGTGTAACAAAAAAGACGTTTTTTGCTACTTTTTTAACGAACTCTGTTATGTTTCTTCTATGTTTTGTCAGTGTATATTCACCACAAATGTAACAGAATGAGTCTGGATCGTTAAGACAACTTCTTCTTGATGAGTTCATGCTTTTCACTGGACAACAGAAAACAACATAAAGTTAGTGCAAAAAATCAAGCTATGAACAAACTTTTAGAACACTAATTAACACAAAACTATATTGAGAACTGCTCAGTTCAAGTACTAATCCAAAGAAATTAATGAGATGATGCGTCGCATTTACGAACAAGTGCTATAAATAAGATACCAAAAATCTCAAAAACTTGAGCCAATCTGGCAAAACTGATAGCATATTCAGAATCAGCACCCCAAAAATACCCCAAATTCATTAAAATATTTTGGGCACCAGAAAAAAAAATTTTTTTTGTTGACCTGTGTTATCATCAAATGAAAACACATGCTCACCTCTCCAAAGTGTTGGGAGGCTAAGGGTATGTGCACATCTGACGTTTGTGCATCTCTGCAGTCCGTCCAAAAACCTGGTTTTTTTTAGCAGAAACTGAGTTTTCTGTGCTCAGCAGTGTCCCTCGTTTTTTGCTCGTTTTCCGCCCGGTTTTACAGCGTTTTTCTCGGCGGTTTTGAAAACTGAGTTTTTTGTGCACTTGATCAGCTGAAACCGCTGGAAAAAACGGTGGAAAGAAGTCACTTGCTCTATTTTTGGAAAACCGGTGGAAAAACTCAGTTTTGACTGAGAAAACTCAGTTTTGACTGAAAACGACCAGAAGAAAACCGTTCTAGTGAAGACAGAGTTTTCTAAAATCCATTGACTAACATGTTAATCCAACCGGAGGATAGGATTAACATAAATTAACATAAAACTGAGCGGAAAACGCCGACGGAAAACGTCCAAAAGCAGCCCACAAAACGACTGATGTGCACATACCCTAACTGTAGTGTTCCTGCACTAAAATTTGCATTCAGCAAAGCTGCATCAACTCTGCACCAAATATGTGTAAAAAAAACCACACAAAATGGATTGCTGCTGGATTCGTTTTAGGCTGGCTTCACACCACGTTTTTTTTTAAGATCCAGGGCTGTCCGGTGTAAACCAGACAGCCCCGGACTGGTTTTTGGCCCCATATCAGCCTATGGGGCCGGATGGAGCCGGATGGATGGAGCCAGATGGCAGCTCTCTGCCATCCGGTTTCATCACTCCGGGACAATCCGGGAGAATACGGATTATTCTCTCAGACACAAAAATGATGCTTGCATCATTTTTTTGTCCGGGGAGAAAAATCTCCCCAATTTGCTGGATCCCGGATTCGGCTGGATTCTCCCGGATCCCAGATTCGGCCGGATTCTCCCGGATCCGGGGCAATCCAGCTCTCCCTAACATGGGAGCCTATGGGGCCGGTTTGCCCGGACTGGGAGGATCCGGGAACCGGACACTGGCGGATGCACGCCGCTGTACTTTCAGGACCGCGGCTAGCTCCATGCTAGCCGTGGTCTTGAAAAATCAGTAATTGCGGCTGCAATTAGTAGCATTCGGCTGCACACAGGACCGGAGGGTACATTTGGCCCTCCAGTTCTGTGTGCTGATCCGGTGCGGGGCTGTCAGGGTCATCCTGGACAGCTACGGACCGGATCACAACGTGGTGTGAAGCCAGCCTTAACGGATCATTACGGGAAATGTGAATTTAGACTAAATATCAATCCACACATTGACTAGTTCAATAAGGCTGTTAAGATGGCATTTTTATCACACAGACTGAGTGAAAGCAGCAATCACTTTCTTCTTCTGAGTATCTGACGAGACTCATCCATTCAAGTCTGTGGTTGTGCAAAATAAAATCAGATCTCATACAGAAGATGAAAGCTGCATCTGATTTTTACGAATATATTTCCCAGAAAACTATATTTGATCTTGTACATTTTAAAACGTTTATGTATAGAAACGGATGTCATAGACATTAAAAGTGGAGACACTGATTGTACACGAATATTATCTGAGGTCTGTCTATGCGCGGTAGATGACAACTATAGTACATAGCAGATATCTTTGCTTAACAGCAGCATCCATAGCAGAGTGCCGATTGCAACTGTTAACCATTTAAATTATTATTATTTATTATTATAGCGCCATTAATTGCATGGCGCTTTACATGTGGAAGGGTATACAAAGACAAGTACAAGGTATGTGGCGCCCACTGGGATGGGGTACTCGGTACCGGACCGGGTCGCTGCTGGGGATGTCCCGGTGGTCCTAGTCCGGACCGTGTCCCGGGTTCTCACAACTAAAAGGGGGTATTTACAAGGGATTAAGTTTGTTGTGACGCCACCCACGGTTTGAGGTCAATGATGGGACCACCGCTGCAGCACTAATCTGCCAGGAGGATGGATGAATGGGCTGCAGCCAGATGGATGAGCCCGCCACGGGTCGGGCTGCTCCTGACAGTATAAAAGGTATTTTATACAATTCAGGGTACCTGGAATCAAACACGGACACACAGGCAGGGTTCACCGGGTTTACTTGTTAGCTTCTTCATAAACAATGCACAGCAGTTCTTAATACAAGTCACAGTCAATTCACTCCGGTAACTCTGAACCCTGCAGCCAGGCTGTCCTTCTGAGACCCCTCACTCCTTCTAAGTCCTTCCAGGCTGTTCTCTCCCTCTTTAAGTGTCTCTGGATAGTAAAGCGGCAGCTCGGACCCTTGTGGGTCCTCGTGGTTGCTGCTGTGCTTCCTATCCTTGTTGTTAGGAACTCCAACCTGGAGTTAGAGCTCCCCATCGGTTAATCTTGGAATCTGGTGTAGAATCTCTGTTCCCCTCAGAGCCGACACTCTGGTGTGTGCCTAGTCTGCAGTAATCCTTTCCTGCAAGGCGTTACCAGACTCCTTCTCTCCCGTGTGACTCCAGCTTCAATAGGGGAAAACTACTCTGCCTGTAGTTGGTCGGTGCTGCCGTGTCCCTCAGACCCAGTGCTGCTGGTCCAGTTTCTTTCCTCACACTTTCCTGGGATGCCGGCTATAGACAAGCTTTCTCTCCATGGTTTCTGTAACTTTGTGGATTCTGCGTCTCCATCAAGCCCAACCCCACCGGGACGAGTCTCTGTCTTTCTAATGTCTGCGCTGCTCGGCTCACTCTGGCCTACTAACTCCATCCTCCTCTTTCTCCTGTATTTGTACCTTCTGTCACCTGACCTACATGCGTTCCCACCCACTTTCTTCTAAACCCACCACCCCTTGCCCGCCTAGAGTTCCGGGCTCCGGGTTGGGTGCTGCCTCCTAGTGGTGTGTGGGATGTCCATGAGGGTGTTCAGTGTATAAACCGTCTAACATTCTATCTGGCTGCAGTTCCCTATGTGGCCACCCTGGTCGCAGGGGCGCCACATTCCCCCGGAGTTAAACCGGCGTGTCAGCACGCCGTCCAGCATGGATCCCCTTGAAAAAGGCATTTTTATTTTGCAAACAATAAACATTAAGCAGCATTTTTCTTCCATTTAAGGAGGCACGGGTCTTGTAACGTTACATTAACTATGTAAATTAGTCCACGGTGTTTCTGCTTAGGAGGCCTGAATTCGCTACACCACCCCCAGGCACTTGCTTTCCCTAACTTAGTGTGCATGGGGATTAATCCAGTTCCTCCACCCTTCTGGACACTCTACCGGGTTAAGTGCTAACTTCACATTTTTCACACTATTCTCTAAAACATTACTTTTCCTGTAAAAGTATAAAAGTCTTTCTCATAAAGTGCAAAACTGTCCAAAAAGTGCAAAGCGTTCAAAAGGACAAGTGCTTCAATTGCAGTTCCAAAGCACTCTGCAAGTTCAGTTCAAGTTCTATGCACTGTCTTAAAAGTGCACTTTGGTCTTAAAATCAATTGGTTGCCCAACTATATACAAAGAAGTTCTTATCACATAATTGTCCGTGATATTGATTTTCATTATACATATAAGACAGACAGGGGAAAAGGCTATCATTCATTCAGGATTGGGATGGGGTCATCAAGGATTACATCACATTCACACTTACTGTTCTGGTTGCAGGATCCGGGTCTTCATTCTTGATCCTTCTTTTCCACCTTCCATGGCAATACTTGCGGTGCTCTTTGTCTAGGAAACAATTCCAAGTCTTGCAGGGCCTGTATCAGCAAGTAGCTCTCGGGGGTCTGCGTAGCTGCGTCTCCAGTTACCTTTGCTGCAACAGTCTCTGGTTGATTTAGGGAACCCATGTTAGTAAATGGATCCATGTGAGTTGGTGAATCCGTGTAACTGACTGGATCAGGTTTTGGATCCTCTAGGGCTGGGGGGTTCATCTTCTTCTTGCATCCTTAAGCACAGTCTCTTTACCTTAACCCCATAGGGACCTCTTTCTCTTTGGACAACATTGTAAGAGACCCATTCACCGAGAGTCACTTCCCTGTCCGGGTGATCTGCAGGCAAATATCCTTCTACATCTCGCCTGTTAATGAATATGTCTCTGGACATACCAGGTTCACAGGCGAATGCAAACCCTCTTTCTTCAATGATTTTAACTATCTGCCCTTGGTGTCGTGGGGATCTTCATCATGTCTGGCTACGGCTTTGGCTTCTTTAGTGCGGGCAATAACTATCTGTTTGTGCACTTGCTGTTCAATTCTTTCTTTTTCCTATCGACGGATGCATCGTCCAAGATATTCTTCCCGGGTTATAATTTCTGCTGGTCCCACTGCACTGCCATGGTCTCTTAGAAAGCCCATTAAGTCATCACAGTTCTCATCCTTCTCCCACCAGCAGCGGAGCTGTTCCCCTCTCACCTCTGATGTGGTTGGTGCGGGAATCAAGGGCTCCAGCAGTGGCAACCATCCTTCCGGTAGGGCTCCGAGTGGGTCAGTCTCTCTTACAGCAGGACGTGGTGCAGCTCTGGGAATAGATAAGTCAATCAGGGTCATGGTGCAGCATGTTTTCTCGCTCCCAATGCGACTACAGGAGGCGCCAACCCAGCCGGGTTGCGCAGACAAGGACTGCAGGTTTTGGCTAATGTCTATTCGAATCCGGGTCCTCTGCTCCGCTTGGGCCTGGGTCATCTGTAAGGGCAGCAGCCGCAGCAACCCCTTCCGGTGTCTCGGATCTCCGGACGCTCTCTACCACCTTCTGCCATGCTGCCTCGATCACCGTCGTTTTCTCCCTGGCCCGGTTCCTCCACCAATGCATTCCGTGGGCCCTCTGGGATCACTTCGGGTCTCTCGACTGCAGCTCTCTCCTCTGCGTCTTCTTCTTCCGTCCGCTTGTACTGGGATCGTAATGGCGACTGCTCCGTATCCGTTTTCTTGTCCCGCCTCTTCCAGGTGATGATTTCCTCTTCAGCTCCCGCCATCTTCTCATTGGTAGGCGCACTTGGGGGCGGGGGCTCTTCTTTGGGATTGATGGCTGGCTCCCCCGGAGTTAAGGAGAGCCAGGGCGGGCATTTCTTTTCCCGCTTTGGACTGGGCCGGCCCACGATGGGAGGTCTGGGCACACCTCCCTTGTACATGGCTTCAGGCTTCCATGGCCGCCATTAAGCCCAGATTTTGCGGGAAGAGTCCAGAACATGTTTTTCAGGCACACGGGGTCCGGTTCTTTTGGACCGGGTCCCTCCTGTTCGTGATGCCAGGTTGTGGAGCCCACTGGGATGGGGTACTCGGTACCGGACTGGGTCGCTGCTGGGGAAGTCACGGAGGTCCAGGTCCGGACCATGTCCCAGGTTCTCACAAGTAAAAGGGGGTATTTACAAGGGATTATGTTTGTCGTGACGCCACCCACAGTTTGTGGTCAGTGATGGGACCACCGCTGCAGCACTATGCCAGGAGGATGGATGGGCTGCAGCCAGATGGATGAGCCCGCCGCGGGTCGGGCTGCTCCTGACAGGATAAAAGGTATTTTAAACAGTTCAGGGTACCTGGAATCAAACCCGGACTTTCAGGCAGGGTTCACCGGGTTTACTTGTCAGCTTCTTTATAAACAATGCACAGCAGTTCTTAATACAAGTCACAGTCAATTCACTCCGGAAATCTGAACCCACTGCAGCCAGGCTGTCGTTCTGAGACCTCTCACTCCTTCTAAGTCCTTCCAGGCTGTTCTCTCCCTCTTTAAGTGTCTGCGGATAGTATAGCGGCAGCTCGGGCCCTTGTGTGTCCTCGTGGTTGCTGCTGTGCTTCCTATCCTTGTTGTTAGGAACTCCAACCTGGAGTTAGAGCTCCCCGTCGGTTAATCTGGGAATCTCGTGTAGAATCTCTGGTCCCCTCAGAGCCGACACTCTGGTGTGTGCCTAGTCTACAGTAACCCTTTCCTGCAAGGCGTTACCAGACTCCTTCTCACCCGTGAGACTCCAGCTTCAATAGGGGAATACTACGCCGCCTGTAGTTGGTCGGTGCTGCCATGTCCCTCGGACCCACTGCTGCTGGTCTCTGTCCACACCCCCCTGGGATGCCGGCTATGGACGAGCTTTCTCTCCATGGTTTCTGTGACTCTGTGGATTCTGCGTCTCCCTCAAGCCCAACCCACCGGGATGTGTCTCTGTCTTTCTGGTGTCTGTGCTGCTCAGCTCACTTTGGCCTACTAACTCCTTCCTCCTCTTTCTCCTCTATTTGTACCTTCTGTCACCTGACCTATATGCGTTCCCACCCACTTTCCTCTTAACCGACCACCCCTTGCTTGCCTAGAGTTCCGGGCTCCGGGTTGGGTGCTGCCTCCTAGTGGTGTGTGGGATGTCCGTGAGGGTGTTTAGTGTATAAACCGTCTAACATTCTACCTGGCTGCAGTTCCCTATGTGGCCACCCTGGTCGCAGGGTCGCCACAGGTACATGGACAACATATGGCATACAGGTACAGAAGGAGAGGGGACGCTGTCCGCGAGGGCTCACAATTAGTGATGGGCGAACCCGAACTATAAAGTTCGGGGTTTGTACCGAACACCTGGTGTTCGGGCACAGATCTCGAACACAAACTTTCCTGGGATGCTCGTGTGGCACCCGGGCACCCTGGTTGGGGCACCACTAAACTCTTAGTACACAAATGGAATGTACACAGCAAGCAGAACTCACCACCAACAACACACCTTAAACACCCCTGTTTCACCCCAGGCCTCTAGGGGGAGCCCCACTGGTTACCGTAAGCCATTTCCCCTATAAGTACGGGTCCTGGAGGGAGAAAGAGCAGAGTGTGTGCAGTCACTTTAGGACTGACAACAGCTAGGAGAGCTGACCTGGTACTGGAGCCACACTAGGCCCAGACCAGCACACCCGGAAGAGAGAGAGACCCTTGCAACTGGGGTCATAGGACAGGAGGAAAATACCTCACAGGGACAGAAGAGTTGTCTAAGTCTCCCTGACAATCCGGTTACTGGAACCGAGCTGCAGGAGCCACATTGCCGGCTGCAGAGAAACCAGCACCCCAACCAGGAAGCCTAGCTCCCTGTACACCAGAAGCACCACCAAACGAGAGCCCAGGGAAGGGAAGTCGACTTTCACTACCTTTTACAGTGCCCTCAGTGCAGCAGACTCAGGTGAACCACGTCTCACCAGAACATGCAACTCGGTCAGGCAGGATTTCATATCCACCAGACCCCACTAGAACAGAACATATAAGGAAGGAAGCCTACACCCCTGCTTGCTGTGGAACCTCCAGGAGTGTCTACTTTATCGCCCGGTCTGAGTGTACCTGTTGCCACCAGTAAAGGTACCAAAAGACCCTAGGTGTCCGTGCTTTTCTTCATAACTGTTTTCACCCTTTGCATGCTAAAAACTACTAAGCTGCCGTATTTCATCAAGGACAGCTCCTGGCCCTGGGGACTCCCGCTCATCCTGTGGGGAGCGTCCCATCCAGCTGCCGTACATCCCCGGAGGTCCAAGCAGCGACGGTGCATTCACCGGATTCCCGCAGGTGGCGTCACGATAAGTAAGAATTAACCCCATCTGTTCATCCCCTTTTTGATCTGACCACCGGGCCCCACAGCCAGGGCCGCACCGTCCATTGGACAAGGTGAGCCCTGTCATTCAGGCGGCAGCCGGCAGGGGGAGCGGCAGTGCAGAAGGGGGCGGCGCCTCAATGCAAGCAGCCTTTCCCTGTCATGGCGCGGCCGCTCACCCCGCGCACCGGAGGTAAGCGGCGACCGGGGGAGAGGCACAGAAGGGGCGGCAGGGGCCCCAGGCATCACTAGCACCCAACCCCCCCCCCCCACCCCCCCCGGGACTCACGGCCGCAGCCGGCAATCACGGCCGCGGCTCAGGCGGCAGTGGCGAGCCGGTTATTGTAGAAGGGGCGGCAGCCCAGGCTCCAACAGCACCCCCCCAACCCCCCCCCCCCGTAGTCAGTTCGGCTCAGGCGGCAGTGGGACTCGGTGCACCCCTGCCCACAGCCTCAGGCGCGGAACCATGACGAGGACTGCAATGCCTGAGACATGAGAACACGGCTACGGTGAGTCAGAATTTGGCGATCACGAACAGGATACGAGCAGACCCGTTTCCCAACGGGTATTGTGTGCTATTTAATGACTGTGATTATTTGAACCGCCATTGCTGCGCAGAAGGCGGGAAAAGAAAGGGCGTTACTGTGCAAAGGACGCGAAGATAGGCCCCGCACCACGCTCTGATGAGTTCCACCGAACGCAACAGGAACCGGAAACTCCCGTGGTGCCTTACTCCTCACCACGAGGCCGACAACTTCCGCTGAGACCGAAAGGACTGGCCGCGCTTAACTAAGGGGGAGCGAGGATGAGTGATCCAGATTCCGGCAACACAGTAAACCAACCGGTTGCTCCACCGGGGCCACCAAAAGCACCCCCGGTAGGTCAACCACCCGCCGGCACCATGCCGCAGCAACCCGCCCCGATTATGCCGTTATCTCTGCCGTACGTCCCGAATGCGGCCTGGTTACCAAAGTACAGCGGTAAATCCGGTACCCTGGATATGTTCCGGAGGAAGATATGCCAAGTGCTGGATATGTATGCCATGACCGGTAAGCAAAGAGCTTCAGTTATAATGGGACAGTTAACAGATGTAGCAGAGCTGGAGACCCGACACTGGTCTATAGAAGCTCAGGAGTCTGTGGAGCAGATATTTGCTAAATTAAACCAGGTTTTTGAACATCATACCGAAGCGGAATTAAGACTGTTGTTTTACCATTGCAAACAAGGGGCACAGGAGAGTGTCCTGGACTATTCACTGCGCTTACAGGAAGCACTGATGCAAAAAATAGTAATGGCGGTCTAATTAGGAGCGCTCTAAGGAACAAGCAGACATGTAAGATGTTTTCATAAATGTCAAACCTTTTATTAACTTCTTAGCTCCCCTCACAGCTTCACTACGCGTTTCAACTGCATACAAACAGTCTTCATCAGGTGGTGCCATTTGCGCCCCTTTTCCTTTTTGTTTTACAGGAAGCACTGAGACTGTTAAAACAAGTCGATCCTGATGGTGTTAGAGATGAAAACAAAGCGTTAATTGGACAATTTGTTGTGGGACTTAGACTATCTGATGATAAGAAGCAGGCATGCTAGTGGGCCCTGCAGAACCCTGACGCAGAGTTTGACACCTTAAGAGACTTAACAGTGCGGGGACAGCAGTTCCCTACAGTGCCCGATCTTAACTCACAGCCGCAGTATACCAACACCCCTTCTGTGCCGGCAGCAGCATCTCCAATCCCTACGGTTCAGTCCAGCGCACAGGCCGTGATACCTGACCGGTTTGAACAACTGTGCGCCAATGTGCAGCAGCTAATGAAAGACATGGCCAAGCTCCGAGGTGAAAGAAGACCCAAGACAGAAGCAAGGTCATCGGACAAGATCCAGCTCGCTGACAGCCCCGACGACGTCCCGTGGATGAAGAAGAAAACACCGCCGCCGCGAGGAAGACCCCCAGCTCCCTACACCCCTGATGGGCATCGCATCTGCCAGAAAGGCGACCAAGAAGGACGTACCTACCAATCCGTTCCTTTAAACGAGTAACCCCTGGGCGAGAAGGACCAACCCCAGGAGTAGACTGTCCAGGCCCAACCAACTGGGAGTACAAGTACGTGGGAGACCGTCCGTACTTGTCAATCATCATCGATGGCACTGCTTCCACCGCGTTGATAGACACTGGATCCCAGGTGACAACCATCCCAAGTATCCTTTACAAGCGGTTCTGACCAGATGTTAAGCTGGAACCCCCACACCCTGATATGAACATTGAGGCAACTAATGGTTTGCTAGTTACAGTAGAGGGACAATGGGAAGCTACAGTAAAGGTGGGAAGGGTGCAGCTGAAGAACAAGGGTATCATAGTGGTTAAGCACAAAGCATGCGAGAGGGACCCATACTGGTACTGGGTACTAATGTCATGGTTAAATGTCTCGATGAAGTGTTGTTTTTACTCCAACAGAGTGCTGATGCTGGTAAACCAAGAGAAAGGAGAGCCATCCCAAGAGAAATCCGAGCTCTGGTGTACCAACAGCAGGTAAAAATGTCAAATGGTGAAATTGGCAGTGTACGGGTAACAGATCCCATTCCAATTGTGGTACCACCCAGAATTGAATGATGATCTGGTGTCGACCAGCCATAGGCCTCAGAGGGCAGGACTACCAAGCTGTAGTAGAACCTGTAAAGTCTGATAGTAGCCCTACGCTATTGACAGCCAGAGGGTTGGTTGATGTGAGAAAAGGGAGAGTTCCCGTACGCATATTAAATTATGGTGATGACGAAGTCAGACTGCCAAGATATTCCACTGTTGCAAAATTGTACCAGGTTGAAAACAATGCTATAATTGATGTGAAATCCTCTTCCCAAGCAGTAACTGACGAACCCCCTCACTCCAAAGATCAGCTAGAGAAATGGTGTCAGGAGCTCAGTGTAGGAACTGACAACACACCCTCTCATCAGAAAAATGGAGTTTACCGGGTAGTTCGTGAGTACGAGCAAGTGTTCAGCAAACACCCACTTGGCTTTGGGAGGATTACAACACCACATCTCCACAGGCAACCATGCACCTATCAAAGAGAGGTACAGGCCTATACCACCCACACACTACCAAAAAGCAAAGGAAATGCTTCAGGACATGAAAAATGCAGGGGTCATTATGGATAGCTGTAGTCCCTGGGCAGCACCACTGGTCCTGGTTAAAAAGAAAGATGGTAGTATGAGGATGTGCGTAGACTACAGACAAATTAACAAAGTCATACACAAGGATGCATACCTGTTACCCCGCATAGTCACTAGCTGCACTTAAGTCTGCCAACTACTTCTCCACATTAGATCTTACTAGTGGGTACTGGCAGGTCTCCGTTGCAGAGGAAGATCGTGAGAAGACAGCCTTCACGACACATATGGGGCTATGCGAGTTCAACAGTATGCCATTCAGGTTGTGCAATGCCCCAGGAATATTTCATAGACTGATGGAGAGTTGCTTGGGTCACAAGAACTTTGAAACTGTGCTGCTATACCTTGATGATGTCATTGTATACTCCCAGACCTATAAAGACCACCTACAACACCTGAGTGAAGTGTTCGAGTCGCTGTCCAAGTACGTTATGAAGCTGAAGCCGTCCAAGTGTCACCTGCTGAAACCCAAGGTCCAGTACCTAGGACATGTGGTCAGTTCAGAAGGCATGGCACCTTATCCGGATAAAGTAACCGTCATCAAAGACTGGTCAGCACCAACCACTCACAAAGAGGTACGTCAATTTCTAGGACTGGTCGGGTACTACCGACGATTCATCAAAGGCTACACCAAAATAGCCGCACCCATGCAAGATCTCTTAGTAGGGGACCAGAACAGGAATAATCCTTCCAAAAGTTAAAGGATGCTTTAACTGGAGAAGAAATTCTGACCTATCCTGATTACAATCTCCCATTTTTACTGTACACTGATGCAAGCAATGAAGGCCTAGGAGCTGTCCTAGCTCAACGCCAGCAGGGAAACGAAAAGGTGATAGCCTACGCCAGCAGAAAGCTCCGTCCCATGGAAAGGAACTCAGAGAACTACAGCTCGTTCAAACTGGAGTTCCTGGCCCTGGTCTGGGCAATCACAGAGCGTTTCAAGCATTACCTGGCATCCACCCCGTTCACAGCTTACACTGACAACAACCCTCTAACACACTTATGGTACCTTTACACGCCGCGACGGCAGGCTGGATACATCGCGCTACAAGCTACAATTGTAGCTTGTAGCGTCCATATCGCCTGTAGTAGCGGCGTCTGAAGAGGCGACGCTACAGCCGGCGACAGATACATCTGTTTATGGTCTCTGCTCATAAACTTAAGGCAACATCGCCGATGGTAGCGAGCTGTATCGGCGTGTAAAGAGGCAACGGAAGGGAACTCTGGACACCCGGGGCTGTAGCTGCAATGTAGCTAAGGCGTGACCTCGGCTCCATGTTACCGCGCCCCATGTGCGATCATTGGTGGAAGCTGCTGCATGACGATTGGTAGTCGCTGCATAGGGAGGCATATTTAAAGGAGCTGACGAGTCACACTACACAATCGCTCGAGCGTCATGTATTACTCAGCCTCCTGCGTTGCCTGCCCAATCAGGATGTTATTGCTTCGTCCTATCAGCGTACGGAAGTCTTGTAATCCACAATTGGAGCACGCCTATGTGCTGTCCCTGCTGCACCAGGTCCGCCCATAGTAGCTGGTTGTAGCGGTGTGTAAATGAGCAACAGCTGGCTACTTGAGACACCCGGCGATGTAGCTAGCTATAGATGTAGCGTGGCGTAGCGCACCTTGTGGCGGCGTGTAAAGAGGGTGCGTTGACCGTTTGTAGCCGTTTGAGCGTGCTCGTGCACGTGAAGTAGCGCGATGTATCCAGCCTGCCGTGGCGGCGTGTAAAGGTACCCTTAGAGACTGCAAAGCTGGAAGCCCTAGAGCAGCGTTGGGTAGCAAGGCTATCAAACTATGACTTCACTGTAAAGTACCGGGCAGGTCACAAAAACGGCAACGCTGATGCCCTGTCCAGAATGCCTAACCTTTCTGAAGAGGGAGAAGACATAGATGACCTGGAGGAGATAGAACTACCTGCTTTCCACCGTACGGGTACGGCAACGTGTCATCAGGCGAGCCAGAGACGTGTAGAGAGGACCGTGAACCCTTTACCCCACCATGACTGGAAGGAGGTTCAAGCCAATGATCCAGACGTCAGCCTGGTCAGAGAGTTGATAACTCAAGAACACGCCAGTATGGACCCCGATGCCTCGCAGAATGCCAAGCGCCTGTGGAAAGCAAAGGGGAAGTTATTTGTCTACCAAGGGAAACTATGCCGAAGGTATCTGAATCCCAGAACACACAAACTTATCTGGCAGATCGTAGTTCCGAAAACTGAAGTCCAAATGATCCTCGAAGCCTACCATGACGATGCAGGACACTTCGGATGGAAGAAGCTGGAAAGACTTCTGAAGGATTGATTCTACTGGGTTGGTATGCGAGGCTCAATTGATAAGTGGTGTAAAAATTGTGGACCGTGTCATCTTCGAAGAAAAGACCACCTGACTCAGAAAGCTCCCTTACAGCCAATTGTTACCAAGAAACCCCTTGAAATAGTTGCTCTCAACCATGTAAAGTTAACCCCAAGTCGCAGCGATTACACTTACGCACTAACCATAGTTGATCACTATTCCAGGTTCCTGGTAGTAGTTCCAGTTAAAGACTTAACTGCAGAAGTAGCGGCCAAAGCATTCCAGAGTTACTTTTGTCGCCCCCATGGGTATCCAGACCAAGTCTTGACTGACCAAGGGCCGGCTTTTGAATCAGCTCTGTTTCAAGAATTTCTAGGACTATATGGGTGTAAAAAGATTAGGACCACACCATATCATCCCCAAACAAACGGTTTATGTGAGAAAATGAACCACATCGTGATTGACATGCTCAAAACCTTACCCATCGAAGAGAGAAATCAATGGCCTGAAAAACTCCCAGACCTTGTGGATATCTACAACCACATACCTGTTAGTTCAACTAACTACACACCTGCTTACTTGATGCGAGCAAGACCAGGTAAACTACCAGTTGATTTACAGATGGGAACCATCGAACCAACACCAGATTCTCCTGATAAGGATTGGATAAACCAATGCCAAGAACAGTACAAGAAAGTACAAGAAAGTGTCGAAAGAAACTTGAACATAAGCAGAAGCAAGCAAGAACATGACTTTAACAAGCATGCCTCCGCAGAATCCTTAACAACAGGTGAACTAGTTCTAAAAAGAAAGAGAAAAACCAACAAATTGGATGACAATTGGGAATCAGAACCCTATACAATAATGCCATCACAATATGACAATTCAAAAACTTGTGTTATCAGCAAAGACCAAGGAAACACCTTTACAACTGTATCAAGAGACCATTTGAAGAAATGTCCAACACAGTTAATACCTCAAGCAACCAGTTACCCTACAGTAACTACAGTTGAAAAACCAAAAGAAAAGTTAGTCCATACAGAAATTGGAGACTTACCAGCCGACTGGCCACAATGCAATGGTGCATATATCATACCAGTTATTTCTTTCTACCAACCTGTAGAAAATCAAGAACCATTACCAAATCAACCAGTTCAACAAGAACCAATTCAAGTGCAAGAGATGCAGCCTGTTATCTTGGAACCTGAGATTCCTGTAATCGGTGAACCTGGTAGTCTCACAGTAAGACAAACAACTCCTAGACAGTTACCTACACTGCCACCTTTAACAGAGGATAGCCCAGTAGACAGACTACGTACATATTATGGAATTCCAGAAACACGTAGGAGAAGTAGAGAAAGAACCAGTACGTACACTACAACAACAGCTTTTGACACACCTACACTACGCAGATCCACACGTAGTACATTGGGACAACCCCCAAACAAATTTGGAGAATGGGTTCAAAATGTAGTGGAACCATGTTACCTGTTAAACAATGTAAATAGTACCCGTGTTCAAAAACTGTAAAAAGTAGTGTACAGAAGGGTGGAGGAACGGGGACATAAAGTGCCTGGGTAGGGTAGGAAGGTTAGACCCGGCCCCCTAAGCAGAGACACCCATAGGGAATGTATAAAGTTTAAAATGTATACCCTTGTATGTGTGTAAGCCATCAGAGACTTTACTGCTGGACTTTACCCTTTTTCCCGTCTTATAAACTTGGACAATTGTCACAGGACTTGTGTGACCAAAAACTTACTTTTTCCAGCCTGCGGCAGATGGACTAGTGCCGTATGGACTGCTTTTCATGTTTTTCTTATTTTTCCCTTCCTTTTCAGTGATTTTTGTATTTTTTCAATTTAAGACTTTGTAAGCACGGTTATTAAATGTATATCAAATGTTTAGAGGTTAAGTTGTAAAAAGAAAACTTTTGCTCAGTCCGGGAGAACTGAAGTTAACTAAGGGGGAATGTGGCACCCTGGTTGGAACCGAGCTGCAAGAGCCACATTGCCGGCCGCAGAGAAACCAGCACCCCAACCAGGAAGCCTAGTTCCCTGTACACCAGAAGCACCACCAAACGAGAGCCCAGGGAAGAGAAGTCGACTTCCACAACCTTTTACAGTGCCCTCAGTGCAGCAGACTCAGGTGAACCACGTCTCACCAGAACGTGCAACCTGGTCAGGCAGGATTTCATATCCACCAGACCCACTAGAACAGAACATATAAGGAAGCCTACACCACTGCTTGCTGTGGAACCTCCAGGTCTGAGTGTACCTGTTGCCACCAGTAAAGGTACCAAAAGACCCTAGGTGTCCGTGCTTTTCTTCAGAACTGTTTTCACCCTATGCATGCTAAAAACTACTAAGCTGCCGTATTCCATCAAGGACAGCTCCTGGCCCCGGGCACCATCCAGCTGCCGTACATCCCCCGGAGGCCCAAGCAGCGCCGGTGCATTCACCAGATTCCCGCAGGTGGCGTCACGACAAGTAAGAATTAACCCCATCTGTTCATCCCCTTTTTGATCTGACCACCGGGCCCCACAGCCTCAGGCGCGGAACCGTGACAGGACTGCAACGCCTGAGACGTGAGAACCCGGCTACGGTGAGTCACTCGTGTTACAGTTCGGGTTTGGATTCGGGAGTAGGGGAGCTGTAAAAATAAAGAAAATAGTTATTATTCAGCATTATACTTACCGCGTCCCACTGGCCCTCCATCCTGATGCAACTATTTTCATTACTGCTCATTAGATATTCACTGCAGAGGAGCCCAACAGCCAATCACAGACACTGTCACAGAGAATCGGCATCTGCTCACAGAGATATGCAGCAGAGCTGAACATGTTCCCTGTGGATTATGTCGGAGGTTTTTTTTTTGTTAATTAAAAATGGGAAACAGGGTTGTCTTGTATTTTATTTCTTAACTTTTTTTGTTATCTTTTTTTTATTGCTTACACTATGAATTTCAAGCTTAGTGCCGGCAGCCAACACATAGCTAGCTTTAACCCGTTTATTACCCAGTGTGCCAATGCCACCAGGACCACTGGAAAAGTCAGGGCACAGTGGCAGAAAATAACACTTCTATGAATGTAGCATTTTCTGGGGCAGCTGCGGGCTGCAGTTCACAGCGGGGAGGCCCCAAAAAGCATGGACCACCCTGTACTGAGGATTTCAACCCCTACTGCCTAGTTGTACCTTTCTTGAAGGCAAAAATACAGCAAAGTATCATGTCATTTTTTTAAATTATGTCATGAAATTCATGAAATAATTAAAGGGATCCTGTCACCCCCAAAACGCCTATTAAGCTATCTAAACATGTCCCTGCAGCATATTTTCAATAATCCCACTCTCCTTTTTGCTCAGAAAAGCACCAGTAAAACTGTAGAAAAACGTTATATTACTTACTCATTATGGATGTTAATGAGCGGTGGCTATATGCATTAGTCACCCAGGCGGGCCATCTTTGTCCTAATAGCACGCCTTAATAGACGTGATCTGCAATGAACATTGTAATCAGCGCCTCCCTCCTCTCCTCGGCTCTGTAAAGGCTGTAATGGGGCTCTAATGACGCGAATCGCGTCATTTCCGGCAGCGGGTGACGTCAGTACACCCGCGCCACTCTGCGGGCTTCAAGCACCGCATTGCGCATGCGACGTGGGTGTACTGACATCATTACTGGGTGTACTGGGTGCACTGACGTTTATTTCGTCCTAGAAATAAAAAAAAATGGGCTCCGCTGTATTTTTGGTTGCCAGTCAGGTACAACGAGGCAGCTGGGGGGCTGGAATCCTCAGCGTGGAGAGACCCAAAGGTTGTGGGCCCCCCACACTGCAAATTGCAACCCACAGCCACCCCAGAAAATAGCGAATTCATTAGAGGTGCCATGGGGTGAGGCCTGGAGCTTGAGCCGGATGGTTGCTGCTTAACCGAGCTCCTCTGCTAGTAACCTTAATCCGATGGGTTGATGGCCCCTTAGTGGGTTATTTGCTCAAATACTGCAAGAAGAAGACCCAAGGACCTCATTTGGACCCTTTAGGGCTTTTTTTTTTTTTAACCAGTTGTTTTTATTTATTTTCAATAATAAACAAAACCAATCAAATCAAATTCAAAAATGGCAATCAAGACATTTCGTGAAACATATAAACATATGAACCCATATATAAAACCCCTACCCCCACCTCCCCCCTTCCCAGTACGCATCCACCATATCGCTTACAGATAGTCACTCTGATTCCATAATTAGGATCCACCTTTAATCGCTTGCCAACCAGGCCGCCCAAATTTGTTCGAATGTTTGGTCTTTATTCCTCCTCTTATATACTAGTTCTTCCAGCCTTATAATTTGTTGTGCTTTACGGATAAATTCTTGCCTTGTTGGAGGGTCCTGATTATCCATTACTAGCTATCAGCTTTCGGCGACATACAATAGCCTGGCTATGGCTATCCTACTAGCCTCAGACACTGAGATCTCCGACACATCCCCCAACACACACATTATTGGATTCTTTTGAATCTTACAGTCGTATACTCCCTCAATTCTAGTAATAACCATTGTCCAGTAAACCGACAGGCGGGGGCACGACCACAGCATATGTAGTAAGTCAGCCCCCTCCGATCCGCACCTGGGACAACACGAATCCCGCCTCAGGCCCGCTCTAAACTTTACCATCGGAGTCCTGTAGGTCCTGTGAATGATATACAGTTGGGATAATCTCGCTTGTTCACTTAGGGATAGTCGGGGCACCGTTTCAAGTATGGATTCCCACTGATCCTCCGTCATTTCACCCACATCTCCCTCCCATTTGCTTTTAGCCTTCGGTTGGTACCCTTCCAGAAATGCATGTAACAAATCATTATAGATCCCTGAGATCACTCCTTTTGAGTTCCCCGACATACATATATAATCTATCGTGATGTCTTTATTAATAGTCATATCCACACTCTGTCGTTGTGCCCTCCATGCATGCTGAATCCCAAGGTATTGAAACTCCCAAGTGCCCGGAAAATCATAAGCCTACCTTAGTTCAGAAAAGGGTCGCACCCTCCCCTATTTCATCAGCTGTCCAACATACTGCACCTCTTTCTTCTGCCAAGGCACCATCAACCCCATTTTGCGGAATTCCTCCAGATGCACATTATCCCAGATTGGTGAGTAGTTTGTTAAACCCTGTATTCCTCGAATCTTTTTAATAGCTATCCAGCTCTTCTGGATAAGACGAACTGTTTGAAATTGTATTCCCAGTTTCTCAAACGTGCCATCCTCCAGCCCTTGAACCAATGGATCCCTACCCGAGAAGTGCGATAAAAGCCTGCCTCCTGATCCTGTAGTAGTATTATTAGAGTCCTTCCACCCCCTCATATGCTGGCCCTGCCCTGCTAAAAAGTATATCCAGGTGTTTGGAACCGCCAATCCCCCTTCTTCCTTCCCCCTCTGGAGAGTTTCCAATTTGATTCTAGCAGATCTCCTGCCCCATATTAGAGATCTGAAGATGGCGTTAACTCCATTAAATTTCTTTTTAGCTATCCATATAGGTGAGTTGTGTAGGACATACATCAATTGAGGCATAAGCACCATCTTAATCAAATTGGTTCTTCCAGTCACCGATAGAGGCAGCTTGCACCAAGCGTTCATTTTCTGTTTAAATTTGTCCAACAGAGGAACAATATTGAGATCTCAGTACCTTGCTAAGGGGAGAGCCACCCACACCCCCAAGTATTTGAACTGAGTCACCATCTGAAGTTGCCTCCCCCGAGCAGCAATCTCATCCTCTCCCACTTCCCTGTCCACTGCCATAATACAGGATTTATGCCAATTTATCTTTAAACCGGAGATATTACCAAACTGTTGAATTATATCCATAGCACTCCCCAGTGCATCTCCCGCATTGTCCAAAAATAGCAAAATATCATCCGCATAGAGCGCAATCTTTTCCATAACGTTTCCAAATCTAAATCCAACCACCCCCTGGGACGCTCTGATTTTGGCAGCCGGGGGCTCCACCCCCACCGCAAACAACAGCGGGGACAGCGGGCACCCCTGCCTGGTTCCCCTGTGTAGCCTGAAGGTCCCAGACCGTGCCCCATTCACCTTGATTGCCGCTCGGGGTGAAGAGTACAGCAGCCTCACCCAAGACAGGAAGCCCTCTCCAAAACCCATTACTGCCATAATTTTCCATAGGTACCTCCACTCCACACTATCGAATGCCTTTCTTGCATCAAGCGATACCACCACCCTCCTGTCACTATTGTCTGCTGGAAGTTGAAGATTAAGGAACAAACGCCTCAGATTAATTGCCGTTGAACGGCCAGGGACAAACCCAGATTGGTCTGTATGTATTAAGTTCTGTATGACCCCAGACAGGCAAGTGGCCAGGATAGTAGCTAATACCTTGACATCGGTATTCAGTAGGGATATCGGCCTATAGGACTCCGCATTTTCAGGATCTTTCCCTTCCTTTAGCAATACCACAACACTGGCCTCCTCCATAGAACGTGCAAGTGCCCCCTTTTCCCTCGCCTCATCAAAGACCTGTTTCAATTTAGGTGCCAACATTTCCGAGAATTCTTTATACACTTCCCCTGGGATACCATCATTCCCGGGCGACTTATTGGCCGGTAGAGAGAGAATAGCTGTCTCCACCTCCTCCACTCCTATGGGTTCGTCTAATCTCTGTCTTTCTTCCTCAGTTAATGTAGGCAGATTTGCACCCCCCAGAAATTCCTCCACTTCCTCATCCCCAGCTCTTGCAACCGACGTGTACAAATCAGAGTAAAAATCTGCAAATACCTTCAATATGCCTGGTGTGTCTGAAACCAGCGCACCACCAGCATCCTTCAATTTGTAGACACAGTTGCTTTCCCTTTGGGCTGCCGATACCACCGCCAGCAGTCGACCCACTCTCTCTCCTTCCTCAAAGAATACTGATTGTTGAAATGACCTCTTTCTCTCACTCCGCACCATGTGCATCTTATTTACCGTGTCCTGCGCCTCTTTGAATTTGTCATGGGTCTCTCTCGTAGGGTTCAGTATCAAGTCAGCTTCCGCCTTAGTCAGAGCGTCTCTCACCTCCCGATCCGCAGCCCTATGACGGGTTTTACACTGTGCGATGTCTCTAATGAAGATCCCCCTCATATAAGCTTTCATGGTGTCCCATACAATTGTCGCCTCCCCGCTCCCCTCATTTTCTCTAAAAAACAGCTCTAGTTCACTCCCAATAGCAGTCAGATCTAAGGTTTTGAGCCATGTCGGATGCAGAGACCATTCCCCCCCCCGTCGTTCCCGTCTGGACTCCAGCTGTATTGTTACCTGTAGTGGGCTGTGGTCAGATAAGGCCCTTTGTAAATATTCAACGTCCGTCACCATTGCATCCATTGCTGTGTCCCCCAATGCAAGATCTATCCTAGACAGCGTGCCGTGTGTAGCAGAATAACAGGAGAAGTTCTTTCTTCCCTCGTTTCTCACTCTCCATACATCAATCAATCCCAATTCCGTTACACAGTACCCAAATTTTGACAGCCTATCCATCCTTCCGGGCAGCCCTCCAGATCTAAATTTATCCCAGTATTCATTCATCACGTTATTCACATCCCCCAAGTACCGGTGAGCCTCCTTTACCATTGGTTAGTTCAACCACTTCTTGCAATTTCTTTTTGGAATATGGAGGTGGGATGTATAGGGCCACTAGGGTCATCTCCCACCCAAAAAGCCTACAAGAAACCCAGACAAATTGTCCGTCTTTATCAATATGCACTTCTAGTTCCTCATAATGCGCGCCGGCGTGTACTAATAATGACACCCCTCTAGCGTAAGATGAGTAAGTAGAATGATATGCTTTCATAATCCAGGGTTTTGAAAACCACTGTATCGATTCTTTAGTGAGATGGGTCTCCTGCAGGCACGTAACCATTGCTGCACTCGCTCTAACATATTGAAAGACTGCAGCCCTCTTAGTTTTATCTGAGAGCCCTCTAACATTCCAACTCAGCAGTCTCACCACACTACCACTCATGGTCATGAATAGACATCTTAAATGTTCTGTAGACATCTTAAATACACACTTTGACCCGATAACCCTGCATAGTTGACCCATTTCTGTTGCATAGATGGATGCGCACCAGACCCCAACCCTACCCTCCCCTCCCCCATCCCAACTCCCCATGTGTAAACTCCCGCTGAAACCAGTGAGAGTGGGGATACAACAGATCCCAACGCCATGCAACCAGTTCTTGCATGTAGGTAAACCCGTATATCTTAGGGATACCCGGCAGTTCCTCCGCCATTGTTGTGCGTCTAGCAATAGACTTCTTCTTCTCAGAGTCCCGTATCAGTATAATCTATATCTTCAATAGAAAACATCAAAAATACAATGAAAAAACAGTACCTGTTGAGAAGGATAAAAGAGAACAAATCAGCCCCTCAAAAATAAAAATAAAAAGAGGGGATAATTAGAAACAAGAAAGAAGTGGATAAAGAGGGACGAAACCCCCCCGCAGGGATGACTCAGCATTGCGTCTCTCTCCACTCCCTCCCAGTGCACCGAAGCAGTGCCGCAGTCAGATATATAAACACTCTGGAACAGCCTTAACCTCTAATAATCACCACCCCGCCGTTATGCAGGATCCTTTCACACCGGTCAGTTAGTGCGATGTCGATCTCCTCCTTCCTGAAGCTTAGTACGGTTCCGATCCATCCAGGCTGCAGCAGCCTCCTGGGTGGGAAAGAAGTGAACACCTCCCAAGGTCTCTACCCGCAGCTTCGCCAGGAAAATGGTGGAATATTTTACACTCCATGCACGGAGCTGCCGCTTCACAGTGCTATATTTCATGCGAAGCTTCTGGACCTCTGCAGAATAATCCGGGTATAGTTCAATACGTTTTCCTTCAAAATTAAGCTCCGGCATTCTACTAGCTTTGCGTAGGATGGTGTCCCTATCCCTGCAGTTCAGTATCCTGGCCAGCATGGTACGGGGATCATCACCGGGGACAGGAGGCCTCATGGGGACCCTATGTGCCCTTTCAACTGCAAATACACGTGACAATTGAGCTGCCCCAAACTTCTCCAGCAACCATTTTTCCACAAATTCTGTGGGGTCCCGTCCCTCCACTCTCTCCGGGAATCCCACCATACGAATGTTATTGCGCCTCGATCTGTTTTCGAGGTCGTCAGATTTATTAGCTGCTGCTGTTATTCTTTCTCCATGCTGCTGCTGTGTTTTTTGCACTACCACCATTATATCCTCCGACTCCCCCACTCTCTTCTCCACTTCAGTCAGCCTCGTATTGGTTTTGTGCATTGCAGCCTTTATTCCTCCCATCTCCTCTCTCACAGTGTTTACTTGCTGTGTCAAGGCTGTTAGAGCAGATTTGCAATATGATACTATGTGGAACACATCTCTCAAGGTCGGTTCCCCTTCCTCCATGGTCTCAGTCTGCTGACTCCCCGAGGCCTCCTCCCCTCCTGCAGAGTCTCATCATCCTCCACCCCGTCTCCAGTCTCCTTCATTGTGTCCATCTCCTCACCATTATCATCTGCCCCCTCCTGCTGCTGCAGTTTCACCTTACTGGATGTGTCCCTTGCATACTGCTGCAGCCGCTCCGCTACCTCCATGTTTCTTGCAAATGCAGCGTTCCTTCTGCCCGCCTCCTCCTCTCTCTCGGAGCCATCTTGTCCGGCCGCACTGCTCCCCGTTCCGGCATCTCTCTGCCTCCTGCGGACCATCTCCGCCTCCTGAAGCCGTTCCGATGCTCTCCCCTGGCTCCAGGGACCTTCGGACATCGGTTGGTATCTGTTATATCTCAACTTAAGGGCTCTGAGCAGGATAATTAGGCGCTGTGGCGGCGGAGGAGCTCTGCCTCGCGTCTGCTCACATCTAGCGTCAAGCCACGCCCCCCCCTTTAGGGCTTTTTCCCGCTGTCCAGAACTCAGGATTAATCAAGATTGCATCCTCCCTCATCTGAACAGCGGGAGCCGAATCTGCCATTACTGCTGCACCCTCGCGGTCTCCCTGTCCCTGCTCATCCAGCACTCTTTGATGCAAGAAAGAATTTTACCTTGGGAACTGTGGAGACCTGTCCCTGCTTTTCTTAAAGACTGTCACCGGTGCCTCTAGTATATTCTGTCCACTGGACTGCCTCCCTTGGTCACCCAAACTGTGAGTACAGCAGCTGCTGTTACGTTTCCCACTTCCCACTCATGCATAATTCATGTGAGCAGGAGAAGAAGCGGGAAGTTCAAATCTGCTTCATTCCAAGCTCAGCTACAGTGCAGCCAGCGATCTCTCTGCTCTCCCTCATTTAATATTCAGCGGTAAGAGAGATCACACAGCACCGTGCACCAGACACTGCTCAGCCCCTCCCTGCTCCTGTGCTGTGCTCCACAACTGAGGCTGAGTCTGCACCAACCGCAGAGCGATCTCTGGTCTCCTACTGATCTTTAAGGCTGGCTTCACATTAGCGTTTGTGTCTGCATGCTGATGGCATGCAGACACAAACGCTGTCAAAAGCAGGGACACTTTGATGTGTCCGCAGCGGATAATGTCCGCCTGCGGACACATCACTAGGGAGCCCGGCAGCCAATCGGCGCTGTCCGGGGGCGGGCCGGGGGCGGAGATCAGCGCCGGAGATCTCCGCCCCCCCCGGCCGCCGGTAAGCTCCGGGACATGTCGGCGGGGAGAACAGCTGATGTGAGAGCTGTTTGAATCTTCCCGCGCCGACACTGAGAGGAGATGTCGGCGCGGGAAGATTCAAACAGCTCTCAGATCAGCTGTTCTCCCCGCCGACATCGTTAGGAGATTACAGGCGGCGGGGAGAAGGAGGACAGCAGAGCCTCAGCTGATCTCCCGGTGGCCGTCGGTGAGCTCCTGTGACATCACCGGCGGCCACCGGGAGATTTTTCAATGGGTCCGCAGCGTTCTCCTGCGGTGTCATGCAGAGGACACTGCGGACCCATTGAAGACAATGCATTTTTTGTACGCTTGGGGACGCTTGCTGATTGTCCAAGGTCCCCAAACGCACAAAAAAACCCAACTGGCTGCGTCCCGGGTGCGGATGCTGGACACCGGAAGCAGCAGATATCGTCCGCATCCGCACCCGAACGCAGCAAACGCAGGCACCATGCGTTCCTATGTTAAACATAGGAACGCAGTGCGCATGCGTTTGACTGCGTATGGGAACGCAGCAATACGCTGCCTTCCCATACGCAAATGTGAAGCCAGCCTAACAACAGTACATAAAACTGCCTCTCCTCCTCACTAGAGACACTGGAGCTGAAGTCAGCATTTATCAGCAGCAGCACACATTTATCTCCTCCTGCCTCATCTAGATAACCTCTACTGTGTGTATAACACTTAAACTGTGAAGTTAACCCCTTCTATGGTTACAGCCTACACTGGGATTTACTGAGCATTACATAGTGCTGTTTATATCTCCCTGCCGCTTACTACAGTAACTGCTGAAAAAGCCATTAATCTTGAGACTGAGAGACTTTCTTTCTACTCTGCTCCCTGCTCAAATAATACGCACTAGAAGGAGGAGGAGAGCGGGAAATTTGAAAACTTGCTGACTAACTAGAATACTCTCCTTGCTGTAATTTTCAGCATTATCTCTATTCCTGCAGCTACACAAGAAAGAGAACTATGTACCCCCTTGTCTGACCATCGTGTATTGGGGGATTGTGATATTTATTGCCTGTTATCATTGATGGCTTTCATTGACACCCCTGAGTTAATTGCAGCCATAAACTGCTGATTTTCTAAACAACTGACAGGCAGTAGCATTATTTTTGTTTGTTCACTGCAACATTTCTGTTCATCTACTCCAACAAGTTTTAAAATTTTGGTGTGGCATAACCCTGTTTTCCTCAGTAGAGGTATTGTTTTATCGTTTTTTTCTTTGACTCCTCTGGTCGCATTTTTGACCTCAATAACCCACTCCTATAATATTTTTGACTATCTTTTCATACCAACGTCGTGCCTTTATATCGGCAATTTGACTATAACATTATAGTCACTACAACCTTGGGAAGTCTGCATGCAACCGCCTAAGACCACTCTACTTATTACAAACGTTGTCACCCAGTTTTTGTCTGTCCACCTATACTTTCTGCATTCTTCCCCCTACTCTTTTCTTTTAGGTAACCCTAGTCACTCTACAAGAAAGTTGAGCCGATTTACTCAGAACGCCTCTGGAAGTAAATCTATCACAGCAGCATTGAAGAACTACCACAAACTTCGTCCCTTATACTGTGGAATATAAGCTTCAACAAGAACCCTAGGATTCTTCTATCAAGTTGAGCCATTGAAGTTCAAACAGGAATGGTTTCAACGGTCCGCACTGCTGCTTCAATAAATGTACTCCAAAAGGACATCTCTTTCTTTATTCCACCATAAACCAACGTGTTTCGGTGCAACCCTCGCACCTTCCTCAGGGTTCATTACATGCTACATACAAAATCCCTTTTATATGCTTTACAGAGCGGATGTTGATCACAGAAGCCAAAAGATTTTTTACAATCATCAATTACATCACCAATGGAGGACACCTCCCATTGTACAATATAGGAATCACATACATTTTCATACTTTTCTAAGCGTCATCTATGATGCAAAAAATGGAAAAATGATACCATTTATGTGTGCAATGTATAAAAAATAAAGTATATAGAGAGTCTACCTGTATCGGGTTTGGCGAATTTGAACAAGTCTTTAGTAAGCATTCACTTGACTTTGGTAGGATAAAAGGGGTACAACATCACATCCCCACAGGTACACATCCAGCAATCAAAAAACGATACAGGCCTATTCCACCTGCACACTATCAGAAAGCCAAGGAAATGTTACAGGACATGAAGGATGCAGGGTTATACAAGATAGCTGTAGTCCCTGGGCAGCTCCATTAGTCCTAGTCAGGAAAAAGGATGGCAGTATGAGAATGTGTGTAGACTATAGGCAAATAAACCGCATAACACACAAAGATGCTTACCCGTCACCTCGTATAGAGGAATCCTTAGCTGCATTGAAGTCTGCCAATTACTTCTCTACCTTAGATCTCACTAGTGGGTATTGGCAGGTGTCCGTAGCCGAGGAAGACATAGAGAAGACGGCATTCAAGACACTATGGGCCTATGTGAATACAACATGCCCTTTGGACTATGTAATGCACCCAGAACCTTCCAGCTATTAATGGAGAGTTGTTTTACATATTCAGGTCATACATGAATAATATTCTCTATATATTGGGGCTCTCCCACATATATTATTACTCATATTAAATTGGTTTTGGAGAGTTTCTATACCATAAATTCAATCGCACACTTAAACTGCTTTTCTTATAGATGCTTTTATTACTTCATCAAAAGGTTAAAACGCAGATACAAAAGTGCTCATAGACATATAAAAATTCATAAGTTTACAATGGATCTGGATAGGAGGACAACAAGGGGTTAAGGTCTTCCTCCTCACACATCAGGAAGATACATGGCAGCCATTTCATTATAAAAGCTATGTGATACAAAGACATATGTAAGTTAATTTTGAGAGCTATGGCTTATCATATATGAAAGCCCCTGAGGAAGCATTCAGGGAAACGCGTTAGGGCGTCCCCTACAGGTCATCTGAGCACACTGGCACTTTACATGGGTAAGCTGTGATTTAACTGCTTTGTTATGAAGTTGATGAGTAATGGTGGTTTTGATATAGCAAGTGGTGATGTCGCTGGTGTAATGGAAGGGACCAGGAGCTGGATTTTTCATATACTGATAAGTCATAGCTCTCAAAATTAACTATACGTATGTCTTTGTATCACATAGCTTTTATAATGAAATGGTGCCATGTATCTTCCTGATGTGTGAGGAGGAAGACCTTAACCCCTTGTTGTCCTTATATCCAGATCCATTTTAAACTTATGAATTTTTATATGTCTATGAGCACTTTTGTATCTGCGTTTTAACCTTTTGATGAAGTAATAAAAGCATCTATAAGAAAAGCAGTTTAAGTGTGCGATTGAATTTATGGTATAGAAACTCTCCAAAACCAATTTAATATGAGTAATATTAATGGAGAGTTGCCTGGGACATAAGAACTTTGAAACAGTACTGCTCTACCTGGATGACGTGATTGTGTACTCTAAAACCTACGAGGAACATGTCACCCATCTAGGAGAGGTGTTTGAAGTTCAGGCCAAATACAGGATGAAGCTAAAACCATCAAAATGCCAACTGTTAAAGCCAAGAGTACAGTACCTGGGACACAGTCAGTGCCGAAGGCGTGGCCCCTGATCCAGAAAGGTGACAGCAATCAGAGAGTGGCCAGAACCCAAGACCTTAAAGGAAGTACGTCAATTTCTGGGTTTGGTGGGCTTCTATCGGAGGTTTATCAAGGAGTACACCAAGAAAGCTGCTCCCCTGCAGGACCTCCTAGTAGACCAACCCACGAAGGGCAAGTCTAAGGATTCTCCATGGAGATGGGGTAAGGAACAAGAGGAAGCGTTCCAGACAATGAAAGTAGCCCTGACAGGAGAAGAAATCCTTGCTTACCAGACTACAACATGCCATTCCTGCTATACACGGATGCCAGCAATGTGGGACTCGGTGCCGTCCTTTCCCAAAAGCAAGACAGCAAGGAGAGGGTAATCGCCTATGCCAGCAGAAAGCTGCGCCCCACAGAGAGGAACCCAGAGAACTACAGTTCCTTCAAGCTAGAATTCCTGGCCTTGGTCTGGGCCATCACAGAGAGGTTCAAACATTATTTGGCCTCTAGCAAATTTACAGCCTACACAGATAACAATCCGCTGATCCACCTTGAAACTGCGAAGTTGGGAGCCATGGAGCAAACATGGATGGCCAGACTGTCCAACTACCATTTCACCATCAAGTACCGGGACTGGCCACCGAATGGAAACGCGGATGCCTTATCCAGAATGCCTCACCTGTCAGATGAGGGCGTAGATGAAGACGAGCTGGAAGAAGTGGAGTTACCTGCCTTCCATCAACTAAGAGTAACCCAGTGCCAGCAAACCCGTCAAGATCCTCCTACAAGAATGGTGAACCCGTTGCCCCACTTTGGTTGGAAAGACGTGCTGGACAATGACCCGGCTGTCAGTCTAATAAAACAACTGATAACCCAGTAGTCAGCGAAGCTGCCTGAAAATCCCCAATCTGAAGCCAAGCATTTGTGGAGCGAACGGACGCAAGCTGTTCATATACCAAGGGAAGCTTTGTCGGAGGTACATCAACTCAAGAACACACGAGATGGTCTGGCAAATCATCGTGCCAAAATCAGAAATCCATGTGGTCTTGAACGCCTATAACAATTGGCTGGTCACTTCGGGTGGAAGAAGCTAGAAATGCTACTGGGAGATAGGTTCTTTTGGGTCGGCATGCGGACATCCATTGAAACATGGTGTAAGAATTGTAAACCCTGCAGCCTAAGAAGAAAGGACTTACAGAGTCAGAAAGCACAGCTCCATCCCATCGTGGCAAAACAAACTCTTGTAATGTAGCCTTGGACCATGTAAAACTAACTCCAAGTAGATCCGGCTAAACTTACGCGTTGACCATGGTAGACCATTACTCGAGATTCTTAATGGTTGCCCCCGTAAAAGACTTGACTGCTGCTACAGCTGCTAAAACATTCCAAAATGTCTTCTGCAGATCATTGGGATACCCTGAACAGGTCCTAACAGATCAAGGATCAGCCTTCGAAGCGGAGATCTTCCAAGAGTTCTGCCATATGTATGGGTGCAAAAAGATCAGAACAACCCCATACCATCCCCAAGCCAACACACTCTGTGAGAAAATGAATGCATTATCATCGACATGCTGAAGATCTTACCCTTAGAAGAAAGAAACCAATGGCCGCAAACTTGGTTGACATGTACAACCACATTCCAGTAAGCACTACAAACTGTACACCAGCTTACCTGATGAGAGCCCGTACAGGAAAGTTACCCATAGACATGGAACTCGGAGTAGTAGATCCCAAAGCAGATAACACAATTCCCAATTGGAATGCCCATCGCCTCGAACAATACAGAATGGTTCAAGCCTGTGTAGAAGATAACCTGGAGAAATACCGTGAAAAACAAGAAAGGGACAATAACAAACATGCTCCAGCAGAACCAATAACACTTGGAAGTATTGTCCTGAAGAGGAAAAGAACCAAATATAAATTGGATGATCAGTGGGAACAAGAACCCTATGTTCTATTGGATTCTGGTCATGACAACAGCAAAGTCTGCCTTATCAGCAAGAATGGTGGAAAAACCACTCAGACTGTATCCAGAAACCACATCAAAAAGTGTCCAACAGATTGGGAAAACCAAAATCCCTCCAATCAACCAATTCAAGAAACAGAACTAGTTCAAGAACAAAGCTCAAAGGAAGAATCAAAGGAGAATGTAATCCCTACTATCTTAGGAGATTTCCCAGAAGATTGGCCTCAACAAGATGGAGCCATCATAGTGTCAGTGCTGAATTTTTACCACCCAAAAAGAAGTGGTACAAAGGAATCAGGAAGAAATACCTGTTGCTAGAGAATCTGAGGATGCTGCAATCGGTACACCTGTTAGCCTTGTAGTGAGACTAAGGCAACGCAGACGCTTACCTGACATACCTGCCCCAAGCCCTTTACTAGAAACATCACCTGAGACAGTGACACCTGTAGTGCGTAGATCACAGACATGCACACAAGGTCAACCCCCGTCTAGGTATGGAGAGTGGGCACAGTAAAGTCAGAGGTAGAACACACTAACAAGTAACCATGTAAATAGTCATTGTAAAGTAAGAAATGTAAATAGTGTTCAAAAGGTGAAGAGTAGGCAAAATCCAGGTACATAACACCAAAAGAAGGGAGTTGGCATAAGGATCTGTCTAGGGAGAGTAAACACTTGGCCAAAAGGTGACCCCAGGGCCAGGAGGCCTACAGCACTTATGACCGTTAGAGGCCCCCATAGTACCTAGGACTCCTACGCTGAAAACACCAGTTGTTGTGTATTTTGAACTGTTGAGCCGCCTACAGAGACTTTACCTGTAAGGACTTATTGAACTTTTGAACTGAACTTTTCTCACTTTGAACTTTCACAATTAAAAGGACTACGGTTACAGGACTAATGTAGCCACAAACTCTCAAAAGCCTGTGGTGAATGAACTAACACCGTATGGACTTACCTGTTTTCTATTTTTCAAATATTTTTTCAGTGATTTTTGTAAGCTTTTATATTTTAAGACTTTGTAAATACGTTGTTAATAATTGTTATTCCTTTTGTTTAAACAAAAATGCTCAGTCCAGGAGTACTGAAATTACCTAGCGGGGTTTGTGGGCGCCCTGCTCACGCATGTAGCCACAGACTTCTCTAATGCACAGTTGGGTTTCCACAGCAGGTACCTACTACATGCAACATGTTCCATCCCGTCACAGTAGGGAGAGCTCAACTTGCTGACCTTAGGCAAGATCCCCTATAAATACTGCTGCTGGGGGAGGAGTTAGTCAGAGTGTGCAGACGCTAGGAGAGCTGCGAAGACGTCCTTGTGGTCGGTGCTGCGGTTAAGCCCCAGCCAGTGACCCGGAGTGGCCTTTCTGACATCCCGCAAGCCTAAGTGGGGACAGAAGGCAAGGAGCAGGCAGCCTCTAGGGAGCGAGGAACTAGTAGAAGTTCGCCTTATACCCACTTGCTGTGGGGACCCACTGTGCAACCTGGTCACCTGTCAGTGCCCTGGACATCTTTACCTGCGTACCATCAGTAAAAAGGTAAAAGAGACTTTTGCAGTGTGCGTGTCATTCCTCTCTTCTCCCGTGCTCCTCATAGACTGCTCCAACACTCCCCATCCCATCTACAGCTCCATTGCAAGCTGTCCCTTCACACTACACTGCCACGGGGGTCTAGCCCTACCTGTAGAGGACTTTACAAACTAGCCGTATTGCCATCTACCTGCGGCGGACTGTGGCGGCGCTGGTGACCCCTCACCAGAATCTACAGGTGGCGTCACGACAACTGTACATAGATAATCCCCTGTAAATATACCCCTTTTCAAAGAAGTCCCCCAGGACACGGGATCAGGCGCGGCCACCTCTCCCTGTGACACAGGAGCATTAACCCCTTGGAGCCTGATACCCGAGTACCCCAAAGCCTGGGGCTCGACATATGCTCCTGTCAGGAGAGCAAGCATGTGCGCCCGGTGATGTGAGGCTAGTGCGAGTCACACGCATGTGTGAATTAAATGTTAGGTTGGGGCTACATGACGATGTGTCATGTGACTAAAAGTTAGTGCAACTTGTCCACGAATTGGTGTCTCGCGACTATTTTAGGGCTCTGATTTTGCTGTGAATAGAAAGCCTAGTTGCAGACATGTTGCACGTGGGTTGTGTGTCATGTGCATTGAGGTCTTCGACTGGTGGGTTGTAAGTGACTTGAGACCAGCGACACAAAATACAAGACATTTGGAAACATGAGATACTGTGTCACAGATCGCAACATGATACTTTTGGAAATCGTTACATTTAATATTGGAATTATTACTCATTTCAGTGTTGTGCGGCAGAGCTTGCCATGTTCCCTGTGAGTTACTGGTTTTGAAGAAAATGTTCTACGTGGCAACATACGTAATATTGATGTTGAGGTCACACCTTTTGTGCAGTACTAAAATGGCCCCATAGAATAAAATAGGAAGCCATCACGGGCACTCTGGTTTAAAAAGGGTTAAAGGGATCCTGTCACCTCCAGAACACCTCCTAAGCTAGCAAAACATGTCCCTGCAGCATCCCATCACTAATCTCATAGTCCTTTTGTCTCCTAAAAGCATCCTGTGAAAGTGGAGAAAAAAGTTTTAATACTCACTCATTAGTGATTATAATTAGCAGGGGCTATATTCTTTAGTCACCAAGAGGGCTGTTTTGCAGGCTCCAGGATCCACCCTCTCTCTGTCTGTGTTCCTCTGCTTGCGCAGGCTTTACCCTCCCCCCTCTCTATCACTCACCGAATGCAAAATATAAGTACTGCCTTCAGCTGCACATCACAGCAGCACAGACAGAGAGAGGGTGGATCCTCGAGGCTGCAAAACAACATGCCCTGGTGACTAAAGAATATAGCCCCTGCTAATTATAATCACTAATGAGTGAGTATTAAAATGTTTTTATGCACTTTCACATGATGCTTTAAGGAGACAAAAGAAGTGTGGGATTAGTGATGGGATGCTGCAGGGACATGTTTTGCTAGCTTGGAGGCGTTTTGGAGGTGACGGGATCCCTTTAAATTGGTTATTGTTCTGACAGGAGTATCTGGTCAGAACCGGTTTCAGCTGGTTTTTGAATGCCTAGAATCCTAGGTGACTGATTGGTAGGTCAGGTGTCACTGACCTGTGAGTATATAAGTAAGTCCCTAGGGCTCTGGTGTCCAGTCAGAAGATTTCACCTGAAGAGATCCTGAAGATTCTGAAAAGTCAGCTGGATGGAGCGCCTGGTGGATCAGCTGCTGGCCAGAGTGGCAGAGAGAGGAGGAGAAGACTGGCTGCGGAGGTGCCTGGCTGAGCCGGAGGATGGTCCTGCAGTCGGCAGCGGAGTGGCGGCTTTAGTGGCCAGAAGAGGGGAGCCTGGCCCATCGGACACTGCTAACCTGCGGAGGAGCCAGAGGTCGAAGAAGAGCCGCAGGGATGCCTATTCCCCGCCTGCCTCTGGCAGAGAGCTGTCGGGTGCCAGGAAGAGGCTGGCAGTGTCTTGTGATCGTGGCTCCGCCCCACACAGCCTGCGCAGAAGAGCTAAGTCTCCAGGCCTAGCCAGCCGATCGTCGGCCCTGGATGGAGAATTGTCAAGATCAGTGCCGCTGCCGGCTGCAAGAGCAACAGTGGCGGTGGCAGCGGCGGCATCGGCCACAGTGCAGCATCGCTCCAGAGACCGGAGCGTCGCTAGTCAGCCCATGCAAAAGAGCTCCAAGTCTGGGGCCTCTCAGAGGAAGAAGAGGCAGCACCAGCCATGTGTGGGCTGTCACCTGGGGAAGCCATCCCATCCCAGTGGTGTCCCCTCCACAGAGACCAGCCATGGAGGTCCAGAGTCTTCAGGAGTCGGGGTCCACATCTGGATCAGGTGAGATACCTGTCCTGTTCCCTTGCAATATTAATGAATTAGTTGCCGCTGCTGTTTCTGCGGCATTAAGGGCAGTGGGTTCTCAGGGAGCTAGCAGCATATGGTCAGCCCCCGGGGGGGATTTAGTGGGAGTACCAAGGGCTTCCTTTAAGGAAGCTCTGGTTTGTGATATGTCCCATTTTGGTTATCACTTGCCCCTTGTAACTAAAGAAAGGATATGGGCAGGTGAATTTGTGGATGTCTTCAGTCCTCTCCCATCTAGGGAATTAGGCAGATGGGAGAAAAAAGAAGATAAACAGGATGATGATAAAAAAAGGGTGTTTAGATCGTTTAATTTATGGCTGCAATGTTTTTGTATTTATGCAGCGCTTTTGTGGGAGAAATACCCTGACTTGCGCTGTGGGTTATTCCAACACGTAGATAGTGTGTTTGAGGCTTACAGACATTTTGGTAGTACTGCATGGCTCGCCTATGACGAGGCTTACCGTGAGAAGCTGGCTGTGCAGTCCTCACTGAAATGGGGAACCAAAGATGTGGGCCTATGGCTTCACATGATGGTTCCCCAGAGGCAGAATACACAGCGCAGCTCTGCACAGCCCATTCGCAAAGGGCTGTGCTTTGCTTTTAACTAATCGGTATACAAGTGGGCGCAGAATTGCAAATATAGGCATGAATGCTCTTTTTGTAATGGCGCCCATTCTGCTGCTAAATGTTTCAAAAAACATGGTCAGCCGTCTGTGCCTTCTCGTGAGTCGTTTCTCAAAAGCGGCGACTCCGGTGAGGCTCAGAGAAATGCTGCCATGGCTAAACAAATATCCCGGCCAGGCGAAGGCAGCTTTAATTGAATCCGCTTTTTCCAGAGGACTCTTCGTTCCACCTTTGAAGGAAAAGGCTGTGTAATTGTACCTAATTTACTGTCAGTGGTTCGGTACCCTGGTCGTGGAAGAAAATTTTTTTAAAGAGATAACACTGGGGGCTGTGCTGGTTCTTTTTCGGCCCCCTGTTCAATAATTTTTGTGTGTCGCCACTGGGAGTAGTGTCTAAAAAAGAGGCTGGATCATTTTGAATTTGTATGAGGCCAATAAAGATTACTCTGCTTCTTCGGATAGGATTCCCGTTTCTTCTGTTATTAAAGGGGACCTATCTGTTTGGAAAGAGTTTTTTCAGGACTTTAATGGTATCATGTTGGCAGTCTCCGTTTGTTTCTTCTGCAGCTATCCTTTTTCGTCTGTCACTATAGGTTTTAGCGCTCATTTTTCAGGTCATCGGATGACATCTGTACGGCCTACAAGTTTGTTATCGTTTTTTCTTGATATCCTACCCTTAGAGAAGTTTTTGCAATTGTCGCTGTTTATTCGGTTTGAGGTACTGATCTACGGGATAAAAGGATATTATTGGACATGGGTACTAAGGGAACTTGTATGGCTATTAATCCGTTATCTTCTAAATCAGTAGTAGTTAGCAGGGTGTTACAGCACTTAGTACTCTTAGCTCTGAGATGTAACATTTGTCTTAGGGCCCTTTCACATCAGCGTTTTTCGTAATTCGCGGCAGATGCGTGAAAAAACCGCATCTGCCGCGTTTGCCGCATAACCGTTCCACTTGCGGCACGGTTGCGTTTTTTCCATAGGAAGTATAGGGGGACTTGCGGCAGATGCGGCAAGTGCGGTATTGCACTTGCGGCAGGTGCTGGCAGCGAAAAAAACCGCGGTCAGCCGCGGTTTTTTTCTCTGCCGCACCTGCCGCAAGTGCAATACCGCACTGCCGCATCTGCCGCAAGTCCCCTATACTTCCTATGGAAAAAACCGCAACCGTGCCGCAAGTGGACGGTTATGCGGCAAACGCGGCAGATGCGGTTTTTTCACCGCATCTGCCGCGATTTACGAAAAACGCTGATGTGAAAGGGCCCTTAAAGCTCGAGTACGATCTGAAGTCTCAGCAGAGTTTGGCAGCATTGTTTCTTTATGTTCTCTGCAGCTAGACATCTGCCCTGTTTCAGATACCACACAGGAAATACTCGGTTGCCCAGCTAATCTTTGGGCCCTGATCTCACATTAGTTCCTTCTTTTATAATTAACTCGCTGGCTCCCAGTAGTTGGTCTTGTTATTCTAATGCTTGGGCTAAATGGGTGCTATTTTGTCGATCATTTGATTTCCCATGTCACACGTCTTCTTCAGAGGTTGCTTTATTGTTCTTGGAGCAATCTGCAGGTTCTGGGTGTCTTATACCGCTCTTAATAGAATGGTATCAGGCATCTCTTTTTTCTAAAAGCTGAACAGGGTTCGTTTGTTATCGGAATTATTTGCAGTGCATAAATTTTTGAAGGGTTATAGACGTGCGTTTTTTTCGCCCTGATAGGAGATCCCCAATTTCTTTAGACCTTCTGCATCGCTTGTGGTCTATTTTGCCACAGGTTAGTTTTGAATCCTATGAAACGTCGATGTTTTGGACAATTTTTTTGCATAACGTTTTTTGCAGCACTTCGGGTGAGCGAAGTTGTTTCAGTGAGTAAACGCGTTTTTTTCTGGCTGAATTCTTCGGACATTTCATGCCAGGGTAATTCTTTGTTCTTACAAATTTGGCATTCCAAGACGGATCAATTGGGGAGAGGTTCTTCTATTCGCTTATGCCATATTAGCTCTTCCACTATTTGCTCTGTGTCTAATATGTGTACTTGGTTCTCAGTTTGGGTTAATTTTTCTGGCCCTTTGTTTTTTGCATCTTGATAAATCCCCAACTACCGTTTTTCAATTTAATGTGGTTTTAAACAAATGTATTTCTTTCTTGGGCTTATCTCACCTGCAATTAACTTCCCATTCTTTTCAGATAGGGGCGGCTACATTAGCCGCTTCTGAGCGTTTAACTCCTAACTCGATTAAGCGCATTGGCAGGTGGAAATCAAATGCGTTTAAACTTTATGTTCGCCCGGATAATATTGATTACCTTTAACTTATCTTTATAGGGGCTAAGGTTATATGGATCATTGGCCATTCATTTATTTTCTGGGCCCAGAAGAGAGCAGCGAGGAGAAATTATGCTGAGAATCTTTCTTTTAATACTAAGGACGTTATTATTTATTGGCATGGGGTAAGGGGTCTCCGATGGGGTAATGTTAGCACTACTATTGAAGATTTGTTACAGCGTTTGCCTCAGCCGGATGCTATCATTGTTCATGCAGCCGGAAATGATTTGGGAAAGGTCAGGACTCTTGACCTGTTATGGCTCATATGGCTCATGAAATGTGATTTTTGCTGGTTGGTGGGTCGCTTTCCTAGTGCACTGGTTATTTTTTCTGAGAACATCTCTAGGCTGGTATGGCAGTCTGAAGACCTGATGTTCATAGAAAAAATACATAAGAAAATTAATAGGGAAATTGCGAGATTTTTACCCTCGCTAGGAGGGTTCTCATATCGCCATTGGATTTGGAGGGTGGTGTTCCAGGGCTTTATAGGCTGATTTAGTCCATCTCTCTGAAATCGGACTCGATATATTTAATGTGGGCCTTCAGAATGTTGTTGAAGCATGTCTGCGTTTTTGGTGGGGGGGTCCTCGCTTCTGCGAGACTCGGACTAATGGGTTGCCCAGGGTTCCTGGGTGGACCGTTTTTAATAGTTTTAATATGAATGGTTGGTTATTTATTATATTTATTTGTGGATAAATTATCTGAATGGTTAAATTATCATGTGAAGAACCTTAATAAAGTACCAACAATTGTTTTAAGCCCACAACGTTCTGAAGAGTCTTTATTTAGGTATACCGTATATACTCGTGTATAAGCCGAGTTTTTTAGCCCAAAATTTGGGCTGAAAAGTCTCCCCCTCGGCTTATACACGGGTCTATACGGGGGCCCATGGTGTGGTGGCTGTGGTGGGGGCTGTGGAGGCTGCAGGAGGCGGGGGGGCTGCTGTATGAGCGGCCCCGTCACGTGGGGCCGCTCATTAAATATGCACTGCTTTCCCCTGTCAATCAGCGGCAGGGGGAAGCAGTGCATATAGCCCCCAAATGCTGGCACTCGCCCCCCCTTGTAAGGGCCCCCCCCCTGGTTATATTACCATCCCGTTCTTCTGATCAGCGCCACTCCTCGGTGCTCCGTCCGTCCGTCCTGCTGCATCCGGGATCTCCGGCCGTCACAGGCATATGACGTCATCGCGCGATCGGGGATCCCGGATGTAGCAGGTCGGGAGCAGAGAGGACGGAGCGCCGAGGAGCAGCGCTGATCAGAAGACCGGGATGGTAAGAGAAGCGGGGGGGGGCCCTTGCAAGGGGGGCGAGTGTCAGCATTTGGGGGCTGCTGGGTACCCCCTGGGGGCTGCTGGGTATCCCCAGGGGGCTGCTGGGGACCCCCTGGGGGCTGCTGGGGACCCCCTGGGGGCTGCTGGGGGCTGCTGGGGACCCCCAGGGGGCTGCTGTGTACCCCCTGGGGGCTGATGGGTACCCCCTGGGGGCTGCTGGGGACCCCCTGGGGGCTGCTGGGTACCCCCAGGGGGCTGCTGGGTACCCCCAGGGGGCTGCTGTGTACCCCCTGGGGGCTGCTGGGTACCCCCAGGGGGCTGCTGGGTACCCCCTGGGGGCCTGCTGTATACCACTGGGGCTGCTGTATACTACCACTGGGGCTGCTGGGGCTGCTATATACTACCACTGGGGCTGCTGTATACTACCACTGGGGCTGCTATATACTACCACTGGGGCTGCTATATACTACCACTGGGGCTGCTGTATACTACCACTGGGGCTGCTGTATACTACCACTGGGGCTGCTATATACTACCACTGGGGCTGCTGTATACTACCACTGGGGCTGCTGTATATTACCACTGGGGCTGCTATATACTACCACTGGGGCTGCTATATACTACCACTGGGGCTGCTATATACTACCACTGGGGCTGCTGTATACTACCACTGGGGCTGCTGTATACTACCACTGGGGAGGCCTGTATACCACTGGGGGGGGCCTGTATACCACACTGCTGGGGGCTGTATACCTGTGCTGGGGTCCACCCTCGGCTTATACACGAGTCAATAGGTTTTTCCAGATTTTTGGGGCAAAAGTAGGGGGGTCGGCTTATACACGGGTCGGCGTATACACGAGTATATACGGTATGTCTTATTGAATAATATGTGCCTTGTTGCCTCATTTTATTTTCCCTAAAGAGGCTGCAATAGGCCATGAGCACATGTGTAGTGTTTGCAGCAGATTTATCTGATTGTTGGATAGATGTTGCATAAAATATGCAGTTTTTAGTTCATTTTTACTTTAATTTATTTCCAATAATATAAACAGGTGACAATTGCTGCAATAAATTGACATGTAGCAGATTTGAAGAAAAAAAAAAGCTTAATGGTTTATATTTGCAAAAAAAATAATAAGCAGCAGGGTGCATGAGATTTCAGAAATTTCAGCTACTGTAAGGCCATACGCACACGTTGAGAATTTGGTATTTTTACCTCAGTATTTGTAGTCAAAACCAGGAGTGGGTGATAAATACAGAAGTGGTGACATGCTTATATTGTACTTTTCTTCTGATTCTTCCACTCCTGGTTTTGGCTACCAATCCTGAGGTAAAAAACTCACCAAATACTCATTGTGTACACGTGGCCTTAAAGGCCACGTTACACACACAGACATATTGGTCACAGATCTCTGGTTGCAGTGAAATCAGGGACACATTGCTCCATTTTGTGGCTGTGTACAATGGAACAATGTGTCCATGATTTCACTGCAACCAGAGATCTTTGACCAATATATCTGTGTGTGTAACGTGGCCTTAAATGTTGCATTTCTTCCCAGGTTAAAATGCTATAAAAATGCAACATGTAAACAAACCCTTAGGTTATGTGACACAGAAGATTTTCAAGGTATTTTTGGAGGAAAAGCTGAGTGAAAAGGTTCCAAATCTTAAAAACACCAAGTGACTAGCCCAGGGTATGGGGACTCGGGTATCTGGGCACTCTGCTGCGGTAGGGATGCCACTGGTATGCGGCCCAGACCCGTGACCCTGGTGGTCAAGTAAAACAGGGTAGTTGATGTGGGAATAAAAGTTTTTAAGTTTATCGTGACGCCACCCGCAGATTCTGGTGATGGCACCAGCGCTGCATCAGACCTCCAGAAGGCGATGGTACAGCGGCCGAGATGGTACAGCCAGAAATTACGCGATTCATGTCATACCCTGAACTGGAGAGCGACGTCTGACACAGGCGGCAGCAGAGAAGAATCTTTGTATAATGGTAATAGGAAGGTGCAGGGACATGTATTGATAGGTTAGGTGGCTTTTAGGAGGTGACAGGTTCACTTTAAACGATTCACAAGATATTTTTGTTCAATCCATTTAATTAAACCTGAAAGTCTACACTTCACTTGAATCTCAATTATTTCATTTTAAATCAAAAGGAGTGGCACACAGAGCCCAAATCACTAACCAAAGCCCAAGTCACTAACCAAATATTACTGGAACTATTTGCATTTTTTTCATGAATCCTTGAATCCACTCTAAAATGTACTCTATACCACCATTATTTTTTTTTCATCAAAATTTAAATACGGTATACAAGATTGGTGTTATAAAATCCAACAAAATAATACAAATCTTTTCATGTAATATTATGACAAGCAGATCAAATGACTTGCAATTAAAGGGTTGCCAGAAATATTTCAGCTTTGAAAACACACTAATACAGAAAATACCCATGAGGTCAAATCAGTGCATGATCCAAATGAAGTACTAATGGTTTCTAAAATGGTACATAAAATATGCAACTCATAGTGATGCAGTGAAACATCTGAAATGTTCCTGAAGTCGTTATGCTGTTTTCTGTACCAGCCTATGAATTTTCCGCTACTAAATTATTCATGTGGCTTTCTATTATACTGTAAATGACAGAATTGTCCTCTGCTCTTTCAAGGTTTTTCAATTCAACACAGTAGTCTTTCTGTTACTTATGTAGTTGAATTTATGTGATAGAATTCTATTTTTCACTTTGAGTTTCATTGATGGAAATAGCTGTCTGCTTTTAACCTAAATGACACAAGTTTCACTCAGTCACTTATTCAATAACATAAAACGAAAGAATAAGTCATCCCTCAAAAGAAGTTTTCAACGCTTTCGGCATTGCACTTAAGTCTATGGGAAGTTGTTTGCCTTAAGTGGGCTCACATAAGAGATCACAATGGATCCAAAAGCTCTAAGTCTTAGGGTACCTTTACACGCCGGTGAGAAATCTAACAGGAAATGCGTAGCCCCGTCACGTTGCCGTGAAATTGCTACGAAATTGTGACGTGTATTTGGGGAACTCGGTGGTGTTTTTCAAAGTTGCGCCTGGTTCCAATTTCAGAGCACTGCTCGAAAACCAGACGCAACCATGAAGGTGAATTTCCCTGCTTTTGGCGTGTGAATGGGCGATAGGGATGGAATCAGCGTCGCCTACTGATTTCCCGGAGGCGTGCCACAGCGTGCTGGACACCGCGCCCCGTCAGCGATGATTGGTGATGGCTACTGTGTTTCCATTGGCTGTCCCTTCACAGGGTGCCATCTTTGAAAAGCTGTCATTTCAGCACCACACGCATCTTCACCTACACAACCATCCCTTACATCAGTTCAATTACACGCGCATTCAATAGCGCAAGCTGATGTTGGCGCGTCTATTGGAAGATGCACTGTGTACACTATAATGCCATACATGACAGTTCATATATTGGCCTACACATCGTACATGGGTGCCATGGGCAACGCACTGCAATGGTTAGCGAATTAGGTGACGCTGATGGGTTTATTAGGCTACTTCCGCTTCGCAGACGCCTACCTTGTTAGTGTCCACAATGTTGTTTGGCGGCGCTAGTATGCGTGATGATGTCATGATGTTGGTTTCAGTTTCGCTCTGCCTGGCAGGTGCCTGGCCCTCCCCTTCACATAGCAGCACACTCATGGCCGCCACACAGCGCACTGCCACATGGCGTCTGGCGGAGCTAATGCTCCTCATCGACCTGTGTGACCGCCATGATTATTGGTGTGATCAGTAGAGATGAGCCACCACCCTGCCGTTCGTGTTCGATTCGATTCGCCGAATCGACAGGGTGTTCGACGAATGTTCGTCGAATGCTCGACGAACACCGTCGAACATCCCGGAACACGAAAAAACCAGGATTGTGGGGCTGTTTCACTTCCACAATGTATATACATACATTGTGGAAGTGAAATAAAGTCAAATAAAGTGTAAAAAATAAAAAAATAATGTATGCTCACCTGTCCGCGGTCCACCGAAGCCTCCGGTATGGTCCTGTGTCTTACAGGACCTGTGGTGATGTCATTTCTCGCGGGAACTCCGGTCACATGACCGGAGTTCCGCGAGAACGTGACGTCACCACAAGTCCTGGAAGCACCGGACCTTGCCGGAAAGCTTAACATAGATATTTTTATGTTTCGGACCCTTTCTTTAAGTAACTTTTACTTAAAGAAAGGGTCCGAATCATAAAAATATCTATTTTACGCTTTCCGGCAAGGTCCTATTGCTTCCAGGACCTGTGGTGACGTCACGTTCTCGCGGAACTCCGGTCATGTGACCGGAGTTCGCGCGAGAACATGACGTCACCACAGGTCCTAGAAGCCACAGGACCTTGCCGGAGGCTTTGGTGGACCGCGGACAGGTGAGCATAGATTATTTTTTTATTTTTAACACTTTCTTTCTTCTAGGGAATGTTTATTTTGGCTCAAAATGCGGCAGATGCGGTTTTCTGACCGCATCTGCCGCATTTTCGAACCAAAATCGAACATGTTCGAAATTCGCCGAATTGGAACCAAATTGTTCGAATTCGGCGAATGACTCGAATAGGGCCAAAATCAACTCGAATTTGAGATTGGCGAACTATTCGAGTCGAACATCGCTCATCTCTAGTGATCAGCATCACCGGCACCCACGGCTGCGCAAACGCAGCATCCTGAGAAGGATCCAGCAGGCCCTGCTCCACAAACTAGGGGTGGAGAGGACCTGCAAACAAATACAAAAAAAAATTGCAGACCTTAAGCACAAGTCCCCAGGCCCCATTGTGGATCTTCGGGCCAGGATTGCCAGGCTGCATGGTGAGTATGTGGCCATGCCAAACACACACATTGCAAGCTACATATCCATAACACTACACAAACATCATGTTATATTGGGCCATGCCACATAATGTGGCCTAAGCCACCATGTTGAGGTGTCACCAACGTGCATCGGCATGTTAGTTACACTGCAACATGAAGGTGTCTGAACACTCATTTGTCGTACAAATGGTGACGGGTATAGTGTTCCTTGACCTGTGTGCTTGCAAAAAGAGGTGTGTCCTGACTGTAAAGGTGACAACATATCAATGCCATGTTCAACACACACTTGACACCTTGGCCCACATATGTTCAACCTGTGACACATAAAATGTAGCCACACAATCATCACAATACAGAACACTGAATACAATATCTACGCTATGTATTGGCAGCCATGGTGCAAATACCTGTTGCTTAGTGGCTGATCTAGTGTGAAAAACTCAAGCACCTACCATGCAAAGGCAAGGGTTAGGTTTAAAATATATATGTGCCCACTGTTGTTGGACTCATGTCCCAAACCATAGTGTCCCCTACCCAGAGTATATGCGCCCACCATCACCTTGAAGCATTTCATTCACGCTATCAGGACATTCTAACACACAGACAAGGTGTATTCCCCATGTTGTGTGCCTTTTCTCTAATAGCTGTGTCATCCTGTTTGATACTCCAGATGATGAAGACTCGGTGTTTGGGGAGCCTGAACACTCCCTAATGCCACCTGGGACACCACCACCACCTGTCCCGGTGGGCCCAGCCCGAACATCAACACCTGGGACTCCACCATCCCCAGGGCTGGAGGGTGAAGATATGCCCTCCCCACCCGGGACTCCACCATCCCCAGGGCCAGAGGGTGAAGACAGCCCCTCCCCACCCGGGACTACACCATCCCCAGGGCCAGAGGGTAAAGACAGCCCCTCCCCACCCGGGACTACACCATCCCCAGGGCCAGAGGGTGAAGACAGCCGATACCCACCCGGAACTACACCATCCCCAGGGCCAGAGGGTGAAGACAGCCCCTCCCCACCCGGGACTACACCATCCCCCAGGGCCAGAGGGTGAAGACAGCCCCTCCCCACGCAGGACTACACCATCCCCAGGGCCAGAGGGTGAAGACAGCCCTTCCCCACCCAGGACTACACCATCCTCAGGGCCAGAGGGTGAAGACAGCCCCTCCCCACCTGGGACTACACCATCCCCAGGGCCAGAGAGTGAAGACAGCCTCTCCCCACCTGGGACTACACCATCCCCAGGGCCAGAGGGTGAAGACGGCCCCTCCCCACCCGGGACTACACCATCCACAGGGCCAGAGGGTGAAGACAAGCCCTCACCACCAGGGCCACAAGGCTTGGCTGCAGCCAGCCCAGGCCCCCTGGAAGCACAAAACCACATTCTGTGGCCACACACCCCCAGCCCAGGAGCCACACCAACCCCCAGTATCTCAAGCTCCCTGGCAAGCCCTGGTGTCCTGTTCTCCCCATACCCTCACATAGAGCCTGCAGGTGCTGCGTATAGTGTTAAGTGTCTGCTAACGCATACAAGCTTTACAATGTACTTACTGTTGTGTGCTTCTGACACCAGTATGTGATTTTTTAAAAAAAATGTTTTGCAGAAGGAGAACGAGAAAGTGCGGCCGGCTGGGCTCTCAGCCCATCCCCATCTCCTCCTGATGATACCCGGGATGGTGATGTGCAGCGCACGTATGATAAATTACAATACCCTCAAATAACCTCATACACATACCCAGGTAAATCACTAATCTCCTTATTTCCCCTACAGGTGAACCAACTATTGCCGAGCTGCTGCAGGCTCACCAGAAGGCCCAGCAGCAGATGGAGAGGGCACACCAACAAGGGCAGCAACAACTTGCCCGCTTGGGTGCCATGATCCTCGCCCTCCAGAGAGCCCAGTCCCGCATGGGCCGTAACCCATCACCTCCCCCCCCAATAATGGGACCACACGCCCATAAACATTGTTGTCCATGTTGGACCTTTTTTTCCCCTCTGTTGCCCTGTTGGCACCTTTTGTTGTTTAAGGCCACGTTGGCCTCTTTTCTTATAGAGTCCCACATTGGGACAGTGGGTAGTGTGTCTTGGCTACTCATAACCTAATCCAGCCTCAAGGTTTGTGATGGCAATCAGAGATCCATAGAGATAAGCGGCACTCGTGTTTCTTATTTAAATCCGGCATTTATTCATCGTGCAGACATAACACAAGGGCAGTGTTCATGGGGAGGGGGAAGCAATGTTTTTCCAACATGTTGTTGGTGAATACAAATATGCCCAGCAACCTCCTGTGTCATCCCTTTTTGCCACACACACAAGGTAGGGCCCTTTCACATCAGCGGTATTTTCAAATCGCGGCAGATGGGGTGAAAAAAACGCATCTGCCGCGATTACCGCATAACCGTGACACTTGCGGCACACTTGTGGCAAGCCCCATGCAATGTCTATGGGGCTTGCGGTAAGGGTGCGGCAGGTGCGGCAAGTGCGGTTTCGGCACTTGCGGCAGGTGCGGCCGCGGAAAAAAAACGCTGCAGCGGCAGATGCGGTTTTTTCACCCCATCTGTCGCGATTTGAAAATACCGCTGATGTGAAAGGGCCCTTAAATGTATTCATTTTTCAAATTTAAAAACGCACTGGCCCACCTTGGAACTACAGCTATATGTCGTGAATTCACCGAATAGGTTACATAATTATCAGAGAAGAGAAAAAAAAACATATTTGGCCACTTACAAATATCCATTGCATTAAGCACAATGCTGTTTGCCACTCTAAGGGTATCTGCACATCTGACGTTTGTGCATCTCTGCAGAACGTCCAAAAACCGGTGTAGATTAGCAGAAACTGAGTTTTCTGTGCTCAGCAGAGTTCCTCGTTTTGTGCTCGTTTTTTGCTCGTTTTTTATAGCGTTTATACAGCGTTTTGTGGGCTGTTTTTCTGAGCGTTTTTAAAACTGAGTTTTTTGCTGCACTTGTAAGCTGGAACCGCTGGAAAAACGACCAAAAGAAGTCCCTTGCTCTATCTTTGAAAACCGGTGGAAAACCGGTGGAAAAACTGAAAACGACCAGAAAAAAAACGTTCTAATGAAGACAGCGTTTTCTAAACTCCATTGAGTATCATGTTAATCCAGCCGGTGGCTAGGATTAACATAAATTAACATAAAACTGAGCGGAAAACGCTGACGGAAACCGGTAAAAAACAGCCCACAAAACGACTGATGTGCACATACCCTTAGGGGATAACCCATGTCTCCCAACACCGATGCTCAATCTCTTACAACCCTGGCATGGGGGCGATTATAGCATCTGTGTCCATCCATGCCACAAGGAGGAAACTGGTGGTATTACTGGACACGAGGTCACCCCAGGGCGGCAGCCACTCCAGGCAAAGTGAAACATAGTGTCAGAGCACAGCCTATTAATGACACCCAGCTGTTAAACAAGGCGGACTGTTCCGCACCTAAAAATATGCTCCACAAGTAACTGACGCCCCCTAGAGGGCCCAGCCTCAAACTTAATTTGAGTTAATTTGATATTTTGGACCAAAATAGCGTAAGCTCGTAGCCCCCTTCACGGGCCCTCACGCCTACACTACACTACAGCTATATGTCGTGACATAGTAAACATGTCACCATACTATACCATAACAATCATCATGCCCGCAATATGTCATCAATGTCTCCTATCTGACACCCACATAACCCAACACACACACTCGTGTACATCACACAGATATGGACATAGTGTTGTTGAATTTAAACATTTATTTTTTTTTGTTTGTTTTTTAAAATTAGAAGATTTAAAAAAAAAAAAAAAAAAAAAAAAAAGGCCCACACAAGGGCAATATAATGTCCCAAATAAATATTGTGGACAAGGTTGTGCATTGGCTAGTAGTTCTCTAGGTCTTCCTCCTCCTCTGCTGGATCAGACAATGGGGCCTCCCCTCCTCCTCTTCATAAACCCATCGACCCTGGGAGGCTGCAGCTCTTCTGGTGTTTCTTCTCGGGGGAGGTGGAGTATCACGAGTTTGTGTCCTCCTCACCATGCGTCCGGCGGGCGCAGTGGTCCCTGTGGTGGTCTTCTGGGGAAACGTCCCGTGACGCTCCCATCGCAGGGACCCATCCACACCCGCCTCCAGGACACGAAACATGGCCCACTCTGCGATGTTCCGCTGCTCTGGCTCCATGCGGGCCAGCATCTCGCTGTCGATGTACCCGAAACCAGTGCCGGGGGTCCTCTCACGATCCAGGAGGACCCGTTTCGCCCAGGTACCCAGCTCCGTGTTTGGTGGGGCTGGTGGTCTTTGTCGTCTAATCTCAGAGCTGGGACCTGGGCCCAGCCCCTCACCACTGGTCCCGGCACTGGCTCTCCCGCAGATGTGGATGGGAGAGCTTCACCAGCTGCTGACTCCTCCTCACTGGAGCAAGGCGCCAGAGGGGCCTGAAAAACAAACAAACAAAAGAAACAAATAAGCCACATGATGCAATAATATTGATGATAGTACAACAATCAAACACCCAACACAACATAGAGACCAAGCTCACCACGGTGAACACCAAAAACAGAGGAGCAGAGTTTGGAGTACCAAAAGCCAAAAAATTAAACAAGTGCAGTATACTCACCTGAGGGTCCACATTGCTGGATAAAGTGGCCACAAAACTAAAAAAAAAATAAAAAATGCAAACCCAAAATGGATAGAAAAGAACAGTGAAAGGGGAATGTGGAAGAAAAGCACAATGGTGAATACCACATGTGTGCCAAACAACACATCAGTGCCAAAAACATGCTGGGTACCTCAAACACACAAACACAATTACCCACCTCCTCCGATGGGGCAGGGTCTTGGGCCGGGCCTACAGCTGGTTGCGGACGGTGCCTGCTGCACCGTGTTCCACGAGGCCCCTCTTGGCCCAGGGTGAAGCTGAGGAGGTCATAGTACCAGAGATTGGGCCTAGAAACCTCCTCAGCTCCAGCCCCAGACCGGGCCTCCATCCACAGTTTGTGTCTGCGGTTTAACACGGTGCGCAGGCTTTTGATCTTCTCCGCAACCAGTGCCGCTGTCCAGTTCTTCTGTAGTTGGAGCCGGTTACACAGCTCCACCAGCGGCACGAAGGCTGCAGCCCGCGCTGCCTGATCATGATAGGCAGGCAGCGACACCCACCACAGGCATTCGTGTGCCTGGTACATCATGATGAGTTGGGTCACAAACTTGTGCTACTCAGCCATCTGCAAAAATGTTAATAAAAAAAAAGGTCATGCAAATACACACATGGGCAGCAGACGTCACACCCTACTCTGTGTGTCCAGCCCCTATCCTGCCACACGAATAACATGTGTTTGGGTAGTCATGTTGGCTGGGGCAAAGCATTGTTGTTGTTAACATGGGTACATACATGTTCCATGTTTGACAGGTGACGTGATCTATGTATTTTGGCCAACTGCACTTGAATATGTGAAGGCCTATCATTACAAATGCCACGCATGATCTAATTAAGCACTTGTAAACACACACACATCAGATCCACACATAATTTGGTCACAACATAGTTCTGCAGTATTGTCCTGGAAAGATTGACACAGAACATAATGTGTAGTACAGGACAATGCGTGTATGAACGATGCTTACACGTCGCTAAATACACTTCTACATGATGCAACCTGAAGCCTGACCTAATGTGCACAAACATCAGCCAACAAATGTGTTTAGAGCACACCGAAAATAATGTCTAGGAGTTCCCAATAGCATGTGCCCCCACTTACCGTCTGTCCAACAGAGAACTTGAGATGAGACACTACTAGCTCAATGCACATTCCAGTCGGGGCAATGGTTACGCCCCACCACGGATTATTTAAACTCAACCTGACCAATCACAAAAAAAAAATTTAGGAAACAAATTGGTCCCACCTGCGTACGCCCAGGCGGTGATGTTAATGAGAAGACGCCGCTGTGTTATGATTGGTTACTTCACATATAAAATGCTCTCAAGGCAGATGTCGGACACGCTTGCTGCTCAGAGTCATTAAGTAAGTACTGATGTGCCAACATGATCTGTGATGTGTGTTGTTTTGCATTTAAAGCCCCATAACATTTGGGAACGCTATTGTGTTGTGTACGTGACGCCCAAGTGGTGGGATATGTAGTGTTTCAAATTTTTGGGACAAAAGATACTATTGTGTGCTGACAAATGGATGCATGAGTGTTTGAACAAACAAAACCCTATTGTGTTTGATTAGCCATTTTGCCTTTGCCATACAGGATCATGTTTGAAGGATGCAAGTGTCTTTAGTTGCGGGAACATCTGAATTGAGGACACATAGCACTGTCGTGGACCACACACAATGGGACGTTTACGTCCAAAAAAGATGTGGAGTGGGGCGTGTGTGGCATCTGAGAATGTCGGACTCTGGATATCCAGCAGTCACAACACATCAGGGAAGTGTATTGGACATGATGAGTATTCAATAGTCTGCTTCGTGGGTTGATATTTTGAGCATGAAACACAAAGGCTGGGGTACGTGTATAATGAAATTGGATAGATACGTTATGTCAAAATATGTAATTAATGTGAACTACGTGTAGGGCCATGCCTTGTGGTCACACATGAAGATTATGGCCACGTATCTGGCCTTAGCCTCATGATGTGTTGCATTTGACAACGAAGATGTATTGTACAGGGGGGCCTGGGTGTAGAGTGACCAGGTTTGGGTATCAGCCTGTGTAATGCTGGGTTTTGTCCTGGAATGGGGATATACTGTATATGTGTGTGGGCTGCTGTTCACAGTTGGGTAGGCAGTATTAAAGTGGCCAGGAGATGTATAGGGAAGGAGGTGTTGTGTGTAGATGATGTGTGATGAAATGTGCTTGTACTGAAGAATCTTTTTCTCACTTTTACAGGCGTTGGTACGTGCAGCCGGATCCTCTGCCCCGGGCGCAACTCAGAGGGGGGGCGCCGACACCCACCCCCCCATCCCCGCCCCCTCTTATTTTGTTTCACGGGCGTCGACGGGCCCCCCCTCTCCTGTGAGGAATCGCCGCCCCCGGGCCCCGCCCCCTGAGCTCTCCTCAGATGCAGGGGGGTGTCAGAGCAGCGGCAGTGTCCCAGGATTTATTGAATAGTGCTGGGACCTGCCGCTTCATTGATCCCCCTGCGTGCCGTGCACTGCTGGCACTTCCGGGATCAGTGAGTGAGCTCAGCTTGGATAGAGCAGCTGAGCTCCTTCTGACCTGGAAGCGCTGATGCTGCGGAGGTGCCAGCGGCGTGTGGACCGTCTGGGAGCAGGACAAGGTAAGCACCAATGAGCCGAAGAGAGCAGGGGTGGGGGAACAGAGGCCACAAGAGGGAAGAAGCAGGGTGAGTGGAGGGGGCCACAATAGGGGAGAAACAGGGAGACTGGGGGGCAAAAGGGGAGAAGCAGGGAAAATGATGAGAGGCCACAAGAGGGGAGAAGCAGGGTGAATAGGGGTGCAGCACAAGGGGAAAAGCAGGGTGAATGGGGGCCACAAGAGGGGAGAAACAGTGAGAAGGGGAGGGCACAAGAGGGGAGAAGCAGGGAAAATGGGGGGGCATAAGAGGGGAGAAGCAGGGTATATAGGAGGGCACAAGTCTGAGTCCCCACCTGTGTGCATGTGTGCTCATGCCTGGCTTTGTGTGCATGTGTGTGCGTGCCTGGCTGGGTGTTCATGTGTGTGCATGCCTGGCCGGGTGTGCGTGTGTGTGTGCCTGGCTGGGTGTGCGTGTGTGTGTGTGCATGCCTGGCTGGGCTGGGTGTGCATGTGTGTGCCTGGCTGGGTGTGCGTTTGTGCGCGCCAGTAATCTCCCCCCCCCCCCCCCCCGCTACTCACCTACTCTAGGGGGGGGGGGCACCAGAATAGATCTTTGCCCCGGGCGCCATGAGACCTAGTTACACCACTGGGTACGTGAGATGATGTTCGACCCTGATGGAGATGTTATTGTGGCTCTAGCCTTGGTGGAAGAGCAATTGTGGCTGGTGGATAGATATGAGATGTTGCGGGCTCGCAGACCACGGCGTGTGTGGACTCGGGATTGGCTTCGCCGCCGGGACACCCAGAGCCACATGCAGCTGTTGCGTAAGCTGGGGGATCGAAGTTCGCATGATTGCAGGAACTACTTCTGTATGTCCGAGGACTCTTTCACATTCCTTTTGGAATACATAAGGCCATTGATAGCCCGTCAGGACACTGTGATGCGTCGAGCTGTATCAGCTGAGGAGCGTTTGGCTGTAACTTTGCGGTTTCTGGCTACAGGTCGGTCAAGGACCAACCAGCAATACGCTTCACGTGTATCACTGTCCCTGCTGAGCCGCCTGATCCCCGACACGTGTGAGGCCATCTGGAGTAGTCTGCTGCCATCCTATATGCAGTTTCCAGAAACACCCGCTCAATGGATGGAAGTAGCCAGAGGGTTTCAAGACCACTGGCAATTTCCAAACTGCAGCGGTGCATTGGATGGGAAGCACGTGAGGATAACTAAACCCCCAAACTCGGGGTCTTTGTATTACAATTACAAAGGTTATTTTAGTATTGTCCTCATGGCCCTGGTGGATGCTAACTATGAGTTCCTCTACGTGGATGTTGGAATGAACGGGTGTATCTCAGATGGGGGTGTGTTTGCACACTGCTCCTTAGTGCAAGACCTAAGGACAGGTGGGCTGAACTTGCCCTCAAATGAAGAGACAACCCATCATCTCAACTCTGCGTTTGTGGGGGATGAAGCGTTCCCACTTCAGTCACACCTACTACGGCCATATCCCCAGAGGACCCTTACTTCTGAGCAGCGCCTTTTCAATTACCGGCTATCCTGGGCCCGCCGTGTGGTTGAAAATGCGTTCAGGATCATGGCCAATACATTCCGGGTTTTTCATACACGTATGCATATGAAACTGGAATCTATTGATGTGGTAGTGCTGGCCTGCTGTGTGCTGCATAACTTCCTGCGTCGTAGGGATTGGTCATCATACACGCCAGCAAGTTATGTGGATTGCGTAGACCTCACAACAGGGGAGGTCCATCCAGGGGCTTGGCGTGATACCGACCATGGTGAGGCGCCACTCCAGCCGCTGAGCCAGGGTCGGACTTAGCAGGATGCCAGGAACAGTAGAGACGCATACTGTTCCTATTTTAATGGCCCTGGGGCAGTGGCTTGGCAGCACCAGCAGGTGTAGTGTGGCTGGTGCTGTGAGACATGAACATGATGTGGATGGTGTAGGCACCAGGGTGGCTGCACCATGACTATTTTTTTTTTTTTTGTGTGCACAATCATTAGTTAGTGATTTTTTTTGTGGCGTACACTTTGCCGTGTTTATTGTTTAACCTTATTTCACATCATGTTCCATTTATTTGTGTGATGTAAACACTTTTTTGTTCTGTTATTTTGTGTGTGTTGTTGTCCTTATTTTTTACTGTTCCAAACAATAATAATTTGACAAATTTGGATCCAAAAAACTACATGTGTGTGTCGTTACTTGGGGATACAGGGCAGTTGTACATAGCGTTATGCTGTGCAGAGGTATGTGACCCATTCAAAGCTATTGATGGGTCCGTGAAACAATGTGTGTTAATATGCAGGACCCTGGTTCAGCACTTTGGCCTACAGTGTATGGCGCAACTGTGTGTACATATCCAATGTGATGTTTTGTGCCCACAGGGACACGTGTACACACACATTTATCCAGTACAGGTTTTTGTGGGGGATGTAGGTATAGTCCATTACACTCAAACATGTGTACACATACATAGTAGAGTGGTCCTATGGCAGCTGTGCCATGGCATGGACCAATGTAGGCACATATGTGCTAAGTATTGTGTATATGTTCCCACCTTCATCTACAGACGCAGAAATAGCAAACCATTGAGTAGTGTAAGCCACTGTGCAGCTCCAAAACGCTCCTATGTGACGCTTGAGCGGCTCGAAAGTGTATCGCAGCAGCCACTTGTCGAGTCATGAGCGTGTATTCCTTGTAAAAATATGTGACCAATGTAGGCACATATGTGCTAAGTATTGTGTGTAAGTTCCCACCTTCATCTACAGACGCACAAATAGAAAACCATTGGGTAATGTAAGCCACTGTGCAGCTCCAAAACGCTCCTGTGTGACGCTTGAGCGTCTCGAAAGTGTATCGCAGCAGCCACTTGTGACGACACGAGCGTGTATTCCTTGTAAAAATCAGCGACAATGGCGTCACGTATTAGCCAGCCTTCCAGCGCACGCTGGCCAATCAGGACGCTATTGGGTTGTCCAATGATCGTGTTTCGGGAGCGGTGAAATTCAATTTGGCCCGCCTATGTTTTCGCGGCGCTGAACAGGTACGCCCACATTTCATTGGGGATTGCGGCGTGTGAAGCGTCCATGGGAGGCTCCTGGATGTTTCCTGCAGTTTCTGTGGCAACTTCCGGGAAGACACGTTCCGTTAGCTTGAGGGCGCAATTGCGGCATGTACATGTGCCTTTGGCGTTCGGAGGCAACCATGAAAAACTTGCATGCGCACGTTCGGTTGCCTCCGATCGCCGCCAAAAGTTGCGGCGTGTAAAGGTACCCTTAGGAAATCTGCATCGGCAACTCCAGGCAAAGCAATGTATTGTCATGAATATTTTTGCCCATTCTTGAACAAGTAAAAGAAAACATAAAGAGTATTCATAAGTAAGGATGAGCGAATCTACTCGCCACTATTTGGTACTCACATGATATCACGGTAATAGGGCTACTTAGTTCTCAGCGAGCAGTTGGTCTGTGCTCGCCTCGCAAAATTCGAGGGTCCCATCCACCATGTTTTCCACCTGATTTTTCAGCCACTAAACATGCTGGGCTTGCTTGCAAATCACAGTAATGCTGTAGCCATCTTAATTGTGGCATTACTGTGATTAGCTGGCCATCCAGCTTCATAGGGGCTATATAAGCCCTTCCGCCACCATCTTTCATACATTGCAACCGGAAACAGCATAGTGTGAGTGTAGGGACATAGCAAACTGTGTCTAGGGAGAGTGTTTCTACCACAAAAATATAACAAAACAGCTCTTTTAAGAGCTACATTGAGAGAGAAAGCAGAGTAGCAATCCAGTACCTGCATATTAGACCAACAGTTCTTTTAAGAGCTTCATCAAGACAACAATAGATATCTGCTGGATAAGTATAATGTAGGGAGAGTTTTTGGGGCAGGGAGAGAGAAGCAGAGTAGAGATCCAATATCTGCAGATTGGATCAACAGCTCTTTTTAAAGCTCAATTTTCATCGCACATTGCATACTGTATAATAGAGTTTTTGGTGTCCTTTAAAAACCACTGGGCTGTCTGCCACCCCTAATTTTTGTGGTCACAGTTTGCTTGGCCTGTGAAAAAAAGTCCAAAACATTTACAGTATACCAGTGAGCTACTTCAAATACAGTTCTACCATTTTTTGTTGTAGTGTAGAAACTGGGACCTCTGCACCCTAAGTTTGGGGTTACATTATTCTTGCCACCTGAAGTATATACAATATATTGTTTGTCCCAAAAATCCAATATGCCAAAGCCTGGTGTTAAGGGACAGGGAGGTGGACATGGGTGTGGTGTTAATATTGGTGCCTGTCAAGACAATGTGACAGGTCAGAAGAAGGTTGATGTATCTACTTCTAGAGTCCTATCAACATTTTCCCATCCACATGCTAAATCTGTGTTGGAGCCAAAATAATGCGGGAAAATTATGGTCTGGATAGCAGACAATACCTCTAGTCAGTTCACAACCAGCACCACCAAATCTTCTACACAATCTATTCTCAGTAGACAAGAGTCTGGGCCAGCCACTCCTCAAACTAGTCCTCCTTCCTCCTCCCATCATGAGTCTCAGGAGATATATGACCCTATCTTGGGCACTCCGAGGATCTTTTTTGTATGTATCATTTTGTTGTCTCTGGCCTCTAACCGTGCACCATTGAAGTGGGACATGAGGAGGTGGTGTGCATTGATGCACAAATATTTAAGCAGCCACGGCTAGAAGGAAGCCACATTGTGGAACGTCAATTACTGTCTCAAGAGGTGGAGGAAGATGATCAGATACAGTCGCCATCAAGTCATTGTAAAATCTCGACTCAGGAGATTGAGAAATTGGAATATGAGGTTGGTTGATTATGAAACCACTGATCCAATCTAGATCTGTGGCATGCATAGCGAACTGCAGTGCAGAGGAGGATCGATCTGTAGCACCAAAACAGGCAGGAAGAGGTAGTAAATTTATCAGAATAAGAACTGGGTCAACTGTTCCCAAAAGCACCCCCACTTGGCCAGATTCCAGGCCAAGGAGACATTTCTCCGTTGCATGGAAGTTTTACTGATAGCCCTTCAGACAAATATACTGTAGTTTGTAGCATGGGCTATACCAAGCTGAGCAGAGGCAAGAAGAATGCCAACCTGAGCACCAGCAGCACACTCAAGTACATGGCAGCCGAGCACCCCAGTAGAAGGGTGGAACACCTGGGTACAAAACCTGTGTCTCAGGGGGTAACCATTACCACTTCTGCAGTGCTATGTACTTCCCAATAAGCTGTCCAGAAAGCAGTCACTCATACCTCCTGCCTACCCCTGTGGTTGCACAGACACAGCAATCAACAGCAACCATGTCCACTTCATTGTCTCAGCAAAGTGTTCAGTTCCAGGATAATTGTAGAGAAGAAAGTGGACCTTAGACTGCGCTCCCGCTCCAATAAAACAATGGATCCAATTCAAATAGAATTCATCTGGTGGTTTATTCCATGCGTTTCAGGGCCTAAAAACCCCGTCATAAGGAATACCACGCATTAAAGGATGTACTTTTACTTGTAGTTGGCAAGGTACACCATGTCAGCGCCCATGGTGTATCTTGCCAACTACAAGTAAAAGTACATCCTTTAATGCGTGGTATTCCTAAGCTTTTGCAGGTCTTGCAATGCTACAGCAAAACATTAATTTGCCTCATCGTTGACTGATTTGCGACATGCCCATGGGCTGAAAATCAACATATCATATGTTGGAAAGGCTTAGCGAGAAGCAGAGGGCAGTAGCTGAATACCAGCTTTAACATGCATTCAACAAAGGCTGAATTTCTCCTGACTTTGACAGTAACCCAACCTAAATTCACCTAACATGTTCATTTTTGCCAGTTGTCTTAACGTCCATCCCTTTCCATCCAAACCCATTTCGTTCTTACATTAAAATCCTACTCTTCCTGCTTATGCAACATTTACTTCATTACCAATAACATCCTACCAATATTAAGAAATGTTATTTATTTGAGGCCCTTGTCATGGTCTCCTTCTATGTGTATGACATAGCCCCAGGCAGGGCCGGCGTCAGCACCCGGCGTACCCGGGCAAGTGCCGGGGCCCGACGGCTTGGAGGGGGCCCACCGGGCCCCTGAGGGCTAGGGTCACACTTGTGTTGTGACCCTAGCCTGACGCAAGTATTGTCTGCTGCAGCGCAGAGCGTTTAACGCTATGCGCTGCCAGCAACTGAGCCCATAGAAACCCGCAGTTTACATTGACAACGAGTGGTTGTCACGGTAAACGTCGGGTTTCTATGGGCTGCCTCCAGCGCATAGCAGCGTTGCAACATACAATACTTGCATAAGGCTAGGGTCACAATGCAAGTGTGACCCTAGCCTCAGGGGCCCCTGAGCACTGCCCCCACAGCCAGAGCCATATCCAGGGGGCAGCTGGGGGGTCATTTTCAGGCTCCTGCAGGCTGCAGCACCGGAGGTCTCCCTCCTCCCCCCTCCACGGGAGCGACAGAGCTGCACACACTCTGCTTACAGGACCTGCGATGATGTCACATGGAGGGGAGGAGTCAGGGGTCTCATGATCAGCTCCTCAGTGTATCCAGGACTCTGCTGGCCATCAATGATGCTCAAATAAGGTGAAGTTTGTGTGTGGTCAGGAGGCATTTACAGTGTGAATGTAGCAGAGGTGAGTGTGTACTAGGTGTATGGCAATTAGGTGAAGGTTATGTGTGGGGTCAGGAGGGATTTACAGTGTGAATGTAGCAGAGGCGAGTGTGTACGAGGTGTACGGAGCAGAGCCGTGTGTGTACGAGGTGTACGGAGCAGAGCCGTGTGTGTACGAAGCAGAGCCGTGTGTGTACGAAGCAGAGCCGTGTGTGTACGAGGTGTACGGAGCAGAGCCCTGTGTGTACGAAGTGTACGGAGCAGAGCCGTGTGTGTACGAGGTGTACGGAGCAGAGCCGTGTGTGTACGAGGTGTACGGAGCAGAGCCGTGTGTGTACGAGGTGTACGGAGCAGAGCCGTGTGTGTACGAGGTGTACGGAGCAGAGCCGTGTGTGTACGAGGTGTACGGAGCAGAGCCGTGTGTGTACGAGGTGTACGGAGCAGAGCCGTGTGTGTACGAGGTGTACGGAGCAGAGCCTTGTGTGCACGAGGTGTACGGAGCAGAGCCGTGTGTGTACGAGGTGTACGGAGCAGAGCCGTGTGTGTACGAGGTGTACGGAGCAGAGCCGTGTGTGTACGAGGTGTACGGAGCAGAGCCCTGTGTGTACGAGGTGTACGGAGCAGAGCCCTGTGTGTACGAAATGTACGGAGCAGAGCCGTGTGTGTACGAAATGTACGGAGCAGAGCCGTGTGTGTACGAGGTGTACGGAGCAAAGCCGTGTGTGTACGAGGTGTACGGAGCAGAGCCGTGTGTGTACGAGGTGTACGGAGCAGAGCCCTGTGTGTACGAGGTGTACGGAGCAGAGCCCTGTGTGTACGAGGTGTACGGAGCAGAGCCGCGTGCGTACGAGGTGTATGGAGCAGAGCCGCGTGTGTATGAGGTGTACGTAGCAGATCCGCGTGTGTACGAAGTGTACGGAGCAGAGCCGCGTGCGTACGAGGTGTATGGAGCAGAGCCGCGTGTGTATGAGGTGTACGGAGCAGAGCCGCGTGCGTACGAGGTGTATGGAGCAGAGCCGCGTGTGTATGAGGTGTACGGAGCAGAGCCGCGTGTGTACGAAGTGTATGGAGCAGAGCCGCGTGTGTACGAGGTATGTGTACCAGTGGTAGCCCCCCGCGATTCCGCTCCTATAGTCTCAGCCACCTTTGCCAGCAGCATTCTTCTCCATAGTCTCTTCTGCCGCTGTCTGCATTCTGCAGCTCAGCATGGAGGGGCACGATGTCATCACTGTGCTGATATGTGCAGAGCGACCAGAGGAGACCGGAACAGCGAGAAGAAAGGTGAGGAGAAGAGAGATCTGGACGGCCAGACACTCCGCTTGGCTGCGGTGCCACCATATGGCAGTGCGGCTCCATTGAGCTGCTTGCATTATTTGTGCTCTTCAGGATGCTTGTGTATATACCAAGCATCCTCAGACGCACAAAAATGCAACATTTTGCATTTGAAGGGTAGTTTTAAAAGGCGCAAGGGAACGCAATCGCATTTTAGCCCGCTCCTAACAATGTGTAATATACTCACTGTCAGAAACAGCTCTTGCTGGATTCGGCAGTCACTGTTCCTGTAAGGCTGCCTTCACATAGGAGTTTTTTTTTAAATGTGGCAGTTGCGGTAAAAAAAACCTGCATCTGCCGCATTTTCCGTCTAGCGGCTGCACTTGCTGCACGTTTGCGGCAAGCCCCATGCATTGTCTATGGGGCTTGCGGTAAGTGTGCGGCAATATATATATATATATATATATATATATATATAGTCCGCGATATGTACTTAAAGGGGGCCCACTGAGACCTTTTCGCCCGGGGCCCACAGAAACCTGGAGCCGGCCCTGGCCCCAGGCCTAATTTTTTGAAAGCCTATGCACGATTTGCACTGGCCTGACTACTAGACTAGTCCTACTGCTACCAATGTGATTGTAATGTTTTCTTTGAAAGCCCCTGTCACGGTTCCTTCCTACATGTATGACTTAGCCTCCAGACCTATTTTTTGAAAGTCTATGCACAATCTGCACTGGCCCAAACTACTAGACAAGTCCTACTTCTACAATTGTGAATGTAATGTATTAATCAGAGGCCCTTGTCACAGTCTCTTCCTGCCTGTATAACACAGCCCCCAGGCCAGATTTTTGGTGACACTATGCACATTTTGCACTGGACCAACTACTAGACTAGTCCAACTGCTACCAATGTGATTGTAATATTCTCTTTGGAGACTCTGGTCATGGTCTTTTCCTGCACGTAATAACACAGCTCTCAGGCCTAATATTTTGAAAACCTATGCACATTCTGCACTGGCCTCACTACTAGACCAGTCATATTGCTACCAATTTAAATGTAATGATTTCATTGGAGGTCCTTGTCATGGTCTCTTCCTGTGTGCATGACACAGCACCATGGGTAATTTTTGGAAAGCTCTGTACATTCTGCACTTGTCTGACTACTGTACTGATCCCACTCTTTACCTATCTTAAAACATATTTAGTTTTGAGACCCTACTCAAGGTCATTTTGAGCATGTATTATATAGTCCCCATGGATATTTTTTGGAAACCTTAGCACATTTTGCACTGGTCTGACTACTGCAGTAGTCACGCTCTCTGCCAATTTAAAAAAACCCAACACATTTAGTTCTGAGGCCCTACTCAAAGTCTCTTTCAGCATGTATCAAAGAGTCTGATTCTGATACTTGGGTTCACATTTGGACACGGTGGAAAGAAATATTGGCATGATGTCGTCTATGAGGTCTTTCAACAAAACTCTGTAACAGTGCCCATTACTTCAGTAATATGCTCCAGACACTTCTTCAGGTCTCAGCCATACATATAAGAATAATATGAGTAATGAAAATGAAGTATGCTCTATATATATGCTACTTGTTTGAAACGTTTACCCACACATCACTTTAAAAAGTGAAATTCTACATAATATCTCTGTTAAAATTCTCCAAATACTGCTGACATACACAGCACCCCAGTAGGTGGCTGAAACTAGAGATGAACGAACCTTCCCTGAACATGTTCGCCAAATTCATCACGAAGATTGCAGATTTGGTTTGCAATCGGAAACCCGAGCTTTGTTCAAAACAAAATCACTGAATATTGTTTTGTTTGGGAAAAAAGTTTGAAATTTAAAATAGCCTTAAAACGTTTGTTGTTTGTTTGGGGCCAAAACGCTCGCCTGGAGCAACACCTAACTTAACGTTAGGAGTGTTCCCGCCATTAGGTCTACCAATTTGTATCAAGCTATAAAAAATTTTTGGGAGCTTTTAAATGAATTTTTTCAAGCTTCCTGGACTTTGCAGGGTGTGACTTTAGGAAACAGTGCCAGATGTGGCAGCAGCTATGAAGTCCTGGAAGCTTACAATGTCCTTAAAACATCCCTTTAAGAAAGGCTAATATTTTTTGGGGAATTTTTTAAAAATATTTATGTATTTTATTATTTTTTTTATTATGTAATTTTTGGTGAGGGAGAGCAAACCATTATTTTTGCTTTTTTATTTTATTATTATTTATTATCATTTTTTTATTTATTATTTTTTTTGAGAGCCAATTTTTTATTATTGCAGATGGTCAGCACTGTGTTAGGCTATCGCTACTACAGTTATGTGATACCAATTCATATAAAAATTCATATAAAAATAGCATATGGCCATTATATGCTTCACACACATGTTCTTATAGTTCTGTTCACACTCATAAAACACCATACTTTGGATTTTGTTTCTTCAAAATGTGCAATCACTATTTCATTTCATTCCATACATTTACAATACACATATTTGGCATCTGCACAACTGTGCTATACATATAATTTATAATGAAGTTGTCCTTGCATTGCTGCAGTGCCTTATTCAGCATTCCAGATGAATTGGTGAATTGGTGACCTGAATAAAGTTACTTGTTTTCATTATTACAAATAAGTGGTGTGGGATATTAGAGTACATCTAAAGTGGCAAAGATGTTTGATCACAGCACCACCATGGACAGGAAATTGCTGGTATTGAAAGGAAAATTAAAATATTAGACAGAAGAGTCTGGGAGTACAAACCTTTGATCACCTTTGACACATTCAGAGCAGGATTGAATGTGCCACATGGATTTATGTCCTTGTGCATCAATTACTACATTTTCTCTTCATATCATTTGAGGGCATCACAACCATGGATCAGCCATCAATCAGAAGACAATAAAACTTTCATATTCCTTACCTATGAACTGCTCTATTATTTACTGCCACAGCTGTTTTTCCCCTTCCAATACTGACAGTCACTGTAAATTCTATATCCTTTTGTCAAAAAGAAAAGGAAGTTATGTTCAGGATGTAAAACAATTAATACATGACATGTATATATGTATATGTATATATATATACAGTTGTGCTCAGAAGTTTACATACCGCAGCAGATTTTTTGCTTTCTTGGTCTTTTTTCAGAGAATATGAAATAACACAAAAAATTTTTTTCCACCCATGATTAGTGGTTGGGTGAAGTCATTTATTGTCAAGCCACTGTGTTTTCTCTTTTTAGATCATAATGACAACCAAAAAGATCCAAATGACCCCAATCAAAAGTTCACATACCCTGCTGATTTTGGCCTGATAACATGCACAAACGTTTACTCAAATGGGTTTGAATAGCTAATAAAGGTAACATCCTTACCTGTGATCTGTTTGCTTGTAATCAGTGTGTGCATAAAAGCTGAGTGAGTTTCTGGGATCAAGACAGAGTCTTGCATCTTTCATCCAGCCACTGACGTTTCTGGATTGTGAGTCATGGGGAAAGCAAAAGAATTGTCAACAGATCTACAGGAAAAGATAGTTGAACTGTATAAAACAGGAAAAAGATATAAAAAGATATCCAAGCAATTGATATTGCCAGTCAGCAGTGTTCAAACTGTGATTAAGAAATGGAAATAAGGGGCTCTGTAAAAACCAAACCACAGTCAGGTAGACCAAAAACATTTCAGCTACAGCTGCAGAAAAATTGGGATGCAAAGAAAAACCCACAAATAACATCACCTGAAATACAGGACACACTGAAAACTAGCGGTGTGGCTGTTTCAAGATGCACAATAAGGAGGAACTTGAAAAAAATGGTCTGCATGGTCGAGTCGACAAAAGAATTCCATTACTGCGAAAAAGCCACAAAGTATCTTGCTTACAATACACCAAACAGCACATAGACAAGCCTCCAAACTTCTGGAACAAGGTAATTTGGAGTGATGAGACCACAATCAAACATTTTGGCCACAACCATAAATGTTACATTTAGAAAGGTTTCAACAAGGCCTATGATGGAAGGAACACCATTCCTACTGTAAAGTACAAAGGTGGATCGCTGATGATGTAGGGATGTGTGAGCTACAAAGGTACAGGAAACTTGGTCAATGTTGAAGGAAAGATGAATGCAGTACGTTATCAGCAAATACTGGAGGCAAATTTTCACACTGCAGCCTCGAAGCTGCGCATGGGACGTACTGAAACGTTCCAACATGACAACGATCCAAAACACAAGGCCAAATTGACCTATCATTGGCTACAGCAGAACTATATGAAGGTTCTGGAATGGCCATCCCAGTCTCCTGACCTCAATGTCATTGAGCTAATCTGAGGGGACCTGAATGCTGCAGTTTATGCAAGAAAACCCTGGAATTTACAGGAACTGGAGGCTTTTTGCCAAGAAGAATGGGCAACTTTACCATCTGAGAAAATAAAGCGCCTCATCCACAACTACCACAAAAGACTTCAAGCTGTCATTAATGTTAGAGGGGTCAATACGCGGTATTAAGAACTGAGGTATGTGAACTTTTGATCAGGGTCATTTGGATGTTTTGGTTGTCATTATGAATTAAAAAGCAAAAACACAGTAGTTTAACAATAAATGGCTTCACCCAACCACTAACCATGAGTGGGAAAAAAGTTTCTATACACACTACTGAGGGATACTAGATAGATGCTTATAGCCAGTACATTATTATGATATTTTTTATTATATACTATCAACGTTTTGTTACCTAAATGTGCTCTTTTTTGTTATTTTTTTTATTTTTGGGGGCTTTTTCTGTTAATGCTGTACATCTATCTACTGTTTGTTGTTATTTATTGTTCAATAAAGTACTGTATGTTTTGCTCTATAAGACGCACAGGATTATAAGACACACCCACATTTTAGAGGAGGAAAATAGTGAAAAAAAATTTCAAGCAAAATTTAACTCACTGTTATGGGTGAGGATCTGGTGCTGACACTGTTATGGGGTAATGTCCCCAAATTCTGTACTAATGTCCCCATCATAAGCCCCTTCCAGGTATATATGTTCTACATTCTGGTACATATGGCCCATGTCCTCGTATTTGTGTCCCATTCTTGTATATGGCCCATATCCTGGTATATGGCCCTCATCCTGGTATATGGACCTCATCCTGCAATACGCCTGATGAAACCAGTGGTGGCGTAATGTGTGGGGTATCTTCCCTCTCTACCCTCTGATATTTCCCTCCCTGTTCATCTATTCTTGTTACATGGATACCTAGACAATCCAAGCATACTCTTAGTATATACCGTACTTATGGTATACGGTGCTAACTCTGCTATGTAAGAGTAGGTTGCCGCATATTGCACTCAATAGATATAGGGGTTATATTATATGCACACTGCTATATTGGTATCTCTGTAACGCTGATTATACCATATATGTCATATACAATGATGTGCACAGTTTCTACATATTAAGTATATTGACAAAATCTGACTACTATGTACAATTCTGCATGTACTAGCACTTTTTCTTGTAATCTTGATATGTGGTAATTACTAAGGGAATATCATATGTGTACCCACACTTCTTCATTTGAGGTTGTTGCTGTTGTTTTCAAGTGGTTTTATGTTGTTTTTGTGTAAATAAATAAACTATATGTGATTTTTGTTATAACAAAGATTTTGGACATATTTATTTAAATATCCATAGTTCCGATGCTTTTTACTGCACTTTTTCTTGCTTGGTATCTGATATGTTTTTTTTTAGTTTTGCATAGAACTAAACAATATTGTCAAGCTGTGGTAACCTTTTTTGCTTTTGTTTTGTTCTTTAAATATCCTGGAATATGATCTCCTATCCTGGCATATAGCCTATATCTTTGTTTATGTGCCCTATCGTGGTATATGTGTCCCATCATGGTATATAATACTCTATCATGCTATATGTGCTCATATCCTGGTATATGATCCTCCATCCTGGTATAGAGCCCATATCATGGCATTTATCCCTCATCCTGGCATATAGGCCCCTATCACAGCACCTACTTAAAGAAAAATAAATGATTATACTCACCTTCCATCGCTCCACTGCACCATCGGGATGTCCTCATGTCTTCTTTTGCCAGCAACTGATGAACAGCGTGTGAGCGCACAGCGATGACTTCAGTCATGCATCGCACTCCACACACCGCATCCGTTGATGACACAAAAAGAAAGGAGGATGTGTGATGCTGCTGAGGAGCAATTAGAGGTGAGTATAAGCTTTTGTCTGGAATATTCGCTGCTTCCTTCCCAAAAGATGATGCGTGGGAAGCAGTAAATAATCTACATATGCTGCAGCTTTGGCAGGTGATCATGTGGGCTTGCTGTTTACAATAATTTAATATTCACTTCTCCCCCCGACTCTCCCCACCCATCATCCGGGCCACCTCTCAGTGTCGGCTTCAGTGCTGAGAGGTGATGGGCGGGGGGAAGGAGTGATTATTACATTAATTTAAACAACCGGCCAAGCTGCAGCTGCTCCAGCCTCTGATGATCACATTTAAAGCTGCTGCCCCCAGCCATAGCACAGCGAACGCAGCAACACAGCAATGTATATAAATGGATATATAGTCCATATATCGGACTATAAGACACCCCCCCACTTTTCTCCAAAATTTGGGGGCAAAAAAGTCCGTCTTATCGTCCAAAAATACCATATACGGTATTCATTGTTTTAAATCCTGACCATATCTTGATTCCTTGCTTTTGTTTTTGAATTTTGCATTTTACCTAGGTTTAGTCCTTTATATAGTCTCATATATCATATATCGTGTTTACTATATTATATATTCTTAATTATGAGGTTATTTTATTATTGTTAAATCTGTATGTTTCCTTTGTTCCCTATGTCCTGTTGTGTATATATGTGAGTCTTCAGATTTTGTGTTATACTATGCCTTACAAAGACCATCTGGCTTTTCCAGCATATACAACATCCTGTATCTGCTGGCAACATCCAACACCAAGGGACCCTGCATCTCGGGAACCCTAAGTAGCACCATCACTGGGACCAGCAACGCACTCCCTGCTGGCGACACCTGGAGTACATCTAGCACAACATATTCAGTCAAAGCTGGCAACTGTGCAAGCTCTTCCCCCAGAAGACAATGCCCCAGCCCTCGAGGCCAATGAAAGGTGTTGGGCAACCCAATGGAAAGCCAGAACATGCCCAGGAGTGCGACTGACCCTCTCAGGTGCAGAACCACCAGACCTGACACATAAAACCCATTATAGTTTTACAGTATATTCTTACATCTGTTCCTGCACCTAATTAGCATTTTCCACAGGCAAATGATCAACTGGCAAGTAGGTTATATAAGGTAATTTAAAGAAGCAAAAAGCCCCTACAGAGTAAAGTATGGGAATCCTGGCTTGTGTGTACAGAGGGCGGAGAAGTAGCTTCCTTGGTACATTCTGGGGATATGATCAAAGGGCATTGGTACACAAACCATTTTCCTCAGTCATTCCTGGGGAAAGTTATGACCCATCGTAACTTTTGGAGAATCTTTCATCTCAGATGACAGAAGATGATAGAGGAGAGAATTACAGGACACCCCATGAGCAGGATAGGGGCCAGCAGTGTAGAGCATAAGAACGCCTGACCCCTTCTGCTCATCATCAATTCTTCAAGGGGACTCATTACATTACATGTTGAGGATTAACCACAAGGAAACCCTGTGGCTCTTCACTGCCTCCGCGTGGCCACCAGCAGCAAGATAACCGGTAACTGAATTATATTTGTCTGCATGTGCCTGTCATGTACTACTACCTTTAGTTTGCATAATTGACTGTAATATCTGCAAATATTATTATTAAATAAAGTGCCCTTTTGGTGATAAAATACATAAAAGAGCAACCCAGGATTAAGTTATCTCAATCCACAAAATCCACAAGTTCGTGTGCTCATTTAATATTATACACTACCGAGGATGGTTCCTGACCTACTATAAGCTTGTTAACAGACTGAGTTTGCATCAAACAAGGAACTGGTGACAGCATTTTGTGCTTGCATTAATGGGGAATGTTGAACTGTGACAGACTGGAGGTTTATATATATAAAAATATATATATATATACATATTCCTAGCCTAGTGATATAGTGATATATATATATACACATATATATAATTTGAAAAAATAGAATCAACACAAACTTATAAATACTTAGCTGGTGCAAGTCCTGTGATACGGTGCTCAGCCGTCCCAAACAGATATCCAAAAAAACAGGCAGCACTCCTTCATTTAGTGAAGTGGACGTTTCTTATTCACCACCTCATGTGATGCAACGTTTCGGAGTGAATGACTCCTTTATATGGCTATATATACGGTAATACCTCGGTTTTTGTTGACTTCAGATATTGTCGGTTTCGGTTTTCGTCGATTTTTTCAATGAAAATCGTGTCTCGGTTTATGTCAATTCATCGGTTTTTGGCGTTTTTTTGTCCGTACATTGCTGCTAATTTTACCTTAAAAAAGTGATTCCCCTTCCAAAAAATAATATGTGCACACCTCTCTACCCTCCTCAGCATCTTCTATACATCAAAATGAGCTTTTTATAAAAACAAAATATCCTATTAAATGTTTTTTTTCTGTAATTACTGATTCATATTCCTTTTATAGTCATTTCTGACTGATTCTAGCATTAACCGCTATCTTAATTCATTATAAAATTTATTTTTTTATAGGTCTTTTTCAGTGTATTGAACCAATTAATTCATTTTACTATGGAAATCGCTGCCTCGGTTATTGTCGGTTTCGGTTGTTGCCGATAGTTTCGGCGAATTATCGACAAAAAATGAGGTATCACTGTAATATATAAATATAGACCAGTAATCAAGACTGCAGCGCTCCATTTTCAGATGTAGATAGCCGTTATTGGCCTTCAGGCAATGATGTGATGGACGTTTTGGTCCCTAAGGCCCCTTTCACATCAATCGTGGCAGATGTGGTGAAAAAAACCGCATCTGCCGCGATTAACGCATAACCGCGACACTTGAGGCACAGTTGCGACAAGCCCCATGCAATGTCTATGGGGCTTGCGGTAAGGGTGCGGCAGGTGCGGTATCGGCACTTGCGGCAGGTGCGGCCGCAAAAAAAACGCAGTCAGCAGCATTTTTTTTCGCGGCCGCACCTGCCGCAAGTGCCGAAACCGCACTTGCCGCACCTGCCCCACCCTCACCGCAAGCCCCATAGACATTGCATGGGGCTTGCCGCAACTGTGCCGCAAGTGTCGCAATTATGCGTTAATCGCGGCAGATGCGTTTTTTTCACCGCATCTGCTGCGATTTAAAAAAAACGCTGATGTGAAAGGGGCCTAATACCTTCTTCCAGCAACTCTTAGGGACTTATAAAGGCTATCTACATCTGAAAACGGAGTGCTGCAGTCTTGATTACTGGTTTGTATTGAGGAGTGACTGAACCTCACTCTGGGCTGAATTGAACCCACCTTATGAGGGAAAAAGTGCTGTTCCTATTTCCATTACATATAAATATATCTAATATATAAAGCTGGATGTGTGTATGTGTGTGTGTATGTCCGGGATTGGCATCTACACCGTCACAACTACAGCCACAAAATTTTGCACAGTCACATGTCTGGATCTCGAGAGCATCATAGGCTATGTTGTGAGGCGAAATTTTAACCCCGCGCATTCCAATTCACCAAACAATTTTGGCCCTATCTACATAATGGAGAGAAAGTGACAGTTACCAGATGACAGTTGTGAATGAGAGGGGCTTAATGACAGCACCAAAGACTAACAGCGTATGCCAGCATATAGTCACTAATGTGGGCCCTGACATGGAATATTCACCACGCACGAGGACATGTATACACACCACATGCACACAAAGAGTAACAGCTAAGGTAGAGCCCCAAAATTGGATACTCACTACGCACCCGAACACAAACACACACAACAAAGAGACGTGTGGCGCAAATGCGATCAGGGTGGCCACATAGGGAACTGCAGCCAGGCAGGAAGATAGACGGTTTGTACAACAAACACCATCACACCACACACCACTAGAGGCAGCACCCAATCCGGAGCCCGGGACTCTAGGCGGGAAAGGGGTGGTGGGTTTAGAGGAAAGTGGGGGGGAACGAATGCAGATCAGGTGACAGAGAGCACAAGTAGAGGAGAAAGAGGAGGAAGGAGTTAGTAGGCCAGAGTGAGCGGAGCTGAAAAGACACCAAGTAGAGAATGACACACATCCCGGTGGGGTTGGGCTTGATGGAGATGCAGAATCCACAGAGTCACAGAAACCATGGAGAGAAAGATTATCCATAGCCAGCATCCCAGGGGAGTGTGAGGACAGAGACCGGACCAGCATTACTGGGTCCAAGGAACACAGCACCACTGACTAACTGGTGGAGACGTTTTCCCTGATTTGTGCTGGAGTCACACGGGTTAGATGGAGTCTGGTAACGCCTTGCAAGAAAGGGTTACTGCAGACTAGGCACACAGCAGAGTTTCGACTCTGGAGAGAACCTATGATTCACCCGGCTTCCCAGATTAACCGACGGGGAGCTCTAACTCCAGGTTGGAGTTCCGACAACAAGGTTGAAGGCACAGCAGCAACAACGAGGACCCACAAGGGTCCGAGCTGTCGCCATACAACCTGGGGAGACAACAGAGAGAAAAACAACAGCCTGGAAGGACTTAGAAGAAGTCTGGAGTCTCAGAGTGACAGCCTGGCTGCGGAGGGTTTGAGTGTTCCTGTGGTTAACTGACTGTGAACTGTTAAGAACTGAACTGTACTGTGAGCTGTGATAACTGTGAAGAACTGACAAGTAAGCCCGGTAAACCCTGCCTGAGTGCCCGTGTTTGATTCCAGGTATTGATTTCGTTATGTTTTAACTTCGTCAGGGGGCATAACGAAATGCGCATCGGAGCGCGCGGCTGTTCTCAGGCTTTGGTAACTTAAGGTAAATATCTTCCTTGCTTCTGCCAGCTCAGGGATTCATCTCCCTATATATAGTGGCTATGGCTGAATGCCTGTTATTCACATATATGATATGGTGAGAGAACTTTATCCCGGCACAAATATACTATCCATATGAATAAGTGTATGTGAACTCCCTATAACTATATGTGAACTTCCCTATACCTGCCTATTTTGAGTGTTACCATATAGGTTAGAATTTTAACTCCACGTAATCACATAGTGTGCATATATCCCGCACACATATTGTGTATCTCCATTTATATGTGGAATTGATTTATCAACTATATGATTTCCTGCCCTGTATAGGACATGTGGAGTTGTTCTGACTTATGGGATGATACTATTGGAATTTGGTCAACTGACCTTCCTGTGCAATATAGAGCTTTTTCACTGCTATAAATTTATGGGCTGTATAATGTATCTATGTATGTTCACATCTATATATCTTGGATAGTTTTTCCTTATGTAGAGATTGTTGGCACCTGCACCTTATGTTAATATTCCTGATATCAGACCGCATATGTGGTTGAATGTATATCTGTTCCCCTTTTTATACCAGATTTTGTACGTCCTTAATAAAGATATGATATAATATTTATTTTATCCTACCCTGTGGTCGCTTTTTTCCTTTTTCCTCTTCAAATGTTTTAACTCAGGAAGAGTTCAGAAGTCAATATTTGGTGGAATAACCATGATTTTTAATCACAGCTTTCATGCGTCTTGGCATGCCTTCCACCAGTTTTTCACACTGCTTTTGGGTGACCTTATGCCACTCCTGGCACAAATATTTAAGCAGTTATCCATTGTTTGATGTCTTGTGACAGTCTCAAGTCATTTAAATCTAGAAAAAAGCCTTTCATCAATGAGAAGCAAAGGAGAGCCAGGCTGAAGCTTGCCAAAGACCATAAGGATTGGACCATAGAGGACTGGAGTAATCTTCTCTGATGAGTCTAATTGTCAGCTTTGCCCAACACCTGGTCATCTAATGGTTAGACAGACACCTGGGGAGGCGTACAAGCCACAGTGTCTTGCACCCACTGTGAAATTTGGTGGATCGGTGATGATCTGGAGATGCTTCAGCAAGGCTGGAAATGGGCAGGTTAATCTTTGCGAAGGACATATGAATCAAGCTGCATTCAAGGTTATACTTGAAAAACACTTACTTTCTTCTGCTCAGGATGCTTTAAAGCTGTGATTAAAAATCATGGTTATTCCACCAAATATTGATTTATGAACTCTTCCTAAGTTAAAAAATTAGCCCTCAACTGGTGAGGTGGGGTATTTGTCACACATCTGGTGATGTGGGGTTTCCTATACCCCAGTGTTTAGAAATCTCTAATTTTTACAGACAATGCAAACATCACGTTTGTTTTAATCATTTTCTTATTGGTGATTGATTACACATGAATATAACAAATTTTTGACACCCACAAGTATAGGAAAATGTAATACTTTGATGATTCAATCCGAGGGCATTATGAAACATGACTTTTAGTATAACGTCCTGGAATTCACCATTTTTTGCCTGAGAGCAAGGGCATGAACAAACAGTTATAAAATTGTGCAAAAATAAAGTAGTTTTGAAAATTTGAAAATGTGTAAAAAAGAATTACATGAGTGGTCATGTGGGGTCCAGCAAGGCCAAGACAGCACTTAGCGACAGCTAGCTCTGTTATGCGTGGCCAGAAGAGAGAGGCCTTGACGACATCCTGTTGACAAGTAAATGAATGGAAGCTAGTGAGACGCGTATCCTCATACCAGCATTTTTCAATGAATGGCAGCCGAACAAAAATTCCCTGGGGTGTGGCAAACCCACCTCACCAGTTGAGGGTTAGTATTGTTGTTTCTAAATGATTATAAACGTGTTTTCTTTGCATTATTTAAGTCTGAAAGCACTGTTTCTTTTTTAATACTTTGATGATTTCTCATTTGCTGCAAATGAATATAAAATTTTAGCTTTGAACCCCTGCGACATGTTGTCAGTAGTTTATAGAATAAAAGAACAATGTACATTTTACTCAAAAATATACCTATAAAGAGAAAAATCAGAGAAACTGAAAATTATGCAGTGGTCTTTTAATTTATATATATATATATACACAAGATAAAGAACTGCAGCACTCTTCTTTGTGAAACAACCGCCTTTATTCGGCCATCAGGTGGGGGGTGACAACGTTTCGGGATCCTGTCCCTTTCTCTAGCAACTATACAATGACAAGGCTAGGACTCTTATACCCTTGATGTGCATATGCTCACATAATTGCCAATTATCACATTCAGTTGTTTATCTATATAGTGCCCTCTAGTGCAAAACAGTGCTAGTGCACACTTATTCACCTTTTATATCATTATATTTAGCCCTTATTTTTCTCCACATCATATATTTACATTATCTGTTCCATATTAATACTTATTTGATTGCTTTACATATCGATATTCATCACCTTGCACAGCTGTGGCTTCCACCTGGTCCTCCCTCTCCTATGCAGTATACAGTTCTCCTCCTTGCTTTCCTGCCGCCATTGCACGTGTCCAGCGTCTCTATGAGACCGCCCGCACATGCGCAGTGCATTTTGGGTAGTTTGCCGTCGCTATAGCGATACCGGATATCCGGCATCCGCCATCTTGCGACTGCATTATGTGCCTTTACACCTGCATTTCAGCGGTGTTCACATGCCTATTAACAATGTCCACTCTGTATTTTGTGCAAATTGAACAAAATTGTGTATGTGCAGGTTGCTTATGTCCAGAAAGTGCTATGTGCACATGCTAAAATCTATTTTGAGACTATATGTTAATTTTATGTAATTTAATACTACCGTTGCCATTAATGGTCTCCCCTATTGTACTTATCATTAACCCTCGCCCATGAATCACCAACCACAGTGTATATACCACTGCGGTCAGGTGTCAGCATTACATGGTGATGGGTTACAACATGTATGCTGATCTTGGGGTCAATAGGTTTTCTTATACTATTGGGGATACCCTAGATTAACCATTTAGTAGTTCCATGATTAATAAACCATAGTCATATCATATAGTCACATTATTTTATTTTTTATTTTTTTTGTGCTTAAAGTGCTGAAGTATCATACATTTAAAGTGCTATGCATTACATCCATAAGATACTTGTGTTATTGTATAAAATTAAAGTGCTTATCGTCATGTGCTTTGTGCATGGCATCCACAGGTCAACCAGATAGTGTGTTCTGCAAATTTGATAGCGACTACTGTTTCTGCCTTGCTGTGCTTTCTACCGGAACATTGCTCTGGATCATTAGATGGGCTAAAATATTAATAACAATAATAAAATGCATAAATATATTAAAATACATTAAAATTCATCTATATGAATACTAGTGTGCATCAAAATTACACCTAAAAGTGGTTAATATCTGATTATCATTAAACTCGTATACAGTTTGTGCCTTTATTGTGACTAGTGCTCCCTATCTACTAGTACCATTTTTATGTCCGAGTTACTTTTCCTATCAGGGTTCTCTTGCTTATTTCCGATCTCCTTACTACCTGCTATACTTTGTTACAAGATCTCTATAATGTCAGACTCATTTTATATTCAACATTCATCCCTGATGGCCTCAGAGTGTTTAGTTTGTAAATCCACTCTAATTCTCTTATCTTCAATAATTTGCTCCTGTCTCCGCCTCTTCTGAGTGGGGGTATTGCATCGATTAATCTAAATTTCAGATCCCTCTCTTTGTGATTTTTTTCTACAAAATGTGTTGGGACTGGCAGGTCTTTCCTCTTGGTTCTGATGTCGTGTCTATGCTGGTTAAAATGCGTTTTAAATTCTAAAGTGGTCTCACCTACATACTTGAGGCCGCATGGACATTCTAGCAAGTAGATCACGTAGTCACTATTACAGGTCAGGAAGTGGTTGATTTTATATTCAACTCCATTATGTGTGAAACTTGGACCTTTCTGCATGTACTTACAATCAATGCACGAGAAACACGGATAACTCCCCTTTCTATCTCTCGATATCAGAGTTGTTTGCCTACTCTTTTTCATAGAGCCAATGTCTGATCTAATAAAAGCATCCTTCAGATTTTTCCCTTTCCTATACGCTGTCATAGGTTTATTGTTGAACTCCTCAACCTTCGGTATGCAGCTACTTAAGATATGCCAATGCCTTTTTACAATCTTGTCTATCTCCGGTGCTTCTTCATTATAAGTTATTATTAATGGAATCCTCTTCTCCCTTTGCCTTTTCTCTATGGCCTCACCTTTCTTGTTTAAAACTTTCTCCATCTGTTGTTCTAGCAGCTTCTTCGGGTATCTTCTGTCTACAAATTTACTCATTAATTGGTTTGTTTTTTCTTCTAATTCTGTCTGTTCGCTGACTATCCTTTTTACCCTCTGCATGTGTCCCATTGGTATCGCTCTCCTTAGGGCCGCTGGGTGGTGACTATCGTATCGTAGAAGTTTATTTTTATCCGTCTTTTTGACATATAGTGTCGTACTGAACTCTCTTTCATGCTTCTTCACCAATACGTCTAGGAACTGTATCTCATCTTCCGATTGCACTTTGGTAAATTTTATGGTGGGATCTATTAAATTTAAGAACTCAAAGAATTCTTTCAGTTGTGTCTCTGTGCCCTTCCATATGACAAACGTATCATCCACATACCTCCACCACTCTGCTACATTAGCAAAGTGATGGGAGCCGTAGATTACGCTTTCTTCCATGACCGCCATGACCGTGTTGGCATATGCACATGCCATTTTCGCGCCCATGGCAGTCCCAGCCAATTGTAGGAAAAAGGAATCACCAAAGAGAAAATAGTTTTGTTTTAATACAATCTCCAGGAGATCGATGATAAATTGCTTGGCAGCATCGCTATATTCTGTTTGTTGTAACTTCTCTTTTACTGCTGCTATACCTCTATTGTGATCTATAGAAGTATATAGAGATACTATGTCAAAGGACCAAGTATCAGGTTGTCTTGTTGTAGTTTGACCCCTCTTAGTTTTTTTAGGAAATCGTTGGTATCTTTTATAAATGACCTCGTGTTTGTGGCAAAGGGGTTCATGACCTTGTCTAAAAAGACCCCAATATTCTCAAAAAATGACCCTATTCCCACCACTATAGGTCTACCTGGGGGGTTTTGTAGGGTCTTATGTACTTTAGGATTGCTATATAGCACCGGTGTAACCGGGTGTTCTATATATAGGAAATCCGCCATTTCTTCATCAATAACTCCTGCCAACTCTGCTTCTCCAAGTACCTTTGAGATGTTTCTCTGAATATCAAATTTGGGGTCTGTACTCAACTGTCTATATACTGTTTGGTCACTTAGCTGCCGCATCACTTCCCCTATATATGCTTGTTTTTCCATTAGCACCACCGCCCCACCTTTGTTGGCCTGCTTAATAATAATGTTATCATCTTCCCTCAGCTCTTTTATTGCTTGGATTTCTCCTTTTGTAATGTTTGGTTTTTTGAAACCCTCTCTTGGTCTTGCCTTCAACTTTTTTATATTCCTTTTGACTGCTTCTATATAGGCCTCAATAACTGGGTGTTCACTGTCTGGAGTAAAGTCACTTTTCTTTTTTATGTTCAAATCCCTCATCATTATCTCGCTAGACTTTGGTTTTATTATAGTCATCCTATCATGAAACCAGTACTTCAGTTTAATATTTCTAAAGAACTTATACAAGTCTGCTTCTACCTCAAACCAATTTACATGAGAATTAGTACAAAAATTCATCCCCTTATCTAACACAAGTCTTTGATCATTAGTGAGTGTTTTACCCGCCAAGTTGATTATGAGGGATGATCCTTCTTTTTCTACTGATTCCGGCTGTTGGCGTTCTTGTTCTTTTCTCTTGGCTGCTTTTTTCTCGCTCCTGTGGTAGTGCTGTCCTCCTCTTCTTCTTCGGCTATGGGGTCCTCCGGATCTATACAAAATAGAGTAATTACGTTTTTTATAAACATCTTTACCGTTCTTATACAGTCTCACATATTTGTCCTTTTTCCACAAATGACCTCTTTTCTTCCAACTAGCTTGTCCCTCTCTTTGCCAGTTGTAAATTTGTCCATTTTTGTAATCCTCCATATCACGCTGCCATTTCTGGCGTTTTGTCTCCTCTTGTTCTTTCCTCAGCTTATCCACTTTTACCATCACAGCGTCCTTAAACTTTTTTACTTCTTCCTCTCCCAACATCTTTTTCAATGATAACTCAGTCTCTTTGCGTTCTCCTTGTAACCTGCTCATCTCTTCTTGTAGGTACTCCATGTTTAACAACAATACATCGTATGCATATCTGTCTGACATACCAGCCAGTTTGTCACAATATGTAGCATTGCCATAAAATAGAGTGGGTCTGACGTTAGATCTCAGACCTCTCGGGATTCTTTTCACTCTGTAATATTGAGCCAATGTTACTAGATGTAATTCAGTTGATATTAACTTTTTGCTATCATTTTCATACTTGCGTTTCTGCATCACATTGGAAGGTATACTTAGGAAACCTGGATCTCGCTCTGCCCCTCGTAGGATCTGCTCCTCATCATCCGCTGTATAGTGCATACCACCTGGCTTCATCTCTGTAATGCTGTGCAAAGCTCCTTTGAAGACAATAGTAGATTAGTATATTGGTGCAGCACAGCTCCCCTTGGTGCTCAGCAGTCACAGCTCCTCTCCCCCTTGCTGTATAAGTATACAAGATAAAGAACTGAAGCACTCTTCTTTGTGAAACACCCGCCTTTATTCGGCCATCAGGTGGGGGGTGGCAATGGTAGTATTAAATTACATAAAATTAACATATAGTCTCAAAATAGATTTTAGTATGCGCACATAGCACTTTCTGGACATAAGCGACCTGCACATACACAATTTTGTTCAATTTGCACAAAATACAGAGTGGACATTGATAATAGGCATGTAAACACCGCTGAAATGCAGGTGTAAAGGCACATAATGCGAGTCGCAAGATGGCGGATGCCGGATATCCGGTATCGCCATAGCGACGGCAAACTACCCAACCAAAATGCACTGCGCATGTGCGGGCGGTCTCATAGAGACGCTGGACACGTGCAATTGCGGAAGGAAAGCAAGGAGGAGAACTGTATACTGCATAGGAGAGGGCGGACCAGGTGGAAGCCACAGCTGTGCAAGGTGATGAATATCGATATGTAAAGCAATCAAATAAGTATTAATATGGAACAGATAATGTAAATATATGATGTGGAGAAAAATAAGGGCTAAATATAATGGTATAAAAGGTGAATAAGTGTGCACTAGCACTGTTTTGCCCTAGAGGGCACTATATAGATAAACAACTGAATGTGATAATTGGCAATTATGTGAGCATATGCACATCAAGGGTATAAGAGTCCTAGCCTTGTCATTGTATAGTTGCTAGAGAAAGGGACAGGATCCCGAAACGTTGTCACCCCCCACCTGATGGCCGAATAAAGGCGGTTGTTTCACAAAGAAGAGTGCTGCAGTTCTTTATCTTGTATACTTATACAGCAAGGAGGAGAGGAGCTGTGACTGCTGAGCACCAAGGGAGCTGTGCTGCACCAATATACTAATCTATATACATATATATATATATGTATATATATGTTTATATATATATATATATATAACCAGAAAAAAAATTCTCTGCAGCACTCAACTACTACCAATAATGCACACATGCTAACAAGCGATATATGCGGTGTTTTCCAAAAACTCAATATTCTTATTTTTTTATTTTCTGGGGTTCTTGGTACATACAATGGCCAATGTCTGTTTGCTCGTCAACCACGACACGGTGACCCCAGGTCTGATGAGTCCTATGCTGACATCCCTGTCCTCCTTGTCCTCCCTGTCTCACTTCTAAGTGGGTGGACACCATCTCAACCTCAGACCACCTGTGGGTGATGAGGGTGCTAAGTGCATACATACAGCACCCGCACTGTCTGTGCCTGCCTCAAAACCTGCTCAAGCAGGACAGCTTTGGCCCCTTCCTTCCCCTTTGTCAAGTCCCTGATTAACTCAATGGTAAGGGGACGCCAGAGAGATGCTGTTGTTGTGTTTTCCTTCACAGTATCAACCACTGAGGACTCTCAATTTCTTTTTAAATATTTATTTTACTTAGGTTCTACTTAATAATAAACTACAATTATTGGTTGTTTTGTCGATATGCTCTAAATCAATGGCTTTTTTCAATACCTTTTTGTTAAGCAGGATAACATTGTGTTTAATCATTTTAAGCAATTGCAAAAAAAATGAAATGTTTTAATGTCTAAGTTCCTAAGTCAGTTTTAATTAAACAAATCGAGCTGATCAGACTGATTTTTCTTTTTAGAAAGCAAACATTCCTGAAAATCAGATGTTTTCTGTTTGCTCTCAGTTAATTTAACATAATAAGTTAAATGGTTGATTAACTGGTTGCAATTTTTTGAATAATTGATTATAGACCAAGATTTACTTTTCTTGTTTAATTAGACTTTGATTAAAGTGTTCATTAGGTATGTCTTCTAATAGACCTATTAACATATTACATCACTAGATCTTGGATTTGATCTGCTTTACTTCTTTGGATTCGTAAATATTGTATTTGTAAATGATAAAAGTTGTTGTTCTTTCATTTATTTTCTATTTCTTTTATTTGTTAATCTGTGCTATCTGAGATATGTCTTGGGGGTGCATAATCCCTCTACAGGAGGAGCTTGGCGCCACTCTCTGAGAGATACCACTCAGCTCTGCAGTGCTGCCTTGGAGAGTCAAAAGCCTTCTTAACACAGGGTAGAAGGACTCATCCCTGCCTGCAGTCGGCGGCAGAGGCAAGACCCCGAGCAGGTATTCTCTCCCACTAGCAGGGTGACAGCTGTCAGTCTCTGAGGGAGGCCATCCGCATAGTTGGAAAGGGAAAGGCGCAGAGAGGCATGACTAAACGAAGGTGGCAGAGGCAAATTGAAATGAGGAGAAAGGAAAGACAGAATGAATGGAAGACAAGAGTCAGAGAGGAAGATAGAATGAAGAGATGACAAGAGACCCAGCAGACAAGACAGAAGATCATTTTAGACTTTAGTCAACCTGGAGGTGTGAAGTAACAATGAGCAAGTCTAGAAGACCAGGTTAAGTGAGATCTCACATAGGGTCCTAGTTAGTAGGCTCCATCACCCCCTTATCAGTCAGTCCCCCTACATAGATACTGTAGGGACAATGTACATTACTTATATATGGTAAAATTATATTTGTAGTTCATCCTGTAGTTTATTTTGGTGTCTCAGCTTTGCACTCTTTCTTTTTTTAATTCTGGAGTTATTTTTTGTCAGTGAACTTTATATAGTGCTCATCCCTAGAGAGACTTTACTTGTTGTACTATTTAGGTGTCAGTTTTCATGGATAACAAAGCCTTTAATGTATGCGGCAAGTGCAGGTTGATGTGTTTGATAAGGCAGGAGACTCAACATATGCATAAACCCAAAGAACCAGGGTGTACACGATCCGCACTGCTGAGTAGAAGGAAGGACCACAATCTTGGTATATAAGAATGGTGCTTTATTTCTTCTATGCGTTTTGGGGCTGTCCCAGCCCCTTCCTCAGGAATACCACCATAAACAAGGAGACTGTTACATTACCTGGTTTAGGGATTTTAATTGTTTGGAGTCTAAAGAATATAGGCGCAAATAAAAAAAACTGGCATAGAAAGAGGCAAAATTTTAAACCCCTGTAATCACAATAGTAGAATATTCAATGATGCTATGTACATAAAGCAAATACAAAAGCGTATACATAATACATACATTACATACATTCACTGCTGCATACATTTATGTATGTGTTATATATTTATTAATGAGGTTTATTCAATGTATACTTATGTAAGTGTAGTATATTACTGATAGTAAAATAAAATATATGAATATATTTATGCAGGTTTGTGGTTCACTCACTTCTGCTATGTATACAGCATTTAATTATGGAAGTTCTTTTGTCACGGTTGGATTATTTTTCTCTCTGAAGTTTGGAATCTTCCCTGTTTTCAAGAATGTTTTCTTTCTGACCACCTTTATTGCCTCCTGATAAACAGTTTTATAGAAGACAGGCATTAAATATAATTAATACAAGAACAACTGATGTTGCAAAAAAAGTTCTTGAATATATCAGTAGTAAAAGTAGATAAAAAACCAACAGGGTAAAAATATCTATGTTTTAATAAAACATGACTTCACATTTTTATATTAATTATTAGAATTGAAGGGAACATATTTTTGCTAAATAAAGCACTAGGAATGAGCGAACTCTCTCCAAACATATTCACCAATTTCAAATTTGGCAAAAACATGGCTGATTTGGTTCAATGATCTGAAACCCCAAGGGTATGTGCACACGTTGGCGGGTTAGGGTCGTCGGCGGCTGGGCGGACCCGCCAGGAAGCTCTGCAGCCGTCCACCGGCTTCCTGGCGGGTATGTGCGGCGGGTGTAGGGCGGGTGCACAGCGGGTTGGCGGCGGCGCTTATACAGCGGCTGGAAGCAGTACATGATTCTGCTTGCAGCCGCTGCATAACCGGCCGGTTTATTGAACATGCACATTCGTTGCTAACCCGCTGGGAACCCAGCGGGTTAGCAACAGATGAGCATGTGTAAACCGCCGGTGTGTGCACAGCGGGTGTTGGTTTCCATAGGTTTTAATGTTAATCCAAAAGCCGGTTTGGATTAACATAAATTTACATAAAACTTATGGAAACCGACCGGCGGTTTACACAGCTAAACCGACCCTAACCCGGCATGTGTGCACATACCCTAACACTTTCCCCAAAAGTCAGTGAATGCGGCTATTTCCAGGAAAAAGTTTAAATTTAAAATGGCCCTAAAACTTTACCTGTTTATTTGGGGCCAAAATGCTCGCTGGAAGACCCGTTTGCTGGGGACTGAACCTAACCTCTATTGTTTTGAGTTTCCCCAGCCATTGGGTCTACTTGTTTGTGTTAAGATATAGAATTATTGGAAATTTGTTTGAATTGTTTTAAAGAGGACCTGTCACCAAACCAGGCATGGTGATCTAATTACAGCACTGGATGCAGCATGTCTGCAGCATGCAGACAAGGGGTCCCCCAGCACTTGAGCAGCCCTGTACCCCGAGATAATACACTTAGAAAACTTACATGCTACAGCCACTAAGGAGGTGGCTAGGGGCTGCAGCCAAGGGCAGATTCACTCCCCCTGCATGTGTAATCTGCCCACCGCTGCCAATCATTCTCTCCCTGTCTGCAGCATTTAAACTGAGTTTTTTTTTCTCTCCTGTTTAGCCTCGCCCCTCAGGGGGCGGAGCTAAACAGACTTTCTGGGAGAGAGAAAAAAAAAACTGTTTAAATGCTGCAGACAGGGAGAGAATGATTGGCAGCGGTGGGCAGATTACACATGCAGGGGGTGTGAATCTGCCCTTGGCTGCAGCCCCTAGCCACCTCCTTAGTGGCTGTAGCATGTAAGTTTTCTAAGTGTATTATCTCGGGGTACAGGGCTGCTCAAGTGCTGGGGGACCCCTTGTCTGCATGCTGCAGACATGCTGCATCCAGTGCTGTAATTAGATCACCATGCCTGGTTTGGTGACAGGTCCTCTTTAAGCTTCCTGGACATTGCAGGTGTTTAGACACCTGCAGGATCTGAATATTGGAAACTCTGCAAATCATAGTTTATAGAAAAAATATGGTACTCACTGGTTTCTTTGCTGCTCTGTTTAATAACCTTTCCAGGTTACATTACAGACGTGGAGGGGGTGTAAGAGGCAGTCTGCCTCCAACATCCCCTCCCCGTCTGTAATGTAACCCAGAAAGGTTATTAAACAGAGCCGCAAAGAAACAGGTGAGTGCTGTATTTTTTTCTATAAACTATGATTTGCTTCTGCTTGTGACTGAGCAACACCGGTTGCCGGTGCTATGCCAAAGGTGAACAGGTAGGACCCAGAGGTCCGAAAATAAGGGTTGTGATCACAATAGTGCTGGTCTTTTTTTTTTTTTCTTTTATTCATTTATGTGATAGTAATTCATATAAAAATGGCATTTGGCCATTAAATGCTTCAAAGCCATGACCTTAAAAGTCTGTTCACACTGATAAAACCCCAAAGTATGGCTATTGCTGATGTGCCCAGGAATAGTAACTAACTGTTCTTAGCTATAACAAATTAGAATGGTTTAATAAAAAATTATTTTTCACGTAAAAGTCACAAAGTAAACAGGCCTCCTGTTGTATACTGGGGACAGTGTTCAGCCTCCTGCTATATACTGTGGGCTGTATGTTGCCTCCTGCTGAATACTGGGGGCTGTGTGCTGCCTCCTGTGGTATACTGGGGGCTGAATGTGACCTCCTGCTGGGCGGAACCATAAGCATCTGGTGGGATGAAGGGGTGGAGCTAAATGGAGGGGACAGAGCTATGAAGGTGGAGGACTACATACATACATACACACACATACATACACTCAGCTTTATATATTATATTTGTATAACACTATTAGTTCTATAGTACTTTACATACATATGTAACGCTGCACCACATTGGGGCTCACATTTCATGTATAATTCATATTACAGTTGTCCTGGCATATCTGCAGTGCCCAGTACCCAGTAGCCATATTCAGCATTCTAGATGAATTTGTGGTGAATGGTCACCTGAATAAAACTTATTTATTTTCAACATTAGGTTTCTGACATAGATGTCACATTGCAACTAAGTAACTGCAACCGAGCTGTTATATGCTTTGTGGCATCACCTATTTAGCAGCTATGCATTGGGCAACAATAGTGTGCAAACATTCAACTTCGACACTCATTGCTTGGGTCTGAATCGTTTCACTCAGGCGGACCCCTTAGGGAAATAAAACACACTTAAACTCTTTGAACTTTTATCAGCGTCTCCCGCCATTTTACTTGAGCATTCCCAGTGGCACACAGGTACACTGTCTGCAAGACATGGCTGACCTGGACTCGGAAGATGTAGTCTTACTAAATACCTCTGGGGTAGAAGGATGGTTGGCAGAACCAGACCCAGAGTGGCATCATGGAGAGGAGAGGAAGACATATGTTACCTGGAACTCTACCGCATTTCACAGTGTGGGCTTTCACCTTCCCTTTACCCCTTAAAGAAGTTACTTCAGGGGAAATGGTGTATCAGTGTCCGCGCTGATGAAATCCCAAGAAAACGATCCGGAAACCATATGTAGGTTGCATCAATCATCCATTTATTCCTTTTCCTACGCGTTTCGGAACTGTCCTAGTGCCTTCCTCAGGGATATCCCTGAGGAAGGCACTAGGACAGTGCCGAAATGCGTAGGAAAAGGAATAAATGGATGATTGATGCAACCTACATATGGTTTCCGGATCGTTTTCTTGGGATTTCAGCAGCGCGGACACTGATACACCATTGTCCCTGAAGTAACTTCTGGATGGTTCCCACGTGCATGTGGAAGGTGAAAGTCCTGCAGCAGCTGCATTTAATGCTAAATGCTTTTACACCAGTTGTGGGTCTCACAACTGTGCTAGGTGAGTGAATTCATACCCACCACATACATTAGTGTCACTAGTGATAGGGCACTATTGCGCCTCTTGTTCCCCCCCCTATTTTTTACTTGTTTACCCCTTAAAGGAGTTGTCCACTACTAGGTAAAGGTACCAGGTAAAATAAAAAAGCCTAAACTCATCTCACAAGCTGATGCCATTCGAGAAGTATCAGTTCTCATGTTGCCAAGGCTCACATGACATCATGACGTCACACAAGATTCGTGTCCAATTACCGCTGGCTTCTCTTACTCTGCCTTTGGACACAGGAGCAATCAGCAAGAAGTGAGTGGCATCTGCAGTGCTCACTTCCTATTGATTAACTCATTTGTTCAAAAGCGGGGAGGGAGAAGCGGCAGTGATTGGATACAAAGCTCGTGTGACACTAAAATGTCATGTGAGCCCTGGTATTATGAGTACCAACAAAATTGGATTGGTGCCAGTGCGGGAGGTGCGTTGTGCAGAGTAACTCCAGAGTAATGTGGTTATCTCAGTGCTGCCAATATACTGAAAGCAGTTATGCAGCTGGTTTTATTCCCTTACGAGCACTGATGTGGGACCAGTGATTTTCGCCACATATGGGGTATTAACGTACTCTGGACAAATTGTTTAACAAATTTTGAGGACTATTTTATCCTGCTGCCACTGTGAAATGAAAAAAATTGAGCCTGAAAGAACATTTCTGTTGAAAAAAAATATTTTTTCATTTTCACGGGTCAATGTTCTAAAATTCTGTGAAGTATCTAGGGCTGAAAGGGCTCAAGGCACATCTAGATAAATTCCTTAGGGAGCGTAGTTTCCAAAATTGGGTCATTTGTGTTTTTTTTTTACTATTTAGGCAAATCAGGGGATCTCTAAACACGACATGGTTTTCAGCTAACGATGTCAGCAAAATTTTAATTCAAAAAGTCAAATGGTGCTCCATCACTTTTGGGCCCTGCCGTGCACCCAAACAGTGGTTTGGATCACATATTGGGTACAGATGTGCACAACAAATATTAGGGTCCAATTTTTCCTGTTACCTTTGTGTAAATTCGAGATTTGAGGCTAAAGTATCATTTTTGTTGGAAAAAGTCAAATGTAAATTCTTTCCTTCTACGTTGCTCTAGTTCCAGTGAAGCACCAGAAGGGTTATTAAACTTCTTGAATGTTGTTTTGAGTAGTTTGACTGGTGCAGTTTTTAGGATGATGTCAATTTTGGGTATTTCTGTCATGTAGACCCCTTCAAATGTGATGTATTCTCTAAAGAAAGTGCGCTGTGTAAATTTTGTTGGAAAAATGAGAAATAAATTGCTGAAAACTTTCAACCCTTCTAACTTCTTAAAAAAACCAAACTTAGTTTCAAAATTGTGGGGATGTAAAGTAGACATATGCTAAATGTTATTTATCAACTGGTTTGTATGACATTACTCTATGGTTTAATGGTATAAAAATTAAAGTTTGAAAATTTCAATATGATTACCTAATTTACCAAATTTCTTTTTCACAAATAAACTCAGAAATTATTGTCCTAAATGTACCACTAACATGAAGTCCAGTATTGCACAAAAAATATATATTTCAGAGTCACTAGGCTCCATTGAAGCGTTCCTGTGTTGTAACCTCATAAAGTGACACTCGTCAGAAGAATTGAAAAAAAATGGTCGGGTTATTAGGATCAAAACAGGATGGGGGATGTAGGGGTATATAACTTATCCAACCTATAAACTAAGTTTAAAGCAGTGGAGGGGAGGCAATGCTGGAGCTAGGGACAATATAATTCTAATTTTATTACTTTTCTCTAGTGCATGTTTAAGTGCACTAAAAAAATCCAGCCGAAAGACTCTTTTTAGCGAGCGGAGCCCAAAAACAATTCTAACAGAGGCCATTTGCTGTTAGTGTTCACCCCTGAACTGAGGCCACATTTGCAATGTAAAATGTTAGGGTCAATATTACCCAAAGGTGGCGCACGTCACATTCGAGGAGTCTTGCCCAAATCACGTCCAAATGAGTAAGGACAGCGCTCACAAATTGGTGAATTTGCATCACATTTATTCCGCCTCCAGTTGCGACATTTCGATTACAAGAGAACTTTGGAGAGCTTTAGAGAAGGCTTGATAAAGATGTCTTGTGATCGAAATGTCCCAACTGGAGATGGAATAAATATGATATATGGTGCATATTCGCCAACTTGTGAGTGCTGTTCTTACTCATTTTCTGGTGTCCCAACAGAAATATTTCACAAAAACAATGAAGTCTTGTTAAAGTATGATAGAGGAACAGTGCAAGTAATTAGAAAAAAGCAAATAACCATAGTTGTTCACAAGAGCTACACAAATTCTCAACACACTTTTTGTATATACAGTATCTGATTACACTGGATAACAGACACCATTAACAGGCACAGTCTCTCTGTCAGGGAAGCAATGTGACTCTAGCTTTAGCCACAATTTCACTTATTAAACTAATTTTTTTGTTATAATGCAATGGCACTAATGGGGCTACATTGCAACCTGCTAAGCTGGAAGTTTAATGCTAGTTCGTAACTTCCCATCTAATGAGTACCGTATGTCTGGAAAGGAAGCAATATGCAATAGAGAAAGAACAGGGAGCGCACAGAAGCAGAACCTGGTGCTCTAAAGGGCTAAATTAAGTGTTTGGGCCAAGGTGTCACTCGCCTCTTGAGGTTATGCACCCCTGCCTAACCCTAGTTTGAGTGTGGAGGTGAGGAGACTCACGTTGCCATTCCATGCAGCTCTTTCTGGTCCAATCACATGACACAATCACGTGACCATGGCGAGGCATTGCCAGAAAAAACATCACCGCATGTCTTTTAGCCACAGCAGAATGAATGCTATGCTCGGAGCTGCTCCTGCTGCGTACCCAAAGGGCTACGTCAAAAGGGAGGTGAGTATGGAAGCAAGAAAATAACTACGGTCTTAGTAGTGCTGGGGCAGAAGGGGATATATTAAACAAGATTAAAATGTGACAAACCTTTATTAAAGTTCTTTACAATCCTCACCGTGTTTCGATAGCGGACTGCTATCTTCTTTAGGTGCCTCAGCGCTCCTATGACCGTGGTTATTTTCTTTCTTCCATGGAAAGGAAGCAATGGCTCGATTCATGTGGATTGTCTTCTGGCAGTGTTATTGGGTCTTCTTTCTTCAGTGTTCAGTCTTCAAGTACCCTCTGGAGTCAATATTCAGTCTTCAGGTTCCTTATAGAGTTAGTATTTGGTATTCAGAATAGGAGTTTCTTCTGGAGTTGATATTTGGTTTCCTTTTGGACATCTGAACAACTACATGTACTTTTCCAGTAATAGTGACTGTAGCGCCTATCCACCTCTCAGTCGTTTGCTTCCATGTTAGTCTTGGCGCCTTCTCTGCCATCCTGGGCTGTTATTCTAAGTAGCTGCATCACAACTACCAGCTGATCAGGGGTTTCTTCAAATCTCTTTCATAGAAGTAACATCTACATTGATACTGAGTTCCTAGTTATTCTTTGGGACCAGCACATGACAAAGATCTTCCACAGACACTGCAAGATGTGTGTCTTCTGTTGTTCCTACTCATTACATTTGAATAGTTAAAAAAATGAAATCACATGTCAAATAGATGGAAAAGTAGTTAGAAGGGGATTGATATTGATCTTTGCAAATAGTTATTTTTTATTCCAGCAGAATTTATTGAATATCAAGTAGATAATCTGACAAGTGATCAGATAGAAGTAAACAAATATGTCAGATGATCTATGAAGCAGACAATAACTGAGTTAGGCTAGGGTCACACATAAGCCCTTGGTCCGTTTTTGGCATGAGTTCTTGCTTTTTTTTTTCCTAAGTCCAAAAACTGATGGAAAAACAGATTAGATGTAATAAACACCCTATCTGTTTTTTTCTGCACCCAAAAACATTGCTCCCAACGTTTTTGGGTGCCGTTTAAAAACGGATCATTTTTTTTAACATAGGGCCCTATGGAAAAACGGATCAGTTTTTTGGTGCCTTAAAACAACGGATCCATTTTTTCTAGCATTTTTTGGCAAAAAATGACTACGGCAAAAAAACGTTAAGGGGCACAGGAGGCTCAAAAAGCATCCAAAATAAAACGGATTGGTCATGGAAAACACTTCCAAAAATGGATTTCTATGTGTGACCCTAACCTAATTTGAGCTTTATTTAGTCAACAAAGGCCAACATGGTGACTTAGCGTATTACCAATCTGGTGTTTTCTGAAGAAGAAGTTAGTTCTCTTCAAAATGCATAGAAATAAAACTAGTATGTAGAGGGATGGGGCCCACTCCTGCACAAAGACCGATTGGGGGATTCATCTGTTTCCTTGTGGCTATTCCTAGCCTGAATAAGACACATCATATTAACATACTGCTCATGTCAAACACCTCGCACAAGCACAGTGCACACAATGGTCACATCACAAAAACATAGCACATACTGTATATCAGAATCAAGCGCCGTCCACATGTTATGCACATAATACAAAGCAGAGTCCACACAAAAGATAGATTGCACAAGCACAGCGCACACAACAGGCACATCACACAAGCTGAGCAAAAACATCGGATACATAACATAATCACAGACCGTATGTCACTGCATTTAAATCACATAAGCACATTGCACGTGTCAACAACAGCATGGAATATATACATTAGACAAGCACTAACACACAGCATGTGCACAATTATCAGTGCACAAACTATATTATAATAATGACAGGGTAGATTCACATCTCGGTTTTGCTTTGCGTTACAACGGATCTGTTGTAAAGCAGCACAAATGCAATGTAACAAGTGCATTAACGCATCCATAGACTTGCATTGCAAAAACACATACTAATGTATGCAAATATTGGCCTGCATTTGAAAGTATGTGTTATATTGCAATGCAAAGGAAAACACAGTCAACATCTTTTTACTGTGTGTTTCAAATGCATGCCTTTGTTTTGCAGGCGTTAGTGTGCGTTTTTGCAATGCAAGTCTATGAATGCGTTAACCCAACCGGTACATGGCGTTTATGCTGCTTTACAATGGATCTATTGTAACACAAAGCAAAAACAAAATGTGAACCTACCCTTACACTGTTAATTAGGCTTGCTTCATCCACCGCGCTCATCACCAAGAAGCTCAATTTGAAAGATGGAAAGCTACATGTGTCAGATAGGATCCGCCAACTAGGGATGTTAAGCTTCATCCCTGTTTAACCATAACTGTAACCTTCCCAGACAAGTATGTGGCACCCCAGAGTCCGGATGTCACTATATCATAATCTACCCCGGGGGGTAGTGTCATACTTGAGAGCAACAGAGGGTATTCACACCAGGCAAACCCAAAGCACACAACACCTTTCTGCCTCCAGGCCTGAAGGGGGACACCTCAACCCAGGTTCAGGGTAAGCTCCCCTATAAATTCTGGTATGGGGCAGAGTTAGCCAGTTCAGTTCCTAGGAGGACTGAGGAAGACATCCTGTGGACTGGAACAGTGCTAAACTCGTCCCAGGGGAGACAAACGTACCTTGAGTGACCCGTAGGCAAGGGTCTGAGGAAGCAGAGGAGAGCCTGGGGATCAGAGCATTTTCAAGCTCACCCCAGGGAAGTTAGCGCCAGGAAAACAGACACTGGAGTCCAAGGCTGTGCAAGGCCTAACGTCCTGGCAGCCAATACCGGAGGGTGGGGTATTCCAAGTCTCCCATACACACCAAAGCAGTGTGAAGAGCCCAGGAGCAGCCGCCAGAGAAGTGGGGCTGCAGAAGGGCTTGAGCTGCCTGTCATATGGCACATTGCAGGAGAGAGTGGGCTGCAGCTCAGCTTAAGCAGCCGCAGGGACCCACTAAAAAAGCGCAGCAGGGAGGCCTCAGAACTTGCCGGGTGAGGAGATCCCTGAGTTTCTCCCAGGTTGCCAGATTCCATCGCTATCATCTGTCCCTGTGTCGGTATCACCAGTAAAGGACTTGAGGAACCAACAAACCGTGAGTCTGTCAGTTACTTTACGCGCTCCATCGTGCACCCTACACCCTTGCAACATCCACTGCCCTGGGGATCTGCTCCACCCGTGGAGAGCCACTACATCCCAGCTGCCCATCCATCATCCCCAGAGGTTCTGCAGTAGCGGTGGCCACTAATTGCCAAAAATTACGTTTGGTGTCCCAAATAACTTTCCCTATTTCCCAAAGACTCCCTTTATAACTGAACCCAGGGTCACAGAAGCTGGGTCTTGACCCCTGTAACTCCCCAGAAACACCGCAGCCCATTTCCGAGTACCCCACTGGTGTACATTATCTAGCACTCTTTTCATGGCACAGGGCCCTGTTCCATTTGTAAATGGTGCACTTTATCTCTAGGTCCTTAACTAGCTGCACCATCTGCACAGGTCATATGTCCATTCCTCCCCTAATGTTTAATCCTCCACAGTGTATTGGGCTAATAAATGACTAAATTAAATGTAACAGAAAGAAAAGGTAGTAAACTCCTCTCTGAACTATCTATATCAGCTCAAAATGTACTGAAAGCCACAACTGTTTCTTGGACATCAGGAGCTCAAGAAATAAAATGTTTATTCCATGCTAAATGTTTGTAACCTTTATCTTACAAAATGTACATTTATTTTTGTCTTTTCTATCCCAGGAGTAATGCCACAGAAATAACAATCGTTAGTTGTGTAGTTCTAAGCCACTACTTTTCTTAAATGTCAGGATTCACATGACGTGCAATCATTGTTTTAATTTCTATTTCATAAATCAATAGTACACATGGAAATAAAGAACTTTGTAATATATCTTATCAGAAAAATGTACTTCTTTCTCTGCCAGAAGTAATCAGTCATTATCATAATTCTGAATTCTGAGTTAAAGTTTGTGAAAACGAGGGAGAAGCTAGAAGGAGGAACAAGTAGGAAGATGGAAGAGATGAGCTAGAGACAGAGGGACAAGCCAGAGGCAGAGGAAGGAGTTAGAGGCAGAGGGAGACGTTAGAGACAGAGGTAGAAGCTAGAGGCAGAGGCAGTAGTTAGAAGCAGAGGGAGAAGCTAGTTGCAGAGGGAGAATCTAGAGGCAAAGGGAGGAGTTAGAGTCAGAGGGAGGAGCTAAAGGCAGAGGGAGAAGCTATTTCACGCTGATGCAGGCGGAGCAAGGTTAGTGAACCCACTAGACCAAAGAGGAAACTATGAAAGTTGAACACAAGGAACCAGCCGAACTAGGATGTCAGATAAATTGCAAGGCTTTATTTGATGTTTGGTACAGGAGAACCCACAAGGGAGGACCCCCTGGGATGAAACTCCAAAATCCCCCAAGGGAGCACTGGCAAGTGAACCCCTTAACAGGGATTGACCTGACACAGCCATGGAGATTCAAGTGCTGCAGCCCCAAGACCAGAGGGTCAGACCAAAGAGGAACAGGGATACCGAGGGGAGAGGAGCGAGAGGTCCAGGGAACTGGTTAAGGAGAACCAGTGGACAGACTGGGACAGCCAGAGGAATCCAGCAGGGTCACGGGACAGTGTCACAGAGGATTGCTCCAGATGGTCCGGAAGGTACCATCAGGGTGGCGAGTAGATGGTAGGAAGACAGTACACCGGCACTAGGAGAAAACACACAGTATTAATATGAAACAAGACAAGGCTAAACAAGTAGGCGCTGGTTGGGGACCTGAGCACGGCAACTTAGAACAATGCACAAAATTGCCCAGGCACCTCTCTAAGGAAGTGAGGGCCTTAAGTATACACAAACCTTTCGGCAATTGGCTGAGAGGTGATTACAGGAAAAGTGTCCACTGGCCCTTTAAATTATTTGATAGAGGCATGCACGCGCCCTAAGCTCTCACCCCTGCAACTCTGCAACCCGGAAGTGAGGAAGCGGAGGAGACATGTTGGGAAGAAGCCGCAGACTGGAGGACATCGTGGGAGCATGGACAGGGTAAGTAAGTGGGTGGGAACTTGGGGATGCCTGTGGCCAGACAGGACCCGGTCTCCTTGTACCCTGGAGATGGGTCCCGCTGGCTGGATCAGTACAGTACACCCTCCATTATGCCTCCTTCTTTTGAAGCCAGCCAGAAACCTTTGCATGAGACGAGGAGCATCAATATTCTCTCTAAGTTCCCAAGATCACTCCCTGGACCAAAACCCTTCCAGTCGACTAAAAACAGCATCTTGTTCCCGCTCCTTTTCATGTCAAGTATGTCCTTGACCTTGAAGACATCACGAGCAGAGATGGGGGAAGGAAGAGTACCAGAATCCCAGAAGTAGCGTCCGAGGACGACAGGCTTAAGGAGAGAGACATGAAAAGAATTATGGAGTCACAAAGAGACAGGTAACTTCTTCCGGTAGCATACCTCATTGATCCTCCGAAGGACTTCAATTGGAACGATGAACCAAGTGGCAAACTTGTAGGAGGGAACTTTGAGGTGAATGTGCCTAAAAGAGAGCCATACCTTGTCCAGAGGTTGGAATGGAGGGGAATCCAGATGTCTCTTGTCTGTGTGATCTTTCATCCGCAAGGGTGCCTGTTCCAAGGAAATTTTGGTCTCGGACCAGATCTTGGAGAAATCTCTAGCTAGGCTGCTGGATTACTGGAAGTGGTGTTCAAGGAGGTCGGAGTCCTAGGGTGGTACCCATAAACAACAAAAAATGGAGAATTAGAAGAAAACTCACAGACATGGTTGCCACTTGAGTGTCTTATTGCAGGCACATGAGGGACAAGCGGCAACAAAATCGCTGACATCTAGACGTGCCTTTGGCTACCAGTAGTACCGTGAAATCAGCTGCATTGTCTTTTTCAGCCCCGCATGACCAGCAAGCTTAGATGAATGTCCCAAAAGAAGTACACGTTTCCTGTCCTGGACAGGGGCGAACGTCATACCTGGAGGTGGTTGTAACTGGTGGACTGGTGCTACGGTGACCGTTCTAGAAGGTTCGATGATGTGGCGAGGCTCCTCATCTTAGTCGGCAGAGACAAAAAACCTGGATGAAACATCAGCCTTGATGTTCTTCTCAGCCGGACAGAAGTGGAGATGGAAGTCAAACCTCCACGGAGAACTGCTTGTTGACCATCGCTCTATGGAGAGCAGGCACAGTAGAGAATGCTTATTTGAAGGACAAAAAGGAAAACTCCATTTTCAGATACCACTCCTTAGGATTAGGTCCCTTATGAGCCAGAGCAGTGAGAGGTTTGGTCAGATCCGAGAAGTGCAGAATAAACTGCCAGTAGTAGTTGTCAAACCCCAGGAATCTCTTAATAGCCTTGACTCTAACAGGATGTGGCCACTTGAGAACAGTAGACACCTTCTTAGAATCCATTTTGAGACGTAACCCTGGAAGGGCAGAGAGCTCCGCTCGAAGAGGCACTTCTCAAATTTGGCATAGAGACTTTTTTCTCTCAAACTTTAAGAGCTTAGCAAACGTTTCTTCTATGAGTAGGGAGGTCCTTAGAAAACACCAGGATATCATCCAGATATACGACTACACAGACGTAGCGAAGGTCAAGGAAGTTGTCATTGATGAACTCTTGAAATACAGCTGGCACATTACTTAGCCTGAAAGGCATTACCTGGTATTCGTAGTGACCGTCACGAGTGTTGAAGGCGGTCTTCCACTCGTCGACGAGATTGTAGGCTCCTCGGAGGTCCAATTTGGTGAAGATCCTGGAACTACGAATGCGATCGAAGAGCTCTGGAATAATAGGCAGACTTATTCTTCACCATTGAGACCTTGATAGTTGATACATGGACGTAAAGTACCATCCTTCTTTTTCACAAAGAAGAACCCCACACCAGCTGGGGAGGAGGATTTCTGGATGAACCCCTGAGTTAAGTTTTCTTTAATGTAGTCTTTAATGTAATTTGAGTCTCGACAGGTAACACAGGGTAAATCTGGCCTCTGGGGGGAGTAGAACCTGGAATGAGATGAATAAAGCAGTCATACGACCTGTAAGATGGTAAAGTCTCCACCTCACGTTTGTCAAAGACATCTGCAATGGACCAGTAGGCTGATAGTAATCCAGGCAGGGCTGAAGGAGTGTGACCTGGTTGCACAGGTGTGAGAAAGTGAAGATGACACGACTGACCCCAAAGAAGGATGTCTCCTGTCCGCAAATCCAGGACCAGTTTGTGGGTGCAAAGCCAAGGAACACCTAGCAGAAACTGAGGAGAAAGATTTGGCAGTACAAAGAAGGCGATATTCTCTTTATGGAGAGCCCCAATCTGAAATTCCTCCTCAGTGATGCCTAGATGGAATCCTGCAAGGGTCTTCCATCCACAGAGGTAATGAGACGCGGATGCTGCCAAGAAACAAAAGGAATACCAAACTGATGAACCGCAGCTTGCTACACGTTACCTGCTGAACTGGAATCCAAGTACGCTATTTCAGAAAATCGCATGCCACCAGCCAACACTTTTATAGACACAGTAAGGGGTAGAGCGGAATCACTCTCACCTAGGAAAGCCTCTCTTATCTGACCCAGGTGGAGACGTTTTCCAGTCTCTTTGAATATTGGCGGCAAAAATGGGTAGCACTCCAATAATATAGGCACAGTTTCATGGCAAACCTCTCCTCATGTACTTGTTCTTCCAACTTGATGTGGTTGACCTCCACATGCTCGGGGACCTAAGTTGGAGTCGGATCAGACGAGATGAGTGGTCTTTGGAAGGATGGAGCTAGTCAGGGAAATAGCCTTTCATGAGTTATCTCCTTGGTCCATTCTTGAAGGTGGAGATTGATTAGGATGGCGAGAGTCATCCCGGGAATTGGGTAGATCTCAAAACAAGAATTCATCCTTAAGTCTCCCGGACAACCCATGTTGGAAGACTCCAATCAAGAGTTTGTCGGACCACTGTAACTCAGATGCCAGAGTGTGGAACTGGATGGCATACTGACCAAACAATAGAGAACCTTGTAGGTTGAAGAGAGGTTCCATTGATGACGCCACTCTTCCTGGCTCATCAAAGATCTTGCGGAAAGTGTCCAGGAAGTTTTGGCAATAGCACACAATGGGATCATTCTATTTCAGTAAGGGTTAAACCATGCCAAGGCCTCTCCCTCCAGGTGAGAGGCTAGGAATGCCACTTTGGCTACGTCCATCAGATACTGCTGGGGCAACAGCCTGAAATACAGCTGACACTGGTTAAGAAACCCCCTGCACAAGAGTACCAAGTAGGTTTGCATAGACGAGGAGAAGACTTGGATGCAGCGGCGACCACCAGCTTTAGCAATGGAACCTGTATATGAGGAGTGGCAGCCATTTGCATGTTGGTTAGGCGTTCATCCACAGAAGTCAAGTAATTCAACATCCGAGCTTGCATCTCTCATTGCTGGTCAAGTTCCTGATGTAAATCCGCAAGTTGTGAAGCATTGGTGGGCTCGGCAGACAGAACAGAACAGAGACGGGCAACCAAGGTCTGCATGGAAGTCACCAGTTGCTCCTGACATTGCCGAAGACCAGCTAATTCTCTTTGGGCTGAGAATCAGGTATCAATGGAGTCCATGGCCTGTTCAAAATCTGTTATGCCGAGGCAGGCACAGCAAGGTTAGTGAACCCACTAGATCACGGAGGAAACTGTGGAAGCTGAACCCAAGGAACCAGCCGGACTAGGACGTCAAATAAATTGCAAGGCTTTATTTGAAGTTTGGTAAAGGAGAACCCACAAGGGAGGACTCCATGTGTCAAAACTCAGAATTCCCCCGAGGGAGCACCGGCGAGTGAACCCCTTAACAGGGATTAACCCAGCGCAGCTACGGAGGCTCAAGTGCAACAGCTCCAATACCAGAGGTTCAGACCGAAGAGGAACAGAGATACTGAGCGGAGAGGAATAAGAGGTCAGACAGAACAGCCAGAGGAGTCCAGCAGGAGTATGGGACATTGTCACAGAGGATTGGTCCATATCGTCCAGAAGGTACCGTCAGGGTGCGCAGGTAAATGGTAGAAAGGCAGGACACCGGCAGTAGAAGAAAACAGTATGAATATGGAGCAAGACAATGCTAAACAAGCCAGCACTGCTTGTGGACCTGAGCATGGCAACTTTGAACAATGCACAAAGTTTCCCAGGCAGCTTCCTAAGGAAGTGGGCTTTAAGTATACACAAACATTTCAGCGATTGGCTGAGAGGTGATTCCAGGAAAAGGGTGCACTGGCTCTTTAAATTATTTGACAGCGGTGTGCACATGCCCTAAGCTCACTCCTCCGCAACCTAGAAGTGAAGAGGTGGATGAGACTCGTCGGGAAGGATCCGCAGCCTGGGGGGACATCGCAGGAGCGCGGACAAGGTAAGTAAGTGTGCGGGGAACCAGGGGATGCCTGTGGCCAGACGGGAGCCGGTCTCCCTGTACCCTGGAGATGGGTCCCACTGGCCAGATCAAGCTAGAGGCAGAGGGAGAAGCTAGAGAAAGAGGGACAAGCTAGAGGCAGAGGAACAAGCTAGAGGCAGTGAGAGGAGTTAGGGGCAGAGGGAGAACCTAGAGGCAGAGGGAGGAGTTAGAGGCAGAGGAAGAAGCTAGAGGCAGAAGGAGGAGTTAGAGCTTTGCCCCACCTCATTCTTCTATTTATAAGAATCTAATTAGTAACAACTGCCATCTCCTATCTCAGTAATGAGAAAGTCTTCACTGAACACAGATTTTATCGTAGAATTGAACATTTTTATAATGACTGATCAATTCTGGCAGAGAACATCAGCTTAGTTTCATGTGTAGTGTTGATTTATGAAATGAAAATGAAAGTTATAGTTCAACTTAAAATATTAAGCAGATTGTATCATTGACAAATTCCAGTAATATTTCACTTACCAGATAGCTTGCTGTAGTTTTAAAGTTTTGATAACATCTCTGCTTTTTTCAGCATGTGGTAAAGGCTAGAGGACTAGTAAACCAGCTGCCAGGTAGTCCTCTATAATCTTGACCCCAGTCCAATCCTTCACAGCACCCAGTAAGAAATACATCGCTGGCACAGGGTTTTTGCCCTATGTCAAGATGATTTCAAATGGGGTACAAAAAACTTTCTCAGAAAATTCTTTTAATCTTTAATTTTCTTCACTTCCTTTGTCGAAAGCCCTACAATTAGCTTGCTCAGTGAAATTGTGATTGTGTTTTCCAGTAGCATTGTAGACTGTCTCACTTTCAAAGCCTCGTCTTCTATATTGTAACTTAATGTCTCCCTTTCTTGTAATGAATTAATAATGTATGAAATTTTGTAAACATTTAACACAATATTGTGAACTGAATGAACCATTTTAGATGTTTCTAATTACTGACTTGATGGTGAAGAGAATACGAGAGGCTATTTCATACAGATGGCATAGTATAAAAACACATGGAGCCCAGTCAATCGCACAATTAAACCAATCTTTTATACAAAATAGTTTTTCTTTAATGGAAGCTAATTATACACAATGAATATGTTATTTCACTTAGTGTTACTGAATACTTATAGCATTTTATTCATCATTTGGGTGTCATCATAATCTGTTATGCACCTGTCCCAGATCTAAACCTTGCTTCTGTTACTGTAGTCTGCTAGACTCTGTTGTGCTCCGCTTTGTAGATGGTCTGGTGTGATCCCATGTGACCATCTGCCCTGGCCTATATGAGACTTAACAATACACAATCTTGTGTCTAGGTAGTAAGACTTCAGTGTTGCTAAGTCTAGCTTCACATTTCAGGACGGTTACGTTGCGTCCCATGCGCAGCCGCAGGTGAAAACGCATGCGAACGCGTGTAAACGTTGCGTTTTACATACGCATGCGCATAGCTTTGCGCACGCAGGTCCGCAACGTTCACATGCGTTTGTCTGCGTTTTGAGCCTTGCGCATGCGTTTTCCATCTGCATGCGTTCGCTAAACTTAGCCCAATTTTCAGTGACCCTGCCTACAGACACGCCCATGGGCAGTGGCCTTAAGGAAGACATAAAAAGAGACCCTGCCCATAGTTATGCCTGTTGCTGGTTGCTGATGAGAGAGAGAAGATGGAGCTTGGATTTGACAGCTTTTACACAGAATTGGACTTGGCGATGAACACTGCAGTATCTTATGCCACAGCTTGCGAGGGACATCGGCGCCGAGCAAGGGAACGAAGACGTCGGCCACCTCTTTGTGTATGGCAGCACCCTATTGTCGAGCTTCAGGGTACACGTGGAGCGTACCACTCCTTGTTCCATGAGTTGCAAGAAGATCCGGTGAAGTTCCACGACTACACCAGCATGTCCGTGGACAGCTTCCTGCACTTGCTGCGACGTGTCCAAGATGTCATCTGCCGCACTGACACACAGCTACGAAGATGTATTTCTCCAGAGGAACGTCTCCTGGTCACCCTGCGGTATTTTTTTCACAACTGTATTGTTTATCAACTGTACGCCTAATTCACATCCTGTGTCCTGTTCCTGTTTAGTCCTCTCAGACGTGTCAAATCTTCTGTCCGCATTCCTCTGTGACCACTCTCATCTGCATCCTCTGTCTTCTATGGCCTCTGTGGTATCTTTTGAGCCCATTATCCCCTGGGTGGTCCTCTGCATAAACTGTCTGCTGCATCCTCTCACATGTGCCTCAGCTGTGTCTTCTCTGTCACCCAGTATTATCTGTAAGCCCTCCCTCTCCGTCCACTGTCCTCGGTCTTCTATGTCCTCCACACACTATGTGTGTTGTCTTGTTCTTCACCCTAGTTAAAACTCTTCCTCCACTGTCCTAGTACTATTCTTGATATCCTTCTCTGAACTGTCAAATGTTGTCATATTTCTTCACTGTCCTCGGCTTCCTATATGCTACGCGCCCTCGGTGTGTTGTCATCTGTGTCCACTTACCTCTGTGTTCTCTGCATGCACTGTCTTATGCATCCTGTGTCATCTGTGTCCTGTCCTGTCCTCATCTGAGGCCATTTTCCATCAGTGTCGTCCTCTGCATGCACTGTCAGCAGCATCCTCTGGCCTGTGTCGCTTCAGTGTCCTCTTTCATGTAGTCGATGCCCAGACCGTCCTGCTCTCCGTCCACTCTCTACAGCGTACCCAGTGTAATTGTCTGCACCCACTCTATACCTCCGTGTCCACTGTGTACTGTCGTGTGTGTCAACTGTACAATCTCCAGGCCCCTAATCCCTGTCCTCGTCTCTGTCAATTCTATACTCGTTACGTTCCACCTCGTGCAATAGCATCTCCGCTGAACTACACCTTCTGCTTTTTGTCATAAATTTGGCTGAACTATTTGTCTTCTTCCTTTGCAGATTCCTGGCTACCGGCTAAACATTATCATCGCTACACTTTCAATTTCGGCTGGGATTGTCTACACTTTCTGGGATAGTGCAGGAGAGGTGTCAAGCTATCTGTGAGTGTCTACGGCCAGACTTCCTCCCTCCCACCACCAGCGAGCTCTGGTTACATAAAGCATCCAGATACAAAGAAGTCTGCCAGTTTCCCAACTGCGTGGGGGCCGTAGATGGGAAACACATCAGGATCCACAAGCCAGCAGGATCAGGCTCGGAGTATTATAACTACAAGAAATTGTTCTCAATAGTACTCATGGCCATAGCCGATGCAGACTTCTGCTTCACGGCTGTGGATGTGGGACAATATGGCCGAGCCAATGACTCCTCTGCGTTCAAAAACTCTGATATGGGCAGGAAGCTTTATACAAACACTTTTGGCATTCCTCCGCCCAAACCACTACCACACACTGATGGACCTGACAAGAATGAAGACAGGACCAGACCCAGATCCAGGTAGAACACAGCAGGCAGCCAGGCAGGCAGACAGGCAAGATGGGATGAACGGATCCAGGGATTGCTTGCAGGTCCACAGGCAGCCCTCCAGGGAAGATCCCAACAGAAATGAATCCTGGAAGCAGTGTTCTGATGCAGGGTGCAGGGAAGATCCAGGCCCAGGTCCAATCCAGCAGTCCTCAGCTATGCAGGGTCCAAAGGTGTGGCAGAGAGTCTTGCCTCCCAGGAGCTAGTAGTTATATAGAGGATGTGTTGTGGGCTGGTTCATGGGCGGAGATTATGCTGGACGCCCAAAACTCTTTTTGAGCATGCGCACTAAGGTGTCCGCATGCGTTTCATCCGCAGCTGTGCGCAAAACCATCTGCATGCGTACAGTCTCATAGGGGGCTAATGTTAATTGTATCTGCAGCGTGCGCATGCGGACACTTGCATTTTTTTGGACGCGCCGAAAAATGCTACAAGCCGCAATCCCTGGCGGCATAAAATCTTCTTCTCCGTCCGCATGCGTATAGTTATGCAGCTGAACGTGAACGAACGTGGCTATGTGCGGATGACTGCGCATCCCATGTTAAAGATAGGGGCGCAATCCGCAGGCGGATTTCGGGACACAGAGCCGCACCGTCCGGGGCGCAAACGTCCTGAAATGTGAAGGCACCCTAAGACTTTAGCCTGCTCTACACACCAGTCTTCCACCTGGTTACTTGCAGTCTCCTGGACAACTTCAGCTTGCCAGCAATTACCAGCCTCCCACCTTTTTATCTGCAGTCTTTTGGGTGTCTTCCACCTACCAGTGGCTCCAAGACTCCTGCCTACTTGCCTGTGGTCTCATAGACGTCTTCTGCCTTAAAGCAGTTTCCTGCATTCCCCCTGCCAGTGATCAACCGGACATCTTCCTTCTGCATCCCATCTTCCTATTTGTGGTTTGCTGTCACTCAGCTGTCCATGTCTCACATGTCCCTTCTATCTGCTGCAACAACAACCATGACCTGTGTGTTCACCTGGTCATTAGGCTTAGAGGATCCACCTCATCTGTTGAGTGTAGCAGAATACCAAGACCATGGATCCAAAAGGTGCAGTAGTGACAATATAGTTGCTGTAGGATATGGGTGAGTTGCCTGACCTTGTGGTGCAACTGTCTGGCAGCCAGCATGAACTTGTCCAGGTATTGCAAAATCTCATTGCCTGTATGGATGCACTGCCTCAGACTCCTGAAGTCTTTCCACTAGCCCCCAAACACTTTCCATACTCTACTCAACACCATTCTGCTTGGGAAATTGCTCTAAATTTACCTTAGCCTGCAGAATTTAATGGTGTTCCTAAAACCTGCAAGGTGAAGCAAGTTCCATTTAACACACTGCCCGGTCCGGCTGGATTCCACATCCACCCGACCATAATCAGAGAACTAGAGAAAGGAAGCCTAACACTGCTTGCTGAGAACCTCCAGAAGTGCCGACTTCACTATCCCGGTCCGAGTGTACCTGATTACCACCCAGTAAAGGTACCTAAAAGAGACTTTGTGTGGTTGTGCGTTTGTCACGGGTGGCGTGGGTGACAGGGTGGAGGCCACGCGCAGACGATCTCAGCGTTTGGCCCACCAGCCATAATGGTGGAGGATGGTCCATCTCTTTCAGGGGCATTTACCTTCTGTTTAGATGAAGAGAAGGTGTGATGAGATCTCTCTATTTTGGGGAGACGGCTGTGGAGGTCTTGTGCTCGGTCTGGTTGTATCCACCTGTATTGTAGGTCTCTAGGACCCAGCAGATTCCTTCTACCTTTATAAGGAGGTTCATTACCCTTCCTCAGTGCAGGTGATATTTCCTTGTGGACTCTTTATCCTTGCTCCAGCAGAAGCTGAGGTTGTGAGCTCGCTGTGGTCTGCTGAAAGATAAGTGTTTCTTTTCCCCAAATGTCTGTCTTCCCTGGTGTTTGTCTTTAGTTGTTAGTGGAGGGGTCTAGTGCACCTCTCCATCTGATCCTTAGATAAGATAGTGCTAGGATCAGAGAGGGACGAGGTTCGTGGTCGGCGACAGTTGAGGAGACTGTACAGGGACGTTAGGGCAGACAGGGTCAGCCCTAGTAAGTCTAGGGGTCACCGTCTCCTTCTTGTGCCCTTAGCAGTAGGGACCCCTTATTCCCCCCCCCCCCCCGTCGTTATCCTACGCTGGGTGTCTTCCCCACTCCCAGCGTGACAGCGTTACTCCTGGATCTGGCGAGCAGCATCCCACAGCTGCCTCACAACATCTTGCGCAGCTCCCGGCTCCGGGGACTCCCGCTCGTCCTGTGGGGAGCGTTCCATCTCGCTGTATAACATCCCCCGGAGACGCGAACAGCGCTGGTAAAGTTACCAGAACACCCGCAGGTGGCGTCACGAAGACAAATCACCCCTACTGTTCCGCCATTCCCCTATTGATCTGGACCACCGGGCCGACACCACCGCAGGCGCGGTTCCGTGACTGGAGGAGAAACAACGCCTGCTCCGTGTACCCCCGGCTACGGTGAGTCACTACTAGTGTGGACTTACATTTCAAGGAACATTCTAGGAAAAAACTCTGGTCTCTTATGTCTTTCCGTTAAGGGTCTCTTCTAAATTTCCTCCCAGATCAGCCGCAACTGAACTTATGCAAATTGATCAGAAAAGGCTGTCACTAGCTAAAAGATCTCATCGACTCTTACAAGGACTTTTTGTGCTGTGGTGAATGGTATAATTCTACCACAGACTGTTGTAGGATAAAGGCCAAACAGAAAAACATGTCTTCCACTAAAGATAAATTGATTGTAACTATGTCTGTTTTCTATGGTAGCTCACTGGACAAGCATATGTTGCCTATGGAGCATCAGAAACTTTCATGGACTTTGCTTTAGCAAAAATATTAAGATATGGCTCTTTCTCCATCATCTCTCCTATATTGAGGTTATCTTGTTGCCACTATTGTGCTTCTCCCATAAAGATTGTATATGTGTATTCAAATTCACAGTTTTCTATATGTAAATGTTCAAATAAAGTTTGTAAAGTTTTGATAAGAACGTCCTGGATGTTTTTTTTTTTTGTTATTTGGGGCTTCTTTCCATTATTACCATTTTTGGCTTTTAACTACCGTAAATGATCTTGTTTAATTTTATGTGTTAAAGTGAGAATAATAGTGATGGGCGAGTCCTAAATTACTCAGAATCGCTTGACTCTAGCGAGTCCGAGCCCGGGACTCGCTACTCGTTGCGAGTCTAGCGAGTCCAATGTTAATGAATGGGGAAGCGAGTAATAGCGAGTAATGTGCGATTTACAAATCGCAGATGTCTCGGAAAGCGCTTGCATTGCCGTTTTGGAAACCCCACTCGCAACAGTTTTTTGCTGCTGTGTCCGTGTCTGTGGTTTTTATCCAAATTATATGATAACAAGAGAACAAGAGACAGGGTTTAATAGGGATATTGTCCCATCCCTGTCTGTAATGTGTGTTTTATAGACACTAGGTGTGGGAGAACACTTTTTTGTTATTTTAACAAATATTTATTAAAAGTTTTATTTTAAAAGTGCACCTTAAGGCTGGGTTCACATTTGTGGACCCCTCCGCAGCGTTCTGCGGAGGGGTCCGCAATGTGACCACAGCGGCCGCGAGCTCCTATCTTTATAATGGGAGCGCACGGTGCTGCGCTTGACAGCGCATGACCGTGCGCACCCATTCACTCCCATATGTGATCTGTGCGCAGGCCGATGGCTGCGCACAGATCACACAGTCTCGTCCGCACCAGGGACGCGACATGTTGCGTCCGCCTGCGCAGAGATCACATATGGGAGTGAATGGGTGCGTACGGTTCTGCGCTGTCAAGCGCAGCACCGTGCATCCCTATTCTAAACATAGGGGCTTGCGCTGGCTGCTCACACATGGCGATTCCCCTCCTCAGAACGCTGCGGAGAGGAACGCCAGTGTGAAGGCAGCCTAAGTAAGAAATGTGTCCGTGTCTGTGTAGCAGCACACTAGTCCCTGCAAAAATTAATAAGTGTGCACAAGTAGTCGCACAAGTAGGTGGCGTACGTGCTATTTGCAGCTAGTAGAGCAGCTCGCACTGGTCTGCCACAGAGAAAATAAAACTGAAGGGGTTATTATGACCCAAAATCTATCAGGTGCAAAAAAATAGGAAATAGTACCTCAGCTAAGCCTCTGACTTCAGCTATTAGGAAAGCTGAGTGAGTAAGCTAAGCTATGAGGTCGATCCTGTGTGCACTGTAAGGCTGCACCTCCCTGCCTGCCTGCCTGCCTACAGTCCTCTACACAGTACTCCTCTGTCCTTCTGGTAGCTCTCAGAGGAGCTGTTTGGATTAAATATAAGGAATTTTTAAGTTTCCCTACACTGACTGACGCTCCCTATGATCTGCTCCAGCATCTACCTCACCCTGCACTAGGTCAGATCTCACAGGAATGTGGAGAAAATGGCAGTGGCAAGGCTTATATACAGCCTCGCCTCTCATACATGACATAGGCATCACGATGGACAGAAGCCAATCATAGTCCTGCCACAACCAACATGGCTGTGGCATTACTGAATATGATTGGCTTGTCCATCTTCACAAGTTTTCTGACCTAACACGCTAGGCTGTCTCGGAAGCTTTGTCGGAACATAACAGATTCTGTATTCGCGAGTCCCGAATACAGTATACAGGACTCGGATTCGTAGACTCACTCAGACTCGCTCAGACTCGCTCAGACTCGCTGCTGACAGCGGGTATCCGTGAAGCGGTGCGATTTTTTAAACGATTTGGGGAGATTCAAGCTACATAGCGATGTGATATAGCGAGTCTAGCGAGTGAGAAAAAGTAAACTCTGACAAAACTAGGATTGCCATTGACTTGCATTGGACTCGTTACTGTGCGAGTAATCGCTGGGAAACTCGCAGAGTACCGAGTCCTGCGAGTCCCTTACTACTCGCCGAGTAACGAGTCCTAGCGAGTAGACTCGCCCATCCCTAGAGAATAATAATAACAACATAATGTACAAAAGTGCATTCTGGGGGCAGCACAGTGACATAAAGTTAGGGCCAGAAATATTTGGACAGTGACACAATTTTCGCGAGTTGGGCTCTGCATGCCACCACATTGGATTTGAAATGAAACCTCTACAACAGAATTCAAGTGCAGATTGTAACGTTTAATTTGAAGGGTTGAACAAAAATATCTGATAGAAAATGTAGGAATTGTACACATTTCTTTACAAACACTCCACATTTTAGGAGGTCAAAAGTAATTGGACAAATAAACATAACCCAAACAAAATATTTTTATTTTCAATATTTTGTTGCGAATCCTTTGGAGGCAATCACTGCCTTAAGTCTGGAACCCATGGACATCACCAAATGCTGGGTTTCCTCCTTCTTAATGCTTTGCCAGGCCTTTACAGCCGCAGCCTTCAGGTCTTGCTTGTTTGTGGGTCTTTCCGTCTTAAGTCTGGATTTGAGCAAGTGAAATGCATGCTCAATTGGGTTAAGATCTGGTGATTGACTTGGCCATTGCAGAATGTTCCACTTTTTTGCACTCATGAACTCCTGGGTAGCTTTGGCTGTATGCTTGGGGTCATTGTCCATCTGTACTATGAAGCGCTGTCCAATCAACTTTGCAGCATTTGGCTGAATCTGGACTGAAAGTATATCCTGGTACACTTCAGAATTCATCCGGCTACTCTTGTCTGCTGTTATGTCATCAATAAACACAAGTGACCCAGTGCCATTGAAAGCCATGCATGCCCATGCCATCACGTTGCCTCCACCATGTTTTACAGAGGATGTGGTGTGCCTTGGATCATGTGCCGTTCCCTTTCTTCTCCAAACTTTTTTCTTCCCATCATTCTGGTACAGGTTGATCTTTGTCTCATCTGTCCATAGAATACTTTTCCAGAACTGAGCTGGCTTCTTGAGGTGTTTTTCAGCAAATTTAACTCTGGCCTGTCTATTTTTGGAATTGATGAATGGTTTGCATCTAGATATGAACCCTTTGTATTTACTGTCATGGAGTCTTCTCTTTACTGTTGACTTAGAGACAGATACACCTACTTCACTGAGAGTGTTCTGGACTTCAGTTGATGTTGTGAACGGGTTCTTCTTCACCAAATAAAGTATGCGGCGATCATCCACCACTGTTGTCATCCGTGGACGCCCAGGCCTTTTACAGTTCCCAAGCTCACCAGTCAATTCCTTTTTTCTCAGAATGTACCCAACTGTTGATTTTGCTACTCCAAGCATGTCTGCTATCTCTCTGATGGATTTTTTCTTTTTTTTCAGCCTCAGGATGTTCTGCATCACCTCAATTGAGAGTTCCTTTGACCGCATGTTGTCTGGTCACAGCAACAGCTTCCAAATGCAAAACCACACACCTGGAATCCACCCCTGACCTTTTAACTACTTCATTGATTACAGGTTAACGAGGGAGATGCCTTCAGAGTTAATTGCAGCCCTTAGAGTCCATTGTCCAATTACTTTTGGTCCCTTGAAAAAGAGGAGGCTATGCATTACAGAGCTATGATTCCTAAACCCATTCTTTGATTTGGATGTGGAAACTCTCATATTGCAGCTGGGAGTGTGCACTTTCAGCCCATATTATATATATAATTGTATTTCTGAACATGTTTTTGTAAACAGCTAAAATAACAAAACTTGTGTCACTGTCCAAATATTTCTGGCCCTAACTGTAGTGGCTCATTGGTTTGCACTGCAGCCTTGCAGCACTGGGGTCCTGGGTTCAAATCCCACCAAGGACAATATCTGCATGGAGTTTGCATGTTCTCCCTGTGACTGAGTGGGTTTCCTCCAGGCACTCTGGTTTCCTCCCACATTTCAAAAACATACTGATAGGATGTTTAGTTTGTGAACCCCGATGGGGACTGTTTTGCAAATGTATGTAATGGGCTATATAAATGAATATTATTATTATTATTTCTGACATTGCAAAAAATATTGGTGACCAATAGAGGCCCCTTTTCTTTTTTTTTTATAACAGTCATAAGTCTTCCACACATGGAGTCTGTCATTGTATGAATCTTTTGACAATCAACTTTTTGAAAGCACCAACCACAACCTCTCAGGCACTGTTCAGAGAGGAGTAATGTTTTCCGTCACCATAAATCTCCCATTTAAGAAGGGCCTCTCAAGTTTTTAGGTCATGTGAGGAAGGGGCCAGGTTTGTATTCTTTCATCATTAAAGCCTTTACTGGCTAGCAAGCAGTGGATTACTTTGATGCAAAATATGCAAAATTATTAGTGAAAAGCAAGAACTACCATGCTTGTGTGGCGCCCCTGCGTTCAGGAGGCCATAAAGGGAACTGCAGCCAGGCAGGTAGGACGACAGTTGCACATCAACACCCTCACAGCCCACACACCCCCGTACAGTAGAGGGCAGCACCCAACCCGGAGCCTGGGAACTCTAGGCAGGCATGGGGTGGTAGGGTTTAGAGCAGTGGGTGGGCAAACACGTAGTCAGGTGACAGAAGGTAGAAATAGTGAAGAGGGAGGAGGAAGGAGTCAGTAGGCCGAGGTAGGCCGAGATGAAAAGACTGAGATCACACATCCTGGCAAAGTGGGGTGTAGGAGCGCAGAATCTGAACAGAGCCAGTGTGAGCCGCAGAGAGAAAGCACGTCCGAAGCCAGCACCCCGGGAGTGTGAGGGAAGTGAGGGACGGTGATATTGGGCCCTAGAACCACGGTCGAGACGGCAGACTGTAGGCGGAGTAGCCCTCCTATGATACTTGAAGACACAGTAGAGAGAGCCTGGTAGAGCCTCACATGGGAGGACTGCGGGAGGCTAGGCTAAAGTAGAGTGTCGGCTTTAGAGGGGACCGTAGTTTCACCCGGTATCCCCAGACATCCGACGGGGGACCACAGCTACACGTTAGGGTCCCTACCCCAAAGGACAGGCAGCTCAGTGGCAACCCAGAGGGCTCACAGGAGTCCGAGTCACCGCCATACTGTCCGGAGTCACACACAACTAAGTGAACAAAAAAAGAGAGAGAGAGTCAACAGCCTGGGAAGGACGCAGAGACAGAGTGAGGGGTCACAGTAGGAAAGACATGGCTGCAGGGAGTAAAGGGAACCTGGAGGGGAGAGTGTGCCCGTGTAACTGAACTGAACTGTAAGAACTGTACTGAACTGTAAACTGTACTTGAAAACTGGAGAAGTAAACACGGTGAACCCTGAACATGACTCCCTTCCATCTTTCTGCCTGAACACGACTCCCTCCATACAGGTTTGCAGCAGATCCCAGCTTGGAGAGCACAGCTTACAAGCTCCAACACTGAAGGAGGATTCCTGCAGCATCTGGACAGTAAGTGTACTGCACTCAACACCAGGCCTGCACACCATACAATAGACTCTAATCATCACTGCCCGGGGAACACAGTTCTGCCCACGGAGAACTATTCCATCCCTGCTGCCATTACATCATCCCCCGAGGTTCTGCGGCAGCAGCGGCCCTCTTAGTGGCCGCACACTGTGGGTAGCGGCACGACTGACATTTCCCCTGTAAATATCCCCTTATTATTGCCAGGGCCCGGGACACGGTCCGGACCAGGACCACCCGTGACTTCCCCAGTAGCAGCCCCGGTCCGGTACCGAGTACCCCGTCCCAGTGGGCTCGACACTTGTGTGGCGCCCCAATGGTCAGGTGTCACAATTGGGGTACTGCACCCATAAATGAGTATGCGGTTACCCCTGTCACAGTGGGAATGCAGGGTTTGTAGGAGGCTCTCATCCTAGCACTCCCCCAGACCCACCTAGAAAAACAGTTAGAGACTAGTCCCTGGGGAGAAAGTTAGGTGAGGAGGGAAGTAGCAAAACGAGGGATTCTAATTTGCCTCGAGGGACGAAGGAGCATGGCAGCCCTACAGAAAAGGGAACTCCAAGAGAGGGGGCCTGGAGAGAGAAAACAGGCAGCCCAGTCTGAAGGAGGGGACCCCCAGATCAGAGCGTCCATACTCCGGGAGGGAACCCTGGTCAATTTACTGGAGTGCAGGTCCGGAACACGCAGCACAGGGTGTTCAGCCCCTGAGTCGTTAACACCAGACGTCATGGGTCCGTCTACCAGCCCCGACACCCTGTCAGAAGGAAATCAGTCACGCCAGGATAACCCACCGGGGTCGAGTCCCAGTGCATGAGAGAGGGAGAGCAGGAAGCCGGGATACTCAGAAAGCACAGCAATCAGGCCTGGTACTAAGTGGGCTGTTCCAGGACAGGCAGCAGCAGCAGGACACGGGTCAGAGCAAGGAGGGAATACCACGGGAGATTCTGAGAGACTTTACAGTCCACTGTGACTACCCGGCCGGCTACTTTTACTTAACAACTGTTGTCCACTGTGAACTGTATCACCACCAGCATTGTACCAGTAAAGTACCCGGCTAGAGTGACAGAGTTTCTGTGTGCTTGTTTCACTGCTACACTGCAACCTGTTTATTTCCATAATCAGCACTTCCATCACAACAGGTCCATCCCTGCCCCGGAGGGCCAGCTCCATCTGCAGGGAGTTGTACCATCTCAGCTGATGTACCATCACCCTTCGGAGGACTGAAGCAGTGCTGGTGCTTAATAACCAGAATCTGCGGATGGCGTCATGTGAACTTTGATCATTATCCCCTTTTTGTTGACCACCAGGGCCACGGGTCTGGGCCGGCCACCAGTGACACCCCAACCGCAGCAGAGGGCCCAGATACAGGAGTCACCATATACCCCTGGGCGAATCATTTGGGACTCGGTACCTGTGATATCAGATGCAAGAACAGGCTTGGCTTGTGTACAATGGAAGTCAATGGGAAATTTGAACATTTTCCCACAAGATCTTCTGGAAAAATGCTTGAGTTCCCCATTAACTTTCATTATACTTTGTACACACGTTTAGCCCATCCAAGTATCTTACTGCTTATTGAGAGTACCGAGCACCTGAGTATGGTAGTGCTCGCTCCTTACTAAAAATAAATCAAAAATATAAACAATGCAAGCCTACTGATCTAACAATCACATAATTCTTTAAATATAAATACTCCATTAACAGGCAAATAGTGTGGACTTTATTAGCCCAAGTGGCAATGTCTCAGTTCTATCACAGAACCTCTCTCAATATTGTACATATACCATACTTTTTGGATTATAAGATGCACTTTTCCCCCTAACGTTTGAGGGAAAGTGGCTGGTGCACCTAAGATTCTGAATGAATGGTTTGCTGTGCTGTGTGTTAATGGGGGCGGCTTTGGAGCGGTCACTTGGAAAGGGCCCAAAATAAGGTTAGTAGTAAGTACAGAATTCAGGGACATTACTCCCATAACAGTGTCAGCATCAGCTCCCCACTATAACAGCATGTCATGGACTTCATGTTTTGCTTAAATTTTTTTCACTTGTTCCCCTACTCTAAAACCAGGATGTATCTTATTGTCTGATAAATATGGTGTATATATATACCGTATATACATATATACATATATATATATATATGCATATATCTGCATAGATATACACACACCTATATATGTATAGTAGTTCAAGCCGTAAGATATTGAAAACACTGGCAAATCTCCAAAACGGAAGCTCCTTGTCAGTAAATTGGACAGTTGATTAATTCCAGCATTAGAAGTATTAGAAACAGAAGTTGATAAATAGTTGATCTTGCTTTGCCTTGTGTTCATGAGTAATGATGAATGCCATTTATTTAATCAGATTAGTTTAAACAAAGAATTCATTATAAGAAAAAAAATATGCAATGTTAAAAACATATTAATCCAGAAGAGGGAGCCCTAACATAATAAATATAAAAACATTATCATTTATAGCGCTTTCTCCTGAATTTTTTTTCAGTTAATACAATGATGTAGATTTATCAGTAACTAATATCATACGATGCATGAAATTACAAATTGATTAAAATGGCACAATTTGTCCAAATAGATCAAAATGTAGCATATGAGATCATCATGTATGATGTGTTTTTCTCTGTATAGTACCTCTCAACTAGCATACATATTTAATTTACTACGTCATGTCAGGAGGATGTTTCCTTTTTTCCTATTGTTCTTCAGTTGTGTATCTCAAAGCTGTCTTAAATTATCAGACTTAGGGCCCCATTACACGCAGCAACGCTCCAGGGATCCCGACAGCGATACGACCTGGATCGCTGGGGTCACTTCGTGGTCGCTGGTAAGATGTCAAACAGTCAGATCACACCAGCAACGCAGCAACGATACGGAACAATACAGCGGTCGTCGGGAACCTGTCACTCTCAGGCATAGTATTGAGATGGTTGGTTGCTGTCCCTGTCAAACACAGCGATGCAAGCTGCCCAGCGGGAGCACGACGGCCAAATGCTTTGTCACAATCAGCGATCTCATAGCGGGGGCCTGGTCGCTGCTCCGTGTCACACATAGCGAGATCGCTGGCGAGGTCACTGTTACTTCACTGTTACTTCACATGACGTAACAGCAGTATCGCTAGCGATATCGCTATGTGGGAAGTACCCCTTAGTTAAAGGGATCCTGTCACCTCCAAAACGCCTCCTAAGCTAGCAAAACATGTCCCTGCAGCATCCTATCACTAATCTCACACTTCTTTCGTCTCCTAAAAGCATCCTGTGAAAGTGCATAAAAACGTTTTAATACTCACTCATTAGTGATTATAATTAGCAGGGGCTATATTCTTTAGTCACCAGGGCGGGCTGTTTCGCAGGCTCCAGGATCCACCCTTTCTCTGTCTGTTTGCTTCACTTGTGCAGGCATTGCCCTCCCCCCTCTCTATCACTCACAGAATGCAAATCATTAGTCCTGCCTTCAGCTGCACATCACAGCAGCACAGACAGAGAGAGGGTGGATCCTTGTGGCTGCAAAACAACATGCCATGGTGACTAAAGAATATAGACCCTGCTAATTATAATCACTAATGAGTAAGTATTAAAACGTTTTTATGCACTTTCACAGGATGCTTTTAGGAGACAAAAGAAGTGTGAGATTAGTGATAGGATGCTGCAGGGACATGTTTTGCAAGCTTAGGAGGCGTTCTGGAGATGACAGGATCCCTTTAAATGGGAAAAAGAGTTTCAATTCTGCATTTTATCTCGCTCACTTACATCGATATAGATCTAAAACATTTCCTATTTTACAAAATCAGTATTTAAAGAGGACCTGTCACTAGGTGAAACATGGGCAGGATTTGTTTTTATGTTGTTCCCTCTTTTTCCCTGACCGTGCCATTTTTTTCTCCTTTTTTGTAAATTCTCCATATGGTTGGAGAGACATGGACCTTTTACTTGGTTGCAAATTTTTATAGTCTTTAGGCCGGAGTTAGGTTAGGGTCACATACAGATGATGTGCCCCCAGGCTGTGGGGTACTCGGGAATCAGGCCGGTGCTGTCTCTCTGGGGTATTACGGTAGTCATGACTCGGTCCCATGGCCTGGGATCAGTCCAAAAAGGGGGTATTTACAGGGGATTTGTCGTGACACCACCCGGAGTGTTGTGGCCAATGGCCACCGCTGCCTGGTTGCAGCTGGAGATAGTGACTTAGGGGCAGCTGAGATGGCAAGCCCTCTCTGGGTTGGGCTGGAGGTCCCCAGGGCAGGAGTAATAGTCTATGATGGGGCTTGGTGAGGGATTACGGTTCACACAGTTGTACACCTTGGCACATACAGCACACACCTTCCACCCCAGACCTGGAGGGGGAGCCCCACTGGCTGTTTTTAAGCCAGATACCCTATAAAGACCCAGGCCTGAGGGGAGGAGTCAGTCAGTCTGCAGTCTACAGTGAAGAGAGCAGCCAGTGAGCCAGTTAGTACTGAAGTTAGTGAGTGAGGAGTCAGTCGAAGGACTGGAAGGAGCTGGTTGCTGAGACCAAGCCAGGCCCAGAACCAGGAAACCTGACCCAGCTGTGCAGCGCCCTATAGAGAAGGACAGAGCCAGTGTAAGATGTAGGAAGACAGAAGAAGGGAACATATCAGAGATCCCTTTAGCCCACCCGGACACCGGAGTCCGAAACTCCTATTAATCTGGTGGTAGCAGAGAAAGCCCGGACAGACCAGGAGGATCTAGTCCCCCTGAAGTAAAAGAAACAAGACACCAAACCTGACCAAGCATAGGACCAGGGGCCCAAGAAGAGAATAGGAATCCCCACATAAAGGTCCTCATTGTTGGTCGTGGAGTAGCATCCTGAGAGGGAAAAGGAGAAAGAGCAGCAGGTTCAGCTCCAGACAGAAATTACCCCAATTACCGCACACACTAATAGAGGAGGCATCGCAACTCTCCAAGTTGGACGTCCCAAACTTCACCGATAACCTGGTTACCCTCCTGGATTGTGCCTGTTACCGGACATCAGTAAAAAGGTACCGAAACAGAGACTATTGTGTGTGTGTGTGCATGCTTCACCGCCACCACCTGCAGTGTTCACAGCAGAAACCGCTACTACTACTCCCCTCATCCACAACGCTGCCCTGAGGTAAAGCTCCTCCTGTGGAGAGCTGTACTTCCAAAGCTTCATTCTCATCACCTCAGCGGCCAGCTGCAGTGCTGGTAACCCTATTACCAGGTACCACAGGTGGCGTCACGTTACAATTCCCTTATTATCATCACCCCCACCCCACCACTGAGGGTCCAGGGCACGGAACCGGGAACTGACCAGCCGTGACCTACACCGAAGTAACCCCTTGTCCCGGTATCCAAGTATCCCCTACCCTGTCGACCGACTCACAGTCACTTATTTCAAAGCTGCAGCTTCTCCAGCCAGTGTGCAGGGACGACAGTCTGTGGCTCCTCAGGTGGGATTCAATTGCAACATTTGCTGCTGCAGCTTTTCACAGTGATGGTTGTCCTAGTGCTGGACGTGGTGCTGGAAAGGAACAGTCTCAGGCAATCAGGCAAGTGTGAGCTTACTGGATACTTAAGGTCTTTCCAGGACAACAGTTTACAGTTCTTTCAGTACAGTTCACACAATTTACACTTCAGCACTGCTCCGGGTTATTCAAACTGTGCAGCTCAGGTAGCATTTCTGTGTTGCTCCCTCAAACTCCTTTTAGGCCCTTCTCGCAGTATTTAAGTAGTACCTCACCCACGGGTTCATTCTGGTCGTCGTGGACTCACGAGAGAATATATTTCCCTTGCAGTCAGGGTCACCAGTCCTAGTATGACAACTGTGTTCTTAGTCCATGGTGGAAAGTTAGTCTCAGCACATAAAGTTTCTGCCCCCCACCGGTGTGTCTCGTGATTAGGGTCTGGAATCCCCGGTCACTTCTTCAGAGCCGGTTCTCTGATCTTGGCCTAGCCCTCCAGTGTCCCAGGTTCACATATTTGGGCACACCAGGCTCCTTCTGTCAGTCACTGTTTCAGTTCAGGGTTCCTCCGGCCAGCTAAGATTTGTGCGGCTGCCATGCCCTTGTCCTCCCACTCTTCCTTCTGCTGTGGGGTCTCTCTCAGTCTCTTTCCCCTTCCCGTCGCCTCCAGGCTATGGAGTGGGCATTCTCTGCTAGGGTATGTGCCTCTCAGGATTCTGCGCCTCCAGGGAGCCCAAAAATGTCTAGGAAGTCTCTCTCTGTTCTGTTGTTCTAACTTCTTTTGCTCAAATTCTCACTCTAAGTCACTACCGCTATGTGTTCCTGGGTTTTTATTGTGTTTGTCTCTCCACCCACTTTGTCAGTGTCAACCTACATTCCACCCACTTTGCTACACCCGCCACCCCTTGCCCAACCTAGTGTCATAGATGTAGGGTGAGTGTTTGTGCGGTGTGGGTGTGTTTTCAACCACCTTGCTTACCTGGCTGCACGTCCCTCTTGTGGCCACCTGGTCACAGGGGCGCCACATGGACGTTTTCAGCCTCACCGCTAAAATCTTAGTGATTTTCTGCAGAAGCGGACATAGATACCAGTGTCCGCTTCAGCAGAATGAAGAGCCTCAGGCAGCCATTCATTACCTGTACCACGGCTGCACACGCTCTGCTTTGGTGGTCGCTTTTCAGTGGTGCACAGGAAACGTTCCAGCCAACGTTTCCTGTGTACCCCTGAAAAGCAGCCTCCGAAGCGGAGTGTGAGCAGCAGTGGTACAGGTAATGAATGGCTGCCTATGGCTCTCCGTTCTGCTGAAGTGGACTCCAGTATCGGTGCCTGCTTCTATCCGCTAAGAAAATCACTAAGATTTTAGCGGTGAGGCTGGAAATATCTATGTGTGACCCTAGCCTTACAATGGCGTATAACTTGCTCAAGCGCAATGCGAGGAAAGCTTGCATGACACTCGGCCCCATGTTAGACAATGCTGCAGCTCAGATCTGTAATGTTTTCCTCAGCCTTAATTGGTTGTGACAGTCAGCGAGTCATGGCTCACTCGCACCCATACAAGTGTATGGATGCGAGTGAAACATCCAAGTGCAATAGAGAAGATGGAGAAATTAATCTATCCCTCAGCAGGATCGGAGCACAGTAGATGACCTTCTGCCCATGCTCGCAGCAGAGCCCCAGCCAAGTCTCGTTAGCATATTGCATCTGATGCTCTTGCATCTCATGTTATACGCCAGTGTGATTTCGGTCTTATGCTAACTACAGACCTGTCTCTAATGGCTCTTCATACATAAACTTCTGGAACGCTTGGTCCACTCTTGTCTGATCTGCTATATCTCAAATAATTCTCTTCTTGACCCTCCACAATCTGGATTCCGCTCCCTACACTTTACTGAAACTGCCCTTACTAAACTGAATGTATCAAAAACTGAACTTCTTATGTTTCCTCCCTCTACTAATCTTCCTAATCTTCCTAAACCCAATACTGCCATTTCCATGTGTGGCTCTATAATTGCTCTCCAGCATCACACACGTTGTCTTACAGTAATATTTGACTCTGATCTCTCCTTCACTCGCCACATCTGATCACTCGCTCGTGTCACCTACACTTTAACAACATTTCTAGAATTTTATTACTGTTGACTCTGCAAAAACTCTGTCGCCCTTATTCTCGTCTAGATTGTTGCAGTTTTCTACTAATCGGTTTTCGGTTTACTAAACTCTCCCCTCAACAAATCCAGCCTGAATGCAGCAGCCAGGATCATATTCTTCTCCAACCGGTTCACCGATGCCTCTATCCTCTTGCCAGTCATTGCACTGGTTGCCCACCTGAAATAGAGTACAATATAAAATTATTAATCTCACCAACAAAGCCCTCACAGTTATGCACCGCCCTACATCTCTTCTTTCATTTCTGTCTATTGCCCTACATGTGCTCTCCGTTCTGCAAATTACCTAAGATTAATATAATCTACAATCTGAATCTCCCACTCCCATCTCCAAGCTGCACCAATCCTCCGGAATGTATTACCAAGATCAATTCAATTAGTTCTCGATATCCACAGTTTTAAGAGGGCCCTAAAAATGCATCTCTTTAGACTGGTGTATCACCTCACCTCACTTATCTAACTATTCCCATTCTACCCTTTTCCAAATCTGCCCTCTTGGGTCATCTGGTTGCACCCTACATGCATTTAATATCACTTTACCTGTACTTGTACAGATTCTGGCTGGTGACTGGGTCATGCAGCATTATGTGAATCCCCTATTTATTATATTGATGGCTGAACCCTACTGTATATGTTGGCACTTTTTACCATTTACCTTTTGTGCCTCCCCTATTTCCTCATAGACTGTAAGCATGCGAGCAGGGACCTCACTCCTCTTGATATCTGTTGAGTTTCTTGTTACTTTTTATTCTCTCAAATTGTCTGTACATGTCCCCTCTGAATTGTAAAGTGCTGTGGAATATGTTTGGTGCTATATAAATAAATTATTATTGTTATTATTTTTATGAACAAATTATTTAAAGTTTTTTATTTTTTCAGCTTTACCAAATTTTTTCCCGAAATGTGATTTGCCACTAATGAAATTGCAAAGCATCCAAATAGGCTGGAAAAATGTTTATGAGGCAGCGCCATGACTCAGTTGTTAGCACTTTTGCTGTAGAGTCATGGATCCTGGTTTCAAATCTCCCCAGGACAATATCATTCTCTCTTTGGGTGGATCTTTCTCACACACTCCAAAGTGTTAGGGAACTTTGATTGTGAGCCTCAAAGAACATAATTCTTCAATTTTTAATATTTTAACATTGGTCATTGTGCCATTTTACCATATTTTAGTGGTAAAAACAAAATATAGAATCTTGATGAAAAATTATTTACCATACATAAGGGTATATTCACACATTGCTTTTTTTCCTGCAGGCGAAACCCGTTCTCTTGCAGTTAAGAATATGGTTACAGAAAGCAGGTTTTGTTGCACATTTTGGAGCATTTTTCTGCATTTCTTGCTGCGGTTTTTAAAAATGTTTTTTATGTGTCATTTGTATTTACTAAAGTTAGTGTCTGCACATCCTCATTGCTTTCTATGGTGAGAATATGCTGCAAAAACGCTGAAAGAATTGACATGCTCCAGTTTTAAAAAATGCAGCATTTTTCCAATTCAGTTAGGAACGAAAAAGCAAAATCTCACAATTTTTGCTGGTACTGTGAAAAACAGCTTTTCGATTTACATAACAAATGCAGGGAAAAAAAGGCAACATTTGAACATTGCCGAAATCACCCAAAACCTTGCCTGGAATAAGCTCCGTAATTCTACACAGGCTATATTATCCTACGTAGAGAAAGATACAAAAGCATCTCAATGAATTAGAATATCATGAAACAGTTAATTTATTTCAGTCATTCAATACATAAAGTGAAACACACATTATACTGGGTGGTCCAAAAGTAGGTGGACAGAAAAAAATAACATTTATTTTGATTTATATATAAAATTATTTTTACTAACACAAGCATAACATTGACAATTATCTGTGAAAACTAGATCTGTGAAACTGGCTCAGTTACCCCTTGCAACCAATCAGATTCCACCTTTCATTTTCCAAAGAGTCTGTGAGGAATGAAAAGTGGAATCTGATTGGTTGCTAAGGGCAACTGGGACGGTTTCACTTTACACCAGGTTTGGTAAATCTTCCCCTTCATAACCTTATTACACATACTGTCAACCTACTTTTGGACCACCGTGTATAGAGTCATTACAAACAGTGATCTATTTCAAGTGTTTATTTCAGTTAATGTTGATGATTATGGCTTACAGCCAACGAAAACCCCAAATTCATTATCTCAGAAAATTAAAATATTATATAACACCAACTAAAAAAAAAATATTTTTAACAAATGTTGACCTACTGAAAAGTATGTACAGTAAATGTACTCAATAGGTGGTTCGGGGCTCCTTTTGCATGAATTACTGCATCAATGCGGCGTGGCATGGAGATAATCAGCCTGTGGCACTGCTGAGGTGCTATGGAAACCCACGTTGCTTTGATAGCATCCTTCAGCTCATCTGCATTGTTGGTTCTGGTGTCTCTCATCTTCCTCTTGACAATACCCCATAGATTCTCTATGGGCTTTAGGTCAGACGAGTTTGCTGGTCAATCAAGCACAGTGATACTGTGGCTATTAAACCAGGTAATGGTACTTTTGTCAGTGTGGACAGGTGCCAAGTCCAGCTGGAATATGAATTATCTGTTTCCTAAAAGCTTGTGGGCAGAGGAAAGCATGAAGAGCTCTAACATTTCCTGGTAGACGGCAGCGCTGACTTTGGTCTTGATAAAACACAGTAGACCTATAGCAGTAGATGACATGGCTCCCCAAACCATCACTGATTGTGGAAACGTCATATTAGACCTCTGGCAGCTTGGATTGTGTACATAACATATATGGCTATGGGTAAACAGATCGCAACTAGGGATGAGCGAGTATGATCGGTGCTACTCCGTTACTCGCACGAGTGTTCTGGTACTCGGGATGCTCGGCGAGCACCGAGTACCACCGAGACGCTCGGACTCCTCGCTAATAATTAGCAATCTGCACAAATACACTGCTCCCTTCAGTGCACACAGTGAGCTGGCACCTCACAGAGAGCAGATTGATTGTTAGGGTCCCTCTGGGGGGCACAGCAAGGTGTTAAATGCTGCGGCAATTTGAAAAAGCCCCCCTCCCGCCCTCTCCCAGAAACACTCGTTTTATAACCGGAAGTCTGTGGGCGGAGCCTGTCACTAATTGACTTAAATTGGGCTCCGTGCTCTGGCCGAGTACACGAGTATCTTGGGATGCTCGGCCAGAGCACCCGAGCATTTTAGTGCTCGCTCATCTCTAATCGCAACCATTAATATCCAGCAGCCTGTTTAATCAAGAGCAGACACAAACAGAAGGAGCCCTGTTTTAAGAACACTGCATGAGTCCTTTGCAGTCCAATTGCTCATTATAATACACAATTTCACTTTGGAGAAGGAAGTCTACCTCCATTCCTTTTGGGCTTTTAGGCTACATTGTATCTGCACAGATTGCCCCACTGGTTTGTCTGCCCCTGTCTTTAAAACTTACCATAGTTATAATTTTTTATATTTTTTTAAATGTAAAAATGGTCCAAAATATGTCCCTGTTTGGGCAGTAGCAACAGTTTTGTTTGTGAAATTTAAAAATTATGTATTTTTTGATGCAGCAATAGGTTTATGGGGCATCTATGGGAGTCTATGGGCGCTGGATGCGTTAAAATAATCGGCTCATTTCCCGGATCTGATTATTTGTACAGAGCATGCTCAGAAATCCTGCCGTTCTAACTTTAGCATTATGAACAGCAGTATTTCATGCACAGGCTGTGAATTCAGCACCAAGGACAGCGGCAGAGCAGACATAGGCTGACTTCAGCACCATGGACAGCAGCAGAAAATGAATCCTGCAAAAAACAGGATCCAGGACCATAGTTGGCCACACCTTTCTACACATCCTGTCCTGTCCGTTCCTATCCATGGGTCCTGCAAAAAACAGGATCCCACGGAACAAAACTGTGGTGTGAAGTTAGCCTTAGTCAGCATCATGAAGTTATATTCAGATTCCCTATTTAACATATTACTTGTCTTTCAAAAGAAATTAAGTTTTCCGAAGGTACCATGACTATATCATTTACTGCTGAGATAATATTGATATTACTAGATGGGAGCCCTAGGCTATTGCATCGGGTGGACGGTAACATGATGATGGGGCAGGATCTGTGGTGCTGGCAGTCATGTGCCACTATCCTTTGTGCGCTACCTGGCCCCTCCCATATGCACACTCGCTTCCCCTTCATGCATAGCCCTGAGTGAGCTCTCTGCCCCTCCCGTCCCTCTGCTCCCCTCTGGTTGCTCTCTGCTCCCCCCACTCCCCGTAGTGGCTCTCTGCCCCGCCCCATGGTTGCTCTTAGCCCCAATCTGTGCTTTCTCTTTGGCCCCCCTTGTTATCTCTGTGCTCTTCCCCTGTGGTCGCTGTGCCCCCGTAGTGGATCTGTATCCCCTGTGCTTGCTCTCATGCAGAGGGACAGAGTAAGGCAGAACAGGGGTACAGTGGAGTGGGGAAGAGCAGGGACAGAGTGGAGTGAGGGCAAGTGGATTGGGGAAGAGCAGGGGTAGAGTGGAGTGGGGCACAGCAGGGGTAGAGTGGAGTGGGGCAGAACGGAGTGGGGCAGAGCAGGAGTAGAGTGGAGTGGGGCAGAATGTAGTGGGGCAGAGTATGGGCACATCAGAGTGGGGGAGAGTAGGGCAGAGTGGAGTGGGGCAGAATGGAGTGGGGAAGAGCAGGTGAAGTGGGGCAGAGCAGGGGCTAAAAGGAGTGGGGCAGCGCAGGGGTAGAATGGAGTGGGACAAAGCAAGGGCAGGGTGGAGTGGGGCAGAGCAGGGATAGAGTGGAATGAAGCAGAGCAGGGGAAGAATGGAGTGGGGGCAGAGCAGGGGCAGAATGGAGTGGTGTAGAGCAGGGACAGAATGGAGTGAGGCAGAGCAGCAGCAGAACTGAGTGGGGCAGAGCAGGGGCAGAATGGAGTGGGGCAAAATGGAGTGGGGCAGAGCAGGGGCAGAATGGAGTGGGGCAGAATTGAGTGGGGCAGAGCAGGGGCAGAATGGAGTGGGGCAGAGAAGGAGCGGAATGGAGAGGGGGTCAGAATGGAGTGGGGCAGAATGGAGTGGGGCAGAGCAGGGGTAGACTGGAGTCTGGCTGAGCACTGGCAGAAGGGAGTGGGGTAGAGCAGGGGCAGAATGGAGTAGGGCAGAATGAAGTGAGACAAAGCAGGGGCAGAATGGAGTGAGGCAGAGCAGGGGCAGATTGGAGTGGGTTAGACCAGGGCTAGAGTGGAGTGGGGCAGAGAAGGGGCAAAATGAGTGTGGCAATGCAGGGGTAGAGTGGAGTGGGGCAGAGCAGGGATAGAATGGAGTGGGGTAGAGCAGGGGCAGAATGGAGTAGGGTAGACTGGTGTTAGGGAGAGCAGAGGCAGAATGGAGTGCGACAAATCAGAGGCATAATGGAGTGAGGCAGAGCAGGAGTAGAGTGGAGTGGGGCAGAGCAGGGGCAGAATGGAGTGGGGGAAAGCAGGGACAGATTGGAGTGGAGTAGAGCAGGGGTAGAGTGGAGTGGAGCAGAATAGAGTGGACAAGAGCAGGGGAAGAATGGAGTTGGGCAGAGCAGGGGTAGAGTGGAGTGGGGCAGAGCACTGGCTGAATGGAGTGGGGGCAGAGCAGGGGTAAAGTGGAGTTGGAGTTGGGCAGAGCACTGGCTAAATGGAGTGGGGCAGAGCAAGGGTAGAATGGAGTAGGGCAGAATGGAGTGGGGCTGAGCACGGGCAGAGTGGAGTGGGGCTGAGCAGGGGCAGAATGGAGTGGGGCTGAGCAGGGGTAGAGTGGAGTGGGGCAGACAGGGGCAAAATGGAGTGGGGCATAGCAGGGGCAGAATGGAGTAGGGTAGACTGGAGTTGGGAGAGAGCAGATATGGAGTGGGACAAAGCAGAGGCAGGAATGGAGTGAGGCAGAGCAGGGGCAGAATGGAGTAGGCAGAGCAGGGGAAGAATAAAGTGGGACAGAGCAGGGCAGAATGAAGTAGGGTAGAGTGGAGAGGGGCGAGAGCAGAGGCCGAATGGAGTGGGGCAGAACAGGGGCAGAATGAAGTGGGGCAGAGCAGAGACAGAATGGAGTGGGACAGAGCATGGGCAGAAGGGAGTGGGCAAAGCACGGTGCAGAGTGGAGTGGGGTAGAACAGGGGTAGGAGTGGAGATGAGTGGGGCAGAGCAGGGGTAGAGTGGAGTGGGGAAGAGCAGGGGGCTAGAGTGGAGTGGGGCAGAGCAGGGGCAGAATGGAGTTGGGCAGAGCAGAGGCAGAATAGAGTGGACAAGCAGGGGCAGAATGGAGTGAGGCAGAGCAGAGGCAGAATGGAGTGGGGCAGAGCACGGCAGAATGGAGTAGGCAGAGCAGAGGCAGAATGAGTGGGGCAGAGCAGGGGCAGAATGGAGTAGGGTAGATGGAGTTGGGCAAAGCAGAGGCAGAATGGAGTGGAACAAGCAGAGGGAGAATGGAGTGAGGCAGAGCAGGGGCAGAATGGATAGAGGAGAGCAGGGGTAGAGTGGAGTGGGCAGAGCAGGGAAGAATGGAGTGGACAAAGTAGGGTAGAGTGGAGTGGGGCAGAGCAAGGGCAGAATGGAGTGGGGGCAGAGCAGGGGCAGAATGAAGTGAGGCAGAGCAGGGGCAGAATGGAGTGGGGCACATCAGGGGCAAAATGGAGTGGGGCACAGCAGGGCAGAATGGAGTAGGGTAGATGGAGTTGGAAGAGCAGATCAGAAGGGATGGAACAAAGCAGAGGTAGGATGGAGTGAGGCAGAGCAGGCAGAATGGAGTGAGGAGCAGGGCGAGCAGAAATGGAGTGGGGCAGAGCAGGGGCAGAATGGAGTAGTGCAAAGCAGGGCAGAGTGAGTGCGGTAGAGCAAGGGGAGGAGGAGTGGAGCAGAACAGAGTGGGGCAGAGCAGGGCAGAATGGAGTGGGGCAGAGCAGAGGTAGAGTGGAGTGGGGCAGTGCACTGGCTGAATGGAGTGGGGCAGAGCATGGGCAGAATGGAGTAGGGAAGAATGGAGTGGGGCTGAGCAGGGGCAGAGTGGAGTGGGGCAAAGCAGGGGCAGAATGAAGTAGGGTAGAGTGGAGTGGGGCAGAGCAGAGGCCAAATGGAGTGGGGCCAAGCAGTGGCAGAGTGGAGTGAGTCATAGCAGGGACAGATTGGAGTGGAGTAGAGCAGGGGTAGAGTGGAGTGGAGCAGAATAAAGTGGACAAGAGCAGGGGAAGAATGGAGTTGGGCAGAGCAGGGGTAGAGTGGAGTGGGGCAGAGCACTGGCTGAATGGAGTGGGGGCAGGAGCAGGGGTAAAGTGGAGTTGGGCAGAGCACTGGCTAAATGGAGTGGGGCAGAGCAAGGGTAGAATGGAGTAGGGCAGAATGGAGTGGGGCTGAGCACGGGCAGAGTGGAGTGGGGCTGAGCAGGGGCAGAATGGAGTGGGGCTGAGCAGGGGTAGAGTGGAGTGGGGCACATCAGGGGCAAAATGGAGTGGGGGCACAGCAGGGGCAGAATGGAGTAGGGTAGACTGGAGTTGGGAAGAGCAGATTCAGAAGGGAGTGGAACAAAGCAGAGGTAGGATGGAGTGAGGCAGAGCAGGGGCAGAATGGAGTGAGGCAGAGCAGGGGCAGAATGAAGTGGGGCAGAGCAGGGGCAGAATGGAGTAGTGCAAAGCAGGGGCAGAGTGGAGTGCGGTAGAGCAAGGGGAGAGAGGAGTGGAGCAGAACAGAGTGGGGCAGAGCAGGAGCAGAATGGAGTGGGGCAGAGCAGAGGTAGAGTGGAGTGGGGCAGTGCACTGGCTGAATGGAGTGGGGCAGAGCATGGGCAGAATGGAGTAGGGAAGAATGGAGTGGGGCTGAGCAGGGGCAGAGTGGGAGTGGGCAAGCAGGGGCAGAATGAAGTAGGGTAGAGTGGAGTGGGGCAGAGCAGAGGCAAATGGAGTGGGGCCAAGCAGTGGCAGAGTGGAGGTGAGTCATAGCAAGGGGCAGAATGGAGTGTGCAGAGCAGGGGTAGAGTGGAGTGGGGCAGAGCAGAGGAGAATGGTAGTGAGGAGAGCAGGGGCAAATGGAGTGGGGCAGAGCAGGGGCAGAATAAGTAGGGTAGAGTGGAGTGGGGCAGAGCAGGGGCAAATGGATGGGGCAGAGCAGGGGAAGAATGGAGTGGGGCAGAGCAGTGGCAGAATGAAGTAGGGTAAGGGATGGGCAAAGTAGAGGCGAATGGAGTGGGACAAGCAGTGGCAGAGTGGAGTGGGTCAGAGCAGGGGCAGAATGGAGTGTGGCTGAGCAGGAGTAAGTGGAGTGGGGCAGAGCAGGGACAAATGGATGGGGCAGGCAGGGGCCAGAATGGAGTGGAGCAGTCAGGGCAGAATGATAGTAGGGCAGAAAGAGGCCGAATGGAATGGGCAGAGCAGGTGGTATGAATGGATGTGGCAGAGCAAGAATTAGAGTAGAGTGGGCAAGCTAGAGTACGAATGGAGTGGGCAGAGCAGGCCAGAATGGAGTAGTGCAAAGCAGTAGCAAGAGTAGGTGGGTAAACAGGGGTTAATGAAGTGGAGCAGATCAAGTGGGCACATCAAGGAGCATAATTGGAGTGGGCAAGAGAATTTCAATGAGTTGCTGGTCTAATGACCAGAATAGGGCAATATGTTACTTATGGACGAATGGAGTAGGGGCTACAGGGCAGAGTGGAGTGGGCAGAGCAGGGGCAGAATGATAGAAGAGGGCTAGAATGGAGTGGGCAGAGCAGGGCTAATGGAGTGGGGCCAGAGCAGGGCATAATGGAGTGGGCATAGCAGGGACAGAATGGAGTGGGCAGACAGGGGAGAGTGAAGTAGGGATAAGGGCAGAGCAGAGGCCGAATGGAGTGGGGCAGAGCAGGGATAGAGTAGGAGTGGGGCAGAGCAGGGGTAGAGTGGATTGGGGCAAAGAGGGTCAGAAAGGATGGGGTAGATTGTTGTGGCAGAGCAGGGGCAGAATGGAGTGGGGTAGAGCAGGTGCAGAATGGATCAGGGGTAGAATGGAGTGGGCAGGAGATGGAGTGGGGCAGAGCAGGGGTGGAGTGGAGTGGGGTAGAGCATGGCAGAAGTGGAGTGGGGCAGAGCATGGGCAGAATGAAGTGGGGCAGATTAGTGGGACAGAGCACGGGCAGAATGGATCTGCATTTGCACGCACACCGCATCCAAGCCATTTCCTTGAAGCCTACAGTGTCAACATTTACTTGAACACAGCCGCCGAAATAGCTCCTTCCTCGCAATGCCCGCAGCATCGCCAGGACACCCCCTTCTCCCAGCCCCAGGCCTGCAGCATTGCCCTACTCCTGCCACTGCTGCCAGCTTCCTGCAGTTGCGCCCTGGCTCCTGTGACGTAACTGCACTGTTGCTGCCCCCCTTTCCTGGCAAGCTATAACCAGATTATAAAATGGACCCCGATTTACACATACATATTTTTTTTTATCTATTTTCCTTCTCTAAATTTGGGGTGTGTTTGATAATCCGGAGCATTTTATAAAATTAGAAATATGGTATATGTTCTAATCTATTTTTTAACCATAAAAAAATAATTTTTTTATGGTTAAAAAGAATTTACAAAAAGAATTTTCTTTCTCTTTTTTAATGTAACCATAATTAGGATTCATTATTTACCTTTGATTAGACGAACAACTAAAAATATATTTTAGATTGAATATACCAAAGATCACCTATGTTTCAAATTAATAATCTATGATTGTGCTACTACTTTTAAAAGATTTTTTAATAACGCTTAGCAGAAAGTGCTTAATTATGATTAACATTTTATTACTCGGACCTGTCACTCAGCTGGATTATTCAGGACTGACCTAGCAGTGCCTTTCTATGAAGGAAAATTGAATAAAATGTGCAATTAATTAAAAGCACGGATTTAATGCATAGAATAGTCTTTCCTTTGGGGTTTGTCTACAACCCTGAATTATTCTATGTTCACATATAGCAACCATACTGCGGATGTGAAGTAGCAAATAAAACAAAGTAGCCTTAAGCTATTGTGGTCTATTAAAGGGAACCTGTCACATGGAAAATGTTATTAACCTGCTGACATGGGGTTAATCTGCAGATTATTAGCATTCTGAACCTGTCCAGTGTCTCCACATTAAACCCTGTTGCCAGGAGGAAATTAACTTTCATATTCCTGTCAGCGTTACGGTTTCAGTCACGGAGGGTGGCACCAGTGTGGGTTCATTGACCGCTCTGTGTATGGAGAGCAGCGGCTGTAACTACGCCTCCAACACTGACTGACATTGGAGAAGGTTGTCAGTCCGTGTGTTGGGTATAGTGCAAAATTAAGTCATGGTGAAAAGTGCAGCTAAAGGCCCCGTTACACGTTTCAACATCATTCCCAACATCGTTCATAAGTGACATCAGGAACGATGTTGAAAAAACATCGTTGTTGTGTCATTGCATGTCAACGCACGATTCAACAACGATAGTTGATCAAGTCAGAGTTGACAGGTTTTCCTGCATGCAAGCAAACCTGTCAACTTCAACTTAAGCAACCTGCGGCACCGTTCGGTGTGACATCGCAATAGCGATGACATGGCCAACTTCGCCCATTCACAGCAGTAAGCAGGGATCGATCGTGGTGTTTGCGAACGATCCCTGCTCACAACATTGTTGGTGAGTTGTCCACGATATCTGGACATGTGACAGCTCACCAGCTATGTTGCACAGGTGTCCAAAAAAATCAGTGCGCTCCTGAGATCACAAACAACATCGCTGATAAATTGTACCGTGTAATGGTACCTTAAAAGACAGCAGTGGCTTAAGGTTTCTACTGGATTACAGAAATTGTATTTAAACTGTTTTAGAACAATTTGACATGACTGTAAAACATATCAATCAGACATAGCCAAGAGTGAACACATACTCTCCCTGATAAAAGTTATGTCGCTTATCCATGTTATGTAAATAAAAGCTTATAACCTGACATTAAATTCATCCATTGGTTGAATAAATTACTCTTATGAAAGCTGAATTCCTTCCGAAATGTGGTTTAGGTTAAGAAAATAAATTGGCATCAATGCTAAAATATTGATCATTTAATGAACACAGAATGGTCAGATTTTAGCAAGACAAGTTTTGTCGCCCACAGAAAGTAATGTGATTTTCAAACAAAAAATTAACTTAAAATACAGTTATATGTTGCATAACATTGGTGAATGAAGTTGTGCTATTAGAGTATTATTATTCAATACTTTGTGTGACTTCTGTGGAGACATGGGGGTCAGTGGGTGCTCTGATCCGCTGGCAAGCCTTTAGCAAGACAGCCTCAACCAGGGCTTATCCCCAAACTGAACGCTCGAACTCCTTAACCGTGGGCGGAACACTACTCAGACAACACAGGGTGAGGGAACCACAATATTAAGGCTTTATTGGATCCCCAAACAGTTAACAGCATATAACATAACCAGCAAAACACAAAGTGTAACAGGCAACACAGTCTCAACCTTCCGCTGGCTCACCAGGGTTTAGAATATAGCACAGTAAAGTCTGTAGCCAGGTGACTGGATCGTCCCAACTTGGTTTGCATCCTTATGCAGTCTTTGTTATCCCAGACGAATCTGAACATTCCATGCTGAAGTCCTTGTAGAATTATAATCCAGGTTCTGATCCCCTCGGTCGGCACTGAAATGCCTAGGCCTGAGGTTGTGGCCTGCTAATCGGACCCGAAGACCCTAGATTAGCTGCCTGTATCAAATCCCGTGCACCTCTAGTCGGGACCGAAATCCCTAGACTGAGGTCACTAGACAGAATCTAAATCACCCTGGTTAATGAACAGGTCTCCTTATATCCCCCAACAACTCAATGCAGGATATTGGGGACTTCACGATTGGTGGAATAAGACTGTCTTCTCATTAAATCAATCTCAAGCCTCATATAAAACATCTCTAAGGCAGGTTTCACATTGGCGTCCCCCTCCGCAGCGTTCTGCGGATGGGAAGCGCCATGTGAGCGCAGCCAGCACAAGCCCCTATCTTTATAATGTGAGCGCACGGTGCTGCGCTTGACTGCGCATGACCGTGCGCTCCTGTGGCACCCTGGGTTGGGGCACCACAGAAACTCTTAGGACACGAATGGAAAAGTACACAGCAAGCAGCCCCACTTACTAACACAACTACAATACCTTTCACCCCAGACCTGTAGGGGGAGCTCCACTGGTTGCCTTAAGCCATTTCCCCCTATAAATACGGGTCCTGGAGGGAGAAACAGCGGAGTGTGCAGTTACTTTAAAACTGTGAATAGCTAGGAGAACTGACCTGGTACTGGAGCCACACTAGGCCCATATCAGCACACCCGGAAAGTGGTAGACCCTCGCAACAGGGGTCATAGGAGCAGGAGGCAAATACCTTACAGGGACAGAGGAGTTACCTTAACTCGCCCTAACAATTTGGTCACTGGATCCGAGCTGCAGGAGCCATAGCGCAGGCTGCAGAGAAACCAGCACCCCCAACAAGGGAGTTTAGCTCCCTGAACACCTGAAGCACCACCAAATGAGAGCCCGGAGTTGAGCGTTCAACGATAATCCTTTATAGTGCCCTCAGTGCAGCGAACTCAGGTGTAACAAGTCACACCAGAACGTGCAACCCCGGTTTGGTAGGATTCCATGTCCACCAGATCCTGTTAGAACTGCATACATCAGGAAGCCTATACCACTGCTTGCTGTGGAACCTCCAGGAGTGTCTACTTCATCACCCGTTTGAGTGTACCTGATAACACCAGTAAAAGGTACAGAAAAGACTTTAAGTGTCTGTGCATTCTTCCTGGACTAATACTTAAAACAACCGAGCTGCCGTATTCCATCTGGAGCAGCTCCTGGCCCCGGGGACTACTGCTCATCCTGTGGGGAGCATCCCATCTAGCTTCCGCACATCCCCCGGAGGCCCAAGCAGCGCCGGTGCCATCACCGGACACCCACAGGTGGCGCCACGACAATCAAGATTTATCCCAATCCTTCAAGCCCTTTTTATTTGACCACCGGGCCCCACAGGCGCAGCACCGTGACAAGGGAAGCATCGCCTGAGACCTGTGACCCTGGCAACGGTGAGTCACTCCCATTCACTGCCATATGTGATTTGTACGCCTGCGCACAAATCACACACTCTCCTCCGCACCAGGGACAAGACATGTTGCATTCCTGGTGCGGAGGAGAGTGTGTGATTTGTGCGCAGGCGTCCGCCTGCGTACAAATCACATATGGCAGTGAATGGGAGAGCACGGTCATGCGCAGTCAAGTGCAGCACCGTGCACTCCCATTATAAAGATAGGGGCTTGCGCTGGCTGTGCACACTTGGCGGTTCCCTCGGAGGGGAACGCCAGTGTGAACCCGGCCTAATAGTATTGCAGTCCTGGCAAGGGAGACGCATATACTGATTGACATAGCAATGACATAGCAATACAATGGAATGTTAGTAGGGTTAAGATCTTTGAGTGTCCTGACCTTCTCAGACAAGTGTTGACATAATTACATTACACATGTTAAGTACTACCATTCATCTACAAGACTCTAGGAACAATGAGTTGCTTATCACAAGGTAGAAAATAAAATACAGTACCTAGAGGCAAGATAATTACATTACCCACTTTAAATACTAGCAGGCTCCTTGTGTAAACCATGAGTGGCATATTACAAGTTTGCAAACAAAATACAATATTGTCTGGATAAATAAGAAATCCTCATATGTTATAAATTAATGGGGTCCATTTCATCACATACCTCCCCCTTTTTATTTAGCCAGACAGGGCAGTCAGCTGTGATAAGTCTCGGATCATCCTTCTCCTCTTGGTGACATTGTCTGTTTTAATGGTGAGGTTATCAATCGCGGCCCTCAGGAAGGCCAGACATATTGTGGGTTGCAGGTGATTGAGTACCGGCATACAGACACCTGTGTTGTCTCTCAGAGGAGCTGGCAGCTGCTGCTAAGTGCAATGGGTATTTACCTGGCAAATTTTTGGTGAGTTTTTTCTATGTTTTTAAGTCCTGTTCGGTGAATCATACAATATTAAACGGACATATCGCAAAAGGCATGTGGTTAGGACTAATAAGCGTGAGGGCCCTTCACGGTGGGTTACCGGCTTACGTATTTTGGCCAAAATACCCACAAACAATTCACATTTTCATCTTTAGTGTTTTGTTGCACTTTTTCTATCTGCAGTTTGAGGCTGAGCCCTCTGGGGGGCGTCTGTCATTTTGTGAGGCATGTAATCAGTGCGGAGCAGCCCGCCTGATCTAATAGAAGGGCGTGACCAATAGGCTGCTCTGACACTATGCCTTGCATGCACCGTGAGTGGCAGTGCCCTATGGTAACCTCATGTCTTTAGATGCCACCAGTCACCTCCCTGACAGCATGGCCGGACGCTGGTGCCACAACTGCCCCCACTGTGGGTTGCAGGTGATTGAGTATCGGCATACAGACACCTGTGTTGCCTCTCAGAGGAGCTGGCAGCTGCTGCTAAGTGCAATGGGTATTTACCTGGCAAATGTTTGGTGAGTTTTTTCTATGTTTTTAAGTCCTGTTCGGTGAATCATACAATATTAAACGGACATGTTGCAAAAGGCATGTGGTTAGGACTGGTAAGCGTGAGGGCCCTTCACGGTGGGTTACCGGCTTACGTATTTTGGCCAAAATACCCACAAACACCTCACATTTTCATCTTTAGTGTTTTATTGCACTTTTTCTATCTGCAGTTTGAGGCTGAGCCCTCTGGGGGGCGTCTGTCATTTTGTGAGGCATGTAATCAGTGCGGAGCAGCCCGCCTGATCTAATAGAAGGGCGTGACCAATAGGCTGCTCTGACACTATGCCTTGCATGCACCGTGAGTGGCAGTGCCCTATGGTAACCTCGTGTCTTTAGATGCCACCAGTCACCTCCCTGACAGCATGGCTGGACGCTGGTGCCACAACCGCCCCCACTGTGGGTTGCAGGTGATTGAGTACCGGCATACAGACACCTGTGTTGCCTCTCAGAGGAGCTGGCAGCTGCTGCTAAGTGCAATGGGTATTTACCTGGCAAATTTTTGGTGAGTTTTTTCTATGTTTTTAAGTCCTGTTCGGTGAACCAGACAGGGCAGTCAGCTGTGATAAGTCTCGGATCATCCTTCTCCTCTTGGTGACATTGTCTGTTTTAATGGTGAGGTTATCAATCGCGGCTTCCGTCTATACACCTCCCCCAGATTACCTCCCTCAGGAAGGCCAGACATATTGTGGGCAAGCACTAAAATGGCATTCAGGATTTGAGCTCCCATAAACTTCTTGCTATCAATTCCTCCCCAGTCAATGGCCACAGTCTGTGTAGGTTTACTCACTGTTGATGGTTTAGAGGAGAATGATGGGAGCAGGGAACATGGATTATCCTAACAAGGTGTGCTAGCAAGATACACATCAGGGTGCTGCTTGGCTTCTTGAATGTGGGGGATGGCTGTAACAAACTGGCTGGATAGTCCTTGTCCTGGGTCAGTACGCAAAACACATGTGGAGGGCCATCCATGAGCCCCAATTCAACCTACTCAAGGTTAGCCCCTGAAACAACAGGTGTGGGAAGGCTGCTCACAAATCCCACATCAGCCTCTTCTTGGTCAGTCTTCCCAAAAGCAGGTGTGGGGACATCGCCTGTAAGCTCCACATCGACCTCTTTATGGTCAGTCTCCACAATAAGTTATATACTATGGTTATCAACTGTAATGTTTAGGAAGTAATAGTATTATCTTTTTATCAAGTGATTTTAGATTACCAACTTGTGTTAAGTAAAATATAAATCTTTATTAATACAAAAATTTAAAAGGTCGTAGACCCACAAATTTAACAGACAGCGAGGAACACACAACATATATATTGGGAACACACTGGTATAACCATTACAGGAATCCTAAATGGCACTGCCTGACAGTGGAGTGTTTTACACCCTAGAATATGTTGCCCCCACTCCTCGGCAGCTCACCCTATGAGTCCCTATCTATAGAGACACAAGGGTTTGGGAAAGACATCAGGCGATCCTGTTAGAAACTTAGCTTGGAATCAATGACCAGCTTGTACTATTCAGGAGACTCCCAAATTGGTTTTCAGTGGTTCGCAGGCTAGATAGCAGATTCTCCAGTCGCTTGACGCGTTTCACCCCTTCCTATGTATCGGGACTCATCAGAAGTAGTGGAGATATAGTTGTAGCTCTGTCTAGAGATTAAAGGCCATATCGTTATGCTTCACATAGATGCCCATTGGCAGTGGTGTAACGATCGTGGTCACAGCAGTCGCAGCTGAGACTGGGCCCCGACCTGTAGGGGGGGCCTTGCCTCCCTGTAGGGGGGCCCGCGCCTCCAGCCACCTCCCACGACCGCTGCGTATGTCAGAGGAGAGGAAGCAAAGGGAGGGAAGCTTCCTGCTTCCTGCTGCTGATCCCGCCCCTCCTCTCATCTGCTGCTGGCTCCCTGCACTGTATGCTCCACCGGGGAGCCCACGTCCAGCAGCAATAACCCCCCACTCTTCTTACCCGCACCTGCTCAGTAGCACCCCACAGACCCCTGCGCTCCTCACACGCGGCCAGCCAGTAGCACCCAACCCCCCCACCCCTCATGCGTGGCCAGCCAGTAGCAACCCCCCCGCTCCTCACCTTTGGCGTGAGGGTATACTGCACCCCCGGGGGGCCCCAGTCTAACTGTCGCATCGGGGCCCGCCAGGCTACAGTTACGCCACTGCCCATTTGTATATTTGGTTGCCAAGAAGAGCTTAAATGCTTATCAGACTGGCCAAACTTGAATGCTCCCAAACCAAAGGTGTCATGTTTTGCCCTATAAGTGATTACTTACCTTGGAAAATGGTCAGGTAACATATATTAGATTTCAAAGGGCAACCACGTTAGGGGAAGAAATATATCTGACAAGATGGAGCCAGATTTTCTAAGAGGGAAAGAAAAGTATGTGGGGGTGATTACCATTTAAATTGAATCACATTTGATAAATACAGATGGTTATAAGCCTTACCCTATATATGTTGTGTTAGACCAGAGCAGACGTCCACATTTTTAAAAGGCAAATCACAAAATCGATGTAGGCACCGGACTATATAGGTTTACAAAAGAAATCTCCCATTATATCGATCTCAAAAGCATATGATGAGGTAAAAAAAGGGAGAAAGAGTATAATAAAAGATAAGTGTCCTTACATATGGAACATCCTAATGGTTGTATAAGGTGAAGTGCAAATTGGGCACCTTCAACCAGTATATGATATACTAAATGGTGGCCCTATTCTAACACATTGGGTATTCTAGAATATGTATGTAGTTGACATACTGTGACTGACAGAACTTGTTCAGTCAACATGAGTGAACTACATAAAATATATAGCAGCGCTATGGTATATGGTGGTACATTACAGTACATGTATAGCAGCACTATAGTATATGGCGGTACATTACATTACATGTATAGCAGCACTATAGTGTATGGCGGTACATTACAGCACATGTATAGCAGCACCATGGTATATGGCGGTACATTACATTACATGTATAGCAGCACTATAGTGTATGGCGGTACATTACAGCACATGTATAGCAGCACCATGGTATATGGCGGTACATTACAGCACATGTACAGCAGCACAATAGCGTATGGCAGTACATTACAGCACATGTATAGCAGCACCATAGTATATGGCGGTACATTACAGCACATATATAACAGCACTATAGTATATGGCAGTACATTACAGTACATGTATAGCAGCGCTATGGTATATGGCGGTACATTACAGCACATGTATAGCATCACTATAGTATATGGCAGTACATTACAGTACATGTATAGCAGCGCTATGGTATATGGCGGTACATTACAGTACATGTATAGGAGCGCTATGGTATATGACGGTACATTACAGTACATGTATAGCAGCGCTTTGGTATATGGCGGTACATTACAGTACATGTATAGCAGCACTATAGTATATGGCAGTACATTACAGTACATGTATAGCAGCGCTATGATATATGGCGGTACATTACAGCACATGTATAGCAGCGCTATGGTATATGGCGATACTCCACTCCCCGCGGCCCACCTGCTCCTCCTGGCCCCCGCTCCTTCACAGTAAAAGTAAAAATAAAAAACATCCTCAGTGAGGATACTCACCCAGCCGCCGGCTGGCTCCACCTCTGTCTTCTACAGTCATGGCCAAAAGTATTGACACCCCTGCAATTCTGTCAGATAATACTCAGTTTCTTCCTGAAAATGATTGCAATCACAAATTCTTTGGTATTATTATCTTCATTTAATTTGTCTTCAATGAAAAAAACACAGAAAGATTTGTCTTAAAACCAGATTGGATATAATTCCACACCAAACATAAAAAAGGGGGTGGACAAAAGTATTGTCACCCTTAGAAAAATCATGTGATGTTTCTCTAATTTGTGTAATTAACAGCACCTGTAACTTACCTGTGGCATCTAACAGGTGTTGGCAATAACTAAATCACACTTGCAGCCAGTTGACATGAATTAAAGTTGACTCAACCTCTGTCCTGTGTCCTTGTGTGTACCACATTAAACATGGAGAAAAGAAAGAAGACCAAACAACGGTCTGAGGACTTGAGAAACCAAATTGTGAGGAAGCATGAGCAATCTCAAGGCTACAAGTCCATCTCCAAAGACCTGAATGTTCCTGTGTCTACCGTGCTCAGTGTCATCTAGAAGTTTAAAGCCCATGGCACTGTGGCTAACTTCCCTAGATGTGGACGGAAATGAAAAATTGACGAGAGATTTCAACTCAAGATTGTGTGGATGGTGGATAAAGAACCTCGACTAACATCCAAACAAGTTCAAGCTGCCCTGCAGTCCGAGGGTACCACAGTGTCAACCCGTACTATCCGTCGGTGTCTGAATGAAAGGGGACTGTATAGTAGGAGACCCAGGAAGACCCCACTTCTTACCCCGAGACATAAAAAAGCCAGGCTGGAGTTTGCCAAAACTTACCTGAGAAAGCCTAAAACGTTTTGGAAGAATGTTCTCTCTTTTTGGGCAAAGGCATCAACATAGAGTTTACAGGAGAAAGAAAGAGGCATTCAAAGAAAAAAACACGGTCCCTACAGTCAAACATGGCGGGGGTTACCTGATGTTTTGGGGTTGCTTTGCTGCCTCTAGCACTGGACTGCTTGACCGTGTGCATGGCATTATGAAGTCTGAAGACTACCAACAAATTTTGCAGCATAATGTAGGGCCCAGTGTGAGAAAGCTGGGTCTCCCTCAGAGGTCATGGGTCTTCAAGCAGGACAATGACCCAAAACACACTTCAAAAAGCACTAGAAAATGGTTTGAGAGAAAGCACTGGAGACTTCTAAGGTGGCCAGCAATGAGTCCAGACCTGAATCCCATAGAACACCTGTGGAGAGATCTAAAAATGGCAGTTTGGAGAAGGCACCCTTCAAATATCAGGGACCTGGAGCAGTTTGCCAACCAAGAATGGTCTACAATTCCAGCAGAGCATTGTAAGAAACTCATTGATGGTTACCGGAAGCGGTTGATCACAGTTATTTTGGCTAAAGGTTGTGCAACCAAGTATTAGGCTGAGGGTGCAAATACTTTTGTCTGGCCCATTTTTGGAGTTTTGTGTGAAATGATCAATGTTTTGCTTTTGGCTTCATTCTCTTTTGTGTTTTTTCATTGAAGACAAATTAAATGAAGATAATAATACCAAAGAATTTGTAATTGCAATCATTTTCAGGACGACACTAAGTATTATCTGATAGAATTGCAGGGGTGCCAATACTTTTGGCCAACACTGTAGGTTCTACAGGCCTTTAGGACCTGTCGTTTACTGGGAAACTGATCAGCTGATCGATCAAATGACCGCTAACTGCCGGGGGGCAGGATGGAGCAGGGGGCAGGATGGTGATGGGGGGGACAGGATTGTGGTGGGGGGCAGGATGGAGCGAGCAGGGCAGGATGGAGCGAAGGGGGCAGGATTGAGCGAGCGGGGCAGGATGGAGCCGAGGGAGCAGGATGGAGCCGAGGGGGGGGGTGTTGGACAGGATGGAGGGAGCAGGGCAGGATGAATGCGGGGGGACAGGATGGATGCAGGGGGCAGGATGAATGCGGGGGGGGTGCAGGATGGATGCAGGGGGGACAGGATGGATGCAGGGGGGCAGGATGGATGCGCGGGGGGCAGGATGGATGCGGGGGGGCAGGATGGATGCGGGGCAGCAGGATGGAGCGAGCGGGGCAGGATGGAGCAAGTGGGGCAGGATGTAGCCAGGGGGGGCAGGATGGAGCCGGGGGGCAAGATGGAGCTGGGGGGGGCAGGATGGAGCAAGCGGGGCAGGATGGAGCCAGGGGGGGCAGGATGGAGTCACGGGGGGGCAGGATGGAGCTGGAGGGGCAGGATGGAGCCAGGAGGGCAGAAGATGGAGCCGGGGGGGCAGAAGATGGAGCCGGGGGGGGCAGGATGAAGCGAGCAGGGCAGGATGGAGCGAGTGGGGCAGGATGGAGCCAGGGGGGGCAGGATGGAGCCGGGGGGTAAGATGGAGCTGGGGGGGCAGGATGGAGCAAGCGGGGCAGGATGGAGCCAGGGGGGGCAGGATGGAGTTACGGGGGGGCAGGATGGAGCTGGAGGGGCAGGATGGAGCCAGGAGGGCAGAAGATGGAGCCGGGGGGGCAGAAGATGGAGCCGGGGGGGGCAGGATGAAGCGAGCGGGGCAGAATGGAGCGAGTGGGGCAGGATGGAGCCAGGGGGGCAGGATGGAGGTGGGGGGGCAAGATGGAGCTGGGGAGGGCCAGGATGGAGCCGGGGGGGCAGGATGGAGCCAGGGCGGGCAGGATGGATGCAGGGGGCAGGATGGATGCAGGGGGGCAGGATGGATGCGGGGGACAGGATGGAGCCAGGGGGGCGGGCAAAATGGCTTGCAGGGTGGGCAGGATGGCTGCGGGGGGGCAGGATGGCTGCAGGGGTGCAGAATCCCCCTCGCCCCCCTCTGTTCTCACCCGTCTTCTGTAGCGTCACACTGTGTACAGCGGTCATGATGTGACAGGGCGGGCTGTGTGACGTCACATCAGCCCGCCCTGTCACATTACCGCTGTACAGGGAGAAGACGGGTGAGAACAGCGGGAGGCGAGGGGGGAGGCGAGGAGGGAGGCGTGGGGGAAGGCGAGGGGGGAGGCGAGAAGGTAGACGAGGAGGGAGGCGATGGGGGAGGCGAGGAGGGATGCGTCGGGTAGCAGTGTCGGGGTTTGCCGCGGTCGTACGCATGTAGCCTGGCGATATCGACGCCTATGCGTCGCTGACACCAGGTTACAGCTACTGTATAATCTTCTAATTTTGAATGCGCGCGACTTTTTGCATATGCGGCGCTCCTTGGTTGCCGCGGCTGGTGGCAACCAATAAGCGCTGGAGCGCGATTTCGGCGTCAGACAGACATGATTAGGAGATTATTTAGTAGATTCTTTCAGAAGACCATCTTGTGATGTTCCAGTTAAATAATCCCTCCTACCGCTAGGTAAGCTGTTAAGGGCTATAAGAAAAATGAGTGACATGTTGACTGTCATTTTTCATAATAATATCCAGCAGAGAATAAGAATTATCAAGCATCATTGCATTGAGTTCAAAGACTGGAATACATGGGCACATTATAGTATATAGATTGTATGTTTCAGAGTATCCCTTCATAAAAAGGATATACCGTATATACTCGTGTATAAGCCGACCCGTGTATAAGCCGACCCCCTACTTTTGCCCCCAAAATCTGGGAAAAACTATTGACTCGTGTATAAGCCGAGAGTGGACCCCAGCACAGGTATACAGCCCCCAGCAGTGTGGTATACAGGCCCCCCCGATGGTATACAGGCCTCCCCAGTGGTAGTATACAGCCCCCAGCAGTATGGTATACAGCAGCCTCCCAGTGGTATATACAGGCCCCAGCAGTGTTACAGCAGCCTTCCCAGGGTATATACAGCAGCAGCCCCAGGGTATATACAGCAGCAGCCCCATGGTATATACAGCAGCAGCCCATGGTATATACAGCAGCAGCCCCATAATATATACAGCAGCAGCCCCAGGGTATATACAGGCCCCCATCAGTATACAGGCTCCCCATCAGTATACAGGCCCCACCCATGGTATATAGAGCAGCAGCCCCATGGTATATACAGCAGCAGCCCCAGGTATATACAGGCCCCCATCAGTATACAGGCCCCCCATCAGTATACAGGCCCCCCCCCATGGTATATACAGCAGCAGCCCCATGGTATATACAGCAGCAGCCCCAGGGTATATACACCAGCAGCCCCAGGGTACATACAGCTGCAGCCCCAGGGTATATACAGGCCCCCATCAGTATACAGGCCCCCCATCAGTATACAGGCCCCCCCATGGTCCGGAAACCTGTAAAGGAAGATGATTATACTTATCGCTGTCCGGCTGCCGTCCCCGCTCTGCATCGCGATCCTCCATCTGCATCGCGATCCTCCATCTTCATTCACCGGCTTCCGACTTCCTGTGTTCTGCGCCGAATGACGTCATTGTCGGCGCCGACAGGAAGCCGGAAGATGGAGGAGCGCGATGCAGATGGAGGATCGCGAAGCAGAGCGGGGACGGGAGCGGGACAGCGATAAGTATAATCATCTTCCTTTACAGGTTTCCGGACCATGGGGGGGGCCTGTATACTGATGGGGGGCCTGTATACTGATGGGGGGGGGGCGCCCGTATAGTGACTCGCGTATAAGCCGAGGGGGTAACTTTTCAGCCCAATTTTTGGGCTGAAAAACTCGGCTTATACGCGAGTATATACGGTACTCAAGAAAATAAGATAAAGGCCCAAACTGTATTAATAATATCCATGTCTCCACATATTACAGGTATATAGTCCCTGTCTTACCTGCCTAGCAGCAAATGCCAGAACTTGTGGACGTGCTTCTGGTTCTATTAAGTTCTTATATATACCCCCTCTCATTGATGGTCAGTGTGAGCAGGTGGGGAACAAGCTCTCTACCTATGCAGGGAATGTTCCTCTGTATACACTTATCCAGCAGTTGCGCATATGACGCTGTTGGTAGCATCATCCAGGCGCGACCACTTGCATTCCACGGGCCCAGTAGCCCTGGAACTCATGCTGCTACCCGGCATCGGCGCAAGTGTCACATGTCGCATCCGCAACGTCTCTACGCTGCATCATAGAGGCGCGACCGCATGCGTTCCACCGCAGATGAATGTGGAACGCAAGCGGTCTAATGTTAGATAGGCGGAGCCGTCCAGATGACAAACCCCGGGGACGCAGCATCTTGCTCCTCAATACTGCAAAATTCCCCAGTGTATATAAGGCCCCCAATATGGAGAAGGAAGGCACAGTATTATTAGACACAATAAGGGGATTTTTCTTTTCTTTCCCTCTTAGAAAATCTGGTTCCATCTTGACAGATATATTTCTACCCCTAACGTGGTTTCCCTTTGAAATCTATTATATGTGGCCTGACCATTTCCTAAGGTAGGCAATCACTTATAGGGCAAAATATGACACCTTTGGTTTGGGAGCATTCAAGTTTGGCCAGTCTGATAAGCATTGAAGCTCTTTTTCGCAACTAAATATACCAATGGGCAACTATGTGAAGCATAACGATATGACCTTTTGTCTCTAGACAGAGCTACAACTATATCTCCACTACTTCTGATGAGCCCGATACATAGGAAGGGGTGAAATGTGTCAAGCGACTGGAGAATCTGCTATCTAGCCTGGGAACCACTGAAAACCAATTTGGGAGTCTCCTGAATAGCACAAGCTGGTCATTGATTCCAAGCTAAGTTTCTAACAGGATTGCCCGATGTCTTTCCCAAACCCTTGTGCCTCTATAGATAGGGACTCATAGGATGAGCCGCCGAGGAGTGGGGGCACCATATTCTAGGGTGTAAAACACTCCACTGTCAGGCAGGGATAAGAGATAGGGCCATTTAGGATTCATGTAATGGTTATACCAGTGTGTTCCCTATATATATGTTCTGTATTCCTCACTGTCTGTTAAATTTGTGGGTCTACGACCTTTTAAATTTTTGTATTAATAAAGATTGATATTTTACTTAACACAAGTTGGTAATCTAAAATCAAATCAGTCTCCTCAATAGCAGATGTAGGGACATTGTCTCTAAGCTCCACATTGTCCTCTTCCTGGTCAATTGCCCTGTCCGGCTGCCCACATTCAAGAGGGATGTCTGAACACTCACCCTCTACCCGGGAGATGGTTCATTGGGAACATGGTAAATGGTCTGGATAAACAATAGCTGGGCTTACCAGGATTTTGACAGAATCAGTTTCTTGTAGTCCCGGGGCTTGGAGGTCACTGACCTGGACTGGCTGTGCTGACAGCTGAGCTCCAGGCATTGGGCCCCAGCTTTGGAAACAATCTTTGTCCATATGTCCAAGACATCCACACGTATAACAGTATGGTGGATTGGGTAAGTCGTGTATCCTGTTTCTATACCTTTGTCCTGGTGGGGCTTCCAATGGGTAGCAGATTAATCCTACTCGAGCGGCTGGTGATAGCAGTTGGTGAGATGTAATTCCCAAAACATATTCCAGAAGCCAAGACCTCTCTTCTCTTGAGGCTTTGGGCCCCAATGTACCTAACAACTCCTTGACTTGGACTGCTTTGGACTTGGTTGTTTCCTGATATTCACTGGATCCATGATGTGGTACACAATGTACAACCTTTGAGTCAATCTCGGCGGAGTGCTCAATATTATTTGCATCCTTCTGGGCATGCCAACGGACCAATTTCTGGATCAAATCCGACCGGGTGTCTGTGTCCCTGAATTCGATTTGTCAGAACAGACATGCCTCCTGTTGCAGTTTCTTATAGCAGCTGTACCACTCCAGTCCCATGGCTGAGCTGGTGGGGTTGGACATGGCAGTGTCTGAAACTTGAATGCATCACCTGTGGCCTGCTGGGTATGCTTATATGCCTCCCTGGTTGTTGAGCCCCTGGACTGTGTCCACAAACACTAATACCCTGCAGCTCCCCTGGATAAACCAGGCTGAGTAGTATCCCACTGCTGCCACCAATTGTGGAGACACGAGGGTCAGTGGGTGCTCTCTTACGCTGGCCCAGCCGTCTTTAGCAAGACAGCCTGGACCAGGGCTTATCCCCAAACTGAATGCACAAGCTCCTACACCGTAGGCGGGATCTGTTGTGAATTCTGCTTGTGGACTCCCTCCTGTGGTTGTGGCTGGTGATGCAGTTGATCCTCTTCTGCAGTCTTGGTCAGGTGAATTGGATAATTGGAATTCAGACTGGGGTATTTAGGTTTGCAGGATTCCCTCAATCCTTGCCAGTTGTCAATTGTTCCTGGAGGTGTTTTATCTCTCCCTGGTCTCTTCCTGCCTTGCTGCAAACTTCAAAGCTAAGTGAATGCTTTTGTTTTCTTGTGGCACACATGCTGTGCGCTTGTTTTGGAATTGTCTATTTCTGCTCAGAGTTGTGGGTTGATATTTAGTCTGCATGTCTGTCTTAACCTGCTTTCTGTTAGGAAGTTTTCTTCCTAGGATTTATGTGCTATTCATTTGTTGTCGGCTTGTTCAGCTTTTGATTGTGTCAGCATATATTTAGCCTAGTTGGATTCACAGGAGTTCCGCAGATATAGAGGGCGCAGAGTCTTGAGTAGACTCAGGGGTATTTTTGTATTATCTGCTGTGGATATTGTTGAAAGGATTTTTATATTCACTGCAATCGTATTCTGTCCTGTCTTTATCTATCTAGCTAGAGTGGCCTCATTTGCTAAATTCTATTTTCTGCTTGAGTGTGTCTTTTCGTCTCTTACTCACAGTCAATATTTGTAGGGGACTTTCTATCCTTTTGGGGTTCTGCTCTGAGGCAAGATAGAATTCCTGTTTCCATCTTTAGGGGTAGCTAGTTCTCCGGCCGTGTTGAGGTATCTAGGGTATGGTTAGTCACATCCCACGGCTACTTCTAGTTACGGTGTTAGGTCAGGAACTGCGGTCAGTTTAGGTACCACTTGCTCCTGTGAAAGATATTCATGCAGCTCCAAAGTCACCAGATCATAACAGGGATCACTACTCAGACAACACAGGGTGAGGGAACCACAATATTAAGGCTTTATTGGATCCCCAAACAGTTAACAGCATATAACACATAACCAACAAAACACAAAATGTAACAGGCAACAGAGTTTCACTCTTCTGTTGTCTCACCAGGGTGTAGAATATAGCACAGTAAAGTCTGTAGCCAGGTGACTGGATTGTCCCAACCTTTTTTGCATCCTTATGCAGTCTTTGTTATCCCAGCCGAATCCGAACATTCCATGCTGAAGTCCTTGTAGAATTAATATCCAGGTTCTGATCCCCTCGGTCGGCCCTGAAATGCCTAGGCCTGAAGTTATGGCCTGCTAATCGGACCCGAAGATCCTAGATTAGCCGCCTGTATCAAATCCCGTGTACCTCTAGTCGGAAACGAAATCCCTAGACTGAGGTCACTAAACAGAATCTAAATAACCCTGGTTAATGAACAGGTCTCCTTATATCCCTCGACAACTCAATGCAGGATATTGGGGACTTCACGATTGGTGTAATAAGACTGTCTTCTCATTGGCTCGATCTCAAGCCTCATATAAAACATCTCTAATAGTATTGCAGTCCTGGCAAGGAAGACGCACATACTGATTGACGTAGCAATACAATGGAATGTTAGTAGAATGAAGTTCTTTGAGTGTCATGACCTTCTCTGACAAGGGTTGAGATAATTACATTACACATGTTAAACACTACTTGTCATCTACAAGACTCTAGGAACAATGAGTTGCTTATCACAAGGTAGGAAATAAAATACAGTACCTAGAGGCAAGATAATTACTTTACCCACTTTAAATACTAGCAGGCTCCTAGAAATGTTGTGTAAACCATAAGTGGCATATTACAAGTTTGCAAACAAAATACAATATTGTCTGGATAAATAAGAAATTCTCATATGTTATACATTAAAGGGGTCCATTTCATCACAACTTCCATGAGCTTGAAGGACTGCATCCGTGTGGTTCAACAATGATTCATACAATTTATTAATGAAGTCATCAGGAATAGCAAAGAATGCAGTCTTACATGCCTCCCAGAGTTCATCTAGATTATTTGGTTTTGTCTTCCAAGCTTCCTCTTTCATACTACACTACCCCAAACATGCTCAATGATGTTCATGTCTGGTGACTGGGCTGGCCAGTCCTTGAGCACCTTCACCTTTTTTGCCTGGAGGAACTTTGTTGTAGAGATTGATGTATGAGATGGAGCACCATCCTGCTGCAGAATTTGACCCTTTTATGATTTGGAATATAAGAAATAGCTAATACCTCTTGATATTTTAGGCTATTCATATTGCCTTCCACCTTGCAAATGTTTCCCACACCCCCATACTGAATGTAACCCCAGACCATGATCTTTCCATCACCAAATTTAACTGTTTTCTGCGTGTATTTTGGATCCATACAGGCTCCAGTAGGACTCCTGTTGTATTTGCGGCGGCTGTAGTGTAATTCTACTAAAGATTCATCAGAGAAATCCACCTTCTGCCACTATTCCAGCATCCATCTGTTTAGCAGGCTGTGGGACTTTGCAAATGTCACACGTTTTTTATTTGCCTTTTGTTTAGTGCTGGCATCTGGGCACTGATTAGACCATGGAGGCCATTTCGAGAAAGAATCCTACAAACTGTTCTAGTTGACACAGAGACTTGAGGTAGCTAGGTCTTTTGGAGCTCTGCTGCAGTGGAAGAGGGGCTTGCTTTGGATTTTCTAACCAACAAATGTTCCTCCTGAGCAGTTGTCTTGCGGGGTCTGCTGGACCTGGGCTTGTAAAAAACATCTCCAGTCTCTTCAAATCTTTTTTTAATTCTTTGTACTTGACGCTGAGACACATTAAAGGTGCCAGCCGCCTCTACAGTGGATCTGGTCTTCAGCCTCTTGATAATCAAGGCTTTGGTAGCAGGGTGGATTTTTGGCATGTTGTCAGAGCTCAAGTTGCAGTTCAAGTGAAGGTCTGGGGTGCTGGGTTTCTTTTTAGACACACCCACAAATTAACTGATCATTTACTGAGCACAGGTGAGGATGTAAACTAGGATTGGGTGCATTATATGGCCAGGTGACAAAACTTTTGCCTTGCTAAAATCTGACCATTCTGTGTTCATTAAATGATCAATATTTCAGCATTGATGCCAATTTATTTTCTTAACCTAAACCAAATTTCAGAGGGTTTCAGCTTTCAAAAGAGTAATTTATACAACCAATGGATGAATTTAACATCAGGTTATAAGCTTTTATTTACATAACATGGATAAGTGATATAACTTCTGTCAGGGAGTGTACAGAAGTAAGTTCAATAACTCATCATAATGAACAGATCCACCTGCATTGCTCCCTCTTAACTCTTGGGCCTTTCTGCAACTGCACAGGTTGCACCAATGCTTAGGCTGGTTTCACACTGCAGTTTTTCACTGATCAGGTTCTATCCGGTTTGTGTGCCAAAACCAGAAGTGATGTAGATTCTTGGACAAAGTGCTTCGGTGTCCGCGCTTCTGCTCCGAGACCAAAGAAACACAGACACAGGAATGTCTGGTACAGCTACAGCCTTTATTTTCCGACGCGTTTCGGAGCCTCCTCCCGAGCTCCTTCCTCAGGAAGGAGCTCGGGAGGAGGCTCCGAAACGCGTCGGAAAATAAAGGCTGTAGCTGTACCAGACATTCCTGTGTCTGTGTTTGGAGCTCGGGAGGAGGCTCCGAAACGCGTCGGAAAATAAAGGCTGTAGCTGTACCAGACATTCCTGTGTCTGTGTTTCTTTGGTCTCGGAGCAGCAGCGCGGACACCGAAGCACTTTGTCCAAGAATCTACATCACGACCACGGTCACCGTTGAGAGTGCGGTCCCTGCAGCAGCTGCCTGTACGCTATTCTACCAGTTGTGGGTTTCACAACTGCTAAAGGTGAGCAATTCCACATCGACAAGTGAAAGTGTTTAATTGAGATAAGACCCTATATGCGCATTCTTTCTTTCACAAAACCAGAAGTGAAACTTGCAGAGAAAAAATATAATTGAAAGATTGAGACCTGTTCTGGGTTTTGCAGGCACTCCTGGTTTTGGCACACAAAACCTGATGAACCCTGATCAGGTAAAAACTACAGTGTGAAAACAGCCTTAGAATTGTAATAAATTAGGTTTCTGAAGCTAAGAACCCTATTTTATAAAGTTATTTTATTGGCAGCATGGGTAGCTCACTGGTTTGCTTTGTAGCACTGGAATCCCCACCTATCATATACTTTGAAGGGTGAAAACCAAAGAACCAGTAGCCCCTCCTCAGTGTAATGGTTACTATAAGGGCTCATTCCCATAGATCATTTGTTCTCCGTGTTTGTTGACCCGTTTTGGTGCAGCTTCTGCAATAAATGATCCTCTTTTTTTGCAAAAAAGCATCACAAAGGCATCATCGGTTTGTGTTGCTTTTTATCTCCGCTTTCTTAGTGCTCCACTTTAGCTTTTTCAAAGAAAAAATGCAGTACTATTCCATAAAAGGCTGGGGGGACACAGACCTACAGATACAAAGACAGACAGTCACAGAGACCTTCCCAAGGTCTGCGGTTCTATCCTGGCACTGGGCTTACAGGACCTGTGAGAAGTCACAAAGTCTTGGCTAGCTGGCCATGTGTCTCTCAGGGTGAGTATTATGGCCAGGTCCAGTAAGCCTTGTGCGTGGAAGGAACACATTGCCGAAGCATGCCGTGGAATCGCCTGGAAAAGTAAAAACAAGCGTTTGTGGTGTCAATAGCACAGTAAAAAAGCATCACAAATGGACTGTGAATACCAGTTAGTTTGTGATGCTATTTATATTTAGAAAATTGTGTAGAGGACCGGGCACCAACAGATTATCTGCAAAGAAGTGTAAGGCTACCTGGGGATCCTCCAGGCAACGGGCGTTGCACGCTTCAATAAGCAAACAGATAATCAGTCCAATGTAGAAAAAAAAGAATCGGCACTCACCCTTTTAGATGCCAAATCCTTTATTTCGTCTTATTTTTGTCGTTTCGCAGCTCTTGCTCCTTCAACGGGTCCCCGTTGAAGGAGCAAGAGCTGCGAAACGGCAAGCCATCGTCCGCCGACCCCCACTTTCTCTCCCCGCCTGATTTGTCTATGCTAAGATGAGCAAGACGAAATAAAAGATTTGGCATCTAAAAGGGTGAGTGCCGCTTCTCTTTTTTCTACATTGGACTATTTATATTTTAGCAGAATGGAGTCAATGGAGATAGTGCAATTGAAAAATGGTGCACTAATTGAAGCTCATTATTTTCTGGATGCGCTTTCTGCATCACTAACCCAACAGTCAAAAATGCTGATGTCTGGACAGCAATTTGAAAATCCCATTCTCTTTGCTGGCAAATGCAGGGACTGATCCGTTTTTGACGCAGTATTCAAATAAAAAACACAGCACAAAAAACGGATTAAAAATGACCAATGTGCACATAACCTAAAGATTGAAAGAGGAATGCAGCAGACTTGAGGACGAGGGCACTTCACAGACTACTACTGTTTTCTCTGATCGGCTGAAGTCCGTGAATAAACCTCTTGAATACCTCTTTTATGTTTGAATAAAAGATCAGTTTTTCCAGATTGTGAGTGCCACTTTATTCTTTTTCTGTTCATGTTAAGGACTTGTGATTTTCTTAGTGTACATGCCATCCTTTTGCTCCACAATATCGCTATGCACAATACACCGCTTATGTGGAGGTAGTGCCAGACATTTACTCTACGTCTATATACTGTATGAGTTACTATAAAGACTGAATGTACAAGATCACTTTGAGCTGACTGATTGTATCAGAAAAATGTTTCTCTCATTTATATTTAAATACCTATTTTACCTGTCTGAAAAGCCCAGGCTGCTGCAATTTTCAGTGCATTCATAAATTGCTTAGTGAAGGTTGCCAAGTGCTGCAGCTTATGCCCTGTTCAGGTGAACTACAACAGCTGGCAGTGGCTACGAATCAATGTACTTTGATATAGTGTCAGATATCATCTGATAGCTGGAGGTATCAGGTGTCAGATCCCCATCAGTTTCTAGTTAAAGACCTACTGTAACCTTCACCTTAGTCATTAATATGTAAGTTTGAGACAACCCCTTCTAATATATACTGTATATATACTTAGTAGTCAGAATATTAGGACAAGCTGTTAAAATTGTTTACAGTGTTTACAGTGGAGATTTCACAGATCCAGGCTCAATCAGAAGCACTGAAGAAGGGTACAATATCTCAACACAGCTGTCTATAGATGGTTTTGTTTTAACTATGGATGTGTCTCTCATTTATATGACATGTAAGAAAACAAAAAGAGAGCCGAGGGCACCAATAATATCACTCACAGAGGATCTGTCCAGACATGTCTGATAAAAGGCCACGTCACACACACAGATAATTGTGCAGATATTGTTCGCAGATCTCTGGTTGCAGTGAAATCATGGACACATGGTTCCATTTTGTGGCTGTGTACAAATGTAACAATATGTCCATGATTTCACTGCAACCAGAGATCTGTCAACAATATCTGCACAGATATCTGTGTGTGTGACGTGGCCCAAATATATACCAATTTGAGAGGAAAGATGACATGAAAAGCAGGGATATCACAAAATTTGATAAAAAGTATACCAAAATCTTTACTGAGGCTAAGCAAACAAACAAAGAACAAAACAAGGTTAAAATCAATTAAAAGGGTGCCTTTATCAGACATCTTGTAAAGTTATTCCTCCACAGAAGAGTATATGTGGCTAATTTCACAGATTTTGAAAGTGGCATGAGTAAACTTAAAACATAAAAAATGTAGGGTAACATAAGTCAGATATAGTGAGACACTGAGACTTTATGCCTTGAAACCAGTCATCAGTAAAATAAATATTAATACCTCTGAGCTTTTTTGTCACGGTAAGAAAATGGAAGCTAGTTAGGCAAGGGTCACACATAGAAATCCATTTTTGAGAGGCTTTCCCAAACCAAATTAGTTTTTTTAGGGTGCCAATAGTGTCTCCTGAGCTCCTGGTTCTTTTTTAAACTTACCGTATATACTCGTGTATAAGCCGACCCGTGTATAAGCCGACCCCCCTACTTTTGCGCCCAAACACTGGGAAAACCTATTGACTCGTGTATAAGCCTAGGGTGGACAATGCAGCAGCTACTGGTACTGAAAAATTTAAAAAATGAAAATAGATACGAATAAAATGTTGAACTTTTATTTTAAATAGAAACAGTAAACTACCAATGCAGCAGACCACCGTCCTGTTATAAAGCCCCCTATCACTGGTATATAGCCCACCATCCCTGTATATAGGAGCCATCACTGGTATATAGTGGCCATAACTAGTATACAGTTGCCGCCATCACTGATATACAGTCCCCAGCAGTGGTATAAAGGCCCATCAGTGGTATACAGGCCCCTCAGCAGTGCTATACGGCCCCCAGGACGGGTATACAGGCCCAGCAGTGGTATACAGGTCCCTCATCAGTGGTATACAGCCCCAGCAGTGGTATACAGCCCCAGCAGAGCAGTGGTATACAGGCCCCTCGGCAGTACTATACAGCCCCCAGCACTGGTATACAGGCCCAGCAGTGGTATACAGGACCCTCAGCAGTGCTATACAGCCCCCAGCACTGGTATACAGGCCCAGCAGTGGTATACAGGCCCCAGCACTGGTATACAGGCCCAGCAGTGGTATACAGGCCCCTCAGCCGTGCTATATAGCCCCAGCACTGGTATACAGGCCCAGCAGTGGTATACAGGCCCCTCAGCTGTGCTATACAGCCCCAGCACTGGTATACAGCTCCCCTACTATCTCTTCGCCCCCCATGTATACAGAGGCCCCCCCCCAGCAGTGATCTAACTCACCCTGGGTCTGCAGGTCCTCCAGCTGCTCCATCTGCGTGCCCCGCGGCTTCTAATACCGGCGTCCTCCCTGCACTTTCTGTTTGATTGCGATCATGTGACCGCGGGTCACATGATTACATTCAAGCAGGAAGAGCGGGGAGGACGCCGGTATTAGAAGCCGCGGGGCACGCAGACGGAGCAGCTGGAGGACCCGGGTGCAGACCAAGGGGGTGAGATGGATCACTGCGGGGGGCCTCTGTATACATAGGCGAGCCAGGGAGACAGCGAGGAAGGCTATACTGTGCAGGGGAGCAGCAGTGTACTATGCGCTGCTCCCCATGCATAATTTATGAGCGGCACCACGTGACGTGCCACTCATTCTGTAGAGTCTCCCCGCCTCCTCCTGCCCCCTGCAGTGCCCGGACACAGTCCCCACCACACTATATGTATATGACTCATGTATAAGCCGAGGGGGGGACTTTTCAGCCCAATTTTTGGGCTGAAAAAGTCGGCTTATACACGAGTATATACGGTACTTATTTTTTCCCAAAAAAACGCATATGCATTAACGTATGGTACCTAAATGTACCATACGTTAACGCATGGGTTTCCCATAGGGCCCCATGTTAAAAAAAACGCATGCGTTTTTTTACTGCACCCAAAAACGTTGCTAACAGTGTTTTTTGGATGCGTAAGAAAAAGGCATGTGTTTTTGAAAAACGCAGTGACACTTAAGTGCACCATCCGTTAACGGAATGCGTTTTTCGACTTAGAAAAAAAAAGTTAACAAAATTATGGCAAAAAACGTTTTCAAGGCTTATGTGTGACCTTAGCTTTAGCCCACCAATGATCATATATTTTATGATCAGTAATGACCAAACCAATATGGCTGCAACCTGAGTGATTGCTCTACTTGCCTTATGGGTTGAGTGTGTTTTCCACACAAGTTAAATAGTTGAGTCAGATTCCACCAAATAAGTTCTTATCTGGAGATTCCTCCACATACAGAGTTGAAGAAAACTGTTACAAATCATTTTGTTCAACTCAGATCAACATTCAAAACATTATACCATGCCCAGAACCCACTAAGACATACTTGAACCTTCTAATTTTTCCTAATTTACTGTTGACATTACAATTTAAGATTTATGTAAATGGTGATTCAAGAAGGATAGTGCAAAATTATTGTCTTTGTATTCATAACCGAAAGAACAGAACACATATTTAATAACATGAAAACACACTATTCAAGTTTTATCTATATACTATGAATGTTCAGATTGATTTCCATTAGTGAAATACCGTAGCAGATGTCTAGACAGTAGTCTGGTTCTTTCTTGAGGCTCGCCAGCATATCCATGGACATGGACTCCACTAGTTCAGTGATGTGTTGTCTCATGTCACTAAAACCCTGTGGCTAGGGGGTTGGGGGGATGCATATACACTGAGTCCTTGATGTAACCCCACAGAAAGAAGTTGCAGAATGTTAGATTTGATAATAGTGGAGGCCAGCACAACATTGGTAAATCAATCTAAGACAACACATCACTGAAACAGTGGAGGCCATATCTGAGGATATGCTGGAGTGTGTCTACACAGAACTTGACTACCACCTAGATGTCTGCTATGTCAAAAATAGAAATCACTTTGAACATTTGTAGTGTATAGATAAAACATGGATACTGTGTTTCTTTTCGTATTAATCCATTTTTATTATGAATACAGAGGCTATCATTTTGCACCATCCATTTTGAATCACCCAGTATTTTAGTCAGGGAATGAGGTTATTTTAGTTAAAATTTAAGGAATTTTATAATTTCTACAATGGTATGGTGACGCTTGTCAGCAATGTGATGCTAGTACTACACAGATGTAACACTCATGTCCCTGCTGGGACACCAGCTTACTCACCGCTGAGGCTGGATCATGCGCCTCCTTCTCCATTTTCTGCCACCCATGTGTGCTGCTGCTGCCTCTGACGCCCATGATCAGTACATGCCACACAGGCTCCCCGGGAGTGTGCCTAAGGTGCATGCCCGTGCTTCTGTTCTGCTCTTAAAGAGCCAGTGTGCTATAACCTGGACGTGCCCCTCAGCCTATGTCTGGGAGGCACTAGGTATTTAAGGAATACTTCCACTAGTGGAGGTGCCTGAGCAATATGGTTAGTTTAGTCAGTCTTCTCTCTGCTGCCTCGCTAGTTGTCAGATCCTGTTTCCCTGTGTCCATTATGTGTACCCTTGCCCGTCTTTCCATACCTGTCTGCATCTGCTGTGCCCTCCTTAGCTGCTTGCATCTGCTGTCCTGTCTGCAACAGTCATCCCTGCTGCCCCTGCCTGCACCAGGGGCTGTTCCTGAGTCTGTCACTGTGTCCCCTGCCTGCACCTGCTTCTCTGCATGAGTTCATCCCTGTGTCCCCAGCCCTGGAGGTCAGCTGCCACAGTTCCCTTTGATGTCCACTGGGTCCACTCCAGCTCACCTCCTCCAAAGTGAGCATAACAACAGACAAGTTTCGAGACAGAGCAGTTTAGCATTTTGGGGTCAGATGCCAGGATAGCACATCAAAGATTAAGCGGATATACAGAGACACAGTAAGAACACAAGAGTACAGTACAGAGTTCAAGTAAAGAATAACAATTGGGTATCGATTACAGAAGAATACCCAAATATTAACTCATAAAGTGTTTATCTCCTGCTAAAATTAAACTTTAATTATGCACTTATGCAAAAATAACATACAAAAAACAATAAAAACTGAGTGCACAGAATAGTATGGGAAGGAAGAGGCTTGCCTTATCACTTATACCTCCCTCCTTACCCTGCCTACCAGCGGGGGTCGGCACCCTACATACAATGTGGTGCCCCCACTCGTCGGTGGCTCACCATGTGCTTTCCCTATACTTTCCCTATTAGAGTGAAAGTGGTGCTCCCCACCTATAAACACTCCACAGAGGTGCCCTCTGGGAAGCAAAGACCCAACCTGTGTGTCAATGTTAAAAAGACCTGGGCCAAACAGATTAGCAGATTAGCACTTGTCTGACATATACAGATACACATATGTTCAGAGCCCACTATCTCCCTTCATTACTGTCAGTAAGCCCCCTTCCCTTGTTGACATAGATATGGTGGCTACACTGGCTTATGTCAGGAAAGATACAGTGGTACTAGTACTTAGCTCAGATATGGTGCCATGAGTCTCTCCCCGCGCGCCTCAACGCGTTTCATCATCATCAGGAGGCTCGATATGATGTTTCCATAGCTGCGGTCTTTGCCGGTGCACAAGAAAGCTGATATGCTGAGAGGGGAACCCCCATGATGTCAGTTGCTCCCTTATATCCGGTCCGGAGCTGTTGGTACCTCCCCTTCCCCCCTGTCATTTCCTGTAAGGCTTTACTCACTGTTTAACCACCAACAAGACTCCAAAATAAAACAAATGAGGAGTATGCTAGTATCAATCTTGTGTCCGATATTACCTCGAATCGCCACCAGCCCCTGCATGCTCGTACCGGGCTCCCCGGCCCGCTGGAACGCACGCCGTCGCCACCAACATGGCTGCTGGAGCACACACGTCACAGGAAATGACGTGCACGGGCCTCGCGCATGCACGGTAGCGATAAGACTACACGCGTCATAAACTATGATGCGCCGCACCACCGCGCATGCGCGGAAACGATATGACCGTGATGCTGTTTCCGGGAAATCCGGAGGCGGCGCGATCGGGGCCGAGAGGCTGGCTGCAGGGAAAAAAACCACCATATAGGCCGAACACCACATTAAGGGCTGGATTGGGGAAGGGGCACCTGATAATGGGACAAGGACTCAGTAACAGTAAAAGATAGGAAGATAGTGAAATGCACCCAAGGAGAAAGGCCAGAAATTCATGGCTATTCACCATTACAGTGATTCAGGAAAGTAGCATAGGGGACTAGGGCACCCTTTTTTTTGGACCAACAGCATTCCCACCTGATATATGTAATGATGGTGGTGCGGCGCGTCATAGTTTATGACGCGAGCAGTCTTATCGCTACTGCGCATGCGCGAGGCCCGTGCACGTCATTTCCTGTGACGTATGCACTCCAGCAGCCATGTTGGCAGTGACGGCGTGCGTTCCGGCAGGCCGGGGAGCCCGGTACGAGCACGCAGGGGCTGGTGGCGATTTGAGGTAATATCGGACACAAGATTGATACTAGCATACTCCTCATTTGTTTTATTTTGGAGTCTTGTTGGTGGTTAAACAGTGAGTAAAGCCTTACAGGAAATGACAGGGGGGAAGGGGAGGTACCAACAGCTCCGGACCGGATATAAGGGAGCAACTGACATCATGGGGGTTCCCCTCTCAGCATATCAGCTTTCTTGTGCACCGGCAAAGACCGCAGCTATGGAAACATCATATCGAGCCTCCTGATGATGATGAAACGCGTCGAGGCGCGCGGGAAAGAGACTCATGGCACCATATGTGAGCTAAGTACTAGTACCACTGTATATTTCTTGACATAAGCCAGTGTAGCCACCATATCTATGTCAACAAGGGAAGGGGGCTTACTGACAGTAATGAAGGGAGATAGTGGGCTCTGAACATATGTGTATCTGTATATGTCAGACAAGTGCTAATCTGCTAATCTGTTTGGTCCAGGTCTTTTTACACTGAGACACAGGTTGGGTCTTTGCTTCCCAGAGGGCACCTCTGTGGAGTGTTTATAGGTGGGGAGCACCACTTTCACTCTAATAGGGAAAGTATAGGGAAAGCACAGTGTGAGCCACCGACGAGTGGGGGCACCACATCGTATGTAGGGTGCCAACCCCCGCTGGTAGGCAGGGTATGGAGGGAGGTATAAGTGATAAAGCAAGCCTCTTCCTTCCCATTCTATTCTGTGCACTCAGTTTTTATTGTTTTTTGTATGTTATTTTTGCATAAGTGCATAATTAAAGTTTAATTTTAGCAGGAGATAAACACTTTATGAGCTAATACAAGTAAAGAATAAGAATATCTGGATAGTGGCAGATCAGAGCACAAGGACAAGGCAAAGGTAAGGTTAGATGAGGTCATAACTCTGACAATAATAGATCAGAACACAACACAGATTAGCAGACCAAGAAGCAATAGTGAGCAAAATGCTATTACTGGACGTGTACTGGGAAAAACTAGTAAACTAATCTGCTGAGCAATCAGAGGGAACAGGGAAACCCTTCAGAAACCCAGCAACTCCTAGTATAGTGTTGTATGAGGGAGCTTTCAGTCAAAACACTGGCAGCTCAGCATGCCCCAGCTCCTGGTTTGACAGCTGAACTGTCACTCACCCCACTGACAGCTTAGCATGACCTGATCACTGAATAGAGAAATCATGACAAATTGGAGACAAATTTCATCCCCCCATCAGTAACAATGTTCAGTGGTATCTTGAGCAATCCTACCTCATGATTGTAAACAACTTGGACAGAGTTTTGGCATTACGTAACTCTGATAATAGAACGAAATGGGCTTGTATACAGAATTGATCAACTACCACCTAAATCACAATTTTCCCATCAGACAAAAGCAAATCAGTAATGAAATCCATGGACAAATGAGTCCACGGTCTTTCTGTAATTGGCAATGGAGCCAGCCAGCTCTGACAGACTTAAGCGTGTGCGCAATTTTCACAAGCAGATACAAAATATTTAGTATCATTATGCATGGATGACCATGAAAAAAGTCTCGCAATAGCTTTTTGGATAGCTGGAACCCCAGGGTGAGCACTCAAAATGGAGTAATGAAATTCCTTCAACAGATGTAATCTTGCATACCAAGTAATGAACAATTTGGACCCTGGGGTAGTGGAAGGAGCCAATAGCTGAGCTTCATGGATTACAGCTTCCAACTCCAAGGATAGCATACAAACAATAATGATGTAAGGAAGAATAGAGGACGGAGGTTCTGGAGGAGACACAGAAACAAGGCTAAGTGATAAAGCATCAGCCATCATGTTCTTAGACCGCTTTCTTTTATGTATTGCATGGCAGTCTGGACAGGACACCACAAATTATAGAGGTATGCTGATGGTTATTTTGCATTAGAGATAAGATTGATAGCGCAGTCATAACTATACTTTAGGTATCCCAACAGAACCTCCAGATTAGAGGAGAAAACCTGTACATAATTAAGGGCCCTTTCACATCTGCGTTTTTCGTAATTCGCGGCAGATGCGGTGAAAAAACCGCATCTGCCGCGTTTGCCGCATAACCGTTCCACTTGCGGCGCGGTTGCGGTTTTTTCTATGCAAAGTATAGGCGTACTTGCGGCAGGTGCGGCAAGTGCGGTTTTGCACTTGCGGCAGGTGCGGCCGCGAAAAAAACCGCAGTAAGCCGCGGTTTTTTTCGCTGCCGCACCTGCCGCAAGTGCAAAACCGCACTTGCCGCACCTGCCGCAAGTACGCCTATACTTTGCATAGAAAAAACCGCAACCGCGCCGCAAGTGGAACGGTTATGCGGCAAACGCGGCAGATGCGGTTTTTTCACCGCATCTGCCACGAATTACGAAAAACGCTGATGTGAAAGCACCCTAAGACATTTCTTATTACAATAGGACTCGCTTTAACAATAAGTTTCTGACACCAGTACTTGACAGGATTATAAATGCACAGCCATAGAATTCGTAACAACTTCACAGGTAAGTTATCCAATATATAACAGGAGATGGACACAGAGTGAAGGGTTCCTATTTTGAGGGTAAATTCCACTGTCATCCACTGTAAAAGGTTCTGGAGTAATGGTGTACTGTCAATGGAAACAATTTGAATTAGTCTTTCCAACCTAACTTTCTTTCATCCTTTTTTTAAAACTAGTGCTGAATCAATGAAATTAGCTGCAAACCACACAGTTAATGAAATAAATTCTAATAATTACTGATTTTGGAAAAGTAGTTCCATATTCAGCAGTACTTTATTTGAGGAGTAAAAAGGTACTTGGAAGTCTGCATGACCTCCTCGACAATCACCCAGACTTACGCATTTCCTGATGGCACGCTAACTTGACAGCATGCCTAGCAGTCCTTTAGAAAATGTCACAATCTCACAATTGAGACAAAATCCGAGATCGTGTCATTGTCTCTTCTCAACAGCCCTTGAGCTGGCTGCTCCTTGCTCACTAGGTTCTACCTCAGGTAAGTGGACTGATCTTGGAACAATAACTGAAACCTCTTTATATACATCAACTCTTTCCTGGATTCTCTGATCCATACAAATAGATTGAGTCATGGCTTCCCCCAAGTAAAAAGGTGGAGTATGCAGAGTCAGAGCATCTTTCATCATTTCCTGATGAACGGGGTCACAAGGTAAAAAATACTTTACAGCTCTTCCTGGAAACTGTTTTTTTTACCCTGAAAATTAATCAGGAAGTGACACCACTTTGGTAGACCACATGCATGTCAGAAGGTTCAGAAGTTAAAACAACAATCTGTTATACAGAACTTTGGGAAGCACCCTTGGTACCAGAAAACTGACCCTGCAACTGAGACTATGAGGATTCCATGGCCTGCTCCCGAATCATCTGGGTCACATTTGTCAACTTATCACAGAGCATACAGTGGGGAAAAAAAGTATTTAGTCAGCCACCAATTATGCAAGTTCTCCCACTTAAAAACATGACAGAGAACTGTAATCTTAGGTAGACCTCAACTATGAGAAACAACATGAGAAAACAGATCCTGAAAATCACATTGTCTGATTTGGAAAGAATTTTTTTTAAAATTTTGGTGGAAAATAAGTATTTGGTCACGTACAAACAAGCAAGATTTCTGGCTCTCACAGACCTCCAACTAACTCTTTAAAAGGCTCCTCTGTCCTCCACTCATTACCTGTAGTACTGGCATCTGTTTGAACTTGTTACCATTATAAAAGACTCCGCAACCTCAAACAGTCACAATGCAAACTCCCCTATGGTGAAGACCAAAGAGCTGTCAAGGGACACCAGAAACATTATTGTCGCCCTGCACCAGGCTGGGAAGACTGAATCTGCAATAGGCAAGCAGCTTGGTGTGAAGAAATCAATTATGGGAGCAATAATTAGAAAATGGAAAACATACAAAACCACTGATAATCTCCATCGATCTAGGGCTCCACGCAAATGTGGCACCCAGGGTCCGGTTGCCACAGTGGCATTACCTCCCTCCCAGGGGGTGATGTCATGCCTGGAAGCAAGAAGGGGTCCACACGCCAGGTAATACTCAGCATCCAACACTTTCCTTCTCCAAGCCTAAAGGGGAGTTGTAACCCGGTTTCAGGGGAGCAGCAGGGAGTGCACAGTAGAAAGACAGTTAAATCAGTTATAAAAGAAGAGACAAACAGGAAGTGGGAGTTCAGTCAGTGAGAGGTAACCGTTGGAGACGGTCTGTGGAGGAAGAGAGGACAGACGTTGAGGAGAGCTCTGAGGGGAAATTGATCTGCAACAGAGATCATCCTGACTTGTGGGGTACTGAAGACCCAGCAGCTGATTCCCGAGGGCAGAAGACTGAAAGTCTTCTGGCCACACCAAATACCCGGCGGCACAGCAGCAGATTAGAGCCCAGAGTCGCCAGGAGAGGAACGGCACCTGAAAAAGGCCCAAGCTGCTTGCCATACGAGTAGGAACAACCAAACATGCAGGAATAGGGTCACAGTGTAGCTTTAGGCAGTAAGGACCAAAAGGGAGAGTGCAAAAGGGAGGCCTCTGAATTCCCCTGGTGTGGTTAATTACCCAATTGCTTCCATGCCACCCAGACCTCCATTACCATCTGTAATAAGTGCCCCGGACTGCATTTGCAACCAGCAAGTAAAGGTAATGGAAACTACAACTGTTGTGAATTCATTGGAGCTCCCTCCGGTGGTTGTTGCTGGTGATGCAGCTTACTGTGTGGACTTCACAGGTGAGGGTGATTGGCAATCTGGTTCTTGGAGCATATAATGGTTGGAAGTGGATCAATCCTTGCCAGTTGTCTTTTGTTCCTGGAGGAGTTCACATCTCTCTGGTTTCTTCAGCTTGGTGGAGATCTTTGCAAGATAAGTGAATGATTTTTTGATATTTTGTGGCACACTTTTGTGTGCTTAAGGATCTGCTTATGTTTTGTTTTATTCTGAGCTGTGGGTTGCTATCTAGTCTGTATATTTGTTTATCTGCTCTCAGATAGGAAGTTTTGTTCCTAGGAATTTTACCATTCACTATTATCTGTTATTTCCAGTTCTGCTGGCATTTGATTTGTAGAAGTCTGCAAATATAGTTGTCGCCGAGTCTTAGTGACTCAGGGTAATATTTATAATATCTGCTGTTGGTGTTTTTTTTTTTTGTTTCAATAGTGTTTATTATATATTTTCAAGAATACAGAAATTTGAAAAATTGAAAAACATATATCCATTACAGACTACATCCGGTATCAAAGGCTCAGAGTGTGTAAACTTTGAAAGGGGTATATCATACAATGGTCTCGTAAACTTCTTATGAACAATATTACAGATTATGAGAAGAATAAAATAAACAATAGGGGGGGGAGAGAAAAAAGAGATATATCAGAGAGGAGGAAAAAAGGGGGGGGGATGGGGGGCTTCTGCTTGTAATCACCATCCGCATAATGGTCTAAGTTACAGTAAGTAACGGATACACTCACAGTAGGCCAACAACTAGTGGAAGAAACGTATAATCAAGAGGGGATTTGAACATTGTTATGTGGGGACACTATCCAAGGGTCCCACCAAGTGAGCACCTTGTTGCGCCGGGAGGCGTCATGCGCCAGCATAATCTCATGTTGGAGATGGAGATTAAGTGCTATTTGTAGGTCTTGTACAGTTGGTAAATTCTTCGATTTCCAATGTCTAGCAACACACAATCTGGCTGCCAATAATACATTCGTAACTATTGGCCTTAGTGGTGTTGGCCAATCCTTCAACCCCAAGCCCAATATTGCCAAGGAAGGTCTTAAATGAAAGGTGACACCTGTTAGAGACACCAGGAGAGAGGACACCCCCCGCCAGAATCCCTGCAGAGCAGCACAGTCCCACCACATGTGCAAGGAGGACCCGACCACATCGCATCCCCTCCAGCAGGCTCGGGTCGAGCTGGTGCCCTCATCCCCATATCTCGCCAAAGCAGTTGGGGTGACGTACCACTCAAAGTGTACTTTTTTGATCTGTTCAAGGTGATTTACACAGCATGTATATTTCGTACTTCTCCCAGCCGCCTCCTGCCATTAAGCCAGTGTGAAGTTCTCCCGTAGAGCCGTTTCCCACTTGTTCATGTAGGGCAATTTCTCTAAGGAATGCAGTCGAGCTAGAGCCCCATACATAATGGAAACCGCATGAGCACCCGAAGGAGCAGATTTAAAAAACCTCTGTGCCGTGCCGTGAGCAAACCAGTTCACTGAGCTCAGGAAATGACGTAATTGTAAGTACTGGTAAAATGTAGTTTTAGGAATGGAGTATCTGTCTGCTAGTTCAGTGAAGGATTTCATGGTGGTATCATCCCGGACCTGATGAATGTAGGTAATTCCCCTAGTTCTCCAATGGTGGAGAGAGACCCCACTAATGTTTCAACCGCTCGGATAGATACTGATTTAAATAAGAAAGACAGTAGAGGATGAGCATACTGTCGCCAAATGCGCACCAATGTCAACATGGGTTTGAGCAAAGTCGGGCCTTCGGATAGCCTCAGGAGGTTCATTTCTAGTAGAAGTTTGGTGGAGTTCTGTGGGGCGTAGTGCCTCTCAATCACCATCCACAACAGGCAGGGAGCATCTGCCCACCATTGACTCGCTACTGTTAGATGAGATGCTGCATAGTAATGTGCTAGATTGGGGACTCCCATACCCCCAAATTGGACCGGTAAGATAGTACGCTCATGCTCACCCGATGTGGTTTATAATTCGAGATAAAGTCATTTAGTGTGGACTGCAGGGTTGCAATCAGACGTTTTGGAAACAGCAATGGTAAGCAGCGAAACACGTATAGAATTTTGGGAAGATATGTCATTTTTACAATATTGATTCTGGCAACCCATGAGAGAATCAATTGTTTGTGTGCCGAAAGGCCCTCCTTCAATGATCGGAGCAGAGCTTCATAGTTAAGGCGAAGCAGTCCCTAGATATTGGATACCATTTGGGGACCACTGAAATGGGAAGTTTGCCCTAAGTGATGTTGCTAATGCAGGAGGTATCTGAATTGGGTAGAGTAGCGATTTGGACACATTCAGTTTGTAGTATGAAGCTGAAAAGTCAGCCAATGAAGTTATTATCCTGGGATGGTGACCGTGAGATTCGTGCAGATCAAGACCACGTCATCGGCGTATAGCCCAATTTTATTGTTCAACTCCCCCCACACAGGGGCCAGAGATCAACGGGTCCCGTCTCACTCTAGCCGCCAACGGCTCCATAATGAGAGCGAATATCAGCGGGGAGAGCGGACACCCCTGTCTGGTGCCATTAGTCACCGTGAAGGGGCCCGACATAAATCCCGACGCCCTGACCCTAGCCATGGGGAAGGAGTAGAGGGCCAGTATAGCCGTCTTAAAGCTACCCACCAATCTAAATTTGTCCAATACCGCCTCCAGGTACCCCCAGTGCACTCTATCAAACGCCTTTTCAGCATCCAAGGGCCGTAGTGCACCGGGGGCCCTTTTTCGCTCCAGAACCTCCAACAAATCAATCACGCGACGTGTGCTGTCAGAAGCCTGGCGTCCTGGGATGAATCCCACTTGTTCTAGTCCTATCAGATCAGGTAACACCACCGCTAGGCGTTGAGCCAATAATTTTGCAAAAATTTTAACGTCGCTATTCAAGAGGGCAATCGGGCGGAAATTCGGTGGGGAGTTAGGGGGTTTACCCGGTTTCGGGATTGCTGAGATCGTCGCCTCCAGACCTTCAGGGCGTATCCGTCCCTTGTCTCTCCAGAACGAAACGAGAGAGAGCATGTGAGGTAGTAGACGGGTCCGAAAAGTCGAGTAATATTTATAAGAAAACCCGTCTGGGCCTGGGGCCGAGGATTTCTTCATTGAGTTAACTATCGACATTATTTCTTCAGTAGAGAAGGGTGCGTTTAGCGAGGTGAGTTGGGTTTTTGTTAGTTTAGGTAAATGTGCTTGAGCTAAGAAGGACCTGATCGTGTCCGTAGTTGGCTGCGGGGTGCAGGGATCATCTCGTAAGTTATAAAGGGTAGCGTAATAGTCTTTGAATTGGGCAGCAATATCCAAGGGGTTTCTGAGTTTCTCCCCGGGAGGGCGGAGGATGTGATCAATTTTTGTGGATACCCTCTTTTCTGAATCCATTTCGCTAGGAGCTTACCCGCTTTATCACCCATCCCGTAAAAACAGGCCTTAAGCTTCTTAAGATTAAATTCTACCCTATGCAACAGGAGAGATTTGAGATCTCTACGGGTGGCCTCTAAATCCGCCCGCGTTTGTGGGGTTTGGGATTGCTTGTATTGTGCCTCCAAAGCCGAAAGTTTGTTGGTAAGCTCCCCAAGTTGCTCATTGCGTTTGCGTTTTGCCCGAGCCGCCATTTGAATAAATTGGCCTCGCAAAACTGCTTTATGGGCGTACCACAATACTTCGGGGTTAGTATCTCGAGAATGGTTAAGTTCAAAGTATTGGTCAAGCTGGGAGTCAATGTGTGTTATGTTGTCTGGAAAAGTCAGGAGGTATTCATTAATTGTCCATGTAGGTGATGGGGAGACTTGCAGATCATCAGCCACCTGGATAAGAATCGGGGCATGATCTGACCAAGTAATGTGTCCAATGGATGTATTTTGGCATTTTGGCAAAAGGGAATCTCCGACCAAGAAGTAGTCTATTCGACTATACGTTTGATACCTGGGGGAGAGGAAGGTATAATCTCTCTCTTCACCATGGGTATACCGCCTGATATCGTGAAGGTGGTGGGTGTACAACAACCCTCCCAGTTCACCCCGACACATAGAGGAGGCCGAACAATCAAGGTGTTTGTTTACAGGGATATTGAAGTCCCCTGCCAGAATGAGAAATCCTTTAGTTAAGGAGTCTAAATTAGAGAATAGAGTGTGAGCAAATTTTAGCTGGCCTGTATTCGGTCCATAGACCGAGGCCAAAGTGTATTGTTTCCCATTGATCAGGGCCTGAACCACCAAAAATCGACCCTATGGGTCTGCCACTGTTTCTATTAGCTGAAATCCCAACGCTTTGTGAACAAAGATAGCTACTCCAGAAGTCTTAGTGGGGGCATTAGCAAAGTATTGCAATGGGAACCGTACAGACTTCATCCTGAAATTGTCCGCCTCAAGGAGGTGAGTCTTCTGGACAAATAGAATGTCAAATTTCAAATTGGTGAGCTGATGCCACACCAAGGTTCGCTTTTTTGGGGAGTTTAACCCATTCACATTTATTGATGCACATTGGAAGCTCATGGCGGTCGATGGCAAGGCAGAGAGGGGAGAAATGAAAAAAAAAAAAAAAAGGGGGGGAGTTAACCTCACAAAGGGGACCCCGGTATAGAGCGAGAGTAATCCCGCTGAGAATGCTACGCTCACTTTCCTCCTGTATCAACCAATGTAGTGTACGTCAAAAGACCAATGTAATGCAGAGATCTAGCACACTGGGAAAGGGGAAGGGGGAGGTAAAAGGGGGGAGAGAATAGACTAGGAGAGAGGAGAGGGCAAAAGTTCAATCAAGTAAAACAATATTTTCAAATAAATCAATAACCTATTTACAACCTTCAGTCTGTGGGACCTCAGGTAAGCATGAATTAACCCAGCTACTACGAACTCTTTATATATATGAGAAGGTCACAACAAGAGAGACTTGTGCAAAAATAAATCAATAGTTCAGAAGAGTAAGTTCCGAAGGGTGAATGGAGAGAGGCAAAGATATTCTATAGAGAGAAGTTGAATGAGAAGCAGGAAAGTAAGAAATAGGAAAGCCAGAGGGAAGACTGTGGGAGAAAAAGGAGAGGGAAGGGTAGTAAATAGAGAGCAGTGCGTCTGGTCAGTTGTAGGGTGTAGAAACAGGGAGGCAATGTGCCCCTTGTCAAGTAGCTAGTCACAGGCTAGGCCCGATGAGAAGTAAAGAGAAAAGGAAAAGAATGAAGGAAGTAGGTGAGAGGTAGGGGAGGGAAGGGCAAAAGGATAGAGCAGAAAGGAAGCACAAACGTCTCTTTTAACAGTCCGGTGACCGCGGCTCAACAATTACAATTAAAATCTTAACATGGAGGCCTCCTCAGAGGCACTTGTGAGGCCCAGAACGTCTTAGCTATCCAAAACACAGGATAGACAATGGGCTCTTGTGGGGGGTATGGGGCGATGCAGAGCCCCAAACAGACACTCAGACCCCTTCAATCAAGCACCAGGATCTGAGGGTCTTGCAGATAATTTTGACAAATGTCATACCAGCGGCGTGTTCCAATCCCCAGGGACAAACCTTCATTTCAGTCCTGACCCGCCTGGAGGAGAGGGATCAGAGTGATTGTTGCGTGCTGTTGGGTCTAACGGATGCTGGGCTGGACTTCACCAGCAGTCGCCAATCGATTAGGGCAGATTTTATTTTAGTAGGGGAAGAAAACTGCTAACGCTTCCCTTTGTATCTAAATGATACGCTGACTGGTGAGCCCCACGCGTAGTTAATACCTCGATCTCTCAGGACAGCACAGTATGGAGCAAAATCTCTCCGCCTTGCAAGTGTGCCCGGAGAGAGGTCAGGGAAGAGGGACCATGTTGCAAAAGGCGCTTCAGATATCGGATTCTTTCTCAGTGTGTGTATTAGAGAGTCACGTAGTTTCGGTGTCGTCAGATGCACCATAACATCTCTGGGGACATCAGGGGGAGCTTTCTGAGAGCGGGGAAGCCTGTACACTCTTTCAATGTCCAGGTCTGCTGGAGTCGCTGTGGGGAGAATACTCCTCAGGAATGGTAATACAATAGCTGTTAAATCTTCTTCTTCTTCTGTTTCGGCTATTCCCCGGACTTTTATGTTACTTCTCCGCAATTTATCATCTAAGTCCCAAACCTTCGCCCTCATATTTCTGAGGTCCTGTGATATATCTTGGTAGCTGTCAGCTAGCTCTTTATGGGTGCCTGCAAACTCCGCCATCTTTTCCTCCATCAGGCTAGTTCGCTCGCTCATGGACACCATGTCAGCCCTGATCTCTCCCACTATGTTCCGCACATCTGCCTGAATGGAGGCATGTAGGTCGCCAAGGAGACCCCTTAAGGAGCCGTAGGTGATAACTGCAGAATCCTCCTGTCTCCCTCTGGGCGAGCGGTCATCTAAGCCTCCATGTGAGCTTGTACGCGAGCTCTGTGAGTTGGGAGAGTGAGGGGAGCGGGAAGCTGCTTCTCCTGTCGGCGCCATTTTAGCTTTCAAGGCTGCAGCCCCGGAGCGGAGAGAAGAAATCTGACAGTTTTTGTGCAGGGCCGCTGCTCCTGGAGCCCGTCCGAGGCATCACCGGTGTTTAGGGGATTGTTACCTCTTCAGCAGGACGGAAGATAGCCGGTTCGGTGCCATTAATCCCTCTGAATGTGGAGGCCGCTGGCAGAGCTCTTTGACTATGCGTCCGGCATAACTCACTCCAGGACATGCCCCACCTGTTGGTGGTTTTTGATAGTGTTTTATACTGACCGCAATAGTATTCTATCCTGTCTTTCCTATATAGCTAGTTTGGCCTCTTTTGCTAAACCTTATACTCTGTGTGCCTGTGTTTGTTTTCCTTCTCTTGTTTCCCAGTTAATATCTGTGGGGGGCTTGCTATTCTTTTGGGGTTCTGCTCTGAGGCAAGATAGCTTTTCCTACATCCATCTTTAGGAGCAGTTAGATCTCCGGCTGTGCAGAGGTGTCTAGGTCTGGTTAGTTAAATCCCATGGCTACTTCTAGTTGCGGTGTGTAGTCAGGGATTGCGGTCAGTACAGTTACCAACGACTTCTACGGAATCGGAATGTTACTCCTGAGTCATCGGTTCATAACATACAACCCTATGTCCTCCGGTTCTTTCCCTGCATCTGTCACCCTGCACCACAACGATCACCACAGCCTTGTTTGACTGTATCTTCTGCCCTGGGGCCCTGCTCCACCTGTGGGGAGCTGTGTCATCTTTTCTGTGTCATCAATTGACCCAGTGGTCTTGAACTGCAGCGTCGGCCCTATATAGCTGAATGCCAAAAGTGGCGTCACATAATCCCATATAAAGTATTTACCCATTTAATTACATCTCTGGAGTCACGGAATGGGTCACATAGTCCTGGTGGGCATGTCACAGGATCTCACCCTGTGGGGTCAAAGTGATCTCAAGAACGGTGAGCAAAAATCCCAGAACCACACGGGGTGGCCTAGTGAATTAACTGCAGAGAGCTGGGACCAATGTTACACAGGTTACCATCAGTAACACACTACGCCGTCAGGGACTCAGATCCTGCAGTGCCAGACGTGTCTCCCTGCTTACGTAATTACTTGATAGGGCCCGTCTGAAGTTGGCTAAAGAGCATTTGGGTGATCCAGAAGAGTATTGGGAGAATGTCATATGGTCAGATGAAACCAAAGTCGAACTGTTTGGTAGAAACACAACTCATTGTATTTGGAGGTGAAAGAATGCTGAGTTGCATCCAAAAAACACCATACCTACTGTGAAGCATGGGGGTAGCAACATCATGCTTTGGAGCTGTTTCTCTGCCAAGGGACCAGGACGACTGATCCATGTACAAGAAAGAATGAATGGGGCCATGTATCGTGAGATTTTGAGTGCAAACCTCCTTCCATCAGCAAGGGCATTGAAGATGAAATGTGGCTGGGTCTTTCAGCATGACAATGATCCCAAACACACCACCAGGGCAACAAAGCAATGACTTCGTAAGAAGCATTTTAAGGTCCTGGGGTGGCCTAGCCAGTCTCCATATCTAAACCCTATAGAAAATATTTGGAGGGAGTTGAAAGTCCATGCTGCCCAGTGACAGCCCCAAAACATCACTGCTCTAGAGGAGATTTGCATGGAGAAATGGTCCAATACACCAACAACAGTGTGCCTTGTGAAGACTTACAGAAAATGTTTGACCTCTGTCATTGCCAATAGTGATGGGCGAATCCTAAATTACTCGGAATCGCTTGACTCTAGCGAGTCCGAGCCCGGGACTCGCTACTCGTTGCGAGTCTAGCGAGTCCAATGTTAATGAATGGGGAAGCGAGTAATAGTGAGTAGTGTGAGATTTACAAATCGCAGATGTGTCTCGGAAGCTTCAGCCTGAAGCAATCCTAGTTTTGTCATTTATTTGCATTGGACTCGTTTACTTTGCAACTGTAATCGCTGGGAAACTCGCACAGATAAGAGTCCTGTCTGCTCAGTGTGCTGGCTGCCACAGCTCCAGGGTCCTAGAGCCCGCCTGCTGCCTGATGTAGCAGTGCTGAGATTGTTTTCAGTCTGCTCATTCCCTGTGTACAGACATGAATGTCTGTGCACAGAGATGATGTAGCAGAGCTGAGATTGTTCTCAGTCTGCTCATCCCTGTGCATAGACATCTATATCTATGCACAGGGATGAGCAGAGAGGACATCGCGTTTTGGACTGCGTCGGACGGAAGAGGATTTTTTTAATTAAAGATTAAGTCCCTAATGGCTTTTTTTTCTATTTCTAATAAAAAATTTTCTCTGTGTTGTGTTTTTTTTAAAACAATTTAATAGAAATTCATGGCGGTCATGTCTAATATTGGCGTGACCACCATAAATTTCGGGCTTAGGGCCAGCTGAAAATACAAAGCTCGCCCTAACCTCTTTATTACCCAGCGTGCCACCGCCACCAGGGCCGCTGGAAGAGCGGGGTTCAGCGCCAGAGGATGGCGCTTCAATGAACGCGCCATCTTCTGGGGCGGCTGCGGGCTGCAATTTGCAGCGGGGGGTGCCCAGAAAGCTTGGGCATTCCTGCGCTGCGGATTCCAGTCCCCAGCTGCTTAGCTGTACCTGGCTAGAAATAGAAATTGCGCGGAGCCCCACGCATTTTTTTTTAATTATTTCATGAAATTCTGAGATTCTGACTCTGAGACTCTGAGATTCTGACTCTAACTCTCTGAGATTCTGACTCTGACTCTCTGATATTCTGACTCTGACTCTCTGAGATTCTGACTCTGACTCTCTGAGATTCTGACTCTGACTCTCTGAGATTCTGACTCTGACTCTCTGAGATTCTGACTCTGACTCTCTGAGATTCTGACTCTGACTCTGACTCTCTGAGATTCTGACTCTGACTCTCTGAGATTCTGACTCTGACTCTCTGAGATTCTGACTCTGACTCTGAGACTCTGACTCTGAGACTCTGAGACTCTGACTCTGAGACTCTGACTCTGAGACTCTGACTCTGAGACTCTGACTCTGAGACTCTGAAATTCATGAAATAATAAAAAAAAAAATGCGTGGGGCTCCGCGCAATTTCTATGTCTAGCCAGGTACAGCTAAGCAGCTGGGGGCTGGAATCCGCAGCGCAGGGATGCCCAAACTTTCTGGGCACCCCCCGCTGCAAATTGCAGCCCACAGCCGCCCCAGAAGATGGCGCGTTCATTGAAGCGCCATCCTCTGGCGCTGAACCCCGCTCTTCCAGCGGCCCTGGTGGCGGTGGCACGCTGGGTAATAAAGGGGTTAATACCAGCTTTGTTATACAAGCTGGTATTAAGCCTGAGATTCTTAATGTCAGGCCACGTTTGACCTAGCCACTAAGAATCTCCAATAAAGGGTTAAAAAAACACAGAGAAAATTTTTTATTTGAAATAAAAAAAAGCCATTAGGGACTCCATCTTTAATTTAAAAAATCCTCTTCCGTCCGACGTAGTCCATAACGCGATGTCCTCTCTGCTACATCCCCTGTGCATAGATATAGATGTCTATGCACAGGGAATGAGCAGACTGAGAACAATCTCAGCACTGCTACATCATGTCTGTGAGCAGGCGGGCTCTAGGACCCTGGAGCTGCACAGAGAAGACAGCTGGACTCGGCTCGCAAAGAAACAGCAGTTATTTGCGAGTTTCCCTGCTATCACTGGCACAGTAGCGAGTTTCCCTGCTATCACTGGCACAGTAGCCGAGTCTAATGCAAACAATGGCAATCCTAGTTTGTCAGCGTTTGCCAATGATTTGCATTGGACTCGTGCGAGTAATCACTGGGAAACTCGCAGAGTAGTGATGGGCGAATCCTAAATTACTTGGAATCGCTTGACTGTAGCGAGTCCGAGCACAGGACTCGCTACTCGTTGCGAGTCTAGCGAGTCCAATGTTAATGAATGGGGAAGCGAGTAATAGCGAGTAGTGTGAGATTTACAAATCGCAGATGTGTCTCGGAAGCTTCAGCCTGAAGCAATCCTAGTTTTTGTCATTTATTTGCATTGGACTCGTTTACTTTGCAACTGTAATCGCTGGGAAACTCGCACAGATAAGAGAAGAGTCCTGTCTTCTCTGTGTGATGGCTGCCAGCTCCAGGGTCCTAGAGCCCGCCTGCTGCCTGATGTAGCAGTGCTGAGATTGTTCTCAGTCTGCTCATTCCCTGTGTACAGACATGAATGTCTGTGCACAGAGATGATGTAGCAGAGCTGAGATTGTTCTCAGTCTGCTCATTCCCTGTGTACAGACATGAATGTCTGTGCACAGAGATGATGTAGCAGTGCTGAGATTGTTCTCAGTCTGCTCATTCCCTGTGTACAGACATGAATGTCTGTGCACAGAGATGATGTAGCAGAGCTGAGATTGTTCTCAGTCTGCTTATTCCCTGTGCATAGACATCTATATTTATGCACAGGGGATGTAGCAGAGAGGACATCGCGTTTTGGACTGCGTCGGACGGAAGAGGATTTTTTTAATTAAAGATGGAGTCCCTAATGGCTTTTTTTTTTTATTTCTAATAAAAAATTTTCCTTGTGTTGTGTTTTTTTTAAAACAATTTAATAGAAATTCATGGCGGTCATGTCTAATATTGGCGTGACCGCCATAAATTTCGGGCTTAGGGCCAGCTGATAATACAAAGCTGGCCCTAACCTCTTTATTACCCAGCGTGCCATCGCTACCAGGGCCGCTGGAAGAGCGGGGTTCAGCGCCAGAGGATGGCGCTTCAATGAACGCGCCATCTTCTGGGGCGGCTGCGGGCTGCAATTTGCAGCGGGGGGTGCCCAGAAAGCTTGGGCATCCCTGCGCTGCGGATTCCAGCCCCCAGCTGCTTAGCTGTACCTGGCTAGACATAAAAATTGCGCGGAGCCCCACGCATTTTTTTTAAATTATTTCATGAAATTCTGAGATTCTGACTCTGAGACTCTGACTCTGAGACTCTGACTCTGAAATTCATGAAATAATAAAAAAAAAATGCGTGGGGCTCCGTGCAATTTCTATGTCTAGCCAGGTACAGCTAAGCAGCTGGGGGCTGGAATCCACAGCGCAGGGATGCCCAAGCTTTCTGGGCACCCCCTGCTGCAAATTGCAGCCCGCAGCCGCCCCAGAAGATGGCGCGTTCATTGAAGCGCCATCCTCTGGCGCTGAACCCCGCTCTTCCAGCGGCCCTGGTAGCGGTGGCACGCTGGGTAATAAAGAGGTTAGGGCCAGCTTTGTATTATCAGCTGGCCCTAAGCCCGAAATTTATGGCGGTCACGCCAATATTAGACATGACCGCCATGAATTTCTATTAAATTGTTTTAAAAAAAACACAACACAAGGAAAATTTTTTATTAGAAATAAAAAAAAAAGCCATTAGGGACTCCATCTTTAATTAAAAAAATCCTCTTCCGTCCGACGCAGTCCAAAACGCGATGTCCTCTCTGCTACATCCCCTGTGCATAAATATAGATGTCTATGCACAGGGAATAAGCAGACTGAGAACAATCTCAGCTCTGCTACATCATCTCTGTGCACAGACATTCATGTCTGTACACAGGGAATGAGCAGACTGAGAACAATCTCAGCTCTGCTACATCATCTCTGTGCACAGACATTCATGTCTGTACACAGGGAATGAGCAGACTGAGAACAATCTCAGCACTGCTACATCATCTCTGTGCACAGACATTCATGTCTGTACACAGGGAATGAGCAGACTGAGAACAATCTCAGCACTGCTACATAATGTCTGTGAGCAGGCGGGCTCTAGGACCCTGGAGCTGCACAGAGAAGACAGCTGGACTCGGCTCGCAAAGAAACAGCAGTTATCTGCGAGTTTCCCTGCTATCACTGGCACAGTAGTCAGTGATTACTCGCACGAGTCTAATGCAAACAATGGCAATCCTAGTTTTGTCAGCGTTTCTGACAAAACTAGGATTGATATTGATTTGCATTGGACTCGTGCGAGTAATCACTGGGAAACTCGCAGAGTACCGAGTCCTGCGAGTCCCTTACTACTCGCCGAGTAACGAGTCCTAGCGAGTAGATTCGCCCATCCCTATCGCAGAGTACCGAGTCCTGCGAGTCCCTTACTACTCGCCGAGTAACGAGTCCTAGCGATTAGATTCGCCCATCCCTAATTGCCAACAAAGGATATATAAAAAGTATTGAGATGAACTTTTCTTATTGACCAAATACTTATTTTCCACAAAAAATTTGAAAAAAAAATATTTCCAAATCAGACAATGTGATTTTCAGGATTTGTTTTCTAATTTTGTCTCTCATAGTTGAAGTCTACCTATGATGTCAATTACAGGCCTCTCTCATCTTTTTAATCGGAAGAACTTGCACAACTGGCTGACTAAATACTTTTTTTCAACACTATATGAACTAGATCAATAGAAAAAATTACAATAGTTATTAATATGACACTAGCAAACAGAGAAGTTGTTAGGCAGGGTAGTCAAATATTGCATGGTTAGCTACCAGGATACCATGTCAAAAATTGAGGAAATGGACGGAGGCATAGTCAGGTCACCAGTCCAGAGTCAGAATACCTGGAGAGTAGTTGATCAGAGAAAAAGGTAAAAGGAAGGTCAGATAAGTGAGGGGTTTGGCAACAATAGATCAAAACACCAAACGCAGATTAGAAGGCCAACAAGCACTACTGATCAGAATGATAAAACTTGAAGTGTTCTGGGAAAAACTGCTCATCCAAGTAACTGGGCAATCACAGAGAACAGGAAACAACTGCAGAAATTCAGCATGCCCCATCTTAAGGATGGACAACTGAACTGTCACTTACCCAACTGAGATCTCAGCATGCCCTGATCACTAAGTGAAGGAATCATGACAGCTATGTTATATGGATTGACAGCATTTTACTGTATGATTTATATGACTTCATACTTTTATCTGTTATGAACTAGATTATCGCTGTTTAAAGTTATACTATTAGAGCCAATCAGTAGTGTAGTGTCTGTCAATCACTAGCAGATTGAACAATTACCTTCCCATTCTCAGTTCTGAGCCACTTGTACAGTGCTTGAAGATAAATCCACTTTCCCTTCTTTTCTACTAGCAATAACTCAAAGCTGAATCCATCATTGTCCAGAAAAGACTTCCCGACTCATCAAACTCAGCAGTACTAATGATGCACTTTACAAGTCAGTTCAAGTTTTCCTAGTAATGACTAGTAACTTTCTAGGGAAGTAAATATGCTAATATATGCTTGTTTCAAACCTGATACGTCTTCATACACATACATTATTTAACAGAGCGATGATTTTATCATGAGATCACTACATTCAGACTTCTGTAAGGCAATAGAATCAATTTTTTGGAAGAATTACAAATCATCCAAATTGACAGAGCCTGTGATGTTCATTTGAATGAGCTGCATATTCTTTATATATCGTCCATTGACAATAGTTTGGCTGGTGTATGTCTTTTACATTTGAGGTATGGGTTCAATGGCACACTTTAAACAAGCATGCTAACCTTATGGCTAAGTTTATGCCATAAGTAAACCATAGGCCAAGTTCACAAATCCTTTTCTCTTTGCGTATGTGAAAAAGGCCAAGTTCAGATGAACATATTCAAAATTGTTTTTCATAAAAAAAAAAACTATGTTTTTTTCATTCATTTTGTCATTTGTATTCAATATGAACATCTGTTTACATCCATATGACATCCAGTTAGTAAATGAGAAACTTAATAAATAATAAGCCAAATACAGTTTTCTGTTAATAATAACATGACTTAAAAGGTTGAAGCTTTGACAACTGTCCTGTGATTTGGAGATACTCCTGACTTTGGCATTGAAATACTGATCAAAAATACTGATCTAGGAATGAAGCCTTAAAGCAGGGGTATGAAACACGCGGCCCGGGGGCCGCATGTGGCCCCTGGGGCATCAAAGTGCAGCCCGCGGCACCATGGACAACGTAAGGATGCCGGGATCCACTGTGCAGGGGGCCGCCACTGTGCACTGTGTAAGGGGCTGCCGCGGTGCATAGTACTGGGGACTGCGGCTTTATTATAACTTCCTGCGGCCGCTACAACAAGCTATGAGTCTCCTTCCCTCAGCTACATCAGTGGAAGGTGGTGGGCCAATCAGATCACAGACTCGCAAGTGACGTCGGCCAATCAGGAATCTCAAGTGACGTCATACGCTGACATCACTTGTGGGTCTGTGATCTGATTGGCCCACTATCTTGCATTGATGTAGCTGAGGGAAGGCGACTTGGAACTTGTCATAGTGGCCGCAGGAAGTGATAATAAAGCAGCAGTCCCCAGCACTATGCACCGTGGCGGCCCCTTACACAGCGCACCATGGCGGCCCCCTGCACAGTGGATCCCGGCATCGTTAAGGTGTGTGTGAGAGTGTGACAGTATGTATGAGAGTGTGTGTGTGTGTGTGTGTGTGTATATATGAGTGTGTGTATGAGAGTGTGTATGTGAATGTGTATGAGAAAATGTGTGAGTGTGTGAGTATAAGTGTATGTATAGGTGTGTATATAAGTGTGTGTATTAGAGAATGTGTGTGTATGAGAGAGTGTGTGTGTATGAGAGAGTGTGTGTGTGTATAAGAGAGTGTGTGTAAAAGTGTGTGTATGAGAGTGTGTATGAGAAAGTGTGTGTATGAGAAGGAGTATGAGTGTGTGGGTGTATAAGAGTGTGCATATGTATGAGAGTGTGTGTGTGTATGAGAGTATGTATGAGAGAGTGTATGTGTGTGTGTGTTTATGAGCGTGTGTGAGTGTGTATGAGTGACTGTGTATGAGTGTGTTTATAAGAGTGGGTGTATATAAGTGTGTGTGTATGAGAGAGTGTGTGTTTATCAGAATGTGTATGAGAGTGTGTGTATGAGAGTGTGTATGTGTATGTGTGTACGAGAGTGTGTATGTGTGTGCGTGTCAGTGTGTGTTTGCATGTATGAGTGTGTGTGTGTATAAGAGACTGTGTGTGTGAACTCAAAAAGAAGAGAGACCAGGTTGGGACATCACTACAAAGTGGCATCAGGATGGGGATATTACTACAAGAGGACAAGGATGAGGATATTACTACAAGATGAGGGCCAGAATGGGGACATTATTATATGATGAGGACCAGGATGGGGACATTACTACAAGATGAGGACCAAGATAGTCATATTACTACAAGATCGGGATGGAACATTACTACAAGAAGGACCATAATGGGGGACATTAATATAGGATGGGGACCAGTATGAGGACATTATTACAAGAAGGGGACCAGGATGGGGACATTACTACAATTGAAGACCAGGATGGAGACATTACTTCAAGAAGGCGATCAGGATGGGGGACATTAATATAGGATGGGAACCAGTATGAGGACATTATTACAAGAAGGGGACCAAGATAGGGACATTACTACAAGAAGGGAACCACCGTTGAGGCTTTACTAAAAGGAGACAGGATTTGAACATTACTACATTGAGTGAAAAATTCTGGAATTACTAAAAATGTCACTTAGTAATGCAGCCCCCCGATATCAATTTTTTTCTATGTGCGGCCCACCAACCCAGCCGAGTTTGAGACCCCTGCCTTAAAGGGATTATCTGGGATTTTTTGTTAAATAAAGTGCTCAAGCATTATCAGGCAGGTAGCTGCCACCTTCCTGCCTGTTGTGCCTGGCACCGTTCACCGCCATTCACCCTTGGCACAGAGTGGGCACAGCTCTGCGGAAGTGGGCACATAGCCGATGTCACACTGATTTACAGCGGCTCCCCGCTACCTGATTAGGGGAGGCGGCAGTCAATCAGCGTAACGTCAGCTATGTGCCCGTCTACAGAGGGGAGAAGCCTCCCTTCTATAGTCATGATATTACTGGCTGTGGCAAAATTGCCGTTTTAGGCTGGGGTCACACTTGGCATGAGTGTTTTTTAGTGCCTTAAAAAAACGCATGCGTTTCTGCATGCGTTTTTTAAGGTGTCTGATGGCACCCTGCGTTTTTGCATGCGTTTTTAAATCAGCACCCAAAAATAGTGCATGCACTATTTTTTGGTGCTGTTTTGAAAACGCATGCGTTTTTTTAACATGGGCCCCTATGGAAAACGCATGCATTTTTGGATGGTACCAAGTGATACTAATGTACCATGCGTTTTTGATGTCAGCTAAACACATCATTGCAAAAACGCACACAAAAATGCATGGTACTGTCATACATGCATTTTTGCTATTTAGACATGCGTTTTTGCTCTTAGGGCATGCATTTTTTAACATGGGGCCTATGGGTGCATTTTTACATGTTTTTTTTTTAAAATGCAGGTCTCCAAAAACTCATGAAAAAAACGCAAGTGTGACCCCAGCCTTAGATCACTTTATGAACGGTGCCGAGCACAACAGGCAGGTAGGTGGCAGCAACCTGCCTGTTAGTGCTTATGCACAATTTTTTTGTTTAAGTCCTGGATAAACTCTTTAAATGTGTCTATCTCGCCAAAAAGATTGTCACGAAGCCCAGTGCTTCTCTTGTAAATAATGTTCCTATGAATTACCACATTGGCTTGATTTGGTCAATGTTTACGAGGGTGGCTTGGGGCGATAGGCATGGATGAGGGGTTTTCTTCCAAATGCCTGAGCCCTGGCCATCCCCACAGAGCTAGGGGGATTGTAGTTGTGGTGGTCCTGGCTGTGTGCGTGGTCTTTTGTGGGGCATCTCATACCTTCTGTTAGTTGATTGTCACACTGAGACCTGTTTGCAGAAGAGTCAATGACAAAGACTCGGAGCACTTGAGCAATAGTCTATTACTAAACATGAGGCAAATTTCTTTCAGTGCAACTTCAGGAGTGATGCAATGGACATAAAACATAAAGGGGTTGTACCATAAACAATTGTACACTTTAATGAACAGATCATAGAATAAAAACAAGTTCCACTATTGTAAAACAAGTTTTTAAATAGGCAGGGAAATGTTGTTCATTACAAAAAGAATCAGCTGCAATCCCTGGCTGTAATGTCTATATAGTCTTTTACTTCATCCCCTGCCCAGATGCTGTGGTATATCCAACCTGTTCCTGTATGGTCAGACATATACATTACACAGGAGCACATTTATAAGAATATCTCACGACAGGAACATTTTTTCTTAACACATCCAATTGTGGAACTTATCTTTACTTTATAATCTATTAATTAAAATATACAATTGTTTGTGGCACAATTACTTTAAGTATGTTGGTTACAGTAATGGTGCTGTCACACAGCACAATCTGGCCAGCGATGTCGGAAGCGATGCGTGGGTGCCCGCTCGCTTCCGACATCGCTGGCCAGCTGTCACACAGCATCGCTGCGGCCGGCGATATCGCAGCGACGCGGGCGGTGACATCGCTCGCTGGGCTGGGCTCAGCCCAGCGAGCGATCCGCAGCAATGCTGCGGTATAGGCTGGATCGCCGCCGACATCGCTCTGGCGATGTCACACGGCGCGATCCAGCCTTATCGCGGGTCGCCGGTTGCCAGGTTTATGGTTCTTCCCATAAACCTGTCAACCTGCGACCAGCGATAAAACGCGGTCGCGCCGCTCATGTACACAGCGCGACGTCGCTAGCGACATCGCTGATACGTCACTTTTTCGGCGATGTCGCTAGCGACGTCGCCAGGTGTGACAGCACCTTTAGATTTACCTTGGGGCACACTCTTTCCTGAGACTTCTCCATAATCACTGATAGTGCTGATTTTCTAAATCCAATCTCCTCTACACCGGCCTAGAATCACAATCCTACATGTTAGATTCATTAAATCCCCATTGCTTTGCAGTCTTGCCACCCACAGGGAATTTTATCTGACCATCAACAAGATTGCACAAATGAAACACCTTGTCTCTTGTCTGTTCTGGTAGGGACTTGTTCACCCAGTTCTATGCTAAGGGTTCTTTAAGGACTCATAGTACTGGAGTCAATCTGGTATTGGCCAGAGTAGATATTAACGCTGACCTGCTGTGTGCCCATCTGATAACAGAAGACACTTTTTAGAGTCCAGGGTCTGGAATACTTTGTCGTGAGACAGAGATAGTTCTCTTTACGTCCAAGCTCTTTGAGTCCTTCCCAGGAAGTCTAATCTGGCTGTCCCTCTAGATGATTGAAGTTGCCATGAATCACCCACGAGCTGTAAAGGGGCAATACTGTCCCGAAAGCTTGCTTTGGTTATCATCTTTTCAGTTAGCCATTAAAAGGTATCAACCACTTACGACTCTCAGATTCTAATATTTTTCTAACTGTGGCTTAGGAATTCTACACGACCTGCATGTCTCAACTCGTCTCTTGTCAGAACACTAACTAAAATTGAGTCTGCCCTCTGTCCCTAAAGGATAGCTCCTCCTCTAGTGGGTTAACCCTTCAGGCTAACTATTGCTAGACAAACAGTAAGTAGCCAAACAAGATTCCTATCCCAATAGACACAATTTCTTACACTAGTACTTATTATACCCATTTTATACACTACTATTCTCTACCTTTTACTCTTACATCTTAGGGTGCCTTCACACTTGCGTTTGGAACGCAGCGCACCGAACGCAGCCAAACGCTTGCGCACATGCGTTCCTATGTTTAACATGGGAACGCATGTGCCTGCATTTTGGCTGCGTTCGGTTGCGTTTGCGTACGGATGCGCATAATTTATGCACTCTTCTCCACACTCCGCAGCATGTTGCATTTTTATGCGTTCGCTTGTGTTATCCGCAAGCGCCCGCAAGCGCACAAAAAATGCATGGATCTCAATGGATCCGCAGTGTCCTCCGCATGACAGCACAGGAGAACGCTGCAGATCACATTGAAATCTCTCCCGGTGGCCGCCGGTGATCAGCCAGAGGCACAGCTGATCCCCCACCGGTGTCAGCGGGGAGAAACTGCTGATCTGACAGCTGTTTAAATCTCCTGCGCCGACACCAAATAGGTGAGGTCGGTGTGGGAGATTTGAAGCAGCGATCAGCTATTTCTTCTCTCCTGCACTGATATCACCCTATTCGGTGTCGGCGCGGGAGATTTAAACTGCTGTCAGATCAGCTGTATCTTCAAATCTCCCGTGCTGACACTGGCGGGAGATCAGCTGTGGCCGGGAGGAGGAGATCTCTGCTGCTGATCTCCTCCTCCTGGCCACCCCCAGAGATAGCTGATTGGCTGCCCAGGCACCCTACTAATGTGAACGCATGCGGAGATTCTCCGCTGCATTCACATAAGTATGTGCTGCGTTGCACTGCGTTTGCGTCTGCATGCCATACGCATGCAGACACAAACGCAAGTGAGAAGGCAGCCTTACATTATTCCTATACTAATTGCTATGTAACATATTATCCTAAACTAACATGGTTAACACTGCTACATCTTATGACACACTACACATTATACACAGAAATACTGGTAGTAAATCAATACAATGACACTCTCAGAAGCTCCCTGGACCAAGTAGCGCCCCTCACCTTCAGAACCTCCAAACAGAGAACAAAACAGCCTTGGCTCACATCACAAACTCGATTCCTCCAGCGATGCTCTAGGAGTGCTGAATGTCTATGGAGGAAAACTCGCTCACCAGGAGACTTTATCCACTATAAATTCATGCTCAAAACTTACAACTCTGCCCTTCACCTTGCCAAACAGACCTACTTCACCACCCTGGTCTCCTCACTATCCAACAATCCAAAAACAACTCTTTGACACGTTTCACTCTCTCCTCAGTCCTAAAGTGCAGGCCCCCATCACTGACCTCTGTGCTGATGACTTGGCTCCTTACTTCATGGAGAAAATAGACAACATCCGCCAGGAAATCAGCTCTCAGCCTCCAAGCGCTGCCACACCCATTCTTCCCCACATCTCCTTCGGTTCACTCTCCACTTTTGACCCAGTCACAGAAGAAGAAATCTCCAGGCTCCTCTCTTCCTCTTGTCCCACCACATGCACTACTGACCCCATTCCCTCACACCTGCTCCAGTCCCTCTCTCCAGTCGTCACCACTAATCTAACCAAAATCTTCAATCTCTCCCTCTCTTCTGGCATCTTTCCCTCCTCCTTTAAACACTCGATCATTACTCCATTATTAAAGAAAAACACTCTTGACCCATCCTGCACAAATAACTACAGACCAGTCTCCAATCTCCCCTTCATCTCTAAACTCCTGGAGCGCCTGATCTACTCCCGCCTCACCCGTTACCTCTCCGTCCACTCTCTTCTAGATCCATTACAGTCTGGTTTCCGCCCCCTTCACTCTACAGAAACTGCCCTTATCAAAATGACCAATGACCTTCTGACAGCAAAACGTAATGGTGACCACTCTCTACTTATTCTCCTTGACCTCTCTGCAACTTTTGACACTGTCGACCATCAGCTCCTACTCTCTATGCTGCACTCCATTGGCATAAAGGACACTGCTCTCTCCTGGCTCTCCTCCTATCTTTCTGACCGCTCTTTCAGTGTATCTTTTGCTGGCTCCACTTCTTCCTCTCTTCCTCTCACTATTGGAGTCCCTGAGGGTTCAGTCCTTGGCTCTCTCCTCTTCTCTCTCTACACAGCCCCGATTGGACACAGCATCAGCAGATTTTGCTTTCAGTACCATCTTTATGCTGATGATACACAACTATACACTTCAGCCCCTGACCTTACCCCTGCTGTATTAAACAACACCAATGACTGTCTAGCTGCAGTTTCCAATATCATGTCCGCTCTCTATTTGAAACTAAACCTTTCCAAAACTGAACTTCTTCTGCTCCCCCCATCCACTAACCTCCCTAAATCTGACATCTCTCTCTCAGTGTACGGTACCACGATAATGCTTAGGCAGCAGGCTCGCTGTCTGGGTGTTATGTTTGATACCGATCTCTCCTTCTCCTCCCACACACAATCTCTCATCCGCTCCTGTAGCTTACACCTGAAGAATATCTCAAGTGTCCGCCCCTTTCTCACCATGGAAACAACAAAAACCCTCACCGTGGCCCTAATCTATTCCCGCCTTGACTATTGCAATTCTCTATTAAGCGGCTTCCCCCTCACCAGACTTTCTCCTCTCCAGTCCATCCTTAATGCAGCAGCCAGGATCACCCATCAGGCCAATCGTTACTTAGATGCCTCTGCTCTGTGCCAGTCATTGCACTGGCTGCCCGTACACTACAGGATCAAATTCAAATTGCTTGTTCTCACCCACAAAGCTCTTCACAGTGCAGCACCCCCCTACATCTCCTCCCTCATCTCTGTCTATCACCCCACCCGTTCTCTGCATTCTTTAAATGACCTTCGACTAACATCTGCACTAATCCGATTCTCCCACTCCCGGCTCCAAGACTTCTCCAGAGCTGCACCAATCCTCTGGAATGCTTTACCCCAAGAAAACAGGACTATCCACAACTTCCATGGCTTCAGACGATCCCTAAAAACATATCTTTTTATGGCGGCCTATCATATTCCCTAATAGAGCTGTAGATAGTGAATGGGCTATATCTCAAACAGAATTATTTTCATCAATATTTTGAATCAGATTTTCCTCAGTGTCTGGTCAGTGTGACAGTTTTTCTATGAGAGTTTCTCAAGATTCTCTTATGGAATAGTCAATGAACAACTAACAACACTAGGATTCAAAGTAGGCATCAGCAGCCTGTTGTTAGAGTTTTTCACTGACCCATATACTTGAATTGATGAGTTGATCTGAAACAAGGATTAATAACAGATATGTGCAAAAAAAAAAAAAAATGAAAATTCCCATAGACTATTGGGGAATTTGCACATGATGCATGTTTTTCAAAGCAGATGATGTTTCTGGAAAATGCTGGCAGTTTATTCTATGAAGCGTCTTTAGTGACGACTTATCAGTTGTCTTTTTCTGTCGATTTTTGTAAAGTATTGTCAGGAAACTGTCAAGTAACATCACTAAGTCTGCATCCATGACTGTCTGTACACAAAGTGCATGACGTTTGTTTACTCTTACTGCAGGAACTCAGAACCATAGGGAGTTTCCTGGACGAATGCCGAGAGAGGTCAATCATGACACCTCAACATAGTGCCATGCTTCAAATGGTGGACAGAAAGTCATTGTAGCCTGACTGGGAATACCCTTGTTATTATATAGAAGAGGCAGTTGGAGATGGAAACTATTTAAAACACAAAGTGCTTGTCGGTAAATTAGCCCATGAACTAGTCACAGACCTGCAATTGTAATATAGCAAAATAGGCCTGGAAACATGAGCCCTGGATCAGGCATATTAAAATATGGGTGAGTCAATAGGAACAGGTTTATATGTGGGGGTCAGCCTGTGCTGATTGTGATTCATGATTCGTTTCTTCTTTCCTCAAGATAATAGAATATAATTTTAGACAGAAGCGTTTAAGTATTTCTGTTATTTCTTCCTTTCCATTTTGTAACTGTTTTGCATATTTGTGTATCATTTTAACTTTACACTGTGTGCAGAATTATTAGGCAAGTTACTGATGTATGTAAAGTGCTATGGAATTAATAGCGCTATATAAATGAATAAATATATTATTATTATTAAGTTGTACATTTCTCTCATTCCCCTAGACCTGGGAACAGACATGGTGGTGGAGTTGGCCTCCTCCTGTCCCCACAATGTACTTTCCAGGTCATTCCTCCAGCCCCATCACTCTCATTCCCTTCTTTTGAGGTCCATACCATTAGGCTATTCCATCCCCTCCCCCTCAGAGTAGCAGTGGTATACCGCCCCCCAGGGTCACCCACCCAGTTCTTTGACCATTTCTCTGCATGGCTCCCGCATTTCATGTCCTCACATTTACCAACCCATATTCTGGGAGACTTTAACATTCCCATAAACAGCCCCATCTCCCCATCTGCATCCCAGCTCCTATCTCTAACTACCTCTCTTGGCCTCTCACAGCTCTCAACCTCTGAGACGCACAAAGACGGTAACACCCTTGACTTGGTCTTTACCCAGCTCTGCTAATCCTCCTCCTTAGATAACTCACCTCTTGTCTTCGACCACAACATTCTCTCCTTCTCACTCACTAACCCTCGGCCACCACAACCCAATCCTACCTATCACACATCCAGAAATCTACAGGCCATTAACCCTCATGCGCTCACAGACTCCCTCATCTCATCTCTGTCCCCAATCTCTTCAATCCCCTGTCCAGATCAGGTAGTAAATCAATACAATGACACTCTCAGAAGCTCCCTGGACCAAGTAGCGCCCCTCACCTTCAGAACCTCCAAACAGAGAACAAAACAGCCTTGGCTCACATCACAAACTCGATTCCTCCAGCGATGCTCTAGGAGTGCTGAATGTCTATGGAGGAAAACTCGCTCACCAGGAGACTTTATCCACTATAAATTCATGCTCAAAACTTACAACTCTGCCCTTCACCTTGCCAAACAGACCTACTTCACCACCCTGGTCTCCTCACTATCCAACAATCCAAAAAAAACTCTTTGACACCTTTCACTCTCTCCTCAGTCCTAAAGTGCAGGCCCCCATCACTGACCTCTGTGCTGATGACTTGGCTTCTTACTTCATGGAGAAAATAGACAACATCCGCCAGGAAATCAGCTCTCAGCCTCCAAGCGCTGCCACACCCATTCTTCCCCACATCTCCTTCGGTTCACTCTCCACTTTTGACCCAGTCACAGAAGAAGAAATCTTCAGGCTCCTCTCTTCCTCTTGTCCCACCACATGCACTACTGACCCCATTCCCTCACACCTGCTCCAGTCCCTCTCTCCAGTCGTCACCACTAATCTAACCAAAATCTTCAATCTCTCCCTCTCTTCTGGCATCTTTCCCTCCTCCTTTAAACACTCGATCATTACTCCATTATTAAAGAAAAACACTCTTGACCCATCCTGCACAAATAACTACAGACCAGTCTCCAATCTCCCCTTCATCTCTAAACTCCTGGAGCGCCTGATCTACTCCCGCCTCACCCGTTACCTCTCCGTCCACTCTCTTCTAGATCCATTACAGTCTGGTTTCCGCCCCCTTCACTCTACAGAAACTGCCCTTATCAAAATGACCAATGACCTTCTGACAGCAAAACGTAATGGTGACCACTCTCTACTTATTCTCCTTGACCTCTCTGCAACTTTTGACACTGTCGACCATCAGCTCCTACTCTCTATGCTGCACTCCATTGGCATAAAGGACACTGCTCTCTCCTGGCTCTCCTCCTATCTTTCTGACCGCTCTTTCAGTGTATCTTTTGCTGGCTCCACTTCTTCCCCTCTTCCTCTCACTATTGGAGTCCCTGAGGGTTCAGTCCTTGGCTCTCTCCTCTTCTCTCTCTACACAGCCCCGATTGGACACACCATCAGCAGATTTTGCTTTCAGTACTATCTTTATTCTGATTATACATAACTATACACTTCAGCCCCTGACCTTACCCCTGCTGTATTAAAGAACACCAATGACTGTCTAGCTGCAGTTTCCAATATCATGTCCGCTCTCTATTTGAAACTAAACCTTTCCAAAACTGAACTTCTTCTGCTCCCCCCATCCACTAACCTCCCTAAATCTGACATCTCTCTCTCAGTATACGGTACCACGATAATGCTTAGGCAGCAGACTCGCTGTCTGGGTGTTATGTTTGATACCGATCTCTCCTTCTCCTCCCACACACAATCTCTCATCCGCTCCTGTAGCTTACACCTGAAGAATATCTCAAGAGTCCGCCCCTTTCTCACCATGGAAACATCAAAAACCCTCACCGTGGCCCTAATCTATTCCCGCCTTGACTATTGCAATTCTCTATTAAGCGGCTTCCCCCTCACCAGACTTTCTCCTCTCCAGTCCATCCTTAATGCAGCAGCCAGGATCACCCATCAGGCCAATCGTTACTTAGATGCCTATGCTCTGTGCCAGTCATTGCACTGGCTGCCCGTACACTACAGGATCAAATTCAAATTGCTTGTTCTCACCCACAAAGCTCTTCACAGTGCAGCACCCCCCTACATCTCCTCCCTCATCTCTGTCTATCACCCCACCCGTTCTCTGCATTCTTCAAATGACCTTCGACTAACATCTGCACTAATCCGATCCTCCCACTCCCGGCTCCAAGACTTCTCCAGAGCTGCACCAATCCTCTGGAATGCTTTACCCCAGGAAAACAGGACTATCCACAACTTCCATGGCTTCAGACGATCCCTAAAAACATATCTTTTTATGGCGGCCTATCATATTCCCTAATAGAGCTGTAGATAGTGAATGGGCTATCTCTCTTGACATTACTCTTCTACAAACTCCACCACACCAAAAAGGTCTACACAGACTGTCTGATGACCATCCATGTAAGCTTAGTTCTATGCCCCATTTCCTCAAGATGCCTGGAACAGCAGTGCAATAAGCCCCTGTACCTTGTGCAACCCCTATCCCGTTGTAGATTGTAAGCTCTTTTGAGCAGGGTCACCTTCATTTCTTGCTTTATTTATTGTATTTTCTTTTTTACATTGATTCTATGCCTATTGTTTTGTATCCAATTATTATACTGTATTTGTTCTCTACTGTAATTACTTACTGTATTATATTTTCTGTACTCTAACCCCTACATTGTAAAGCGCTGCAGAATATGTTGGCGCTATATAAATAAAGGTTTATTATTATTATTATTTTAGAGGATTATTTTTATTATTGATCAACAATGATGTTCTCAATCAACCCAAAAGTCTCATAAATATCAAAGCTTAATCTTTTTGGAAGTTGGAGTGTTTTTTTTCAGATTTGGCTATCTTAGGAGGATATCTGTTTGTGCAGGTAACTATTACTGTGCAGAATTATTAGGCAACTTAATTAAAACCAAATATATTTTCCATTTCACTTGTTTATTTTCACCAGGTAAAGTAATATAACTGCACACTATTTTGAAAAAAAATTTCTGACATGCAAAAACCAAACACAAAAAAAAGTTAGTGACCAATATAGCCACCTTTCTTTATGATGACACTCAACAGCCTTCCATCCATAGAATCTGTCAGTTGCTTGATCTGTTTACAATCAATATTGCGTGCAGCAGCCATCACAGCCTCCTAGACACTGTTCCAAGAGGTGTACTGTGTTCCCTCCCTGTAGATCTCACATTTTAGAAGGACCACAGGTTCTCTATGGGGTTCAGATCAGGTAAACAAGGGGGCCATGTCATTATTTTTTCTTCTTTTAGACCTTTACTGGCCAGCCACGCTGTGGAGTAGTTGGATGCATGTGATGGAGTATTGTCTTGCATGAAAATCATGCTTTTCTTGAACGACACCAACTTCTTCATGTACCACTGCTTGAAGAAGTTATCTTCCAGTAACTGGCAGTAAGTCCGGGAGTTGAGGTTCACTCCATTCTCAACCCGAAAAGGTCCCACAAGTTCATCTTTGATGATACCAGCCCATACCAGTACCCCACCTCCACCTTGCTGGCGTCTGAGTCGGAGTGGATGGAGCTCTCTTACTGATCCATCCTCTGGCCTATCCATCTGGCCCATCAAAAGTCACTCTCATTTCATCAGCCAATAAAACCTTTGAAAAATCAGTCTTAAGATATTTCTTGGCCCAGTCTTGACGTTTTATCTTACGCTTCTTGTTCAAAGGTGGTCATTTTTCAGCATTCCTTACCTTGGCCATGTCTCTGCGTATAGCACACCTTGTGCTTTTTGATACTCCAGTAACGTTGCAGCTCTGAAATATGGCAAAACTGGTGGCAAATGGCATCTTGGCAGCTTCACGCTGGATTTTCCTCAATTCATGGGCAGTTATTTTGCGCCTTTTTTGCCCAACACGCTTCTTGCGACCCTGTTGGCTATTTACCATGAAACGATTGATTGTTCGGTGATCACACTTCAAAAGTTTGGCAATTTCAAGACTGCTGCATCCCTCTGCAAGACATCTCACAATTTTGGACTTTTCAGAGCCCGTAAAATCTCTCTTCTGACCCATTTTGCCTAAGGAAAGGCATTTTCCTAATAATTAAGCACACCTCATATAGGGTGTTAATTTCATTGCACCACACCCCTCCTCATTACAGAGATGCACATCACCTTACTTAATTGGTAGTTGGCTCTCAAACCTATACAGCTTGGAGTAGGACAACATGTATAAAAAGTATCATATGATCAAAATACTCATTTGCCTAATAATTCTGCACACAGTGTATCTTTTACACCACTTACTGTATGCCTTGTATTTTTTATTTGAAAGCTTAAAATTTAAATAACTTTGGTCCTTGTATGCTCTAAAGAACTCATAGTCTTACAGAGTGTGTTACCCCCCTTCGGTTGTCAGATAGTATATTTTGGGGACTCATCACACCATGTCTTGATGAGTGATGGCATCTTGATGTGTACCTGTGATGTGAGGACCGTGTTGAAGTGTGATTTGTGGTCACTTTATAGCTTACAGCAGAGGTTGATTGCTTAGTTGTGTAAGAGAAGATAAATTAACCCTTGCAGGCGCACCCCATGTCATATGCTGGGAAGGGTGTACATGACAACTTGGCAGCAGTGGTGGGATAGAGTTTATTTCTATCAGAGCATTAGTGCATGGTTTAAGCAATTATTGACTTTACTAAAGGACTGGTATGCCTGTGTGGAGTGCACCAATTTTGCAAGGTTCAATTCATATTTCCCCTTCCCTGTTTTACTTTTCTAATTTTTATTTGGAGAAAAGCTGTTTAGCGATATGACAGTCTTGTTAAAGAAGCAAACTAAGGAGGCACTGATTAACCTCTGAGATAACGGAGAAATAAAGACAGCAGACAAATCCACCGGTCCAGGCTGCAGTATCTACTCCGACAGTGAACCCATCTCTTTTATCTGGCCTCTGTTTGTCTGCGCCACTGTGGTTGATGGTGATCCTCATCTCTGAGCTGTAAACATTCCTGGGTGCATTACGAAAGGTTTATGACGAACTCTGCCATGTTTCCTCTGCCGTATCTTCCCTTTTCAGGATGCACCAATGTGGCACTATAGTAGGCCAGAATGCTGTTCGTTTCTGCAGGCTGCCCTCAGAAATTGGCTGGAATAATGAGGTGCAAGTAGCTGCATTCTGTGTGGGATAATCAGGATGAATTTGCAGGCCTAAATGGTCTGCCTCCTTAGATGAACCGGTTTACCTTACAATCTGGATTGACCTCAGGTTGCAAGAACACTGTGAGAGAGGAGGTTGATGCATCTTTCTCCAACCTTCCAAAGGCCGATTGGTCCACAGCTTTTAGCTTTCACACCTCCTCCTGAACCTATGCAAGTTAACTGAGTGGAGCTTGTAAAGCATTGTAAGAGGTCTGTCGCACAAAGGAGAACTGATTCTACTGGGGTAGTCCTGAACATTTAATCTGTTTTTGAACTGAGAAGCCAGGAATCCCAGATACCTAGTGTCTATAGGGGAGGCTATACAGGGCGAGAGCAAGTCTTTTCTGTCTCTGTCTTGGTATGTAGCAATCCCCAGTTTATTGAGTCAGGCTATCTGGACTCTGGTTCAGCAAGCAACCTCATACGTCAGACCATGATGGATTGATACTAGATTTCCGTACAACGTCTTCTAAGTCCTTTGATGGTGTCATCCATTGATGGGAAAGCTCTGTATGAGGCCATCCATTTCATTACAGAGTAAAGAAAGCTTCAGGTGGAAATGCTACATTCTGAGATAATTGCCTTTTATGTGCTACCAGGCCTGTCCCATTCCCTACTCCAAGGATTGCTGTGACAAAGAGTGCATGAGCCTATCTTGGACTGGCGATCCAGTGAGATGCTTGGATGGAAGCAGTCTTGCCATGAAAAATTTCTCGTTCCTGTCTATCTTGCCCAAATACATGGGAGAAGAGCCTTAGTGAGAGAGGTAAAGTAGAACCCCAAGTTTACTGTGGCTGAGCTCCAGAGATGCAGTAGGGGGATGGGAGAAAGTTCCACAAGGTCAACTATCACTTTAGCCCCCCACCAGTCAGGCCATTAAGGAAGAGTGGCCAGACAGAAGCCTCTCCTCAGTACAAGACATATGAAAGCCTGCATAGAGTTTGCAAGAAAACACATGAAGGACTCCCAGACTATGAGAAATAAGATTCTCTGGTCTGATGAGACGAAGATAGAACTTTTTGGTGATAATACTAATTGGTATGTGTGGAGAAAACTAGGCACTGCTAATCACCTGCCCAATACAATACCAACAGTGAGACATGGTGGTGGCAGCATCATGCTATGGGGGTGTTATTTTAGCTGCAGGGACAGGACGACTGGTTGCAATTGAAGGAAACATGAATGCAGCCAAGTACAGAGATATCATGGATGAAAACCTCTTCCAGAGTGCTCTTGGCTCAGACTTGGCTAAAAGTTTACCTTCCATCAAGACAATGACCCTAAACACACAGCTAAAATAATAAATAATAATAATAATAATAAAGCTTTATTTATATAGCGCCAACATATTCCGCAGCGCTTTACAATGTAGGGTTAGAGTACAGAAAATATAATACAGTAAGTAATTACAGTAGAGAACAAATACAGTACAATAATTGGATACAAAACAATAGGCATAGAATCAATGTAAAAAAGAAAATACAATAAATAAAGCAAGAAATGAAGGTGACCCTGCTCAAAAGAGCTTACAATCTACAACGGGATAGGGGTTGCACAAGGTACAGGGGCTTATTGCACTGATGGTCCAGGCATCTTGAGGAAATGGGGCATAGAACTAAGCTTACATGGATGGTCATTATACACAAAGTGTAGACCTTTTTTGGTTTGGTGGAGTTTATAGAAGAGTAATGTCTAGAGGGATAGCCCATTCACTGTCTACAGTACAAAGGACTTCTATTAGGGAGTATGATAGGCCGCTTTAAAAAGATATGTTTTTAGGGATCGTCTGAAGCCATGCAAGTTGTGGATAGTCCTGATTTCTTGGGGTAAAGCATTCCAGAGGTTTGGTGCAGCTCTGGAAAAGTCTTGGAGCCGGGAGTGGGAGGATCGGATTAGTACAGATGTCAGTCGAAGGTCATTTGAGGAACGTAGAGAACGGGTGGGGTGATAGACAGAGATGAGGGAGGAGATGTAGGGGGTGCTGCACTGTGAAGAGCTTTGTGGGTGAGAAGAAGCAATTTGAATTTGATCCTGTAGTATACGGGCAGCCAGTGTAATGACTGGCAAAGAGCAGTGGCATCTGAGTAACGATTGGCCAGATGGGTGATCCTGGCTGCTGCATTAAGGATGGACTGGAGAGGAGAAAGTCTGGTGAGGGGGAGGTCGCTTAATAGAGAATTGCAATAGTCAAGGCGGGAATGGATTAGGGCCACGGTGAGGGTTTTTGTTGTTTCCAGGGTGAGAAAGGGGCGGACTCTAGAGATATTCTTCAGGTGTAAACGACAGGAGCGGACAAGACATTGTGTGTGGGTGGAGAAGGAGAGATTGGTGTCAAACATAACACCCAGACAGTGAGCCTGCTGCCTAGGCGTTATCGTGGTGCCACAAACTGAGAGAGAGATGTCCGATTTAGGAAGGTTAGTGGATGGGGGGAGCAGAAGAAGTTCAGTTTTGGAAAGGTTTAGTTTCAAATAGAGAGTGGACATGATGTTGGAAACTGCAGCTAGACAGTCATTGGTGTTCTTTAATACCGCAGGGGTAAGGTCAGGGGCTGAAGTGTATAATTGTGTGTCATCAGCATAAAGATGGTACTGGAAGCCAAATCTGCTGATGGTCTGTCCAATCGGGGCTGTGTAGAGAGAGAAGAGGAGAGGGCCAAGGACTGAACCCTGAGGGACTCCAATAGTGAGGGGAAGAGGGGAAAAGGTGGAGCCAGCAAAAGATACACTGAAAGAGCGGTCAGAAAGATAGGAGGAGAGCCAGGAGAGAGCAGTGTCCTTTATGCCAATGGAGTGCAGCATAGAGAGTAGGAGCTGATGGTCGACAGTGTCAAAAGCTGCAGAGAGATCAAGGAGAATAAGCAGAGAGTGGTGACCATTACGTTTTGCTGTTAGAAGGTCATTGGTCACTTTGATGAGGGCGGTTTCTGTAGAGTGAAGGGGGCGGAAACCAGACTGTAATGGATCTAGAAGAGAGTGAGTGGAGAGGTAACGGGTGAGGCGGGAATAGACCAGGCGCTCCAAGAGTTTAGAGATGAAGGGGAGATTGGAGACTGGTCTGTAGTTATTTGTGCAGGTTGGGTCGAGAGTGTTTTTCTTTAATAATGGAGTAATGATCGAGTGTTTGAAGGAGGAGGGGAAGATGCCAGAAGAGAGGGAGAGATTGAAGATTGTGGTTAACTGGGTAGTGACGACAGGAGAGAGGGACTGGAGCAGGTGTGAGGGAATGGGGTCAGTAGTGCATGTGGTGGGACGAGAGGATGAAAGGAGCCTGGAGACTTCTTCTTCTGTGACTGGGTCAAATGTGGAGAGTGAGCCGGAGGAGATGTGGGGAAGAATGGGGGTGGCAGTGCTTGGAGGCTGAGAGCTGATTTCCTAGCGGATGTTGTCTATTTTCTCCATGAAGTAGGAAGCCAGGTCATCAGCACAGAGGTCAGTGATGGGGGCATGCACTTTAGGACTGAGGAGAGAGTGAAAGGTGTCAAAGAGTTTTTTTCGGTTGTTGGATAGTGAGGAGACCAGGGTGGTGAAGTAGGTCTGTTTGGCAAGGTGAAGGGCAGAGTTGTAGGTTTTGAGCATGAATTTATAGTGGATAAAGTCTCCTGGTGAGCGAGTTTTCCTCCATAAACGTTCAGCACTCCTAGAGCATCGCTGGAGGAATCGAGTTTGTGGTGTGAACAAGGGCTGTTTTGTTCTCTGTTTGGAGGTTCTGAGTGTTAGGGGCGCTACTTGGTCCAGGGAGCTTCTGAGAGAGTCATTGTAGTGATTTACTGCCTGATCTGGACAGGATATTGAAGAGATTGGGGACAGAGATGAGATAAGGGAGTCTGTGAGTGCTTGAGGGTTAATGGCCTGTAGATTTCTGGATGTGTGATATGTAGGATTGGGCTGTGTTGGCCGAGGGTTAGTGAGTGAGAAGGAGAGAATGTTGTGGTCAGAGAGTAGAGTTGAGTTATCCAAGGGGAGGATGAGCAGAGCCGGGTAAAGACCAGGTCAAGGGTGATACCGTTTTCGTGCGTCTCAGAGGTTGAGAGCTGTGATAGGCCAAGAGAGGTAGTTAGAGATAGGAGCTGGGATGCAGATAGGGAGATGGGGCTGTTTATAGGAATGTTAAAGTCTCCCAGAATAAGAGTTGGTAAATCTGAGGACATGAAATGCGGGAGGCAAGCGGAGAAATGGTCGAGGAACTGGGTGACCCTGGGGGGTGGTATACCACTGCTACTTTGAGGTGGAGGGGATGGAATAGCCTAATGGTATGGACCTCAAAAGAAGGGAATGAGAGTGATGGGGCTGGAGGAATGACCTGGAAAGTGCATTGTGGGGACAGGAGGAGGCCAACTCCACCGCCACGTCTGTTCCCAGGTCTAGGGGAGTGAGAGAAGTGTAGGCCGCCATGAGAAATAGCAGCCGGGGAAGCAGTGTCTGAGTCCTGGATCCAGGTTTCTGATAAATAAAGGCATGGCTTCAGAACAACTCTGTGACCATTCTTGACTGGCCCATCCAGAGCCGTGACCTAAATACAATTGAGCATCTCTGGAAAAACCTGAAAATGGCTGTCCACCAATGTTCACCATCCAACCTGGAGAAACTGGAGAGGATCTGCAAGAAATAATGGCAGAAAATCCCCAAATCCAGGTGTGAAAAACTTGTTGTATCATTCCCAAGAAGACTCATGGCTGTACTAGCTCAAAGGGATGCTTCTACTCAATACTGAGCAAAGAGCTTGAATATTTATGATCATGTGATATTTCAGCTTTTCTTTTTTAATAAATTTGCAAAAAAATCTACATTTCTGTTTTTTCAGTCAAGATAGGGTGCAGAGTGTACATTAATAAGAAAAAAAATGTTCAAAAAGACAGGGGCATATTTGGCCAACCTGATTCCTCACACACCTGGGTGTGAACGTGCCCTGGAAGCAATGATGTGCATCCTTCAGAAATCCACTATGTATTCCCAGGATAAAATAAATTATATCATCATGTGTTTCGAACATCTATTAAAAACCAATTATTTTCAGTTCGATTCCCAGTTCTTCTTGCAGGTTTGCGGATGTCCGATGGGCGCTAATTTTTCTCCATCACTCGCAAACCTGTATATGATGCATTGGGACAGGGAATACATTAATTGTACAGAAAATCCTTTTGTAGATCGGGTGAAGTGGTTTGGGAGGTACATCGATGACGTCATCATTATTTGGTCTGACATCGTTGGTGTGCCTCCCCTGTCGGCTGGCAGCATTACTGAATTTGTGGAATATCTCACTAAGGCTAGGGTCACACTTGCAGATTTTACATGCTTTTTTGGAGACCTGCGTTTTTAAAAACGCATGTAAAAAGGCACCCACAGGCCCACATGCAAAAAAGCATACCCTAATAGCATGCGTTTTTGCACTTATTTGAGGAGCTGCCTTCAAAAACGCCTGCAAAAATGCATGGTACATTAGTACCATTTAGTACCATGCAAAAACACATGCGTTTCACATAGGTACCCATGTTAAAAAACCGCATGCATTTTTAAAACAGCACCAAAAAATGGTGCATGCACTTTTTTTGGCTGCTGATTCAAAAATGCATGGAAAAACGCATGGGTGCCTAAAGGCACCTAAAAAAACTCAAGCAGAAATGAAAAAAACATGCAGAAACGCATGCCTATTTTTAAGGCACTTAAAAAAATCATGCCAAGTGTGACCCTAGCCTAACAATTCCAACAATATCAGATTCACCTATGAGGTACATGGAGATACCGCCCCTTATCTTGACATACTGTTACAAGGCTGTGAAGTGTCTGGCATAATCAATTCAGCACTATACAGCAAACCTGTCAGTGGCAATGCCTTATTACATGCGGAGAGTTGTCACCCTCGTCATGTGATCAATAATTTGCCCCTTGGTGAGTTCATCAGGGCAAAAAGGACTTGCTCCACGATGGACGCTTTCTTGCTTGAATCAGCACGGATAAGAATGCGGCTTTTGAAACGCTGTTATTCCATATATTGCATAGATAGAGCCTACAATGTCAACGTGGCTGACAATGGAATCCCTCCCTATGCCAGTGACATTTTATCTAAGAATGTGAGGATTCCACATCGTAATTCTCATAATAAACAAATACCTACCTTTTCCACCAGCTACAGTCAGGATTACCATAATATTGTGCTGGTTATTCACAAATTTATTCCCATTCTGTAACAGGATCCTATTCTTCAGAAAATTATATCAGAAGGCTATAGGTGTGTCCCTAAAAAATCCTCGTCCCTCAGAAATATCTTGTCTCCATCATATTTTAGCAGCCACCGCAATATTCTAGCATGGTTAGTGACAAAGGGCAACTGTAGGTGTGGAGGTAATAGATGTAACATTTGTCAATACATGCTGGTTACTAAGAATTTTTCTAATAGAATATCTAACCGCAGTTTTGACATTAATGGTTACATCAATTGCAATACTACCCATGTAGTGTACATGGCATCTTGCACTACATGTTGCAAAGACTATGTGGGATGCACTATTAGACCCCTGAAAAAACGCTTAAGTGAGCACCTTACTGCAGCAAATCCGTAATCAAATTCCTCATTGAGAAATTTCTCTGGATTGTCTAAGCATTTTAAAGAGGTTCATGGAGGTAATATGAGCAGCCTCAGAGTCAGCGGCATTGAACGGGTGTGCAATAATAAGAGAGGAGGAGACTGGGAGTGTATTGTTCGGTACTGGATAATGGCACTAAATGTGCGCTCTCCAGAAGGATTGAATTTACGATCTGATTTAACATATTTTTACTGAGTATAGGCACATGAACACACATAAACGGTTGGATTACTTTGTAATGTAGAAATAACATATTGGTGATGTGTTTTTTAATCCATTTTGTCAGATTATTTATGTCATGTGCATTATTTACAAGGTATAGATGTGAAATGAATACTGATGTCAGCTCTCACTTAACAGGGTTTCTTCAACTTGTTAATTTATGGGTTAAATCCATTATTAATCATTGTACCATGTGTGTTTCATGGGCAGGGGTTTTAAGGTTTATTTCTAAGCACTAGGTTGGGAATGCTTTTAACATGCTGTAGTTAAAGGACGGGAGTCCGAAACGCGTCCAGCTTGGGACTGCGTTCCCCAAGCTATAGTATTATGCCATTATGCCTATGTAATACTAAATAAATAATAATAATAATAATAATAAATGAAGATTTCATTTGGTGCCGGATTTTTACTACAATTTGTGCTGTGAAGCTTTCAGATCTTCCATCCAGGCACCAATGGCTGCAGGAGAAATTTGGTAGAAGCACTTTCCCTCCCCTTTTCCCAAGTGTATTCAAGGGTCCACACATGTTTTTATATCGTGAAAGAAGTACTGTGATTTTACGTTGAAGACTAAGCCTATTAACAAGAATTTGCACTCCTTACCTGTTTAGGAAAACTAATATAACTCTTAAATATTACATTAATATGACTATTGGAAAAGAGCTGCTTATGCATGATGTTACTGTATATAAAGGTTACTAATAATGACAAGAAAGTAGAGACATCTATTTAATAGAAGAAAATTAAAATTCACCGCATTGAAATTACTAAGTGCTGTTAGCGGCTTGTACATTATATTAACAAATAAATGTGCACATTAATTACCATATTATTCATCAAATAACATGTCATCTAGTACGTTGTCCTGAAAAAGTATGTAATTTCATCTAATATTTAAAGAAGGTGACAGTTCTGTAATTACAATTGTAAATTATTGTGCTAATAAGGAAAAGTAATATGCAGAGAACTGAAAAATAGATTATGTTAAAGGGATATCTTCATTCATTAACTATCAAGCTTTGTATGTCAAAACAGGGTCGAGGATTCATGGCAGATTAGTGGTAGATTAGTTTTATAAATATGCGACTGTTCTTTCAAAATAGGGTTTGTAAATAATGATATAAAATGTTGCTCTAGATGAATGTGAAAGCAATGCTGTAAAGTAAGAATCCTTTCAAAAATGAATGTGTTAATAGTTTGTTTTTATCAATTTTAAAAAAAGGGAATGCACAAAAAAATAACCTAAATCAAATCAATATTTGTTTCAACCAATAGGGATAGGTCAACCAAAAATGTAGAGTTCCGGGCTCGTGCTGAACACCAAGTGTTCGGGCACAGACCCTCAACACGGACTTCCCTGAGACGTCTGTGTTACTGTTCGGGTTCGGATTTGGCTGGTGAACTGTAAAAATAAGCAAAATCATGAATAAAGCAGGAGAAATATACTCACCAGTCTTTGTCAATGTGGTCACGCTTTCTTCTGGGTCCGCTCCTTAAGCCTCATGAATATTCACTGCATGGATTGCAACAGCCAATCACAGACTCCCATTCTCTGAGCAACAAACAAGAGAAAAGCGGTGTGTATAAATAAATGGGATCTCCCATTCTCTGTGACAGCATCTGTGATTGGCTATTGCAGTCAAACTGTGCCCCCACAATTTGTACCAGTGTCTGTGATTGGTTACCATATACATTACTGTATGGCAACAAACCTGCTGTTTTATGTGTGTAAAATAAATAAGTAATTGAAAAAAAACTGAGTTGGGGTACCCCGCATTATTGATACTCCACTCAGATAAAGCAGACAGCTGTGGTCTGCAGCCCTCAGCTGTGCGCTTTATATTGGCTGAGTATCAAATACTTAGTACCCCACATGCTTTGTTAAAAAAAAATTAAATAAATATGTTTTTAAAAAATGGCGGCATGGGGTCCCTTCCTAATTTGATACTCAGCCAAGATAAAGCACACAGCTGGGGGTTGGTATTCTCTCCATGGGGAGTCAAGAACATATTGCCCCCACCCCCCCGGGCAAGAATAGCAGCCTGTAGCTAACCCAGAATTTGGTGCATTTAGTAGAAGAACCAAATCTTAGCATTTTACTCGGCTCTTCTCAATTGTCTTGGTGTTTTGGCAATTAGGGTTATATAAAGGACAGTGATTTAGCAAGTAGTGAAATATTCTTCATCTCTACACTCGTAACAAGTTCTTTGTGATACTCGTGTACTCATCCGAATTATGAGTCCAATGTTAGTCAATTAGTGCTAGGGTCGACCCCCAACACATCAGGCCATAAAATAAGCATTTCCAGGACAGGGCAGGAGGGGTGGCTTTTTTGAGTTCTCATTGCAAAAAACGCCTTGCTGTGCCCCTGAAAGAGAGCCTACCATTCAATCTGCTCTCACAGGGGTGCTGACTCCCTTTGTGTACTGAAGGGAGCTAACAATTTGTGTCAGATCGTTCATGATTGAAACATCACTTAAGAGCACCAGCGTTACTCGCCAAGTAATGAGTATTGCGAATACTGTACCATCCGTACGAGTAACGAATAGTAACAATTATACTTGCTCATCTCTAATAAAGGGTTAATGACAGCTGTGAATTGACAGTTGTAATTAAGCCCTGGATTGGTGATGTTCAAGTCTCTATGAGACCCCCACATTAAAAATCCTGAAATAAATAATTAAAAAACGCAGACATAGAGAAAAATTTTTATTTGAAATAAACCACACAGACATCCTATTTTACCCATTTATTAACCTCAAACATACCCAGCTCTAATGGTAAATTACAGCGAGAAGCACTCTCACACTAACGGCTCTAACAGCCACAGCAGTGAGAGTAGTGATGGTGATATCAGAGTTCGTCTGAGTTCACAGCTGGTGTGGTTCCTATAGAACCTCAGTTGTGACCTGGGATGAACTATTTAGGTTCACCACTCTCACTGCTGTGGCTGTCAGAGCACGTCTTACAATGAGTGGTCGCTGTAATGTCACTGCTCACCGTGATGTAGCAAAGCCAGCGAGCCTCATCGAGGGACATCATGTTGTGGATTTACCATTGGAGCTGCGTAGGTTTGGAGTTGATAAAAAGGCAAAATAGGGTGTCTGTGAATTTTATTTCAAATAAAGGATTTTTGTCTGGGATGAAGATAAGCAAGTGGTGGGGTACAGGAGTCATAGCGACATACATAGACCTGTGTGGCTCTAAAGATGCAGGATATCCATCTTTCTCCCCATTCGCCTGTGGTTTCTATCGCTGAAAATAGGATTCAATCCATAAGACCAGGGCCACACTTGCGTCTGCAATCCGCTAACTTTATCCATTTTTGACATGTGGAAATGTGTAAAAACGCATCCGCTAACACACCCATAGACTCCAATGCAAAAAACACATTGCAAAAGTGTGCAAAAGTGCAATCCATTTAACGCATTGCGTTTTTGAGAAATCTGTTTTCAATTGGGTCTGCAACGTTTTTTTGTGCATTTTCAAAAATGCATGCTTTTTTTTAACATGGGACCCTATGGGCAATGCATGCGTTAACGCATGGTACACATATGTACCATGCGTTAACGCATTCCTTAACGGTAGCGTTAACGTTAGGTACATAAATGTACCTAGCGGTAACACAAATGTTAACTGAGGCAAAAATGACATGAAGATGGCAACTTAAAAAACTGGAACCAGTATTGCATCTAGTAAATGGATGCAGGATCCCAAGTGTGGCCCTAGCCTAACTCAAGTGATGTATGCCATTTTACCCCCTGCTCACTAGTCTGGTCATATATTAAAGAGATCCTGTTTTTAAAAGTCAGCTCAGATTCTTTATTGAACGACAGACACAGAATGGTACAGCACTCAGCGCAACAGACTTGAAGATGGAAATCTCTGATCCCAAGTTACTGGAACTTCCAGACATATTTAACCCCCAATTTTCTGTAGCATGCCCAGGCATGGATGATGAAGCCCTATCCCATGACTACCATCTTGAGTCATGTTACATATTTATTCCAAAGGTTGTCTAACCAAGTATTAAGTTGAGGGTGTCAATAATTTTTTTTGGCCGATTTTTGAGGTTTTGTGTGAAATTTTTGCCAATCATCCTTTTTTTCTCAGCTTTTTTCTGTTGTTCCAACACACACAAAAGAAAAAAAAATGTGTATATGAAAACATATATACCTGAAATAATTTTTTGGTAGAAATACTTTATTCTTTGGAACAACATCAAGGATGCCAACACTTTTGGCCATGACTGTATATCCAAAAATTATTTTTATATGACATTTATGAAGATTAGTTTAGGACAATGTGAATGATAAACACTTGTGAATTTTTCTTAGTGTCATAACAAAGCAATATAAGACCATGTAAAATGTTAAAAAATTATTTTCCAGATTTAGTTCTTACTAAAACAGGCATATCGAGTAGACAAGTCTCCATTAAAGACATGTGGCCATTTTTGAATTACATTTATTAATGGAGATCGAATGGTTTGATGGTCTCCAGTTAGCAAGAAATATCAGAGACTGTGTTTGTAGAGGGGGAAAAAAACATTCCTCTTGTCTGGAATCTTGTTGGTGTAGTCAATAGTGGATTATGAGGTTTCCAAAAGGGAACATGGCCACCGGCCCCATAGTCATACTGCAATCCTGTCCCCTGAAACTTTCTATGGATTGTCACTGTCTCCTCAGTCTCAGCAAAGCATCCAGATGTCTCTGCAGCATCTGTTAGACATGGTATAAACCTCAAGGTTTCATTATCAGGGGCAGGATTGTACTGTGACCTTGGGGACGGTGGCCACACCCCCTGCTCATACAGAAGTGTGAGGGGGTGGGAATGTAAGATGATCAAGGAGCCCCCAGGGTCCACGCCCCTGACACACCTCCTGCTCTGTGCTGCAGCTTGACTAAATTTCTCTCTCCCTCAAGGGAGGGTTGAGAGCTGTGGAGCAGGTATGATTTTATTGATTTATGAGCGATCTAAAAGACCCTATAACTGTAGTGGACAGCTCTGTTTCATTCATGTAGGAGGGCAGGGACAATACAAAAATGTTTTATTTCCCCTGAAGTTCCCCTTTAGCTTTCTAAAGGCAACAATTGAGGGACATAACTCTGGTTGTGCTTTAATTATATTTTACTAATAATTTTGTTTGTTAAATATGAGTTGTAGAATGCCTTCACTGTTCTGATATGTTTGAATCATAAATTTTAGGAATTAGCTAAATTTTGGGACATGTTTATCAAGAAGAGTTGTAATGCATTATATACAGCTGAGAAATGGAAGAATATTGTTAAGTTGTCATAATTATGTGAGAGTGTGTATGTGTTGATAAGCTGCTAGTTTTAAACTCTGTGCTTATACGGCTTTATATGTCATTGGCTCTTGCCCAGAATGGAAAACTCACATAAACTAGTAGGAGGCACAATGCCATCCAAGCAGATGGTTAAGCATGTTATCAGCCAGGGCAACATAGATGAATAAAACTGAACAATCTGAACTGGAAATTCTCAGACAGATGTGTGCTCGCTATTTTTCCCTCTAGATTGAGGAATATGCCACTTCTAATCTTGTGTGTGAACGTTAGACAAATCATTACAAAAATAATAAAATGATTATTTGGCATTAAAGATTTTGTTAGGTTCACGGGGAAGTAGCCATTGTTTCAAAATAACAACAATTATTGAATTTCTAACATGAAAAAAAAGTTTCTTTGTGTAAACAAAACAAGCACATATGCTAGCCACAGTTATATCATACATGCTCAAGGGAATGATTAGGAAATGGCATAAAGACAATGTCTATGTCAGGACAGACTAAAAATTTGGCAGTTAATGTAGAAAGTCTCATTATCTATGTGGCCAGTAGAAATCCCTTCATTGTACTTCAGTGACGTGTATCATGATAACCAAAACCCCACTGATTGCATTGTTCAAATATGTGCATACCTTTGAATGTTTGGGTTGATAATATCTCCCCAAGTTGGTTTACACTCATTGAAGTGGCAATATATGGAATGTATATGTGCATACCTTTGAATGTTTGGGTTGATAATATCTCCCCAAGTTGGTTTATGTGGCACCCCTGCGGTCTGGAAAACCACTAGGGGTACTGTACCCACTCCACTGGTGTGGTGTCTCTGTTCTCAGGGAAACGGGATAGTAAGTCCGAGACACCCAGCAAGAACCCAACACACCCTTAGAACCCAGTCCCGGGGACGATGGGCGGACCCGATAGAAAGAGGGCTCAGTCAGGGGACAAGAAAAAGAGGAGAAAGGGAGACAGTAGTATGAGGAAGAGGTTGAATAAAGAGAACCCAGAGGACTTGAGTGGTGAGGAGCTCGTCCTGGGTCGGGAGAAACAGCAAGCAAGCAAGGATAAGGGAGCCACAGGGGCACAGGCAAAGACAGAGAAAGAGCCACCCCTGCGCCCAAATCCAATTTTGACTTGAGTTGGACGGAGGGGCTGGTTGGGAACCAGGGACCGGCCCTGAGGTGGTGAGGAGAATCAACGTTCCAAACACAGAACGGTGGACATGAGATCTACACTAGTTGTGGCCGACACCCAACACATCTGCTGAAAAGGTATCCGTACTAGAGCTAGGGGACTTGGTACCGTCGCCCGAGTAGAAGAGGTGGACAGTTAGCACTAAGAGAACAACCCGAGAGCAAAGAACATAAAAGGGTCTGTCTTGGACGAGCTATCCCGATTCCTAGAGGACTATCCGGACCAGAGCTTGGCAGACAGCAACACCGGGGCAGCATTGTTAAAGAAACCTTTGAGAAAACTGGTTACAGAACCTAGAAACTGTGTGTGAGACTGTTTCTTTTCACGCCAATCAACCAGGCAGGCCACAGAAGACCTGCCACAGTGCCGCCTCCCCATCCGCCTCTCCAGCCAAAACACTCTTATGGCCTAGCATTGTAATAGACTATACCGGTTGCCCTGGGGAAACCACTCCATCCGTGGGGAGTAATATCACCTCAGCTGTGATTCCATCATCCCCAGAGGTCCCACACCATAGCATTGGCCATCAATAGCCAAACACCACTGGGTGACATTTCGTCTGAAGGAAACGAGAGGAAAGTGGCCATTGATTAATTGCAGCATCATGTGATCCTGGGAGACAAGGCATCAACACTGCAGAAATGGCACAAGCAACTGAGGTGAATATAGACTATTTTCATTCTACGCGCAATAATGTACCAATTAGAAAGAAGTTGTCTGAGTACAGGACAACCCATTTAACTATTGAATAGAGATGAACAATTTGATTTTTTTTCCTATTCAATTAGCTTGAATCCAGCTATTTCTAGAACAATCACTCATCACTCTGTTGTATATATTTGTGAAGAGCCAAAGCAGTAAATAATCATGAAGGTATTTCATGCATCTGAAAGTACTGAATGAGACATTGTTTAATATATTAGATTACAAACCAGGAATTGCTACTGTGACTGATTAGTGTTGCAGTCCCCACAAGAAGACTGGTACTTGCAGGAGTATAACTTCATTTTCTTCCTTTCTCCCCTTCTTCCTTTTTACACCAGTATATGTTTACAAAGGTGCAATATCACACTATGGCTTTAGTTATATCAATAGATTTATCATGGCAGGATATGTTTGATGATGGGAACTATAGTGCTTTCTTTCAATTTTGTGTATTTATATAGCTGTTTAAATATGATAAATTAATTTTAATTATAGGTAAACCAGCACAGAAGATAATAGAGTAAGCAAATGACACATTTGTCATAGGTCTTTCATCAAGTAGTAATAAATCAAATGTTTGACCATAAATCCTAAAAGGCCCTCCACATATAACCAATTCAGAAGAAAACCAGGAGTAAGGCCAAGATATTGTGTAATGACAAAACAAACTGTATTAAGGACATAAATCATCTCAAGCAGAGATGTTACAAATAGCAAGCTCACAAGCATTGACCCAACCAGTATATATCACAATGGTGTAAGGAATCCAACACAGGAATTCTCTAAGCAAAATGGCCCACCTACACATAACATTGCCACATACCCCAAAATATATACCAAGTGGTACCAATCAAAAATAACATCAAGGCAATAAATGGGTCAGAATATCTACCTGCTTGTGGCTGCCTCCCCTGACGCGCGTTTCGCATTAGCTTTCTCACCCCCTTGTGATAGTGTGCTGCACCGACCAATCAGCATAGCGCCTCACTTCCCATAGAGATACATAGCGGTGTTTTGGTGAATTTATGGCCCCTGGTTCTATTTTCGGCCACGGCGCTCGACGCTTGTTGGTCGTCGCCGGGGCGGGAGACTCGCCCCTGCAACGGCTGACAATGGCCGCTTCGATAGATAGATGGATAGATAAATCAAGGAAAACAGGCAGCACTCCAGTTCAGGTGAATAAAGGGTCTGTTTTTTATTCAGAGCCCATGTGGCACGACGTTTCGGTGCACTAGGCACCTTTCTCAAGTACCTTGAGAAAGGTGCCTAGTGCACCGAAACGTCGTGCCACATGGGCTCTGAATAAAAAACAGACCCTTTATTCACCTGAACTGGAGTGCTGCCTGTTTTCCTTGATTTATTTGAATTGGTTTGGACACTAATACATAGGACTTGCACCGCGGATGAGTATATTATTGTGCTGTTCCATTTTCTCTTTTAGATGGATAGATAGATAGATAGATAAATAGATAGAGATAGATAGATAGATAGATAAATAGATAGAGATAGATAGATAGATAGATAGATAGATAGATAGATAAATAGAGATAGATAGATAGATAGATAGATAGATAGATAAATAGATAGATATAGATAGATAGATAGATAAATAGATAGATAGATAGATAGATAAATAGATAGATAGATAGATAGATAAATAGATAGAGATAGATAGATAGATAGATAGATAGATAGATAGATAGATAGATAAATAGATAGATAGATAAATAGATATAGATAGATAGATAGATAGATAAATAAATAGATAGAGATAGATAAATAGAGATAAATAGATAGATAAAGAGATAGATAGATAGATAGATAGATAGATAGATAGATAGAAGGATAGATAGATAGATAGTTAATTTTATCTTTATGATACTTTATAAATAATTGAAATGACATAAATACTTAAATCGATATACATATATAACCATTATGAGAATTTAAATGAATAAAAATATATATATATATACACACACAAAAAAGAGAAAAAAACTGCACAGCACTCACAGACTAAATGTGAACTGGTGCCAGCAGGGACGCTGGGTCAAATAACTAGAAAAAGTTCTCTGCAGCACTCAGTTACTACCAATGACGTACAAATGCTAACAAGCTATATGTATATGAGAAAAAAGTTTAAAAACGTACGTTTTTTCAAAAAACTCAAAAGTCTTATCTTTTTATTTCTGAAGTTCTTGGTACATACATTGGCCAATGTCTGCTTGCTCATCAACTGCGACAAAGTGACTTCAGGTCTGATGAGTCCTATCGCTGACATCCCTGTCCTCCTTGTCCACCCCCCACCTCTCAGTGGGCAGACTCCATCTTGAGCCTAGATCACCTGTGGTCAATGAGGGTGCAATTGCAGCATGGAGCCAGCATCTCCATATGATACAAAAAAGAGAAAAAAACTGCACAGCACTCACAGACTAAATGTATCATATGGAGATGCTCACTGAGAGGTGGGGGGTGGACAAGGAGGACAGGGATGTCAGCGATAGGACTCATCAGACCTGAAGTCACTTTGTCGCAGTTGATGAGCAAGCAGACATTGGCCAATGTATGTACCAAGAACTTCAGAAATAAAAAGATAAGATTTTTGAGTTTTTTGAAAAAACGTACGTTTTTAAACTTTTTTCTCATATACATATAGCTTGTTAGCATTTGTACATCATTGGTAGTAACTGATTGCTGCAGAGAACTTTTTCTAGTTATTTGACCCAGCGTCCCTGCTGGCACCAGTTCACATTTAGTCTGTGAGTGCTGTGCAGTTTTTTTTTTTTCTCTCTTTTTTGTATCATATGGAGATGCTGGCTCCATGCTGCAATTGCACCCTCATTGACCACAGGTGATCTAGGGTCAAGATGGAGTCTGCCCTATTCTTACGAATGTTCTAACGGCTGCCAGGCTGTGCATAGCCCGCCACTGGAAACTCCCGTCCATCCCGTCCGTACAGGAACTGATTAACCAACTCCACCTTCACCTCTCCTATGAGGAAGCTCTTGCTCACGATCTTAAAAGCAAGACGAAAATCTCATCCTGGTGGGACCCTTGGAAAGAGTCCCCTTATTACCTCTCTCGCATCAAACTATGAATAATGCATTGTTGTTGATAACATTAACCAATACGTGACTCAAATGTAATTCTCCCTATCCCTTCCTTACCCCCTCCCCCCCCACTCCTGTATCTTACCCTACGTATTTTATATGGTTCACAGCTCTGCGAGCTAAAAGTTTGTATTATTCAATTCTTTGAAATTTCAAAATAAAATGGTTTAAAAAAAAAAGATGGAGTCTGCCCACTGAGAGGTGGGGGGTGGACAAGGAGGACAGGGATGTCAGCGATAGGACTCATCAGACCTGAAGTCACTTTGTCGCAGTTGATGAGCAAGCAGACATTGGCCAATGTATGTACCAAGAACTTCAGAAATAAAAAGATAAGATTTTTGAGTTTTTTGAAAAAACGTACGTTTTTAAACTTTTTTCTCATATACATATAGCTTGTTAGCATTTGTACGTCATTGGTAGTAACTGAGTGCTGCAGAGAACTTTTTCTAGTTATATACACACACACACATACACACAATGTCCCTCATTGTCTTGCAAAACTTGTACTTTTACAGTTTAAAATTATATTATATCCACTAGTCCATTCTGAAGAACTATGCCATGTTCCCAATAAAACATAGTAAGGGTAATCTGAAAACACAGAAACGTGTGAAAACAAGGTGCTGTGATAGGAAAAATGTTCCTTTAGACTTAAAATTGAGTGGGGGCTGAATTCCAGCATCACTCTAAAATAGGGAGCAGCAACAACTACTGCTTAAATAAATCTTGTATTAAGATTAGAAGTTTGCCACTAGTGCTGAGGCACTACAGATTGCACGATGAACCCACTCCTCCAAGAATTTTCAGGTTTCCAATGCAGCAAAAGCAAGCTTCGCCTCACACAACAGCATATAACAAGTTATCCCATAAATCCATTTTTTTTTTATACATATCAGAATAGCGCCTCACTTCCCATAGAGATATAATGGACGACTTTTCGTCCATTATATCTCTATGGGAAGTGAGGGGCTATTCTGATTGGTCGCTGTCTACTGGCGGCGACCAATCAGAATAGCGCCTCACTTTCAGCGGTAAATGTGAAACTCAAAGTCGTCCATTATATGTCTATGGGAAGTGAGGCGCTATTCTGATTGGTCGCTGTGTGCTGCCGGCGACCAATCAGAATAGCGCCTCACTTCCCATAGACATATAATGGACGATTTTTTGTCCATTATATCTCTATGGGAAGTGAGGCGATATTCTGATTGGTCGCTGTGTGCTGCCAGCGACCAATCAGAATAGCGCCTCACTTTAAGCGGTAAATTTGAAACTTAAAGTCGTCCATTATATGTCTATGGGAAGTGAGGCGCTATTCTGATTGGTCGCCGGCAGCACACAGCGACCAATCAGAATAGCGCCTAACTTCCCATAGAGATATAATGGACGACTTTTCGTCCATTATATCACTATGGGAAATGAGGCGCTATTCTGATTGGTCGCTGTGTGCTGGCGGCGACCAATCAGAATAGCGCCTCAATTTCAGCGGTAAATGTGAAACTCAAAGTCGTCCATTATATCTCTATGGGAAGTGAGGCGCTATTCTGATTGGTCGCTGTGTGCTGCCAGCGACCAATCAGAATAGCGCCTCACTTTAAGCGGTAAATTTGAAACTCAAAGTCGTCCATTATATGTCTATGGGAAGTGAGGCACTATTCTGATTGGTCGCCGGCAGCACACAGCGACCAATCAGAATAGTGCCTCACTTCCCATAGAGATAGAATGGACGACTTTGTGTATTAAATTTACCGCTGAAAGTGAGGCGCTATGCTGATTGGTCGCTGTGTGCTGCGCCGACCAATCAGCATAGCGCCTCACTTTCCATAGAGATACATAGCGGTGTTTCGGCGAATTTATGGCCGGGCCCCTGGTTCTATTTTTGGCCACAGCGCTCGAACTTGTTCGGTCGTCGCCGGGGCGGGAGACTCGCCCCTGCAACGGCTGACAATGGCCGCTTCGATAGATAGATAGATAGATAGATAGATAGATGGATAGATAGATAGATAAATAGATAGAGATAGATAGATAGATAGATAGATAGATAAATAGATAGATAGAGATAGATAGATAGATAGATAGATAGATAGATAGATAGATAAATAGATATAGATGGATAGATAGATAGATAGATAGATAATAGATAGAGATAGATAGATAGATAGATAGATAGATAATAGATAATAGAATAGATAAATAGACAGATAGATAAATAGATTAATAGATAGATAGATAAATAGATAGATAGATAGATAGATAAATAGATAGAGATAGATAGATAGATAGATAGATAGATAGATAGATAGATAGTAAGCTTGGCGAGTCGTTGCAGCCGCGGTGACTCCTGCACGTTGGTCCATTGCGAGTTTCATGAGCCGGCGAGGACCGACGACAGCTGAGCGGCGTGGCCGAAAATAGAACCAAGGGCCGGCCATGGTTCGGTGGAAACACCGCTATGTATCTGTGTGGGAAGTGAGGCGCTATGCTGATTGGTCGGCGCAGCACACAGCGACCAATCAGCATAGCGCCTCACTTTCAGTGGTAAATTTAAAATACAAAGTCGTCCATTCTATCTCTATGGGAAGTGAGGCGCGATTCTCTTTGGTCGCTGTGTGCTGGCGGCGACCAATCAGCATAGCGTCTCACTTCCCATAGACATATAATGGACGACTTTTCGTCCATTATATGTCTATGGGAAGTGAGGCACTATTCTGATTGGTCGCCGGCAGCACACAGCGACCAATCAGAATAGCGCCTCACTTCCCATAGAGATAGAATTGACGACTTGTGTATTATATTTACCGTGAAAGTGAGGCGCTATGCTGATTGGTCGCTGTGTGCTGCCCGACCAATCACATTAGCGCCTCACTTTCCATAGAGATACATAGCTTCGCATTTTTATCGGGCGACGAATTTATGCCGGCCCCTGGTTCTATTTTTGCCACAGCGCTCGAACTTGTCGGTCGTCGCCGGGGCGGGAGACTCGCCCCTGCAACGGCTGACAATGGCCGCTTCGATAGATAGATAGATAGATAGATAGATAGATGGATAGATAGATAGATAGATAGATAAATAGATAGAGATAGATAGATAGATAGATAAATAGATAGATAGATAGAGATAGATAGATAGATAGATAGATAGATAGATAAATAGATATAGATGGATAGATAGATAGATAGATAGATAAATAGATAGAGATAGATAGATAGATAGATAGATAGATAGATAGATAGATAAATAGATAAATAGACAGATAGATAAATAGATTAATAGATAGATAGATAAATAGATAGATAGATAGATAGATAAATAGATAGAGATAGATAAATAGATAGATAGATAGATAGATAGATAGATAGCTTGGCGAGTCGTTGCAGCCGCGGTGACTCCGGCACGTTGGTCCATTGCGAGTTTCATGAGCCGGCGAGGACCGACGACAGCTGAGCGGCGTGGCCGAAAATAGAACCAAGGGCCGGCCATGGTTCGGTGGAAACACCGCTATGTATCTGTGTGGGAAGTGAGGCGCTATGCTGATTGGTCGGCGCAGCACACAGCGACCAATCAGCATAGCGCCTCACTTTCAGTGGTAAATTTAAAATACAAAGTCGTCCATTCTATCTCTATGGGAAGTGAGGCGCGATTCTCTTTGGTCGCTGTGTGCTGGCGGCGACCAATCAGCATAGCGTCTCACTTCCCATAGACATATAATGGACGACTTTTCGTCCATTATATCTCTATGGGAAGTGAGGCGCTATTCTGATTGGTCGCTGTGTGCTGGCGGCGACCAATCAGAATAGCGCCTCACTTTGAGCGGTAAATTTGAAACTCAAAGTCGTCCATTATATGTCTATGGGAAGTGAGGCGCTATTCTGATTGGTCGCCGTCAGGACACAGCGACCAATCAGAATAGCGCCTCACTTCCCATAGAGATACATAGCGGTGTTTCGGCAAATTTATGGCCGGGCCCCTGGTTCTATTTTCGGCCACGGGCTCGGCTCTGGTCGGTCGTTCCACGGGGCCGGAGACTCGCAATGGCTGCTTCGCTACCATTGCTCGCGCCTCAGCAACGGCTCGCAATGATTGTGAGCCGTTGCTGAGGCGCGAGCAATGGCCGCGAAGCGAGTCTCCGGCCCCGTGGAACGACCGACCAGAGCCGAGCCCCATGGCCGAAAATAAAACCAGGGGCCCGGCCATAAATTTGCCGAAACATCGCTATGTATCTCTATGGGAAGTGAGGCGCTATTCTGATTGGTCGCCGGCAGCACACAGCGACCAATCAGCATAGCGCCTCACTTCCCATAGAGATACATAGCGGTGTTTCGGGGAATTTATGGCCGGGCCCCTGGTTCTATTTTCGGCCACGGTGCTCGCAATGGCCGCTAAGCGGCCAATGCTTCGTGGGTCGCGTGGCTGCGAGGCAGCCACGTCCACGACGACGGAAGTAGTGCCGAAACTTACAGAAGTGCGCTACGGCAATTATATATTAGATAATTACTGTACTATCTGCAGTTCTGTTACTATGAGCATCTTCACACCCTGCAGACAGCTTTCTTTAGCAGTTAAAGTAATTGACTGGAATAGTGAACAGTCACAATATGTAATGGTTCATTATTCACTCATTCTTAAGCACCTCTTCTCTCCCTCCCCCTGTGCACTATGAATCACTACTGTTTCAGTTTCATTTTAAATACAAGGAGAGCAGACAGTAGGATACAGAGCCCTTTGGTTGGTGCCTGCAGATCAGAGAAGGCAGTAACTTCACTACATGAATATTCATTAAGTAATCACTCACTGTGTTTGACAGATGGAATGAAAATCTTATTTTGCAGTTTACAAAGGATAGGAGGTGAGAAATAAACAAAAAGAAATACATGAATAAAGAGAGCTCCACAAGAGCAATTAGAAAATTATATCAGTTACATGTGGATTTTTGTTTTGACAGATTCCCTTTAAATATCTGCAATGCTCTTCTGGGAAATTAAATATGCAAATTGCCTCTTCAGAGAGGAAGAGAACTAGAACTCTTTCTCTCTGAAGAGGCAATTTTCATATTTAATTTCCATGGGGAGCATTATCATTACAGGCATTTAAGTCTCTTCCTCCTGGCATATCATTGTCCATAAGAAGAAAACTTACCTTTTAGATCCTTGTCTTAGCCTCTCACCTAGTTAAACCAGATCTCATACTTTGCACTGATGAGGGGTAATACCCCTAGACAAAGTGTCTGAAAATTGACATTTTGGTTTGGTTTTTATTATCCTAAGTCATATGGCAAGGCTCATTAAAGGGTCGATATTGAAATTTAGGATTGCTACTTCTAATTGGTGACACTAGTGTTCTATCCTTCCAGAAGACATCAAAATTATATTTAGCTTATTGCCTGAATATTAACCCTACTATGATTGATATTTTAAGGTAGATTCAATATATAACTTAGGATTCAATGTACAACTTGGGAATTAATTGCTTACCTTACCTCCAACAATAATTATGCTGAAATGAGGAGTATTTGATATGCTATCACTGGTAACTCAGTCAAATGAAGTCCAAATTGCTATAATTATAGACAATAGTCAGTTTGCTAAAATGTAGTCTCACAAATATAAACTTACTTCAAATTTACTGTACATTTAACTAAAAGGCATTTTATTTCACTTTTTGCTTTAAGGCCAGTTTCACACTGGCGTTTGCATGAGTTACGTTGGCATGTGTACAAGTGTATGGAGTTACGGATCCGTACTGCGACCCTATGTTTAACATGGGGACCCATGGTGGATACATTGGCATCTGGACGCATGTGTTTGCGCTCAAATGCGTTTTTTCTGTGGTGGTTAAAAACGCAACTTGTTGTAATTTTTGTGCGTTCGAGGGGGCATGCTTTATACGCATGCATGATGAAGCGTACATTTATTACATTGACTCCAATGGAGCCGCAATGGCATCTGGGTGGCAGCACAAGTAAATGCACAGACAAATTCTCTCTTTCTTTCTCTTTCTCTCATTTGCTGGGGTCCCACCAGCACTGTAGCATCCGCTAAAAGAATGTGTTTTTTTCACCTAACAATGTCTGGAAACGGATGCTTTAAAACACCCATTGATTCCAATACAATTAATGCATGGCCAAATTGGTTTGCGTTTGTCACTATGCTTTTTTTTAGCGCACATCGTAACACGGGCTGCAGAGTTTATGGGCCTTTTTGGAAAAACGTGACTGTGACAGATGCATTAATTTATCATTGGAGTCTATGAGAAACGCAACCGTAGTGGATGTGATTTAAAACATTAATGCATGCCATAGCGTTAACGTATCCGTTAACGTATGTTACATACATGTAAACACATGTAATGTGAATGCAAGGGAAAAAAAATGCATCCTTTTAATGTATCCGTTTAGCGGATCCCACAACGCAAGTGTGACCCTAGACTCTCTCTCTCTTCCCTATGGGGATTTTTCATTAGTACGGATCCGGACATTAAATGCAGCGCTAACATCAGTATGTATGTGTTCAGCTATCCGTCTGTTCCTATTGTGAAGCATGCCGGTGCTATGGCACGTGGCCGACATGTCTCACATGGGCCCTGAGCTGTGCACACAGAGGTTAACAGCATTTGGACCTGAGTGAATGAATGAGTGCTATGTTAGATCTGACCGGTGCACAGTGGGTTAATGGCACCCAGGTTTGAGTGTGCGTTAATTGCAGCACACAAAAGGTTAACAGAAGCGAGGTCTGCGCAGGAAGATGCTGATTGAAAGCACTACTTCCCAGGTGTGGGTGTGTCAGGTGGGTGTGGCAGGCAAGATAATAGCTGTCCACGCCTGTGTTTGAGAGAGAGACTAGACATGATCCTCTGAGGGAGAGGACGTGTCTCAGAGGGGTCCTGTCCCCTTTGGGATGCCTGGCTCTACCTGCAGGAGATGCCAGTCCCATTGAGCCGTATGAAGCTTGGGGCCACACCGAAAGGTTAGTAGAACACCTGAGTGTATGGGGGTCCTGGCTGATCTTGTGGGGGACTTACTCTGACCATGTTGGTGAGGCTGCCATCTGGGATCTCTGCCTGTGTGGTTGGGGGCTTGGAGGCAGCCGGTCAACATTGGGAGGGTGAGGAGACCTTAGGGATGCTTGACTTCCCGGGAGCTCAGGTGGCTCAGAACCTGATCGGGTCCTGAGAAGGCTGTAGTCAAAGCTGGACTGTGGATGTGTGAGAGTGGGCCCTATGATGGGTTGGAGCACACGGAGGCCAGGCGGCCATAACTGCTATTGGGACCGACTGTGAGAGGGTCCCATTGATCAGTGTATGTGTGAGAGACTGAGGAGGTCTTAAAGGCCAGGTGGCCGTAGCCGCTATTGGGACCGGCTACTAGGTGATGAAAGGTATCGGTGATTATGTGTGCATGTGTATGGCCTGCATAGGCTGCCGTCCATGGATGTGGTATGATGGACTGGAGGTACACATGTGTGATGGATAATGAACCCTGTGAATAGTGCCAGGCGGGCATAGCCGCCATTGGGTCCGACTGGGTAGTTGGTAAAGGACCCATTGACAGAGTAGAACTATGAAGTCAAAGGGCTGAGGGTTTGCAGCACCTGTAGGTAGGAAGACTGTCTGAGCCTGTAGGAGCTCGCGATGGCGTGTTTGGTGCAGCCACTGTCCTGGAGGCCTGGGCCTGTGACGGCAGACTTGGTGGCTGGCCAACTGGAAGACATGTGCTGAGAAGTCCTCAGGAATGCCTGGCTTGCCCTGGAGCTCAGGTAACTGGTCCCGGCTCTGGCCCTAGTTCTGACCGGCATCATGGACAAAGGCCGGTGTGAGAGAGACTGCCATGGTCTCTGGTGTCCCATAAGGTGGAGACACGTACAATGTACAACCCCTGGCCAAAATTATGGAATCATCCGGCTCGGAGGATGTCCATTCAGTTATTTAATTTTGTAGAAAAAAGCAGATCACAGACATGGCACAAAGCTAAAGTCATTTCAAATTGCAACACTCTCTGCCTTGAAGAAATACTAAAAGAAATCTTGAAAAAAAAATGTGCTCGCCAGTAACGGTTACTTTTGTAGACCAAGCAGGGGCGAACAATTATGGAATCACTCAATTCTGAGGAAAAAAATATGGAATCATGACAAACAAACAAACAAACAAAACAACACTCAAATACATTACTAGTATCATGTATTTTATGTGAGTTGTAAATATGTATTGTATGCTCTAAGCAGTTTATGATGGTGTAATAAACTGCTGCATTGTGTTACTTTGAAAATAAAACACGGTTGTTGGTGTCATTCCGTTGCCAAGCGAGTCCGCTAGGCGAGCTCTACCTCACGCTATATGCTCAGACGGATGCGTCCTGAACGCTAATGTGTAAGCAGCCTAAAGAATGCAGCCAAATTTATATTGTATATTTCAAAGTAGCATAAATAATAACGATTCAAGATTTATAAGTGTAGAAGAACTCTCAAAGGATACAGCTGCAATATAATTTAACTAATTAGCAAGCACAAACAACACATATGTTTAGAGATCATGCTGCAGGCACTTTTAGTGCTCATGCACATTTGTGCACATAAAATCACTCAGATTCTCAGCCAGAAAAGATGGCGAGGGTCATGCCAGTGTCATGCTTATGTCATTAAGTATGACATTCGGGTGTGCAATTTTTAATTTACATATTCAGTATATAACATGCACATGAAATGCATATGACATGCATATGCAATGCGTTTTTATCATCATCTTTTAATCTAATCCTCTATTTACATTAAAGCTAGTTGGCATACATGGTAAAGCAGTCTTAAACATATAGAAAGATGAATAAATAGATAGAGCGATAGATAGATAACCTGGTGCTACATAATGTTACAACCCGCCTACATATTATAATCTTGCACTCTTTAGTGCCTTTCATGTGGCACTAAAAGGCGTTAAGCTTGGGGACAGGATCTTGTCTTTGTTTCTATCTTTTTAAGTCTATCATATTTCCATTTGTGGACTACATTGGATTCCTTGGACTACAGTTGATTCCTTGGACTATGGCGGACTGGCATGGCTTTTCTTTTATAAATTGGTGATCCCGGGAATGAGTCGATAAGTGTTTTTTTAAAATAAAATATTTTGTGCCTGTGTTTTTTTATTTTGACTGACTGGGTTAGTAATGTGATGGTTTGATGCCAACTAACACTACACAATTGACATCAACCCCAAAAACCATTACTCCAATTGCCCCTGCTCCTGGAGAATAGGATAGAGATGAGGCAGAGTGCCAGAATTAGTGAAATTAATGCCACTTCTGGGGCCTCTGTGGGCTTCTATTTGTAGCTTGGGAAGGGCAAAATAACCATGGACCTACCCAGTCTGACAATATCAGCACACATATGTCTGCTTTGTCATTGCTGGTTATCAAAAATGGGGGGGCCAGACATAGGTTTTTTTAAATTATGTATTAGGTTAAACTGGGCTAAAACACCTTTTAGTGCTACATGAAAGGCACTAAAAGGTACAAGTTTATGATATATAGAGAGATTGTAACATTATATAGTTGCACAGTATATATTTTATCTATCTATCTATCTATCTATCTATCTATCTATCTATCTATCTAAAAAGAAAAGAGCAGCACAGCTACGACCTGGGTGCAATATCAGTCCCGGCAGTTCTTCCTTCCACCTTACATATAATGTCAAAAAAGGACTGCAGCACTCCTTATTATTTTCAAAAATCCGCCTTTATTAGGCCATCAGGTGTAATTCGACGTTTTGGGAACAAACTCCCTTCCTCTAGCAGCTAGTCACAGCTCTGGCAGGATTTTTATACATTCCATGTGCTTAATCATTAATTATCATTAATTCTACAACTGTGCTATAATTACATTACTTTCCATAAATACATGTGTATCCAAAACTTATCTTATAATGTTTTACATATAACTTACTATACCCTTTGTTTATCTGTTGCTTATTCATCTTTAATTTATTCCTTTGTCTTATTGATGTTATAAGATTGGGCCATTATCCTCGTGCGCTGCTTCTCTAGACGCCCGCACATGCGCAGTATATATTATTTACTAGTATTACTACAGCGATACCAAATATTCACCCCGCGCCATCTTGTAACTCACGCTCATGCGCAGTGCGCTTTATGAAGTCTGCGCTCCTTACTATGCATTTCCTTCTTTTGGGCTACAGGATATCCGCCCAGCGCCATTATTACCACTACAGCGCTTCTACTAACTATATTACAAAGTGTTTCACTCCTATTTCATATTAATTTTATCTATATTCGTATATAAAGTGCATCCGTACTTATAATAAAGTGATTCAAGTGTCATTTTTCTCTTTAAAACTTATTATTTAGATTTCTTAAAAAAATCTTTTACGTTAGTACCATGGGACCTCCTATTCAGGAGATGAGTGAGAAATACACCCTTTATGTTTATGTTATTTTAGTGGTCTCCATTCATTTAGTGATTTATCATCATTCGCGTTTTGCCCTTCCCCTAGGGATTACTTACTATGGTGTCATAAAACTCCCACAATAAGGTCACCAGTCAGTGGTACAGGAAAACAACCAGCCAGTCGCACTGATGAACAGCCGGTCAGCTATCACCCCTTTCCACTAGTCTTAGGGTCAACAGGGCTCCCTTATAGATGCATATCTCACATTCATTCTACCACTATAAAATTAAATGCAACCAACATGATGCTTAGTGGGTTTTATTCTATCAAAACTCATATTAACTTCACATGTACATTTTTATGTTGTGTCAAAGTGCATATAGTAAAAATGGTATCTCAGGCACACAACAAAGAAAAAGAGATTTTTTGCATCAATTCCTATTTTTATTATCTTGTCAGTAATATGGAACGTTTCGGTTGCGCAGCACCTTCTTCAGCCAACTGACACTAAATGATAGAAACATATACATATATTTACATATAATGAGAAAATAAATATACATGATGTATATGATGACGGTTCAGGCCAATCATATATAGGACATAATGAGAAAAATAAAGAGACAAATGAAAACAAATGTCATACTGACATATCTCATAGAGCAAACATATCAATACATATGTAACAAAAGGCAAAAACCCACACAAATGGAATTCAACAGAAGAATAATATAAATAGATCCCACTGTGATCAATCGTCACTTCTAAAGGAAGCCGCAACAATTACATGCATAACATTGTAATGAAAATAATGTAATAGAAAATAAGTCAGTGACAATCCATTTATTAATAAGGTATCTACCTGAGGAATCAAGGTCCTCAGGAACTTGCAAATCTATGTAGAAGTGTGAGTTCAGCCTTGTAACAAGGGCCAATGTGTACAAGGTATAGGTACCTGCAAAGTGTACAAGAAAGTGATGAGGAGATAAGGAATCATCATATCATAATCTAGAGGTACAATACCCTCTATAGTGTAGAACATAACAGCAAGCAGTTACCTACTATTAAGGAAAAGAGTGACCAATCAGTGTAAAAAGGTCACAAGTATACCCATAGGTCAGTATGGACCCAATGTAAGGGTCAAATAGTCCTAAAAAAGAGAAAAGAGCACACATGTCACTCATAACGGAGGAGTACTAGCGAAGGATCATAAAAGATCTCATATTTGTAATTAGATAATCAAACAAATGACCTCTGCAAGAACCAAAATAACCCACTGTGGTACTGCTGTTCCTATTTCAAAAGCAGCTGAAAAGAGAAGAGAGACATTTATGAGGGATAAAATCCCTATACAGCATCTCCTAATTCCATACATACTAGTGGTGCCAGTTAATGATGATATGGGTAAAATACCTTGTAGGTAAAGGCAGGCCGGTTTCTGATCGATAGGGAAAGAGAAAAGATAGAAAAGGTAATTAGAGCGATCTCACCCATGTGCAATCATGATGTGCTTCTCAGACGTGTGCATACCGTCCGGTCAGGGGAAGTGCAGGTGATGGTAATGCCGCCACCTCCGTGTTTATGTGAGAGAGGGGCGGGTGTAAAGCGATTTCCTGTTTCCGCCGTCTGGAACGCAGGAATCGCTCCGGAACGCAAGCCGCGCATGCGCGTTAGTGCCGCTGTACTCCCTATCGTCTATCAGCCTGTCAGACCTATGTAATGGAGCGTGGATGACCGCAGACTGTATCAATAGATCTGCGGAAAAGAGGAAAAAAGGAAAATAGACAAAGGCATTAGTGGCATGCAATGATAAACATCTTGTAATAGGAATACTTATCCACTAGAATGATGGAATATAATGTAAAATTATGAGTAATAATGAATAGATCATAGTATTAATGTCCAACTTGGATATATCAAATCTTTCAGCAGGATTGATATATATGTATATATATGTGATGAATTATATATGTGTATAGGATTGCAGCAGCACCAAACCCTCGGAAAATACAGAAATATACGTTAAATGGGAAAATAATTGTTAATCTTCTTTATTATACAACAAATAAACTCCAAGAGTATATATTAACAGGCAAGGCAGACCTCAAGGTTCTGTGTAAATGGAATTTTTAAATATACCTCTGATTTCAGTATTTAGGGTCATACTCCCTATTCAGACCTAATGGAGACAACGTCTGTAGGGTATGTATCCAATATAGTTCTCTCTCCTTTAACCTGGCTATACGGTCACCCCCCCGTCGGCTGGCAGGAACGTGGTCAATGACTTGAAATCTCAATTGTGCCACATTGTGATTATGGGTCATGAAATGGTGTGGTAAAGGTAGGAGATTCTGCCCACATCTAATGGTGGATTTATGTTTACTTATCCGGTCTCGGATATGTTGGATAGTTTCTCCAACATATCCGAGACCACAAGGACATTTAATCAGGTAAATCACGTAGCTCGAATTACAAGTAAAAAATTCTTTAATGGTATATCTCTTGCCAGTCCTAGGGTGGGTGCATGTTTCGCCCTTAGTCATGTGCGAACATTGGAGGCAACCCAAGCATGGAAAGTTGCCCCGTTTCGGTGTTGCCAAAAAAGTCTGCCTTGGGATTATTTTGGAAGAACCTATGTCGGCTCTAATTATTTTATTCTTAAGATTAGCGGCTTTTTTATAGCAGAAAAGTGGAGGTCTGCTAAACTCTGGGACAGTGGGATAAGATAGGCCCAGCAGCGGCCAATGTTTTATTGATTATCTTTTTAAAACCTGTCGAAAAGGGATGATAAGTGTTGACACAAGTCACGTAGGGACCAGTCCGTTTGGTGCGTGGGACAGCGTCAGTGCGGGGTATTGAAATGAATCTAGGATAACCTCTTTCTCTAAATTTATTCTCCATCTCTAAATGTCTAATTGTTCGCTTCTCTGGATCTGAAACAATTCTCGATACCCTCATATGTTGTGAATGTGGGAGGGCCTCCTTCAAAGGACGTGGATGGCAGCTGTCAAATCTAAGTAGGCTATTTTTATCTGTAGGTTTAACATATAAGTCTGTTTCAACAATACCCATTATGTCAACACTGACCAGGGTGTCCAAAAAATTAACTTCCCTTGGTCCTACATGTTTGGTGAAAGTCAACCCTGGAGTTCTAGAATTAATGTATTCAAAAAAGATATCAAAATCAATCAATGAACCCTTCCAAATCAAAAAGACATCATCAATATATCTTCTCCAGAGTTTCACGTGTGTCTCCATCATAATATGTGTATAAATATGTCTATGTTCAAAATAAGACATAAATATATTGGCGTAAGGGGGTGCCACATTTGAACCCATAGCATCCCCTTTCGTTGCATATAGAACTGGTCCTGAAACAGAAAATAGTTCTGTCCAAGTACCAGTTCTAAGGACTCTAAACAGAATTCTTTACCTGAAGGTGTCAGGTTACCATACTCATTAAGGAACCAGTCTACCGCCTCTAGTCCCAATACATGATTTATACTGGTATACAGACTATTAACATCTAGTGTAACTAGCGAACAGTCCGATGTTAATGTGCCGACATTTCTAAGGCAATCAAGGAAATCTGATGTGTCTTTCAGATAAGCTGGGGTTTTCTGTACTAAAGGTGAGAGTATTTTCTCCAAAGTTATAGCAATGGGGGAAAGCAGTGAATCAGTTGATGCGACTATAGGTCTGCCAGGTGGATTCCTCAGATCTTTATGGATCTTCGGAAGTATGTAAAAGACTGGAATAGTCGGATGGGGGTTCTTCAAGTAGCCGGCCAATTTTTCATCAATATTCCCCATTTGTAAATGCCTCTGTATGTATGTGTCAATTAATTTTGAAATTCTATGTGTCGGATCCTGTGATACTGCAGTGTATGTCTCTGTATCAGCGAGTTGTCTCTTAATCTCGTTCACATAGTAGACACGATCGAGGACCACTATCGCACCACCTTTGTCAGCTGGTTTTATAATAATATCCCCATTACTTTTCAAACTCTCAATAGCTTGAGATTCAATAGAGCTAAGATTATGTTTAAGATGTTTCTATCATTTAGTGTCAGTTGGCTGAAGAAGGTTCTGCGCAACCGAAACGTTCCATATTACTGACAAGATAATAAAAATAGGAATTGATGCAAAAAATCTCTTTTTCTTTGTTGTGTGCCTGAGATACCATTTTTACATTACGATATTTTCTCAAGAGCACCATATCCCAGTGAGCCAGGTTTCTCTTTGACCAAAGTGCATATAGTGACTTATTTAGTATAAAAAACTATGGTGATTTGATCACAAATGTGTTACTCATCATAAATTATATATATAATATAAATATTTTGTGTATATTAGAATAGAGTGCTCAAATGGATACGTTTCTTCTTTCAATGGCATTGTGGGTGCGGTAGTTGACATATTCCACTGTTGGTTCTATCATCCATTATTAATTTTTCATTGCAGCTTTTTTTCGCCTTTATACTGTTCCGTTCACTATAATACTCAAACCCCCAAAGATACATAAAGCCCTTGAAACCCCCCCGGAAGACCTATAGTGGCGGGAATAGGGTCTTTTTTTAGTAATATAGGGGCATTCTTGGACAAAATAATGAGCCCATTCGGTACTACAGCAGAATCGTACATACGAGGCACAGACAATTTTTTAAAGAAATTGAAAAAGACTAATATAGATCAACGGGTAATCTTGGTTTCATTTGATGTGGTGTCTCTGTACATGTCCATAGATCATCAAAGAGGTATTGATGCAGTTTCTAGTAAACTTAAGAATACAATATATAGTGAACAGACCAAGCAATTTATCATTGACCTCCTGGAGATAGTTTTGAAACAAAATTATTTTCTTTTTGGGGACACATTTTTTCTGCAACTTGTCGGAACTGCGATCTGGGCAAGGATGGCGTGCGCGTATGCAAATACAGTGATGGCAGTTCTGGAAGAATAATATATCTATGTATCCCACCACTTTACCAAGGAAGTGAAGTGGTGGAGATACATAGATGATATATTTGTGTTATGGAAAGGCACAGAAAGGGAGTTAGAAGATTTTTTTGACTTCCTGAACACTATAGATAGGACCATTAAATTCACCAAAGTTCATTCAGACAGGGAGATCCAATTTCTGGATATGCTCGTGAAATTAGATGACAATATGTTCTCCACAACTCGTTTTGTAAAGCAAACTGACAAGAACAGACTTTTACATTATAATAGTCACCACCCAATAGCCTTAAAAAAAGCTATCCCTGTAGGACAAATCCAAAGAGTAAAAAGAATAGTTAATGATGATGGAGAATTAGAACTTAAGACTAATGAACTGTTGGATAAATTCATAGAAAGGGGATATCCTAAAAAATTGCTAAAAGAGCATAAGGAAAGGATATTGTATAAGAAAGGAGTAATACGACATCAGAATAGAATGGAAAAAAGGATTCCTTTGGTATTAACATATAGTGAGGAGGCGCCACAGATAGAGAAAATTGTTAAAAACATTGGCATATACTCACTGATTGCCTACCAGAGATAGAATAATTTAAAAGTAAACCATTGATGACATATAGAAAAACAAAAGCTTGAAGGACAAGCTAGTACGCTCCGATTTTGGCCCAATAAGAAGTAGCCGACAAACTATTTTGACTTCTGGGAGTAGATTAGGGTGTTATGTTCTGGCACCCTCGGTCTGTATTCCTGAAGAATGAGTTGACAGACAGCTAAACTCTTATCCATCAATGCACTGACTTGGACGCTGGGGGTCCTTTTCAACTTTTATTAATAGATTAAGAGTAAAACTAGAAAAAACAAATATAAATTCTCAATACAACATAAGCAGGGGCGGGCTGGCCCAGGTGGCAGGGGGGCAGGTGCCCCCTGGGCTGGTGGTATAGTCCACATTTCGGGCCGCCCCCTACAGAAACGGGCCGCGGGAGTCGGCAGGCGCGGCGATAGCACATGACGCTGGAGGTCCGGGATGAGGTAAGGGCTGTGGCTGGCTGACAGCACCCCCCCCCCCCCCCCCGCTTCTCAAGTCAGGCTGATAGCACCCCCCCCCCCGCTTCTCAAGTCAGGCTGACAGCACCCCCCCCCGCTCCTCAAGTCGGGGCCGGCAATGGAAATCTGCCACCCGGGTATAGAGGCTCCAGCCAGCCCCTGAACATAAGCATATCTGAAGTACATAACATTACATTGTTACATGTCACACAATGTGATTGCACGATATGGCGAATACACAATAAATATAATAGCAGGAAAGCAATAAGATGTTAAACAACAGTGGAGCTACATTATGTATTTAGGTGGGCAGTAGCATATTATAAAGTCACCGACTGTGCTATGTTAAGGGAAACATGCAGATGAGCTGAAATCCAGAGAGAGAAGGATCAGCATGTCAGGATGTGTGCTTGTACGAAGCTATAATGGCTTCTGGAGGAGAAGGGGCAGAGCCTAAAGCACGGTCTCATGGGAATACATAGGCCTGAAAGGACCAGAATTAGACTATGCAGTAAACATAATGTAATATGGGAACATTGTCAATAGATGGCGCTATGGGATAAGTCATCACTGAACAAGCAAACAATATATTGTCTCAAGCAAACTAAATGCACGCATTTCTAAGAAAGGCATGACACTCCCCGTCTTGTATCTGAGGGATGCCACATAAACTTCAAGTAGAGCAATAGAATAAGTACAGAAACAGGTCTAGGATTTGAACCCTCTTCCATTGGAATTTATACTTTATGTATTTGTCTTCAATAGTAAACTTTCTGGAAGTCGGCGTGCTCACATTAAACTTCTGGGTAAGGGGAGTTGGAGGAGTGAGCCAAGTTGGTGTGCTTCTCCTTCACAAGGAATTTGTTGGGGCAGGGTAGGAAAAAGGATGGATGGCCATTCTCCAACGTGTTCATTTAGAAAGAGTAGATGTTGTTTGACTGGAGCAGGTTTACCTGTTCTTGGGTTGACAGGATCTACGGCAGAAAGGTTGAAGCTGGGATCATTCCTGACCTTGGCCTGCTGGCGGACAAATCTTCAAAGATGTGAAATGGAGGGAACACCACCTTGTGACGCTGCTTGTAATCTGAACCCCAGTTCAACCATTTCTCTTGCAAACTGTAAGGCAGTTTCTTCACTATGGGTTTGATGGCTCTGGCAGTGTCTAGGAATGCGAGGCCTGGCAGGTCTCCTTCAGCCTTGGCGACTTGGAGTTCTACTAAGAGGTCGCTCAATTCTCTTAGCATGTGAAAGTTCTTATTAGAGATTATAGGAAAGTCTTCCAACCTTTTGAGGAGGGATTCTTCTATCATCTCTGAGGAGCCATAGCACTTGTCGAGTCTCTCCCATAACGTGCATAAACCTTTCCTTGGGTTGTTGATGCTGATATCTCTGATGCATTTCGCATGTTCTACTGATTCATTTCCTAGCCACTTAACCAAGAGGTCGGTCTCATCGCTGGCAGAGATGTCTAGGCCAGCAGTGGGGTTTCTGAAGGAAGCTCTCCACGCTCTAAAACTTTCTAGACAGTCGTTAAACTTTAAGAGACCTTTGCTGAGTAACTCATGACGTGCAAAGAACTTGAGGAAAGCTGGTAGCTCTTGATCTCTGAGAGGGCGTTCGGTTGCATGTTGCTGTGATGAGGTCTCAGTTAGCTATTGTTGCCGTAAAATGTATCTTCGTCACGATAGTCACCGTCAGGGTCTTCTATCTTGAAAGTATTTGCTGTATAATAGGGAAATACAGGTTTGGGCGCTGGTCACACTGATGGTGGAAGGTAGACAGAATTACCTTCATGCTTAATGTGGGATGATTGGTGAATGAAGGTTGATGGCTGAATGACAAGATTCGGTATCTCTCTTGGAGCTGAATGTAGATGGTCATCTAATGATGTATGCTGTAGCATGTAGTCTGAAGTGGGTTGAGAGATATCACGATGATTAAGTTCAGGTCCGAGCCTTAAACTGAAACTTTCACTATCACAGCATGCCGCTTCTTCTAAAGCCTGTACTTCAGCTTCTGCTGCCGCTGCTTCTGTGTCCATGGCTAGTTTTGAAAGGTCGGCTTCTAGACATGCTTTTTCTTTCTTTAATTTCCACTCCTGGTCAGCGAAAGCAGCTCTCACTTTGGCGGCTTCTGCCTTCGCCATGGCGATGGCAATTGCAGCGCTACTCACAGACTTCTGTGAAGATGTTGGGCTTACATGGGAGCATGTCATATATACTTCAGATCATATATCTGACATTGTATCTGTATACAGCTTGACTGTTCTCTGCAAGAAGTCAGTGTCCGTGCTTCGACCCCATTTATAGTAGTCGTTATACTGTTCTGGCACCCTTGGTCTGTACTCCTAAAGAACGAGTTGACAGACAGCTAAACTCTTACCCATCAATGCACTGACTTGGACGCTGGGGGTCCTTTTCAACTTTTATTAATAGATTAAGAGAAAAACTAGAAAAAACAAATATAAATTCTCAATACAACATAAGCATATCTGAAGTACATAACATTACATTGTTATAGGTCACACAATGTGATTGCACGATATGACGAATACACAATAAGTATAGAAGCAGGAAAATAATAAGATGTTAAACAACAGTGTAGCTACATTATGTATTTAGGTGGGCAGTAGCATATTATAAACTCACCGACTGTGCTATGTTAAGGGAAACATGCAGATGAGCTGAAATCCAGAGAGAGAAGGATCAGCATGTCAAGATGTCGGCTTGTACGAAGCTATAATGGCTTCTGGAGGAGAAGGGGCAGAGCCTAGAGCACGGCCTCATGGGAATACGTAGGCCTGAAGGGACCAGAATTAGACTATGCAGTAAACATAATGTAATATGGGAACATTGTCAACAGATGGCGTATGGGATAAGTCATCACTGAACAAGCAAACAATATATTGTCTCAAGCAAACTAAATGCACGTATTTCTAAGAAAGGCATGACATGTTATCTGTGTGTTTCATGCATCAATTACTCATACAGTTGTGACCAAAAGTATTGACACCCCTGCAATTCTGTCAGATAATACTCAGTTTCTTCCTGAAAATGATTGCAATCACAAATTCTTTGGTATTATTATCTTCATTTAATTTGTCTTCAATGAAAAAACAAAAAAGAGAATGAAGCAAAAAGCAAAACATTGATCTTTTCACACAAAACTCCAAAAATGGGCCTGACAAAAGTATTGGCACCCTCAACCTAATACTTGGTTGCACAACCTTTAGCCAAAATAACTGCGATCAACCACTTCCGGTAACCATCAATGAGTTTCTTACAATGCTCTGCTGGAATTTTAGACCATTCTTCTTTGGAAAACTGCTCCAGGTCCCTGATATTTGAAGGGTGCCTTCTCCAAACTGACATTTTTACATCTCTCCACAGGTGTTCTATGGGATTCAAGTCTGGACTTATTGCTGGCCACCTCCAGTGCTTTCTCTCAAACCATTTTCTAGTGCTTTTTGAAGTGTGTTTTGGGTCATTGTCCTGCTGGAAGACCCATGACTTCTCATGACCTCTGATGGAGACCCAGATTTCTCACACTGGGCCCTACATTAAGCTGCAAAATTTGTTGGTAGTCTTCAGACTTCATAATGCCATGCACATGATCAAGCAGTCCAGTGCCAGAGGCAGCAAAGCAATCCCAAAATATCAGGGAACCTCCGCCATGTTTGACTATAGGGACCGTGCTCTTTTCTTTGAATGCCTCTTTTTTTCTCCTGTAAACTCTATGTTGATGCCATTGCCCAAAAAGCTCTACTTTTGTCTCATCTGACCAGAGAACATTCTTCCAAAAACGTTTTAGGTTTTCTCAGGTATGTTTTGGCAAACTCTAACCTGGCTTTTCTATGTCTCGGGGTAAGAAGTGGGGTCTTCCTGGGTATCCTACCATACAATCCCTTTTCATTCAGACGCCGACGGAGAGTACGGGTTGACACTGTTGTACCCTTGGACTGCAGGACAGCTTGAACTTGTTTGGATCTTAGTAGAGGTTCTGTATCCACCATCCGCACAATCCTGCGTTGAAATCTCTCGTCAATTTTTCTTTTCCGTCCACATCTAGGGAGGTTAGCCACAGTGCCATGGGCTTTAATTTCCTTGATGACACTACACACGGTAGACACAGGAACATTCAGGTCTCTGGAGATGGACTTGTAGCCTTGAGATTGCTTATGCTTCCTCACAATTTGGTTTCTCAAGTCCTCAGACAGTTCTTTGGTGTTCTTTCTTTTCTCCATGCTCAATGTGGTACACACAGGGACACAGGACAGAGGTTGAGTCAACTTTAATCCATGTCAACTGGCTGCAAGTGTGATTTAGTTATTGGCAACACCTGTTAGGTGCCACAGGTAAGTTACAAGTGCTGTTAATTACACAAATTAGAGAAGCATCACATGATTTTTCTAACAGTGCCAATACTTTTGTCCACTCCCTTTTTTATGTTTGGTATGGAATTATATCCAATTTGGCTTTAGGACAATTCTTTTTGTGTTTTTTCATTGAAGACAAATTAAATGAAGATAACAATACCAAAGAATTTGTGATTGCAATCATTTTCAGGAAGAAACTGAGTATTATCTGACAGAATTGCAGGTGTGTCAATACTTTTGGCCACAACTGTATATGTTGAGAGGGGCAACTTTTTCCACATCAGGGAGTGCAGTACAAAATTGAACATTTTTTGACATGCAATAGTGATCACGTAGTGTATCTATTGGAGTGCCCCTGCGGTTTGAAATATGTAGGGGAGACGTCATTGGAGTTTAAAACTAGGTTTAATCAACACCGTTACACAATAAGGAAAAAGAGAAACGATCTTCCTGTTCCAAAACATTTCTTGGATAAAAAGCATTCAGAGAAAGACCTAAAATTTAGACTAATCGATACTGTCCCCCCCAATGAGACGAGGAGGTGATAGGACGAGGATGTTGAAAATAAAAGAACTAGAATGGATCTATAAATTAAACACAATAAAGCCCGAAGGGATGAATGTGGACTATAGATTAAATATAGCGTTATAAAGTTGTAATATGCCTATGAGAATAAGATATAGGATTCTAAGAAGTTTGTACAAAGAGAAACCAGTTAATCATAACTTTGGGAAAAGTAAATCTGATATGTTTGTAGTATTAATCACTATGCAAGAGTCACGATAAAGGTATAATGAGGTTTTAACACGTTTTATTGTATTAATGATATATATTATATTTCCCATTTTGTTTGAATATTATAGTGAATGGGACAATATAAAAGCGAAAAAAAGCTGCAATGAAAAATTAATAATGACTGATAGAACCAACAGTGGAATATGTCAACTAATGCACCCATAATGCCATTAAAAGAAAAAACGTATCCATTTAAGCGCTCTATTCTAATATACACAAAATATTTATATTTATAATTTATGATGGGTAACACATTTGTGATCAAATCACCATAGTTTTTTATCTACTATATAATTGCCGTAGCACGTTTTGTGTCGGACCCCGGCACGCCGTGGCTTTGTCACTATGTGACGTCACCACGGCGAAGCATTGCCCGCGTAGCGGGCATTGCGAGCCGTCGCCGCTGTCAGCACACATATTAATAGTGATGATCCTCCTCCTGCCCGCGCTGCCTGCCCCATCACCCCCCTGCCTGTCACCATAGCCATCCTCCACTGCCCGGTCACCCCCGCCTGTCACAACACTTCCCCCCGCTGCCCCATCACCCCCCTGCCTGTCACCATAGCCATCCTCCACTGCCCGGTCACCCCCAGCCTATCACCACTGCCCCTCCGCTCCCCGATCGCCCCCCCCCCCCACTCTCCGGTCACCCCCCGCCTGTCAGCACAGACCCCCTCCACTGTCCGGTCACCCCCCCGGCCTCTTACCACAGCTCCTTCAAGCCAGCCGCGATCTCTCTTCATCCTGCTTGAGGACCTCTGATGATGTCACGATGATGGGTGGAGTCACAGATCACATGATCGTGACGTCATCAAAGGTCCTGTTCCGATCTAACCTACTCTGCCTACTCATCCCCCTGCGCTGCACACTGACCCCCACTCTGCCCCTGACCCTGCTCTGCCTACTCACCCCCACTCTGCCCCTGACCCCCACTCTGACCACTCACCCCCACTCTGCCCACTCACCCACCAACTCTTCCCCTCACACTGCCACTGACCCCCACTCGACCTGCCCCCACCTCCACTGACCCACTCTGCCACTACCCACTCTGCCTCACCCCCACTCTGCCTACCCACTGCCACTGACCCCCACTCTGCCACTCCCCCACCTCCCTACCCCCCTCTGCCCACTGACCCCCACTCTGCACTGACCCCACTCCTGCCCACTGACCCCACTCTGACCACTGACCCCCACTCTGCCCACTGACCCCCACTCTGCCCACTCACCCCCCTACTCTTCCCCCTCACCCCCTCTCTGCCCCCCTCACCCCCACTCTGCACACTGACCCCCACTCTGCCCCTGACCCTGCTCTGCCCACTGACCCCCACTCTGCCCACTGACCCCCACTCTGCCCCTCACCCCCTACTCTTCCCCTCACCCCCTCTCTGCCCCCTCACCCCCACTCTGCACACTGACCCCCACTCTGACCACTGACCCCCACTCTGACCACTGACCCCCACTCTGACCACTGACCCCCAAACTCTGCACACTCACCCACCAACTCTTACCCCTCACCCCCTCTCTGCCCCCCTCACCCCCACTCTGCACACTGACCCCCACTCTGCCCCTGACCGTGCTCTGCCCACTGACCCCCACTCTGACCACTGACTCCCACTCTGCCCACTCACCCCCAAACTCTGCCCACTCACCCCCCTACTCTGCCCCCTCACCCCTCTCTCTGCCCCCTCACCCACACTCTGCCCACTCACCCTGCTCTGCCCACTCATCCTGCTCTGCCCACTCACCCCCACTCTGCCCACTCACCCCCCTACTCTTCCCCCTGACCCCCTCTCTGCCCCCTCACCCCCACTCTGCACACTGACCCCCTCTCTGACCCTGCTCTGCCCATTCACCACCACTCTGACCTCTGACCCTGCTCTGCCCACTGACCCCCCACTCTGACCACTGACCCCCACTCTGCCCACTGACCCCCAAACTCTGCCCACTCACCCCCCTACTCTTCCCCCTCACCCCCTCTCTGCCCCCCTCACCCCCACTCTGCACACTGACCCCCACTCTGCCCCTGACCTGCTCTGCCCACTGACCCTCACTCTGACCACTGACCCCCACTCTGCCCACTCACCCCCTACTCTTCCCCCTCTCACCCCTCTCTGCCCCCTCACCCCCACTCTGCACACTGACCCCCACTCTGACCACTGACCCCCACTCTGACCACTGACCCCCAAACTCTGCACACTCACCCACCAACTCTTACCCCTCACCCCCTCTCTGCCCCCCTCACCCCCACTCTGCACACTGACCCCCACTCTGCCCCTGACCGTGCTCTGCCCACTGACCCCCACTCTGACCACTGACTCCCACTCTGCCCACTCACCCCCAAACTCTGCCCACTCACCCCCCTACTCTGCCCCCTCACCCCTCTCTCTGCCCCCTCACCCACACTCTGCCCACTCACCCTGCTCTGCCCACTCATCCTGCTCTGCCCACTCACCCCCACTCTGCCCACTCACCCCCCTACTCTTCCCCCTGACCCCTCTCTGCCCCCTCACCCCCACTCTGCACACTGACCCCCTCTCTGACCCTGCTCTGCCCATTCACCACCACTCTGACCACTGACCCTGCTCTGCCCACTGACCCCTCTCTGCCCACTCACCCCCTCTCTGCCCACTCACCCCCACTATGCTCACTGACCATGCTCTGCCCACTCACCCTGCTCGGCCCACTGACCCCTCACACTGGCCACTCATCCTGCTCTGCCCACTCACCATGCTCTGCCCACTCACCCCTCACTGCCCACTGACCCCTCACACTGACCCTGCTCTGCCCACTGACCATCCTCTGCCCACTCACCCCTCACTGACCCTGCTCTGCCCACTCACCCTGCTCGGCCCACTGACCCCTCACACTGCCCACTGACCCTCCTCTGCCCACTGAACATGCTCTGCCCACTGACCCCTCAATGCCCACTCACCCTGCTCTGCCCACTGACCCTGCTCTGCTCACTGACCACTCACACTGCCAACTCACCCTGCTCTGCCCACTGACCCCTCACACACCCCACTGACCCTGCTCTGCCCCTCACCCCTCACACTGACCCTGCTCTGCCCACTGACCCTGCTCTGACCACTCACCCTCACACTGCCCACTGACCCCTCACACTGCCCACTCACGCCTCACACTGCCCACTGAACATGCTATGCCCACTTACCCCTCACACTACCCACTGACCATGCTCTGCCCACTGACCCCTCACACTGCCTACTGACCCTGCTCTGCTCATTTACTCCCACTCTGCCCACTCACCCCTGCTTTTACCACTGACTCTGCTCTGCCCACTGACCACCCTCTGTTCACTCACCCCCCGCTCTGCCCTTTCACCATGCCCACTGACCCCTGCTCTGCCAACTGACCGTGCCCACTCACCCATGCTCTACCCACTGACCCTTCTCTGCCCACTCACTGTGCCCATTGACCGCCGCTCTGCCCACTAACCCCTGCTCTGCCCACTGACTGTGCCCAATAACCCTTGCTATGCCCACTAAACCCTGCTCTGCCCACTCACCCCCGCTCTGCCCGCTGACCCCTGCTCTGCTCACTGACTGTGCCCACTCACCCCTGCTCTGCTCACTCACCCCTGCTCTGCCCACTGATTTTTCCCACTAACCCCTGCTGTGCCTACTGACTGTGCCCACTGACCCCTGCTCTGCCCAATCACTCTGCCCACTAACCCCTGCTCTGACCACTGACCCCCGCTATGACCCTGCTCTGACCACTGACCCCCAAATCCTGCTCACTGACCCTGCTCTGCCCATTCACCCCCCACTCTGCCCACTCACCCCCGCTCTGCCCACTGACCCTGCTCTGCCCACTTACCCCCCCCTCTGGCTACTGACCATGCCCACTGACCCCAGCTCTGCCCACTGACCCCAGCTCTGCCCACTGACCCAGCTCTGCCCACTGACCCCTGCTCTGCCCAATGACTCTGCCCACTAACCCCTGCTCTTCCCACTCATCCCCCACTCTGCCCACTGACGCTCGCTTTGCCCACTGACCCCCAGCAGATCGGTTTCCCAGCCAACGACAGGTCCTGTCCTGCCACCTACAAGACGGGTGGTGCGAGCCGCCGCAGGGTAAGTATCCTCACTGAGGTTTTTTTAGTTTTATTATCACCATGAAGGAGGGGGGAGGGGGGTGTGCAGCCCCAGAGGGAGGGGGGCCGCAGAGACTGGAGGCCCAGAGGGACGGGTGCCACGGGGAGCGGAGGGGGTCAGGAGGAGCGCCTCCATCCTGCCCCCCCCTATCCATCCTGCCCCACCCAACACCATCCTGCCCCCCGACTCCATCCCGACCCCCACCACATCCTCACCCCCGCCACCCCCGCCACCCATCCTCCCCCCCCCCTCCCCCGCCACCATCCTGCCCGCCGCTCCATCCTGCCCTGCCGTCTCCATCCTGCCCTGCCGTCTCCATCCTGCCCTGCCGTCTCCATCCTGCCCTCCGTCTCCATCCTGCCCTCGCCTTCTCCATCCTGCCCCTTCCGCTCCATCCTGCCTCGCTCTCCATCCTGCCCTCCGCTCCATCCTGCCCCTCCGCTCCATCCTGCCCCTCCGGCTCCATCCTGCCCCTCCGCTCCATCCTGCCCCTCCGGCTCCATCCTGCCCCTCCGCCTCCATCCTGCCCCTCCGCCCTCCATCCTGCCCTCCGCCTCCATCTGCCCCCCCTCCATCCTGCTCCGCCACCACCATCCTGCCCCCCCACCACCATCCTGCCCCCCTTGCTCCTTCCTGCCCCACTCACTACTTCCTGCCCCGTTCACTCCATCCTGCCCTGCTCGCTCCATCCTCACCCCCGCTGTTCTTGCTCCCCTGCCTCCATCCTGCCCTCACGCTTACTCATCCGGCCCCGCTTGCTCCATTCTGCTCATCTGCTCAATCCTGCCCCTTCGGCTTCATCCTGCTCCTCCGCCTCCATCCTGCCCCGCTCAATCCATCCTGCCCCCCGCTCTTCTTGCTCCCCCGCCTCCATCCTGCCCTGCTCGCTCCATCCTGCCGCCCCCTCCCCCGCCTCCATCCTGTTGCCCCGCCTCCATCCTGTTGCCCCGCCTCCATCCTGTTGCCCCGCCTCCATCCTGTTCCCCCCGGCTCCATCCTGTTCCCCCCCGCTCCATCCTGTTTCCCCCGGCTTCATCCTGTTTCCCCCGGCTTCATCCTGTTTCCCCCACCTCCATCCTGCCCCCTCCCGCTCCATCCTGCCCCCTCCCGCTCCATCCTGCCCCCCCTTCCCGCTCCATCCTGCCCCGCTCGCTCCATCCTGCCCCATTCGCTTCATTCTGCCCCGCTCGCTTCATTCTGCCCCCCCAACACAATCCTGCCCCCCCTCCCCTCCTCAGCTGATCGCTTGCCCAGGCAACTACAGGTCCTAAAGGCCTGTAGGACCTACAAGGCGGAGGTGGAGCGAGCCGCCGGACAGGTGAGTATCCTCACTGAGGATTTTTTTAATTTTACTGTGGACAACCGGGGGCCAGGAGAAGTGGGGGACCGCGGTGACCGCAGTATTGCCATATACCATAGTGCTGCTATACATGTGCTATAATGTACTGCCATATACCATAGTGCTGCTATACATGTACTGTAATGTACCGCCATATACCATAGCACTGCTATACATGTACTGTAATGTACCGCCATATACTATAGTGCTGCTATACATTTACTATAATGTACTGCCATATACCATAGCGCTGCTATACATGTACTCTAATGTACCGCCATATACCATAGCACTGCTATACATGTACTGTAATGTACCGCCATATACTATAGTGCTGCTATACATTTACTATAATCTACCGCCATATACTATAGTGCTGCTATACATGTGCTCTAATTACCACCATATACCATCGTACTGATATATATATCTACTATATAATTGCCGTAGGCACTTCCGTGTCGGACCCCGAAAAGACCGTGGCTATGTCACTCTGTGACGTCACCAGTTGGCCTGCGCGAGCAATGGCCGCGAGGCCATTGCGAGTCGCTGGCTGAGCGCGAGCAATGGCCGCAAAGCGGCCATTGCGAGTCGCTGGCCGAAAATAGAACCAGAGGCTCGGCCACAAAGTTAGCGATTTACCGCTCATGTAGCGCGAGTCGCTGCCTGAGCGGTAAATCGCTAACTTTGTGGCCGAGCCTCTGGTTCGATTTTCGGCCAGCGACTCGCAATGCCCACTTCGCGGCCATTGCGAGCACTCAGCCCCAAAAAGTATTCACACCCCCCCAAAAAGTATTCAACCCCCCAAAAAGTATTACACACCCCCCAAAAAGTATTCAACCCCCCCAAAAAGTATTCACACCCCCCCAAAAAGTATTCACACACCCCCAAAAGTATTCAACCCCCCAAAAAGTATTCACACACCCCAAAAAGTATTGAACCCCCCAAAAACTATTCACACACCCCCAAAAACTATTCACACACCCCCAAAACTATTCACACCCCCCAAAAAGTATTCACACCCCCCCAAAAAGTATTCAACCCCCCCAAAAAGTATTCAACCCCCAAAAAGTATTCACACCCCCCCAAAAAGTATTCAACCCCCCCAAAAAGTCCTTACACCCCCCAAAAAGTATTCACACCCCCCCAATAAAATAAATAAAAAAAAAATAATAATGTATAAAATTAATATATTAATTAAATTAACTAATTTAAATAAAAAAAAAATAATCTAATACAAATAAATTTCATTAAAATAAAAAATTAATATACAAATAATAAAAATAATAAATATTAAAATAAATCAAAATAAAAAAAAATATATATATATATATAATTAAAATATTAATAACATTAACTAATTCTAAGAAATTCAAATTACTCAAATAAAAAAAAAATCAATTAAAATAAAAAAAAAAATAATATTCTAAAAATATTCTATAATAAATAATTACAATAATAAAATCATAAATAATAAAAAAAAATATTCCATATAAAAATTCATAACATTAACTAATTCTAATAAAATAAAACTAATAAATAAAATATTCATAACATTAAGTTATTCAAAAAAATTGGAAATAAAAAAAAATAAATAAAAAAAAAAATAATATAGCTACTATAATCTAATTAACGCACGTTCTAGAATCCCGATGCATTTGCATCGGGCTCACAGCTAGTACTAAATAAGTCACTATATGCACTTTTACACAACATAAAAATGTACGTGTGAAGTTAATATGAGTTTTGACAGAATAAAACCCACTAAGCATCATGTTGGTTGCATTTAATTTTATAGTGGTAGAATGAATGTGAGATATGCATCTATAAGGGAGCCCTGTTGACCCTAAGACTAGTAGAAAGGGGTGATAGCTGACCGGCTGTTCATCAGTGCGACTGGCTGGTTGTTTTCCTGTACCACTGACTGGTGACCTTATTGTGGGAGTTTTATGACATCATAGTAAGTAATCCCTAGGTGAAGGGCAAAACGCGAATGATGATATAAATCACTAAATGAATGGAGACCACTAAAATAACATAAATATAAAGGGTGTATTTCTCACTCATCTCCTGAATAGGAGGTCCCATGGTACTAACGTAAAAGATTTTTTTAAGAAATCTAAATAATAAGTTTTAAAGAGAAAAATGACACTTGAATCACTTTATTATAAGTACGGATGCACTTTATATACAAATATAGATAAAATTAATATGAAATAGGAGTGAAACACTTTGTAATATAGTTAGTAGAAGCGCTGTAGTGGTAATAATGGCGCTGGACGGATATCCTGTAGCCCAAAAGAAGGAAATGCATAGTAAGGAGCGCAGACTTACATGCGCGTGAGTTACACGATGGCGCGGGGTGAATATCCAGTATCACCATAGTAACACTAGTAAATAATACATACTGCGCATGCGCAGGCGTCTAAAGGAACAGCGCACAAGGATAATGGCAGTGGATGTAAGTAGGAAAGACTATAAACACTGTAACGGTACGAAAAGCCTTATCATAAACAGCTGCAGCTAATAAGCCTGTAAGTCCCCAATCTTATAACATCAATAAGACAAAGGAATAAATTAAAGATAAATAAGCAAAAGATAAACAAAGGGTATAGGAAGTTATATGTAAAGCATTATAACATAAGTTTTGGATACACATGTATTTATGGAAAGTAATGTAATTATAGTACAGTTGTAGAATTAATGATAATTAATGATTAAGCACATGGAATGTATAAAAATCCTGCCAGAGCTGTGACTTGCTGCTAGAGGAAGGGAGTTTGTTCACAAAACGTAGCATTACACCTGATGGCCTAATAAAGGCGGATTTTTAAAAATAATAAGGAGTGCTGCAGTCCTTTTTTTGACATTATATGTAAGGTGGAAGGAAGAATATTTCAGTTGAGAAAGAATAGATGAACACTGCCTTATTGTTTAACATTGTTGTGAGTACAACACAATTTTTTTTAATTTGATAATACTCGAGATTATAACTTGCATGTAAGCGAACCCTTAAACTGCTCATACGTATTTGATAGCATTTGACTCACCACTCATTATATTTGCAGCTATCTCTCGATTGGACTCAACTGAAAATTTGTGCAGAATTTCTAAAATAAAATACCTCCCACACTACATATTATTTTTCAATCCTCATGTTCTGGTTGACAATAAAAATGAATCTTTTAAGAATAAGTATTCAATATAAAGATATCTTACTAAGTTTATGCCAACATGAGATGTGAACCATAATATTAGATTTGAAGGGTTATTCCCAAAATAGTGTTATTTATTATTTTTCATAGGATTCAGGATAACTTGCTGAAGTCCAACTACTGGGTCCTCCTTAGGGTCACTGGAACTCAGCCTTTTCCTGCACTTACATATAAAATAAATGGAGCAGAGATTGAGAATAAGCTCCTTCTCTCCATTTATTGACAGGTCTCTTCAGAGGTTTCAGAGATCTTTTTTACATTACAGCAAAGAATGATTTCATATTTTTCCATTTGGCATCATTTTTAACAGTAGTAAAAATAATTTGAACATTCTCTAAAAGTTAGGCATGAGATATAATGTGCCCATAAGGTCTTGAACAAGTATTACAAAGATTGTAATGAAACTTGTCATGTGCAAAGATTGGTCTGTTTTATGTAAAATGAATTGTGAAATATTCTGCATTAGCAAGCATTGAAGGAATTGGCAACTTGTATATAAAAAAAGAAATCTGCTTTCAGTTAACAGTACCATCTCTATCTTTTCTCCATATCAGGCATTACTACTCTGATGTAAAGGGCTTAAAGGGATAGTCCCAAGAACAAAGTGCTGTCATGATTCCTCCTATTGGTGTACCTGGACACAGTGAGGGACAGTTCAGCATTTCAGTCTTTCATAGGTGTGAGCTGAGTTGTCAGTATGGTGATGGACAGTTCAGCCATCCAGTTGGAGACAGTGGCATGTGGAACTGTTAACATGGTGATGGACAACATAGTCATCCAATCAGGGCTGGGGTGTGCAAGGTTTCTCCAATATGTCTCCTTTTTGAGAGTTATACTAGAGATGAGCAAAGCTTTTAAAGTTCAGGTTCGGTTTGGTTCGCTGAGCGGCATATGTTCACTGAAAAGATGGCAAACAGTTTGCCGAACCTCCAAACCCATTTAAATCAAAGGGAGGCAAACTCAAGGGCCTAGAAAACACCCAAAAGCTGCCAAACACAGCTTAAAATCCTTGCACACTGGAGCCCGCTGTTTTGACAAAGACAATTATCTTCTTACACTATTAGCAAGTTTCAGCGCCGCTGTCACCATAGCTTCCGGGCCCACTCATGAACCTTAGATATCCTGATGACTTTTCTGAAGATGTCTCATGTTACACACCAAAAGATGTTGCTGGTGTACCCAATGTCAATCAAACACAAAAGGGTAGTTCTGAGGAACCAAGGAGGAAGGTAGTTCCCACCCAAGTGCTTGATAAGATACAAACTGGGAGTACCCCAGTTACTGAATAACTCGATTATTTATGAATTGATTATGCAGTACAGGAGGAATCTAGCGTAGCTATGGATTAGTACCCTCTGATATGATAAAAATTCATTTTAAAAGTTCTAATAGTTTAAAGTATACTAAATAACTCGGTTAGTTATTTACTTAGTTACTCAGTTAGTTATTTAGTTATTTTACTACTCAGAGTAGTTTATTCAGAAAAAGAGAACTAGAGGGTGTAGCGGTGGAAGAAGGCTCAAAATAAAAGCGAACCTGATCCAGGAGAAACTAGAACAGAAAAGATCAAAAATGAATTAACCCCTTGCATTGAAACTTCTATACCGGAATTGAAGGGAATTTTCAATTTATCAAATGTTGAGCTGAGTAAAGATGAGTTGTCCCTTTTGGAAAATGGATTATCTTTTTTGTCCTAACTCCCGCCTTTATTTAGACTTGAATGAGTTTTTTTTAGGAAACTGACGTTTTAAAACGCTATTTTCCTATTAGATGAGAGAACTAAGAAACTCCAAGGGAAGTGAAGTATTAATGATCCGATAATGACACCAGACCAGTTCAAACATGTCCCAGTCAATGGAGGATCAAAGAGTTTTTATCCTCTTCACCATAAGGGTCACACTTAAGGTACCGTCACACTTGGTGACGCTCCAGCGATCCCAACAATGATACGACCTGGTAAAGATCGATTGAACCATTGCTACATGGTCGCTGGTGAGATGTCAAACAGTCAGATCTCTATCCGGGACCAAGTGTTCTTTCGGTCCGCGCCGCTGCTCCAATAAGTATCAGAAACACTGAAGTGCTTTGAAACAAGGTATCTTCAGTTTTATTATCCGACGCGTTTCGGAGCTAACACCTAGCTCCTTCCTCATATTTAGTCATACGTAGTTTTAGTACAAACTTGAAATGCACAATAAAGCTACTATTAAATACTATTAAATACTACCACAGCATGGAAAGACTACTTTTACAGCAGCAACACGATCAACCAAAAATGTCCATCTACTTTTACCCTTAAATTACTGAAAGTTGTAGCTTAAAGGGAACCTGTCAGCTCGTTCTACCCCCTATGCTTTCACTACCTGTCCCTGCACATCAGTAGCTGATCCCTAGCCATCCCTCTCTGAGATAACCGTACCCTATAAAGCTTAATAAAAATGGTTTATAACTTACATGTAGTCTCCATCCGGAGACTGGAAAGGCATGCTCTGGGGCTCCATTCTCTCCCCCTCGCTGGCTTTCAGCAGTCCCCGCCGGTCGTCATCAGTCATTCAGTTCTTCCACCTCTTTTTGAAATTCCTGCCTCCTCTGCTACTATGATGAGCTGGCCGTAATATCATATCCAGCCCGGTGCATTGTGGGGGCTTATGACGTGTACGTCTTGGTTTCAATATACGCAGTGCACATGTGCCGGAGCCAGGCCACACACATGATCAGCCCCCACAATGTACTGGCTGGATATAACATTCTGGCCGGCTCATGATAGCAGCAAAGGAGGAGAAAGAGGAGATGGAGATGGAGAGTCATTCTAGTGGGAACAGGGAAGGGTTGTCTTTTGGAAATCTAGCACACATGGCTGACTTTATGTTTCAATACCTTTCCTGTGACCTTCGTGTTACACGCATTTTGGCTTACATTGATTACTGTTTTTTCATCCTTCTTGACTCTCGATACAAAGAGAACTTTCAATGTCTCCTTCCTAAGGTGGAGAGGTCTAGTAAAATGGTGCAATAACAAAAGATCCTGGTTGAACAATTGGTGAATAGATTCCCATCTGACAATATTGGCAGCAAAGTTCATACTTCCTTGTATAACCAAGAGTAGAGATGAGGGAAACTAATATGAGAATCAAAAAAGGTCTGGAACAGTTTTATTACACTCTCTGATTGCTCAGGCTATGATGCATAGGGTAATTTCACAAGGAGTAAACATTTAGGAAGATGGTGAAGGAGTGCCTTGCCAATCGTACCAGCATCCAACATGATTTCTCTGTGCCATACAACTATTAGCTATTCATGTTGGCCTTAGAGGTGTTTGCCATCCCTGTTTTTAATTTTTGACAGCCCTTCCACATAGTATATATGCTTTAATACTCTAGGAGTCCCAGTCCTTAATAATGGGAAAAAAATAGCCAATGCCTTCTGTGGAAACACGGGATGAGTGGGTGCTCTCGTCCGCTGGCATAGCCGCCTTTAGAAAGACAGCATGGACCAGGGCTCATCCCAAACTGAACACCCGAGCTCCTTACCTGTGTGCGGAACACTACTCAGACAACACAGGGTGAGGGAACCACAATATTAAAGCTTTATTGGAACCCCAAACAGACAACAGCATATAACATAACCCAAACTTCCCTCTAGAAAGGGATCTTAGATGAATGATGAGTACAATTTCTTATTCATTAAGTGATCACTTTATTAGTCATAATTCATTTAATTTCATAAAAACATTAAAATAATTACATAAAAAAGTACCCAATTAACTGCAAATAATTTATGACAAGGTCCAGGACTGGAATTATTATGTAAACATTTATACAATATTCATAATTTAATATAATGGCCAGTAATACCAGGTAATAGAGGGACACTATTTAGTTGTCACTAAGTGACTGCACGCTTTTTTTTATATATAATCCTGTGGCTCTAATACTCATACTATGCACTGTGTACATGTGTGCTAGCAACCCCTTGACTCAGGTTACATGTGCAAAGCACCACCTCCGTGCTTTAACTATAGTTGTCCCCTCTCATCTCACATACCTGGTGTATAAGCTGCCTGTGGCCTCCGTCCTGGTACCCCCACCGTGGGGGTACCAGGACGGAGGCCACAGGCAGCTTATACACCAGGTATGTGAGATGAGAGGGGACAACTATAGTTAAAGCACGGAGGTGGTGCTTTGCACATGTAACCTGAGTCAAGGGGTTGCTAGCACACATGTACACAGTGCATAGTATGAGTATTAGAGCCACAGGATTATATATAAAAAAAAGCGTGCAGTCACTTAGTGACAATTAAATAGTGTCCCTCTATTACCTGGTATTACTGGCCATTATATTAAATTATGAATATTGTATAAATGTTTACATAATAATTCCAGTCCTGGACCTTGTTATAAATTATTTGCAGTTAATTGGGTACTTTTTTATGTAATTATTTTAATGTTTTTATGAAATTAAATTAATTATGACTAATAAAGTGATCACTTAATGAATAAGAAATTGTACTCATCATTCATCTAAGATCCCTTTCTAGAGGGAAGTTTGGGTGGTTTGAAATGGTGATTGTGTAAAGGTGAGACACAATAATTGGTGGACTATTGAGGTAAGCATATAACATAACCAGCAAAACACACAATGTAACAGGCAGCAGTCTCACCCTTCCGCTGGCTCACCAGGGATTAGAATATTTGTGCCTCAGATCCATAACAGCAAAGTCTGTAGCCAGGTGACTAGATTGTCCCAACCTGTGTTGCTTCCTTATGCAGTCTTTTGATATCCTAGCCGAATCCGAACATTCGATGCTGAAGTCCTTGTAGTATTATAATCCAAGTTTTGATCCCCTTGGTCGGCACCAAAATGCCTAGGCCTGGTGTTATGGCCTGCTAATCGGACCTGTAGATCCTAGATTAGCTGCCTGTATCAAGTCCCATGCACCTTTAGTTGGGGCCGAAGTCCCTAGATCGAGGTCACTAGAAAAAATCTCCCTCTAGTCGGGGCCGAAGTCCCTACACTGAGGTCACTAAACAAAATCTCTCTGGTTAATGAACAGGTCTGCTTATATACCTGTACTCACTCATTCAAACCCTGGTAACTTCACAATTGGTTTACTAAGACTGTGTTTCCATTGGCTAGATTTCAAGCTGTATATAAAATACCTCTAGTAGCATGGCATTGCTGCAGAGTCGGCTCCAGGTTTCTGTGGGCCCTGGGCGAAAAAGTCTCAGTGGGCCCCCTTTAGTACATATCGCGGACTATAATATATATATTGCCGCACACTTACCGCAAGCCCCATAGACAATGCATGGGGCTTGCCGGAAATGTGCAGCAAGTGCAGCCGCTAGGCGTAAAATGCGGCAGATGCGGGTTTTTTTTTACCGCAACTGCCACGTTTTAAAAAAAAAAACGCCTATGTGAAATCAGCCTTACAGGAACAGTGACTGCTGAAACCAGCAAGAGCTGTTTCTGACAGTGAGTATATTACACGTTGTTAGGGCTAAAATGCGTTTGCATTCCCTTGCGCTTTTTAAAAATACCCTTCAAATGCAAAATGTTGCATTTTTGTGCGTCTGAGGATTCTTGGTATATACACAAGCATCTTGAAGCGCACAAATAATGCAAGCAATGGAGCCACACTGCCATATGGGTGGCACCGCAGCCAAGCGGAGTGTCTGGCCATCCGGATCTCTCTTTCTCCTCACCTCTCTTCTCGCTGCTCCGGTCTCCTCTGGTCGCTCTGCACATATTAGCACAGTGATTACAACATCGCGCCCCGCCATGCTGAGCTGCAGAATGCAGACAGCGGCAGAAGAGACTCTGGAGAAGACTGCTGCTGGCAAAGGCGGCTGGGACTATAGGAGTGGGAGCGGAATCCGCAGGGGGCTACCACTGGTACACATACCTCGTATGCACGCGGCTCTGCTCCATACACCTCGTACACACTCAGTTCCGCTCCATACACCTCGTACACACTCAGCTCCGCTCCGTACACCTCGTACACACTCAGCTATGCTCCGTACACCTCGTACACACTCAGCTCTGCTCCGTACACCTCGTACACACTCAGCTCTGCTCCGTACACCTCGTACACACTCAGCTCTGCTCCGTACACCTCGTACACACTCAGCTCTGCTCCGTACACCTCGTACACACTCAGCACTGCTCCGTACACCTAGTACACACACGGCTCTGCTCCGTACACCTAGTACCCACGCGCCTCCGCTCCATACCCCTCGCCCTCGTACACACTCAGCTCTGCTCCGTACACCTCTTACACACTCAGCTCTGCTCCGTACACCTCGTACACACTCAGCACTGCTCCGTACACCTAGTACACACTCGCCTCTGCTACATTCACACTGTAAATCCCTCCTCACCCCACACATAAACTTCTCCTAATTGCCATACACTTAGTACACACTCGCCTCTGCTACACACACTGTAAATCCCTCCTCACCCCACACATAAACTTCACCTAATTGCCATACACTTAGTACACACTCGCCTCTGCTACATTCACACTGTAAATCCCTCCTCACCCCACACATGAACTTCACCTAATTGCCATACACCTAGTACACACTCACCACTGCTACATTCACACTGTAAATCCCTCCAGCGACCCACACATAACTTCACCTAATTGAGCCTCATGATGGGCAGCAAAGCAGAGTCCTGCATACACTGAGGACCTGATCATGTGACCCCTGACTCCACCTCCATTGACATCATCACAGGTCCTGTCAGCACAGAGTGTGCGGCTCTGTTGCTCCCACAGTGGGAGGAGGAGGGAGACATCCAGCGCTGCAGGAGGCTGAAAATTACCTCCCTGTAAATGACCCCCCAGCTGCCCCCTGGAAATGGCCTGGCTGTGGGGCAGTGCTCAGGGGCCCTGAGGCTAGGGTCACACTTGCATTGTGACCCTAGCCTGATGCAAGTATTTTCAGCTGCAGTTTAATGCTATGCGCTGGTCACTGGAGCCCATAGAAACCCGATGTTTACCTTGCCAACCACTGGTTGACAATGTAAACATCGGGTTTCTATGGGCTCCTTGCTGGCAGCGCATAGCATTAAACGCTATGCGCTGTAGTGGACAATACTTGCATCAGGCTAGGGTCACAATGCAAGTGTGACCCTAGCCCTAAGGGGCCCGGTGGGCCCCCTCCAAGCAGTCGGGCCCCGGTCACTTGCCCGGGTGCGCCGGGTGCTGACGCCATCCCTGCATTGCTGGCAAGGGAGAATCACAGACTGATAGTTTAAAGTGATCCTAAACCCACAAACTGACCCCCCGCATCTTTCTACCTGTCCCTGCCCCCCTCTTATCATTTCTAGCCATCCCTTTTGCAGAAAAAAATCGATTTTGTGAAGTAGAGAAAAAGTTATATTTACTTTGTCCTGTGTGAGTTCTCTCTTTCTGAGGAAGCCGCAAATAGGCGTGCCTGTCTGCTGCTGCCTTGTAATTATGCACGCCCTCTCTGCTTGATGCCTTGGTAAGAGCCTGGCCGCGTCATGAAAGGGGCGGGGCTAAATTGCAGCGTGCTTTAGCCCCGCCCCCTTTCATGACGCGGCCAGGCTCTTAGCAAACAGAGAGGGGCGTGCATAATTACTAGGGAGCAGCAGACTGGCAGACCATTGAGACTAATTCAGAAACAGAGAACCCACACAGGACGGAGGTGAATATAAACTTATCTCTACTTTACAAAATCGATTTTTTCTGCAAAATGGATGGCTAGAAATGATAAGAGGGGGTTCAGGGACAGGTCTAAAGGATGGGGGGGGTCAGTTTGTGGGTTTAGGATCACTTTAAATAGCATCTAGCAGTACACATAGTAATACAAAAGAATGTTAGTAAGATTAAGTTCTCTGAGCCTCTGACCTTCTATAACAAAGAGGTGAGATAATTACATTACTCTTGTTAAACATCACCAGGCTTATACAAGACTTGTAGGAACAATGAGTGACCCCTCACAAGATAGGAAATAAAATACAGTAAAAGAGGTGAGATAATTACATGCACATGTTAACACTACCAGGCATCTAGAAGACTTTAGGAACAATGAGTTGCTTATCACAAGGTAGAGCACAAAATACAAATACTGTCTGGATAAATAAGAAACCATCCTATGTTATTTATTAAAGGAGTCCATTTCATCACACCTTCCTCTATGTGTATTCCAGGATGTATTTGAGTGCTTACTTCTAATTTTTGGCAGCCCTTGCACATAGTGCATGTGCTTTAACAGTTTAGTAGTCCAACTCTTTAAAGGGAACAAACCAGCATGATTTAGAGCTATAAAGAGAGCCAGTGCCATACAGGGATACTGAAAATATCATACCTTTACATTAATGATTCAGTGCAGAGAAAAGTGTCTTAAAACTCCTGGAAAACAGGGCAGCAAATGATTGATATGTACAGCACTGCATCACTATTTGGGGTTGTTTTTCTTTTTTTTTTTTTTACACCCCTGTGTACATGCGGTTCGACTGTAAGCCAAACTGAGACTCCCTCCCTTTCATCTCTATGTGGCACCCCTGCGTCCAGGAGGCCACAAAGGGAACTGCAGCCAGGCAGGTAGGACACTTGTTGCACAACAACACCCTCACAGCCCACACAACCCACGTGTAGGAGAAGGCAGCAACCAGCCCTAAGGTTGGAATACTCTAGGCAGTTGAGGGGTGGTGGATTAGAGGAGTGGGTTGGGTACAGGTACTTGACAGTATATGGAAGGGGGAGGAGGAAGGAAGTCAGTAGGCCGAGGTAGGCTGAGAGGCAAAGACTGGAAATCACACGTCCTGTGAGTGTAAGGCCTAGGAGCGCAGAATCTGTACCGAGCCAGTGTGAGCCGGAGGAGAGAGAAAGCACGTCCGAAGCTGATACCACCAGGAGTGTGAGAGGACTGAGAGGGACGGTGATACCCGAGCCCTAAAGGACAGCCGAGACGACCAGACTGCAGGCAGAGAAGTCCCTCCTATGATACCGAGAGAAACAGAGAGAAAGGAGCCTGGTAGAGCCTCACACTTGAGGACTGCTGGAGGCTGGGCAGTAGAGTGTCGGCTCAGAGGGACGTAGTTTACCTGGCTTCTAACAAAAGGAACTTAGTTTTAGTGTTTATTAGATTCTTAAATCAGTGGATTAGTAAACACAGTGCTTTATAGTGTGTAACCCACCCATCTATACAGACAACATAGTCCAGTGATATGAACTCTGGAGTTCTACGGTTTGGACTATAGTCAACTGTTCAACGGTTCAGGCGCTTCAGTTAGGGTCCCTACCCCAAAGGACAGGCAGCTCAGTGACACACTGGAGGACCCACAGGGGCCCGAGTCACCGCCATACTGTCCGGCGTTTCACACACACACAAGCGGTGATGTCACTGCAGGAGGCGGGGTGACCGGCCTCCTGCTCTGACATCACCACCTTTCCCTGCCCTGCTCCATGTTAACCATAGAGCAGGGCAGTTATAAGCGGTGATGTCACCGCAGGGGGCGGGGCTAAATGGACATTTTGTAAAAAAAAACAAAAAAAACTATGTCTTATGCTGCAGACAGGGAGAGAATGATTGGCAGCGGTGGGCAGATTACACATGCAGGGGGTGTGAATCTGCCCTTTGGCTGCAGCCCCTAGCCACCTCCTTGTGGCTGGACGATGTCAAGTTTTCTAAGTGTATTATCTCGGGGTACAGGCTGCTCAAGTGCTGGGGACCCCTTATCTGGATGCTGCAGACATGCTGCATCCAGTGCTGTAATTAGATCAGCATGCCTGGTTTGGTGACAGGTCCTCTTTAAATCACGAGTGCTTAAAGGCTTTGCATACACCTGGCCTCCATAGTTTCTTCTGAAGTCAGACTATGGCTTTATTCACTACACACTGTCCTTGATTTCCAGGCAGCGCATTTGGCTGAAGCGCCCTGATCTTTCGCAGTGCAGCAATGCTCTGGATATAGGGGACATTCTTTCAAGGCAAATGCTCTGCCAGAAAGCACAATTACAAGTCAGCTGACCAGTAAGTAAAGCTGCGGCCACATTAGCGTTGTGGCCTTCGCCATACCAGATCCAGGAAAGATCAGTATTCCCGCAGCATTAGCGCAGCTTTACCATAGTGTAACACTCCCATAATGCTGCCATAGACTACTATGGATGACGGGACCCGAAGCACATGCAAAGGCCGACATGTAAGTGCCGGAGTTTGAAATCTTGCACCATTTTATAGCGAACAACTTAACGCCGGCTGCAGCGTTAAGCTGTCCGCTACAAAATAGCATGAGATTTCATACTCCAGCACTTACATGCTGGAGTTTGCATGTGCTTCGGATCCCATCACCCATATTTGTCTATGGCAGCGTTACACTAGGGTAACGCTGCGCTAATGCTGTGGGAATGCTGATCTTTCCCGGATCCAGCATGGCGGAGGCCACAACGCTGATGTGGCACTAGCCTAATACACAAATGATCCTACCACCAGGCAACAACAGAACCGCTGTTTTAAAGGATGCACTTTACCTGAGTTTTTCATGCTTTAAATGTAGGACTTCTCTGTAAATCTGTCTAAGGGCCATGTCACACACACAGATATTTGTGCAGATATGTGTTGCAGATCTCTGGTTGCAGTAAAATCATGGACACATTGTTCCATTTGTACACAGCCACAAAATACAACAATGTATCCATGATTTCACTGCAACCAGAGTTCTGTGAACAATCTCTGCACAGATATCTGTGTGTGTGACGTGGCCCAGAGGCTAGGGTCACACATAGAAATCCGTTGTTGGAAGTGATTTCCATGACCAATCCGTTTTTTTTGGGTGCTTTTTGACCTTCTGCACCCCTGAACGTTTTTGGACTTAGTCATTTTTTGACCAAAATTCCTGAAAAAACGGATCCGTTTTTCCATAGGGCCCATGTTAAATTTTTTTTTTTTTTAAAACGGATCCCAAAAACGTATATAGCAATGTTTTTAGGTGCAGAAAAAAACGGACAGGGTGTTTATTACATCCAATCCGCTTTTTCTATCAGTTTTTGGACTTAGAAAAAAAAAATGCCAAAAATGAAGCCAAAAACGGACCAAGGGCTTTGTGTGACCCTAGCCTTATCTATACTTTTAAAAACTTCTTGATTTTTTTATGTCTGTAATCTGTGTATTGTAATTTAGCTACATACACAGCAGATAAGCAGCTCAATCAGGTTTGAGCGCCGATAACTCTAGAACTTATTGCACACACATTTACCTGTGCAATCCAGGTTTTGCCTACAAAACACCTTAGTAACAATTTTTGCCCATTTATTGTAATTAATTTCTACCTTCATCGTCTGTTTTTACTATTATTGAAGTAGCCAAATCATTTAACATATGGGCCTTGCAGTGATATCTATTTTTCTTTTATATTAAAAAATATATACGTCAACAGATTAGCATTTGCAATTTCACATCACTGATCTGTCAACAGCATGTAAAAAATTCAGCTCTGCACTTCTAGTATGAAGGACTGCAAATGACGGCTGTCCCCCCTGATACCGGCACCCGTACTCGAGCCAGTGGTTGCAGCTGCTCCCGGACATTCTCCTAATCTCTGCAAACCCACAAGGTATGCTGGGGATCCCAAATTGTGCAGGGGATTTCTTAATCAATGCCAGCTACATTTCTGGTTGTTGCCTCAGCAGTACCCTACAGACATAGCCAAAGTGGCATTCCATGTCTCACATTCGGAGGGAGAAGCATTGTCGTGATTTAATCCTCTCCTGGAATGGAATGATCCCATCGTATCCCATCTACCTTCATCATCTGTCTATACTATTATTGAAGTAGCCATTTAACATATGGTCCTTGCAGTGATATCTATTTTTCTTTTATATTAAAAATATATAAGTCAACAAAGTAGCATTTGCATTTTCACAACACTGATCTGTCAATAGCATGAAAAAAATTCAGCTCTGCTCTGCTGGTATGAAGGACTGTAGGAGAGTTGAGCTCTGCTAAAAAAAAGCTAATGATGTAAAACTACACAACAACTATACTAATGCGAATGGCAAAGATAAAATTGCATAAACAGGGTATTATAGAGTGGCAGAGAGAGCACAGAGGCACATGCTGGATTTTACACTTAAATAAGCTTGATGATAACTCAGAGAGGTGGGACTAATCGGGAGCACACAGATAAGGGAGAGGGAAGACAGGTCTCCAGCACTGAGAAGAAGCAAGTGCTCAAGGAAATGTAGTTTTAGCAGATAGGAACAGGACCACCCATTCAGCTGCATGCATTTAGATGCACAGAGAGGCAGGAAGAGATGAGAAAATACAAAAAAGAAATGTTATGTTATGCTTAAAGGAGTTGTTTGGTCTAAAATAATATTTGTGTAGTCACTCTGTGTGACTGTGCAGACATAACAATCTTCCCACCACAAGCTCACTGTGTGCTACGAGGATTCACAGTTTCCAAACCAGGAACAGACCGAAGTTGTGTGATATGTATATTCCCACCAGAACTGACTAGTGGGTGTAACCTCTCTCATTACAAATGTATGGGGAAAGGCCATGCCCACTAGACAGCCACTCCAACTGGTAGGATGCACCTGCTCCATACATTTGCATTGAGCGAGGCCATACCCACTAGTTGTGTTGTTGCCGGAACATGCATATTACATAACTGCAATCCATTCCCGCTTAGAAACTGGTGAATCCGCACAGCACAAAGTGCGGGCACTGCGAGGATTGATAAGTCTGTTAACACACAGGGACTGCAGAATTATCAGTTTTAGATCAGACAACCCCTTTAATCTCTGTATTACCAATAAGTATCCATTTACAGCTCTTTGTGAAAAAAGTGATTGTGTAGCATTTCATGAGCTCATCTGCATGTTCCTGTGTCTAGCCCTTCAGAACACTTTCTTCTAAGTTAATTAATAAATCCTGCTCTGTATCTGATTGTAATAACTTATGAATATATAAAACATTCCATCAACATTTTTTTTCAAACACAGCAAATATTACAAATAAAAGCAAATTCAATATAAAACAAAACAGATGCATTATGTTAAGGCAAATAAAGTAATTAATTTTGACACACTTCTGTCAAGATTGATTGCAGTGTTTGCAGGTAAATTCTTGTTTATTAGAACAATGTAATGTAACAGATGTTGTGTGTGTCTAAGCTGAAAGCCAAATAACCCTTCAGGAGACGACACAATGGTTCCCATCGTTTGAACAGCGCAGCGCTCACTCTGGAGATACGGAGATAAAGTATTCACTTTTATTAAGAAATTCACAATTTAATGGTTATTATGACTATACTTGTCTTTTGAAGTGTGCTAATTGATAATCAGTGTTCTTTTTCAGTGAATTGATAATGGTTTCTGCAGATAATACACATTTATCTTAATATCAAAATACTTTAAAATACAAATATGTCAGAGATAAGACTCCTTTCCAATTTGAAACTTTTAGGTGGAAATCTGGATAATAGGGTTTTTTTCTCATCCTCTAAGGGTATGGTCAGATTAACATTAAATGGGGTTTGCGTTAAAAACATAGGTTTGGCAGCCTCAACACAGTGCTACCTCCATGGTAATGCTGCATTAACGCTGCCAATGCGTACCTATGGTGACACGACCCTTAGCGAGGCTCAAGCGCCGGCATCTGATTGAAATCTCACGCTTTTTCTTATCGCGAGAAAAGACGCTTTCAACAATGTCAACAATTGAAAGGCTTGTAAAGGCTGTAATGACGCGAATCGTGTCATTTCTGGCATCAGGTGACGTCAGTACACGCGCGCCACTCTGTAGGCTTCAAGCACCGCATTGCGCATGCAGCATGGGTGTACTGATGTCACCCGATGCCGGAAATGACGCGATTCGCATCATTACAGCCTTTACAGCCCCGTGGAATGCAGGGAGGTGCTGAATACAATATGAATAGAAGATCACGCCTATTAGGGCATGATCTTATGATGAAGAGGGCACATCCAAGGGGCTAAAGAATATAGCCCCAGCTAATTAGCATCGCTAAGATAGTAAGTTATAAAACGTTTTTCTCCACTTTCACGGATGCTTTTTTGAGACATAAGGAGTGTGAGATTAGTGATAATATGCTGCAGGGACATGTTTTGATAGCTTAGGAGGCGTTTTGGAGGTGACAGGATCCCTTTAAGAACATTTTTTGTTTTAGCACTTTCGTTTGCATTTCCTTTATTTCAGGAGCTATGACTTTTTTGAGGTATAAGTTGTAATTTTGAACACTTTATATTTTACTATACAATGTACTAAAAAATGGAAAAAGAAATTCTAAGCTGTGTGAAAAAAAATCAATTCTACCATTATTTTTGGGGTTGTTGTTTTTTTACAGTGATCATTGTATGGTAAAAATTGCATAGTAATATAATTCTCCAGGTCAGTATAATTATGGCAATAATAAACAGTAAGGTTTTACTGTATTTTATTGGTAAAATAAATTCAGAACCAAATAAAAAGTGATTGGGTACCCTTGTCTGTGACATGTATTTTTAAATTTTTACATGCATGGAGTGAGTGAGGCCGTGTATTTTGCATTTGAGCTGTTCACTTTTTTAATGATTATTTTTTTACAAAGATGTGATGTCTAAAAGCCGTGTTTTTTTTTTAAATTTTTGTTTTTCTGTCGACATTTAACATTGAAATAATATATATTTTGATAGAGTGGACTTTCACTTTCATTATGTTTGAATTGAGAAAAGTAGGTGAATTATCCATTTGTTAATCACCTCCCTAATGGCTATCAGCTATGTAACACAGCTGGAATCTACTGTGTATGAAGATCCTGATGGCTCTATATAGTGAATTGTGATTACATATCAGACATTGTACAACAATGTTTATTGAAGACTTAAAAAGAACTAGTCAGCTTTCCAGACTGGGTGTGTGTGTGTGTGTGTGTGTGTATATATATATATATACAGTTAGGGCCAGAAATATTTGGACAGTGACACAATTTTCGCGAGTTGGGCTCTGCATGCCACCACATTGGATTTGAAATGAAACCTCTACAACAGAATTCAAGTGCAGATTGTAACGTTTAATTTGAAGGGTTGAACAAAAATATCTGATAGAAAATGTAGGAATTGTACACATTTCTTTACAAACACTCCACATTTTAGGAGGTCAAAAGTAATTGGACAAATAAACATAACCCAAACAAAATATTTTTATTTTCAATATTTTGTTCCGAATCCTTTGGAGGCAATCACTGCCTTAAGTCTGAAACCCATGGACATCACCAAACGCTGGGTTTCCTCCTTCTTAATACTTTGCCAGGCCTTTACAGCCGCAGCCTTCAGGTCTTGCTTGTTTGTGGGTCTTTCCGTCTTAAGTCTGGATTTGAGCAAGTGAAATGCATGCTCAATTGGGTTAAGATCTGGTGATTGACTTGGCCATTGCAGAATGTTCCACTTTTTTGCACTCATGGACTCCTGGGTAGCTTTGGCTGTATGCTTGGGGTCATTGTCCATCTGTACTATGAAGCGCCATCCAATCAACTTTGCAGCATTTGGCTGAATCTGGGCTGAAAGTATATCCCGGTACACTTCAGAATTCATCCGGCTACTCTTGTCTGCTGTTATGTCATCAATAAAAAGTCATGCATGCCCATGCCATCACGTTGCCTCCACCATGTTTTACAGAGGATGTGGTGTGCCTTGGATCATGTGCCGTTCCCTTTCTTCTCCAAACTTTTTTCTTCCCATCATTCTGGTACAGGTTGATCTTTGTCTCATCTGTCCATAGAATACTTTTCCAGAACTGAGCTGGCTTCTTGAGGTGTTTTTCAGCAAATTTAACTCTGGCCTGTCTATTTTTGGAATTGATGAATGGTTTGCATCTAGATGTGAACCCTTTGTATTTACTGTCATGGAGTCTTCTCTTTACTGTTGACTTAGAGACAGATACACCTACTTCACTGAGAGTGTTCTGGACTTCAGTTGATGTTGTGAACGGGTTCTTCTTCACCAAATAAAGTATGCGGCGATCATCCACCACTGTTGTCATCCGTGGACGCCCAGGCCTTTTACAGTTCCCAAGCTCACCAGTCAATTCCTTTTTTCTCAGAATGTACCCAACTGTTGATTTTGCTACTCCAAGCATGTCTGCTATCTCTCTGATGGATTTTTTCTTTTTTTTCAGCCTCAGGATGTTCTGCTTCACCTCAATTGAGAGTTCCTTTGACCGCATGTTGTCTGGTCACAGCAACAGCTTCCAAATGCAAAACCACACACCTGGAATCCACCCCTGACCTTTTAACTACTTCATTGATTACAGGTTAACGAGGGAGATGCCTTCAGAGTTAATTGCAGCCCTTAGAGTCCATTGTCCAATTACTTTTGGTCCCTTGAAAAAGAGGAGGCTATGCATTACAGAGCTATGATTCCTAAACCCTTTATCCGATTTGGATGTGGAAACTCTCATATTGCAGCTGGGAGTGTGCACTTTCAGCCCATATTATATATATAATTGTATTTCTGAACATGTTTTTGTAAACAGCTAAAATAACAAAACTTGTGTCACTGTCCAAATATTTCTGGCCCTAACTGTATATATATATATATATATACTAGCTGTGAGCCCGATGCAAATGCATCGGGATTCTAGAACGTGCATTAATTTGATTATAGTAGATAGCTATTTTTTATTGTATTATTTATTTTGTTTTGTTTTTTTACAATTTTTATTATTATTAAATTTTTTTATTATTTGTTATTTTAATTGAATTTATTTGTATTAAAATTATTTTATTTTATTTAAATACCGCATCTGCGGCGCCGTTGCGGTAATCCCCATACAAAGTATAGGGGGACTTGTGGCAGGTGCGGCAAAACCGCACTTGCCGCACCTGCCGCAAGTCCCCATATACTTTCTATGGGGATTACCGCAACCGCGCCGCAACTTGCACTTGCGGCGCGGTTGCGGTAATCCTTATGGGGATTACCGCAACCGCGCCGCAAGTGCTCGCACTCAGCCAGCGACTCGCTGCCGCACCTGCCGCAAGTCCACTTGCGGCGCGATTGCGGTAATCCCCATAGAAAGTATAGGGGGACTTGCGGCAGGTGCGGCGACTGAGGTAGCGACTCGCAATGGCTGGGTGAAGCCATTTATTGTTAAACTACTGTTTTTCTCTTTGTAAACCATAATGACAACCAAAAGCATCCAAATAACCCTGATGAAAAGTTCACATACCCCAGTTCTTAATACCGTGTATTGCCCCCTCTAACATCAATGACAGCTTGAAGTCTTTTGTGGTAGTTGTGGATGAGGCTCTTTATTTCCTCAGATAATAAAGCTGCCCGTTCTTCTTGGCAAAAAGCCTCCAGTTCCTGTAAATTCCTGGGCTTTCTTGCATGAACTGCACACTTGAGTCCTCCCCAGAGTAGCTCAATGATATTGAGGTCAGAATACTGAGATGACCACTCCACAACCTTCACTTTATTCTTTTACACATAATTTTTTGGATATAGAGAGTTTATACCTAAATAATTAATATGCACAATGACCTGCTAAATTTTAAGATGCTTTTATTAATTTCATCAAAAAGGTTAAATCGCAAGTACAAAAAGTGCAAAAAAGTAGATAAAGGTAATAACACATGAATCGGGATACACAGGACACTGATTTAATAGCCATTTCTCCTTCGCCATGCAGAAAAATACATGGGAGCATCATTTCTCATGTTATAGGGCAGTATAGGATAAAAAACAGGCAGGGTATGAAAGGACCGTTTAGCAACCTCTATAGTGAGTATGTCTCAGGGGGAGACCCCTGAGCCACTTGACCATAGCAGATCATAACATGGGTAAGCTGCAAACAGGGTTTGTGGGCTTGTGGATATAGGAGTGAGGGCAGGTGTGAGGTTGTTAACACCGGTAAGGATCACTGGATTTGTGACAAGAGACATACTCACTATAGAGGTTGCTAAACGGTCCTTTCATACCCTGCCTGTTTTTTATCCTATACTTCCCTATAACATGAGAAATGATGCTCCCATGTATTTTTCTACATGGCTAAGGAGAAATGGCTATTAACTTGTCAGTGTCCTCTGTATCCTGATCCATGTATTATTACTTTTATCTACTTTTCTGCACTTTTTGAACTTGCGATTTTACATTTTTTGATGAAATTAATGAAAACATCTTAGAATTTAGCAGATCATTGTGCATAATAATTATTTAGGTATAAACTCTATATCTGAAAAATTATATGCAAAACTATATGTAAGAGAGTCGTATTATGGATTAATTATTATCCATGTATAACCTGGTTGGTGAAAAAAACTTCACTTTATTCTGCTGTAGCCAATGACAGGTCGACTTGGCCTTGTGTTTTGGATCGTTGTCATGTTGGATTGTCCAAGTACGTCCCGTGCACAGCTTTTGGGCTGATGAGTGCTAATTTGCCTCCAGCATATCCTGAGAACATCCTGCGTTCATCTTTCTTTCAAATTTGACCAAGTTTCCTGTGCTTTTGTAGCTCACACATCCACACATCATCAGCGATAAACCTCTGTGCTTTAAAGTAGGAATAGTGTTCCTTTCATCAAAGGCCTTGTTGACACCTCTCTAAATGTAACTTTTATGGTTGTGGCTAAAAAGTTCGATTTTGCTCTCATCACTCCAAATTACCTTGTTCCAGAAGTTTAGAGGCTTGTCTCTGTGCTGGCTTTCTTCTGGCGACTTGACTATGCAACCCATTTTTCTTCACATGCCTCTGTATTGTGTATCTTGAAACAGCCACACCGCTAGTTTTCAGGGAGTCCTATATTTCAGCTGATATTATTTGGGGGGTTTTCTTTGCATCCCAAACAATTTTCCGGGCAGTTGTAGCTGAAATTTTTGTTGGTCTACCTGATCGTGGTTTGCTTTTACAGAAGCCTTGATTTTCCATTTGTTAATCATAGTTTGAACAGTGCTGTATGGCATCATCAATTCCCTGGATACCTTATCATATCCCTTTCCTATTTTACACAGTTCAACTGTATTTTCCCATAGATCCCTTGACAATTCTGTTGCTTTCCTCATGACTCACAATTCAAAAACTTCAGTGGCTGGATGAAGGATACAAGAGTCTGTCTGGATCCCAGAAACTCACTCAGCTTTTATGCACACACACTGATTACAAACAGGTCACAGATGAGGATGATACCATTATTAGCCATTCAAACCTATTTGTGTAAACGTCTGTGCATGTTACCAGGCCAAAATCACCAGGTTATAGGAACTTTTGATCAGGGTTATTTGGATGTTTTTGGTTGTGTGAGGTAGCGCCCGGGGAGCCCGCTTGGATAATGACACCAAACACGTGCTTATAAGTTTGCAAATGACTACCCGTTTATTGCTCATATATAAATCATAACCCGGGCAGTACATTAAACATTTGAACATAAACATGTCACATAATACATTACATTACACAATACATTACATATATTATGAACACATATTGCACATATACGACTACAGTAATCCAGGACCTGTAACCACCTCTCCTTCCAACCCTTGGAGCACTAACAACAGCTCCCGTGGTGGTTTCGGCCACCGGTCTGTCTCAACGTTACACATATATTTATAAGACATATTTACCCATATGTATATCAACGGGCCCTGTGGGTCCCAATGGCGGTATCAGCCGCCTGGCTTTATTTCCCCAGCTCCACATTACCCCCGAATACAGGCACCAGCCTGACTGGGTTCTTACACACTGCATATGATCCATCATATAAGCATTCATCGATCACACACATCCTTCCACACGCTCACAGCCCATCATATAAACATCCATGGACTGTGGCACCTCTGGGTTCAGAGCAGGGATTGAGCAACCTGAGTCACGGGTATGCCATGCATCCCCAAGGACTACATTACTGGACGTATCTCGCCACACGTCCAGACCGGCGTCCACCTGTTTCAACCGCGGTTTCCCCACTCTAGGAGCCCTTCTAACCCCTGCTTCTGACCACTGGTACATACACTTCAGTGGGTCCCTTCACTGATTGCTTTAGTCGGACTCAATGGCTGCTATGCGCACCTGGCACAATTCATACATCTGCCTCCCGCAGGGCTACATACACTTCAACGGGTCCTTTCACTGACTACTTTAGTTGGATCCAATGGCGGCTATGCCCGCCTGGCACAATTCATACATCTGCCTCCCATAGGGCTACATACACTTCAACAGGTCCCTTTACTGACTACTTTAGTCTGACCCAATGGCGGCTATGCTCGCCTGGCACAATTCATACATCTGCCTCCCGTAGGGCTACATACACTTGCTGGGTCTTTTACATAAGCCATAAAATACACATACACTTCAATGGGTCACTTCACTGACTGTTCAGTCAGACCCAATGGCGGCTATGCCAGCCTAGTACACTTTACGCGCAGGGTACACAGTTCACTCTCGCATACGGGAACTGCCTTCTTACCGGGCCCGGATCCGGGTCTCGCTACCTGGGTCATGGGTACACCAAGCGTCCCCAAGGGCTCCTTCCCGGACGTATCTCGCCACATGTCCAGGCCAGTCTCCACCTGGTTCAGCCACGGCTTCCTCACTACAGGAGCTGTCGCGACCCCGGTCCTGGTCACCGGTATGGAGCTAGCACGCTCCCCTCATGTTCGCACACCACAGAGCTCTGGACTAGTCGGCTCTCAGCGTCCCTCAGTCTGAGAATCCAACACACACAGACTGGATCTCTGGCTGAATCTCTCTGGTGCTCTCTGGCTGATGATCAGGATCCCACTCAATCAGCTGGCAGGCTCTTTATCGTGCCTGCCACTCCCACACTGACACATCCACTTGGGCTGCTATTACTCAGGACACACCCACCTGGGCTGCTACCAATTAGGACACACTGTTTCCATACAGCCGCTCATCAGGCTCATCTATGTGTCAGATCTACAGCACTCACTCTCAGATTTAACTCATTGTGTTCCGGATAGGTTCACACAGCATCATCACAGTAAAACCGGCCAGAGTGGACAGGATCATACCTTGATCCACCCTGCCGGCGGTGCCTCACAGTTGTCATTATGATTTAAAAAGATAAAACACAGTAGTTTGACAATAAATGGCGTCACCCAACCACTAACCATGAGTGGAAAAAAAGTTTTTGTGTTATCATTCATATTCTGTTTTAAAGAGGCCAAGAAAGAAAACATCTGCAGGGGCATGTAAACATTCGAGCACAAACGTATATGAAATTTTCAAATATTGGGTAGGATTTAGCAGAAATGAGTTTAATAGCACATGATTCAATTGATTTACTTTAATTTTTATCCAGAAAATATATTTTGTGTTGAAATTTGATTCTGGTGTAAAATATCCTAAAAGAAGCACTCATTTAAGTAAGATATATGCTTTAAACCTTTTGAATGGATAAAAAGTGGTCACGGCTATATAAGTTCTTAGCGTTTGTTTGTTTTGTTTAAACAGAAGACATATATAATCACAAACTGGTAGTGCACAACCAAGATTTATGCAGATTGTTTTTATTATTAATACATAAAGTACTGACTATTCACAAACATGTTTTACAGCTCATGAACACCAGGTAAACAAACCAGTGTCCAAATTATTTTATTCTAATGTATGCTGGTTTCATTCTAGTTGTGTCCTATAATAACAAGGTGGAAGAGTGACAATTTGGACACAGACTTAACGACCCGTTACATGCTTCAATGTCTCAGCGATCTAACCAACGATCTGACTTGACCTGGATCGCTTGAACGACGTTCAATGATCGCTGGTGAGGGGTCACACGTACAGATATCGTGAACGACGCAGCAACGACTCCGCACCAAGCGGATGATATTAGCAGTCGTTTGGATGCTGTCACGTATTGACTGCCTTGCTGTATGGAAGTGCTGCTGCTGTGGTTTCAATTAAACCTTTTTTCCTCTGCTTTGCAGTGAGCGGCTCTACAGGTGAGGTTGCTGCAAGTGTGTATGATGGATATGACTCATGATTAGGTGAGCTGAGGGGCGTGCCTGGGCTGGCTGCTCCCCGCCCCTCGGCTATAAATGGGTCAGCTGACATCCACCTGATATCGCTGATTCAGGTCATTTCTGGACTGTGACCTGTTGTGAGCGGATGCTGATCCAGAGCTTCTGCCTTACTCTCCATTGGAAGTTGTTGGGGTTCCGAGGTCCGTGGGTGGAGGTAGGGAGTAGAGGTACTTCCGAGATCAGGGCGAGTCAGGGACCCCAGTATCTGGGCCAGAGCAGGCTTCCCTGACTCCATATGCCCAGTTCCCTCCTACTTCTGGGCCCCCCAGCGTGACATAATCAGCGACCCACTATTTTTTCCCCGAAGCCGCTATGTCATCCCAAGCTTTTGCGCACCTGGTAGAGGAACTCTCCCAGGAGGTTTCTAACTTGCAGAACCAGGTGGTGCATCAGCTGCGAGAAGTGGTTGGGTATCTGGCTGCGGTTCACACGCTGGCTGTACCAGAACCTGATATCTCCTTTCCTGACCGATCTTCAGGAGGGAGAGAGAGATTTTTTGTTTTTAGAGAAGCCTGCAAATTGTATTTCAGGCTGTGTCCTCGTTCTTCGGGAAGCGAGGAACAGCGCGTAGGGATTATACTCTCCCTTCTTAAGGGGTATCCCCAGGCCTGGGCCTTCTCTCTGCCGATCGATACTCCATCTATGCGGTCGGTGGACAAGTTTTTTGCAGCGCTTGCCCTAGTGTATGGCGACCCTGATGCCATCTCCCTTGCTGAGTCTAAACTACGTAAGCTCAGCACGACTTGTCGAAGAGTATTGCTCTGAGTTCAGGAGGTGGGCCACTGACACTCGATGGAATGACCCTGCTGTGAGGAGTCAGTTCTGTCTGGGGTTGTAAGATCGGTTACAAGACACCATGACTCAGTACGCTGGTCCGGAGACCGTGGAGGCAACAATGACGCTTGCTATTAGGTTGGACAGACGCCTAAGAGAGAGATCGGATCCAACCCTGTCCCCAGTGACCATCCCTGCTGTGGAGGTTACACGTGTGGGTTTTGATGTTCCTGAGCAGTTGGGGACTGCGGAGTCTTGTACTAACCCATCTGCAGGTCATCAGGTTGGGCGGTCTTGTTTCTTTTGTGATCAACCTGATCACTTCATTAGGGTCTGTCCATACCATGCTAACTTCTCAGATGCAGACATCCCATGTGGATGAGTGCAGGAGTGCTGCTGTGTCTGCCGTGTTGGTCAGGCCTGCTCCTACAGTGTTGGCCAAAAGTATTGACACCCCTGCAATTCTGTCAGATAATACTCAGTTTCTTCCTGAAAATGATTGCAATCACAAATTCTTTGGTATTATTATCTTCATTTAATTTATTTCAATGAAAAAACACAAAAAAGAATGAAGCAAAAAGCAAAACATTGATCATTTCATACAAAACTCCAAAAATGGGCCAGACAAAATTATTGGCACCCTCAGCCTAATACTTGGTTGCACAACCTTTAGCCAAAATAACTGCGATCAACCGCTTCCGGTAACCATCAATGAGTTTCTTACAATGCTCTGCTGGAATTTTAGACCATTCTTCTTTGGCAAACTGCTTCAAGTCCCTGATATTTGAAGGGTGCCTTCTCCAAACTGCCATTTTTAGATCTCTCCACAGGTGTTCTATGGGATTCAGGTCTGGACTCATTGCTGGCCACCTTAGAAGTCTCCAGTGCTTTCTCACAAACCAATTTCTAGTGCTTTTTGAAGTGTGTTTTGGGTCATTGTCCTGCTGGAAGACCCATGACCTCTGAGGGAGACCCAGCTTTCTCACCACTGGGCCCTACATTATGCTGCAAAATTTGTTGGTAGTCTTCAGACTTCATAATGTCATGCACACGGTCAAGCAGTCCAGTACCAGAGGCAGCAAAGCATCCCCAAAACATCAGGGAACCTCCGTCATGTTTGACTGTAGGGACCGTGTTCTTTTCTTTGAATGTTTCTTTTTTTTCTCCTGTAAACTCTATGTTGATGCCTTTGCCCAAAAAGAGAGAACATTCTTCCAAAACGTTTTAGGCTTTCTCAAGTAAGTTTTGGCAAACTCCAGCCTGGCTTTTTAATGTCTCGGGATAAGAACTGGGGTCTTCCTGGGTCTCCTACCATACAGTCCATTTTCATTCAGACGGCGACAGATAGTACGTGCTGACACTGTTTTACCCTTGGACTGCAGGGCAGCTTGAACTTGTTTGGATGTTAGTCAAGGTTCTTTATCCACCATCCACACAATCTTGCGTTAAAATCTCTCGTCAATTTTTCTTTTCCGTCCACATATAGGGAGATTAGCCACAGTGCCATGGGCTTTAAACTTCTTGTTGACACTGCGCACGTTAGACACAGGAACATTCAGGTCTTTGGAGATGGACTTGTAGCCTTGAGATTGCTCATGCTTCCTCACAATTTGGTTTCTCAAGTCCTCAGACAGTTCTTTGGTCTTCTTTCTTTTCTCCATGCTCAATGTGGTACACACAAGGACACAGGACAGAGGTTGAGTCAATTTTAATCCATGTCATCTGGCTGAAAATGTGATTTAGTTATTGGCAACACCTGTTAGGTGCCACAGGTAAGTTACAGGTGCTGTTAATTACACAAATTAGAGAAGTATCACATGATTTTTCTAACAGTGCCAATACTTTTGTCCACCCCCTTTTTTATCTTTGGTGTGGAACTATATCCAATTTGGCTTTAGGACAATTCTTTTTGTGTTTTTTTCATTAAAGACAAATTAAATGAAGATAATAATACCAAAGAATTTGTAATTGCAATCATTTTCAGGAAGAAACTGAGTATTATCTGACAGAATTACAGGGGTGTCAATACTTTTGGCCAACGCTGTATGTCTCCACCGGTGGTGGTTAATCACCCACTGAAGGATAGGAGTAGAACCCTGCCGGCACCTTAGATCGATGCTGAACTCAGGGGTCATCCGGCGAAGCGTGTTAGGGGAAGGTGGTTACCCCCACTAAGCTCTTGGTGTGAATGGTCTCTGAATCGAAACTGGGAACCATCTCTGCAGTTTGCCTGCCTGAGAGTGAACCTTCGGTCTGTGACTGCGTGAATGGCAATAAATGGTCAGGTCCAGACCTGTGTGTGGATGAGTATGTGTGGGTGCTGTCAAAACACGTAAGGTGGAAGTGTGCGGCTGGAGCTCCTACTACTGCAGTAATTGGTCCATTTAAAATTGCGGCCGTTTGCAACCCTTGTTGTTCCAGCTGGCAATCCCCCCAGTGCTTTGTTCTCGGAATATCTTCCATAGGTCGTCGCTCAGCAGGTTCAGACCATAACCGGACGTGTCCAGTTAGGAGTCCGAAGGCCTCTTATAAAGGCGGGGGTACTGTCATGAATTGACTGCCTTGCTGTTTGGAAGTGCTGCTGCTGGAATTAAGCCTTTTTTTCCTCTGCTTTGCAGTGTGCAGCTCTACAGGTGAGGTTGCTGCAGGTGTGTATGATGGATATGACTCATGATTAGGTGAGCTGAGGGGCGTGCCTGGGCTGGCTGCTCCCCACCCCTCAGCTATAAATGGGTCAGCTGACATCCACCTGATGTCGAAGATTCAGTTCATTTCTGGACTGTGACCTGTTGTGAGCGGATGCTGATCCAGAGCTGCTGCCTTACTCTCCATTGGAAGTTGTTGGGTTCTGTGGTCCGTGGGTGAAGGTAGGGGCTTATGCCTAGGGCTTCTCAGGAGTTAGGGACTTAGGCTCGTGGCTCAGACCTCCTCACCTTTAGAGGTACCTCCGAGATCAGGGCAAGTCAGGGACCCCAGTATCAGGGCCAAAACAGGCTCCCCTGACTCCCTACGCCCAGATCGCTCCTACTTGTGGGCACGCCGGTTTCCCCCAGTGTGACAGATGCCTATGTTCCTCAGTTCTGAATAGGCGAAGTCATAAACAACATCGTTATCAAGGTGTCACACGCCAATGCTGCAGGTTGAATGGAGTGGTAAAGAGGACCTGTCAATTTCCCCCCCATGGATGTGAATTTAAGCCCAGCACTGAATGCAGTATGTCTGCTGCATTCAGGCAAGGGGTCCCCCATGGCTCTGTGGGGCTGCTACCCCGATATATAAGCTTATAAAAACTTACAGTAATTTTCCATGGAGGCGGGCCCTTGCCCTTGAGGCAGCTCATCCACGGGGACATTTCACGCCCCCTGCGCCTCTGTACCACCCATGTCCTCACCACCTCTGCTCATGCCATTCTGAAATCCTCGCTCTGCACGTCCTTGTGTGGGTGGCGCAAGCGCAGAGCAAGGATTTCAGAATGGCACCAGCGGAGGCGGTGAGGACATGAGCGGTACAGAGGCGCAGGGGGCGTGAAATGCCCCAGTGAATGAGCTGCCTCAAGGACAAGGGCCCGCCTCCATGGAAAATTACTGTACGTTTTTATAAGCTTATATATTGGGGTAGCAGCCCCACAGAGCCATAGGGGACCCTTGCCTGAATGCAGCAGACATGGTGTATTCAGTGCTGGGCTTAGATTCACATCCATGAGGGGGGGATGACAGGTCCTCTTTAAATGTGTCTTAAACAATATTCTCATTCCAAAGTATTTTAAGGTCAGAAACCAAACAAAAGAGGAACACGGGCACATAAAGTCCATGGAAGGAAAACATGTAACTTGGATTCATGGGGAAAGCATCATGGAGACACTGTGTTGAGGAATTGGCATGTGGATACATATGGACGCGTGAACAAGTGCTAAGAGGTTATTGATGATTGGTTTTTCTAAATCTATTGATTGTAATAACTTTTTGAGATATAACAGCCATCATGCCTGCCAAATGTTTAAAGAGATTCTAAAAGGAAAAATGATGAGGGATAAAAGAAAATCCAATGAAGATGTAAAGTGTTATCCTATTGTGGAAAAAATAACACAAAAATTAGGGAAAATATATTCAGAAAATTAAGTATTTGAAGTTGGATGAAAGGTAGGTAAAATATTGATAGAAACTTCAAAATTACCTAAAGTTAAATAAAAGGAGTCAGGTGTTTTCACATCTATGAGGTCTCTGCGCTAGGCTGCTCAGCTTGCCTGTGCTAGCGCAAATGCAAGCACAAGGGCATTTAGGGGCTTGGGCAGCCTAGCGCAGGGATGCATAGATGCCCTGCACTTCCGCTCAGCTGCGCTCGGTGCCCCATTATATTCTATGGCCGAGCACAGCCGAGCGAGCGCTCTGGATAGTGAGAATCGCAAGTGTAAGTGGCAGATGCCACAGCGCATGCTCCTGTCACTTAGCACCTGGAAACGCCTAATCAGATGTTTTCCGGGTGCGTCTGACCAGGCGCATGTGCCATGGCGTCTGCCACTTTCACTTGCGATTCTCACTATCCAGAGTGCGCGCTCAATCATTTGAATAAACCGAATATTATTACACATAAAATATGTAGACAGAAGTTTCTCCAGAATGAAAAAAATCGCTTTTCTGTTTTGTGTCTATTGTGTCAGTACTATTCTGGGATTATCAAGGGTATTGATTTTCCACACCCATTGAAATGTATGACAGTTAGAATGGGAAGTTTTTTCATATACAAAAGTTCTGATATGACATATTTGCCGAAATACCCTTGCGGTAATATATACATAGGGCAGACATAACCACCAATATAGGTCAAAGCAAATGGTCAAATTGCTTTTGCATCAGTCTGTATGAACAAAAAATGAAATCTACTGTGGTTGCTACTAAAAAGAATGAACAAGAACACAAATTAAGTGTGTATACAGTGCTAGATATGTCTTTGAAATTGGCCTCAAAGGATACAATTTAATGGGTAATTTCGGGAGAAGTTACCCGGTTGATGTGCAATTATTATGGTTTAACCTACTACAAAGTGAAGTATTTTGTATTTATTACATGAAATCCCTTTCCCCTAATGACCTGAATGAGATTTGTAAATTCAATATTTATTTGATCTTTGACAAATCACAGCTGTCATTTACCCCTTATGTTACTCTGATTGCCACCGCAGCAGGGAAATCGTGAAGAGCTAGATAAGCACCAGGATTTTGTGCACCTAATGAATATGTCAAATATTGTGGTGGCTGCAGGCTTGTATTTTGAGGCTGGGTGGCCCCAAATAATCATGAGCCATACCAGATTAAGAATACCAGCCCCCAGCTGTGTGCTTTATCTTGACTGAGTATCAAATTGGAGGGGTTCACATGATTTCTGATTTTCGGACTATAACATGCAAACATCCAAAGTCACCTCGTCACTTGATCTGGAGCAGGGGGGACTTAGCATGATGCCCCATATTTACTGGACAAGCCATTATAGCATGTCCACTCACATGATCGTGTGGCTTACATTTCATTGGTCACTGTTAGATATTTAGGAGTTGGTTTCCCCCACCCTCACGTGCCCCCTGAGGAAGTCATATGAAACGTGCGTCGGGGTGGAGAAACACCGGAAATTATACTATACTGCTGAATCATCTTAGGGAATTTACACCACTAATTTAGCTGCTTATCTAAAGTTACCGTTATACACAGAGATATCGGTGCAGACATTGCTTGCAACTCACTGGTTGCAGTGAAGTCATGGACACATTGTTCCATTTGTACACGACAACAAAATGGAACAATGTGTTCATGATTTCACTGCAACCAGTGCATTGCAAGCAATGTCTGCACAGATATCTCTGTGTGTAACGGTACCTTCAGGAATCCAACTGTGGTTAATTATAGCTATTTAACTTTACAATATGTGTAGTCTTACATGTCTAATTTGATGGCTTGTAATTATACTTACCCTGATATACTGTCTAGCGTTGGTGTCCCTCCTTGTTAAGGCACCTTTGATTTTATCATGTATATTTTACCAATTAATAAACTTTTAAATGATTTTTATTATATATCTATTACTGTATGTGTTCATTTTATATTCTGCAATCCCGATATTCACTGGAATCTATGCAGATTTTGATTGAACATGTGATATGTAGTAATGTACAAGGCCTTCTTGAAAAAGTGAACTGTTAACAGAAGTTACATTAAATGGGTTATCTGGAGGAAAAAAATAATACTGTAGAACTTAGTCCAAAAAGTACTTTGCAGGTCCTGAGTCATAGCTGTAGGGAAAACTCCAGAAAAAGCCTTAAAGCACCTCTCATGAATGTATGTCCCCAATCAGAGTCTTGGTGTATTGTTTGATATGAACAACATGATATTACTAGGGATGGGCGAATCCTGAAATACTCGGAATCTCTGGACTCTAACGAGTCCGGGTCCGAGACGCGGTACTCGTTGCGAGTCCAGCGAGTCCGAATAGTAACCTGTACTTTTGCAGTGTATCTATACAGATACACTACAAAAGTACAATAAAAGTTAATCTAAGGGGTTAAAAACAATAAACATTCATACTCACCTTCTGTGGGGCCTGTACCTTATGTACCGGGACCGGTACCGAAGACCTCCGGACGTCACAAGACCTCAGATCAGAAGATGGGCTGAAGGACCTGTGAGATTTCAGCCAATCAACATGCGGCAGAGTGGTCACATGGGTTTGTCACGTGGCCGCACTGCCAGCCAATCAGATTGGCCAGATCGCTCATTGGCTGGCAGTGCGGCCACGTGACAAACCATGTGACCGCTAGCCGCATGCTGATTGGCTGAAATCGCACAGGTCCCTCAGCCCATCTTCTCCCGGTGATCTGAGGTCTTGTGACGTCTGGAGGTCTTCGGTACCGGTCCCGGTACATAAGGTACAGGCCCCACAGAAGGTGAGTATGAGTATGAATGTTTATTGTTTTTAACCCCTTAGATTAACTTTTAGGGTACTTTTGTAGTGTATCTGTATAGATACACTGCAAAAGTACAGGGACTCGCTACCCCCGAGTAATTCCTAAGGAAACTCGGCGAGTAGCGAGTCCCCTACTATTCTGGCGAGTCCCGAATAGTAGCGAGTAGATTCACCCATCCCTAGATATTACTCTACGATGCCCTGCTTCTGATGTAAATTATGTTTAATTTCTCCTTAATTTGAAAATTAGGTCACATCAAGGTTTTAGATATAAAATAGAATTTTGGGGTCTCTTTGGTATTTTACTTATTTAAATCTTTGATTATTTCCTCCACTTTTTTCCGTTATGTCCATGTGCTATGTGTTTTTTTTTCCCTCAGATTACATCCTCTTGACACTTTTTCTCCTTGCTATAATAAAAAAGACTTAGTAGAAATAGTTGTCAGATCTCTCTAGAATACAATTTATCATCCGCTCTGCTTAATTAGTTCACTTGTTTCATTGTCTCCCTGTAGAATGAAAAGTGTGTCTACTGCAGGTGGCTATGAAGGATGTGGAAATAGATCACAATTTCTGACATAAAAGTTTACATCTAAAGAATAAACTTGAGTAAAATCTTTTCTTAAGGAATATCTATGTCATTATTGGCCAAAGAAGAAGGCAACAGAGAACAATGTGGTGTTGTGCTAACTACACATCATAATAAAATCAAACATTAATATAAAAATGTATACCTACAACCATTTGTAACTTTAAAACTACCTGCCAAATGTTACACAGAACTCCCTCATGCAGATTCATCAATCTCTAACAACCGCATTTAATTGACATTGCACTAGTTGGGGTTCAATCCAGTGCACATTGACAACTTGGATGCAAGCAGCTGAGGGTCATGTTTGTACTTCATAGAAGATTGTGATTTTTCCGGTTATGAAAATCTATATTCCAAGCAAAATGTCCATCTTCCCAAGTGATTTGAATAAAAGGAACATTTATTAACAATGCAAGGTAGAATTAAAAGTGATAACAGAAAGGAAATATTTAAAAGTTGTATATGGGACCTCTATGAATATGAGAGAGGGACTAGGGATGGGCGAATCTACTCGCTAGGACTCGTTACTCGGCGAGTAGTAAGGGACTCGCAGGACTCGGTACTCTGCGAGTTTCCCAGTGATTACTCGCACGAGTCCAATGCAAATCAATATCAATCCTAGTTTTGTCAGAAACGCTGACAAAACTAGGATTGCCATTGTTTGCATTAGACTCGGCTACTGTGCCAGTGATAGCAGGGAAACTCGCAAGTAACTGCTGTTTCTTTGCGAGCCGAGTCCAGCTGTCTTCTCTGTGCAGCTCCAGGGTCCTAGAGCCCGCCTGCTCACAGACATGATGTAGCAGTGCTGAGATTGTTCTCAGTCTGCTCATTCCCTGTGCATAGACATCTATATCTATGCACAGGGGATGTAGCAGAGAGGACATCGCGTTTTGGACTACGTCGGACGGAAGAGGATTTTTTTAATTAAAGATGGAGTCCCTAATGGCTTTTTTTTTAATTTCAAATAAAAATTTTTCTCTGTGTTGTGTTTTTTTAACCCTTTATTGGAGATTCTTAGTGGCTGGGTCAAACAAGGCCTGACATTAAGAATCTCGGGCTTAATACCAGCTTGTATAACAAAGCTGGTATTAACCCTTTTATTACCCAGCGTGCTACCGCCACCAGGGCCGCTGGAAGAGCGGGGTTCAGCGCCAGAGGATGGCGCTTCAATGAACGCGCCATCTTCTGGGGCGGCTGTGGGCTGCAATTTGCAGCGGGGGGTGCCCAGAAAGCTTGGGCATCCCTGTGCTGCGGATTCCAGCCCCCAGCTGCTTAGCTGTACCTGGCTAGACATAGAAATTGCGCGGAGCCCCACACATTTTTTTTTTATTATTTCATGAATTTCAGAGTCAGAGTCTCAGAGTCAGAGTCTCAGAGTCAGAGTCAGAATCTCAGAATTTCATGAAATAATTTAAAAAAAATGCGTGGGGCTCCGCGCAATTTCTATGTCTAGCCAGGTACAGCTAAGCAGCTGGGGGCTGGAATCCGCAGCGCAGGGATGCCCAAGCTTTCTGGGCACCCCCGCTGCAAATTGCAGCCCGCAGCCGCCCCAGAAGATGGCGCGTTCATTGAAGCGCCATCCTCTGGCGCTGAACCCCGCTCTTCCAGCGGCCCTGGTAGCGGTGGCACGCTGGGTAATAAAGAGGTTAGGGCCAGCTTTGTATTATCAGCTGGCCCTAAGCCCGAAATTTATGGCGGTCACGCCAATATTAGACATGACCGCCATGAATTTCTATTAAATTGTTTTAAAAAAAAACACAACACAAAGAAATTTTTTTATTAGAAATAAAAAAAAAAAGCCATTAGGGACTCCATCTTTAATTAAAAAAATCCTCTTCCGTCCGACGCAGTCTAAAACGCGATGTCCTCTCTGCTACATCCCCTGTGCATAGATATAGATGTCTATGCACAGGGAATGAGCAGACTGAGAACAATCTCAGCTCTGCTACATCATCTCTGTGCACAGACATTCATGTCTGTACACAGGGAATGAGCAGACTGAGAACAATCTCAGCTCTGCTACATCAGGCAGCAGGCGGGCTCTAGGACCCTGGAGCTGGCAGCCAGCACACTGAGCAGACAGGACTCTTATCTGTGCGAGTTTCCCAGCGATTACTTACAAAGTAAACGAGTCCAATGCAAATAAATGACAAAACTAGGATTGCTTCAGGCTGAAGCTTCCGAGACACATCTGCGATTTGTAAATCTAACACTACTCGCTATTACTCGCTTCCCCATTCATTAACATTGGACTCGCTAGACTCGCAACGAGTAGCGAGTCCTGTGCTCGGACTCACTAGAGTCAAGCAATTCCGAATAATTTAGGATTCGCCCATCACTAAGAGGGACCTGTCATTTTACAAAAAAGTGCAGTAAATTTAGATAAATTGAAATTTTGGCTCACAGCCATTGGTTTTCTGTGTCTGCCCAAAGCAAAGAATGTTGTACACCAACCATAATTTAAAGGAACCTGTCACTAGGTTTTTTCCACCGGTAAGGCCTTATATACACCTATATTAGAATACTGTATATATGTCTCCTTTTATTATATTTACCTAGGAGACAGACTGGTCTGATGGGCATTGCTGGTCTTGATTCGACAAGTCCTCTCTTCTTTCTTCCTGTGAATGATGCATCTTACATCATTCACACAATGTCCTCATTTGTGCACACACAGACTTCTCTCTGCTCTGCTGAGAACAAAGCAAAGTATTGTAGTGAGCATGCACAGGTGCTCTTTGACTGTTCCTCATGCCTGTGTATTACAGTACTTTACTCTTCCTTTGGTATGGCAGAGAGAACTACACGTGTGCACTAGCGCAATGGAGTAAACTGTGTGAATGATATAGGATGTGTCATCCACATGAAGCATGAACAGAAGAGGTGCCGGATCAAGACCAATGGCTGCACTTTATATGGTGATAAGTAATGTTGAAAGAATGTTTCCAAACATGATTTGCCAATGTCAAATTCAGCACGAACCTGACCAATTCAGGTTCAGGATTGGATGTGTGGCGTCCCTGCAGCGGGACGCCACAGGGAGGTACTGCACCACAAACAGAAGGTGTGGTGCCTCCCTAGTCACAGGTAGTGGGGGGAACTGCAGAGTCTGTCCAAAAAACCACAATATCTCAATCAAAGGCACCCTAGCACCAGGGACTCTATATTCAGTAGGTCCCAGGGGGGTGGAGCTTAATTGAGCTGGAGACGTGACATCAGTGAGTGACAATTGAGACCAGCAGACGGTGAGAGGAACTGAAAGAAGACAGACGCAGCTGAGACAGCAGCTCTGTCAGGAGGGCATTACTCAGAGAGAGGGGACCCAGACAATGAGGGGGACACTCCACGACTGGTTGGAGCCGGCTGGAGAGTCCAGGTCGACACCGGTGTACCGGAACTAAGGCGGGTTTTGAGGTTTAGCCCAAACCGCTGACCGTCAGGCTGTGGGCCTTACCAAAGAAGGAGCCACAGCACCCATCACAGTCCAACATCAGTCCCATAGTTGGTTCATGATGTGGAGAGGTAACAAAGGACTCAAAGCAACAGACCCTGAGGACTAGAGGCGTGACTTGTGAGTGGGGAAGGAAAGAGCCAAGAATGCCATTAGGAACAGGACCAAGGAAAGAACTAGAAGGTGTCTCTGACAGACGCTATGGCAAACACCAAAACCTGTGGCAGCTAACCTCTGGCTTGTACTGTGTACCTTAACATCTGCCCGGTACCAGTAAAGAACTGTTTGAGCTAATCTGGACTCTGTCTCAGTCATTCATCGCCAGGAGAGATCTCTAAAGCATCACAGAGGTGAGGACTACTACTCCCCTCATCCACCCTGCTGCCCTGAGGTAAAGCTCCACCTGTGGGGAGCTGTACTACCAAAGCTGCATTTCCATCAGCTCAGCGACCGGCCGCAGCGCTGGTAACCCTATTACCAGGTACCACAGGTGGCGTCACGTTACAAATCCCCCATAATCATCACCCCCACCCCGCCACTGAGGGTCCAGGGCAGGGAACCGGGAACCGACCAACCGTGATCCCCACTGAAGTAACCACCTTTCCCGGTATCCGAGTACATCCTACCCTGTAGACCGACTCAGTTCCACAAACATTTTGCTAAAATGTTGACAAACTCGGCTTTGTCACTGTTCAGAAGTTTAAAATGTTCCTAAAACACTCCTTGAAGGATTGGGATCAAAACATCGCAGGAAGACCAGGTGGCTGAGAAATTTGGTAAACTATTGATTACTTGAGTTCACAACCATCGTGTCTTCCGAAAGCTTTCAACCTGGTGAATTTAATGCAAATTTAAAAGAGAGTTTTTAAGCTTCCTTGAGTTTCCAGGTGTTAAGACACCTGCAGACTGCGAGCCTTTGGAAGAGTGCCAGATGCGCCAGCACCTGTGAACTCCAAGTACCTAAAAATCTCCTTTAAACATCCCTTTAAGGCCATGCCCACACACCTCCGCTGTAAGTATTTAGCGGTTCTCTGCTAAATACTTAGGTTTTTTCAGAGAAGCGGAGGTGCGTGTGCGGCGCCGCTTTCTGCGGACGCAGCCCATGGTTACCCGATGTGTATCGTGGTAACCATTTCACACAGCAGGCTGCCTAGTGTCTGCATTCCCAGAGCAGACAGGGAAACGCTGCTAGCGTTTCCCTGTCTGCTTGGCTTAAGCAGACACTAGGCAGCCTGCTGTGTGAAATGGTTACCACGATACACATCGGGTAACCATGGGCTGCGTCCGCAGAAAGCGGCGGTGCACACGCACCTCCGCTTCTCTGCAGCCATGCTCCCTGCCACGCTCCCTCTCCATACAGAAGTGTAAGGGGGCTGGAATGTAGGATAATCCTGCAGCTCCCAGCATCCATGCCCCAACACACCTCCATCTTTCACCAGCAGCATGAGACTGTCATACTAAAATTCTATGTCCCATGAGGGAGGGGGGAGAGCAAAAGAGCAGGTATGATTTTATTGAATTGTAAGCAATCTATAGATCCTAGAACTGTAGTGTACTGCTCTGCGTCATTATATAAGAGGACAGGGACTGTACTAAAATGTCTTCTCTTCCCGGAGTTCCGCTTTAAGTCAACAGAATACATATTTAGCCTGTAGTGCCTAAAGAAGATAGATGGTGAATACCAAGTTGTGGCCTTACAAACTTGCTCATTTCGATATCTCTGCTATCTCTGACTAGGAATTCAACACAGTCCTGGTGTAGTGAACCTAGATGCCTTAAGGAATCAGAACACCCCTAGCGGAGTAAGCTAGTGTAAAGGCCTCCCTAATTCACCTAGCAATAGTACTTTTTCTTACCTTTTATCCTTTCCAATTACCCTGAAAGGCCATGAACAGGGACTGCCGCTGATATCTGAGACTGATATCTCAAGGACAAGAAAACCAATACGATCCACGCTGCTGTGTGTAAGCTTACACACAGCAGCGCGGATCATATTTTTTTTTGTTCTTAAAGAGGATCTTTCACACCCCTGCTGCATGGCAATCTAAATGCAGCACTGAATGCAGCATGTCTGCTGAATTCAGGGATGGGGTCCCCCATGTGTCTGTGTGCTGTGTACCCCGAGATATAGCCTTAGAAAAACTTACAGTTAGAAGCCATGGAGGCCGTCCCCGTGGCTGGAGTGAGCTCGATTAACTGGGGGGGGGGATATTCCCTCCCTGTCTGCCTTTCTGTGCCTCCTTCTGCTGTGCAGGCTCTGCCCTCCTCCTCCCCTGCTCTCTGTCAGTCAGAGCGAATGCAAATCATTTGTCCTGACATCAGCTCCAGATTCCTGCCCTGCTGTCTGTAGAAAGCATGAACAGCACAGCAGGAGATAGATGGAACAGACAGGCAGAGTGGGAGGGAATGGCCCTCCAGTCAATCGAGCGCACTCCAGCCACAGGGACTGCCTCCATGGCTTCTAACTGTAAGTTTTTCTAAGCCTATATCTCTGGGTACACAGCACACAGACACATGGGAGACACCTTCCCTGAATGCAGCATTCATGCTGCATTCAGTGCTGCACTTAGATTGCCATGCACCAGGGGGGTGACAGGTCCTCTTTAAGATATCACAAGGCCATCTTGAGTTGGTGGATCCTGCAGCAGCTGTATGATACGCGGATACCAGTTGTGGGTTTCACAACCCTTCAAGTTGAGCAGTTAATTCACTGCATACACTCACTATCATTAAGGAGATAAGACTCATTGCACCCTTGTCTATCCACTTTTATAAACAGGAACTAGACTTTCCTCCACTGACTAGTTACAGACATACATTGTAAAAATTATTTTTTTACATCTAAGATATAAAAATTTTTCCTCCCCTGAGTTCTTATCATTTTTTAAAGAAGGAGTGCAGGATAATATCTTGACTCCAATGGAATTTTAAGGCTACTTTAGGAAGATAGGCAGGGCTAAGTCTTTGGACAATCCTGTCATCATCAGAGGGCCTGTACAGTGTTGTATAAAATAACAGCAGTGTTCAAAAACATGAGTTAAGCCCAAAATCTTTATAATAGTTTTTATTTCCATACATTGAGAACATTGCACTCTATTTTCTGAATCAACACATGATGAGAAATGTATATAATTTTTAACTTCTTTACAGAAAATAACAAAAAATGAACATTAGGCTATTGAAAAGAACAATGTCTGCATTTGTCTTTACAAACTCAAAATTTCTACTATTTTTTAGGATTTATCATCCTGTGAATCACTTACTTAATATTTTGCTGTATAACCACAGTTTTTAGAACTGCTTCACATCTATTTTGCATAGAGTCAACCAACTTTTAGCATCTCTCTACTGTTCTTACAGCCCAGGATGCTTTGACTATATCCTACAATTTAATTGCATTTATTAGCTTTACCTCAGAAACAGCATTTTGATGTCACCCTACAAGTGTTCTATTGGAGGACTGGCCACTTCATAACCTAAATTTTGTAGGACTAGAACCAAGATTTTGCTCATTTACTGGTGTGTTTAATGTCATTTTCCTGTTGAACCATACATTTCAAGGCCGTTTCCTCTTCAGCATAAGGCAACATGACCTCTTCAGGTATTTTTATATATGAAAACTGGTCCATGATCCCTAGTATGGGGTAAATTGACCCGGTACCATAGTAAGAGAAACATGCCCATATCATGATGCTTGCACCACCATACTTCATTGTCTTACTGTGGCTTGAAATCAGAGTTTAGGGATCGTCTTATGAACTGTTTGTGGCACTAGGACCTAAAAAGACCAATTTTACTTTCATCAGTCCACAAACTGTTTCTCCATTTCTCTTTAGGCAAGTTGATGTGTTTATTGGCAAATTGTATCTGCTTCAGAACATGTCTTTTTTAACAGGGAACTTTGTGGTGACTTTTTGCTAATAGACTAACTTCCCACTGAGATCATTTTAGCTGAATTGTTTCCACTTATTTCTAAGTTTTACCCTTTCCAATTGACTCACCGCCGGCCCATGGGCTCCGGTTTAGACAGGCGTTCTCTTCCTCCTTCATATCAAGGATGGACCGCGCCTGCCGATAGCGGGGGCCCGGTGGTACAGATCAAAGGGGTTGTTGGCTGAACAGTAGTTGGTTAGTTAACCTTGTCGTGACGCCACCTATGAGTAGTTTGGTAAGTCTTACCGACGCTGCGGGGCCTCCGGGGGATGGATAGCAGCAAGATGGAACGCTCCCCACAGGCTGAGCGGTGATCCCCGGAGGCTGGAGCTGCTTAAGATGTTCTGCGGCAGCTAGGGATGGGCGAATCTACTCGCTAGGACTCGTTACTCGGCGAGTAGTAAGGGACTCGCAGGACTCGGTACTCTGCGAGTTTCCCAGTGATTACTCGCACGAGTCCAATGCAAATCAATATCAATCCTAGTTTTGTCAGAAACGCTGACAACACTAGGATTGCCATTGTTTGCATTAGACTCGTGCGAGTAATCACTGGCTACTGTGTCAGTGATAGCAGGGAGACTCGCAAAGTAATTGCTGTTTCTTTGCGAGCCGAGTCCAGCTGTCTTCTCTGTGCAGCTCCAGGGTCCTAGAGCCCGCCTGCTGCCTGATGTAGCAGTGCTGAGATTGTTCTCAGTCTGCTCATTCCCTGTGTACAGACATGAATGTCTGTGCACAGAGATGATGTAGCAGTGCTGAGATTGTTCTCAGTCTGCTCATTCCCTGTGTACAGACATGAATGTCTGTGCACAGAGATGATGTAGCAGTGCTGAGATTGTTCTCAGTCTGCTCATTCCCTGTGTACAGACATGAATGTCTGTGCACAGAGATGATGTAGCAGAGCTGAGATTGTTCTCAGTCTGCTCATTCCCTGTGTACAGACATGAATGTCTGTGCACAGACATGATGTAGCAGTGCTGAGATTGTTCTCAGTCTGCTCATTCCCTGTGCATAGACATCTATATTTATGCACAGGGGATGTAGCAGAGAGGACATCGCGTTTTGGACTGCGTCGGACGGAAGAGGATTTTTTTAATTAAAGATGGAGTCCCTAATGGCTTTTTTTTTTATTTCTAATAAAAAATTTTCCTTGTGTTGTGTTTTTTTTAAAACAATTTAATAGAAATTCATGGCGGTCATGTCTAATATTGGCGTGACCGCCATAAATTTCGGGCTTAGGGCCAGCTGATAATACAAAGCTGGCCCTAACCTCTTTATTACCCAGCGTGCCACCGCTACCAGGGCCGCTGGAAGAGCGGGGTTCAGCGCCAGAGGATGGCGCTTCAATGAACGCGCCATCTTCTGGGGCGGCTGCGGGCTGCAATTTGCAGCGGGGGGTGCCCAGAAAGCTTGGGCATCCCTGCGCTGCGGATTCCAGCCCCCAGCTGCTTAGCTGTACCTGGCTAGACATAGAAATTGCGCGGAGCCCCACGCATTTTTTTTTAATTATTTCATGAATTTCAGAGTCAGAGTCTCAGAGTCAGAATCTCAGAATTTCATGAAATAATAAAAAAAAAATGCGTGGGGCTCCGCGCAATTTCTATGTCTAGCCAGGTACAGCTAAGCAGCTGGGGGCTGGAATCCGCAGCGCAGGGATGCCCAAGCTTTCTGGGCACTCCCCGCTGCAAATTGCAGCCCGCAGCCGCCCCAGAAGATGGCGCGTTCATTGAAGCGCCATCCTCTGGCGCTGAACCCCGCTCTTCCAGCGGCCCTGGTAGCGATGGCACGCTGGGTAATAAAGAGGTTAGGGCCAGCTTTGTATTATCAGCTGGCCCTAAGCCCGAAATTTATGGTGGTCACGCCAATATTAGACATGACCGCCATGAATTTCTATTAAATTGTTTTAAAAAAAACACAACACAAGGAAAATTTTTTATTAGAAATAAAAAAAAAAGCCATTAGGGACTCCATCTTTAATTAAAAAAATCCTCTTCCGTCCGACGCAGTCCAAAACGCGATGTCCTCTCTGCTACATCCACTGTGTATAGATATAGATGTCTATGCACAGGGAATGAGCAGACTGAGAACAATCTCAGCACTGCTACATCATGTCTGTGCACAGACATTCATGTCTGTACACAGGGAATGAGCAGACTGAGAACAATCTCAGCTCTGCTACATCATCTCTGTGCACAGACATTCATGTCTGTACACAGGGAATGAGCAGACTGAGAACAATCTCAGCTCTGCTACATCATCTCTGTGCACAGACATTCATGTCTGTACACAGGGAATGAGCAGACTGAGAACAATCTCAGCTCTGCTACATCATCTCTGTGCACAGACATTCATGTCTGTACACAGGGAATGAGCAGACTGAGAACAATCTCAGCACTGCTACATCAGGCAGCAGGCAGGCTCTAGGACCCTGGAGCCAGCACACAAAGAAGACAGGACTCTTATCTGTGCGAGTTTCCCAGCCAGCGATTACAGTTGTAAAGTAAACTAGTCCAATGCAAATAAATGACAAAACTAGGATTGCTTCAGGCTGAAGCTTCCGAGACACATCTGCGATTTGTAAATCTCACACTACTCGCTATTACTCGCTTCCCCATTCATTAACATTGGACTCGCTAGACTCGCAATGAGTAGCGAGTCCTGTGCTCGGACTCGCTAGAGTCAAGCGATTCCGAGTACTTTAGGATTCGCCCATCACTAGCGGCAGCTGCGGTTACCTTGTGTGCGGACGGATGCAATCATAAGGAAGCACGGACACTGTAAGTCTCTGTAACGGGTAATTTACTGTAACCAGCAAGCAGTACATGGCATACAGTTAACGGGTAGTGGACCGGGTGGACTCAGCAGTGATGGGTGTCCCTCAGAGATCCGCGGTGTTCCTCCATTCTAGCTAAGTGTTGCCATTGTCGCCCAGGAATACCAGTTCAGGTACGGGGAGGCTGCTTCAATGCCCTATCCAAAATGTACGTTATGGATGTTTTGGGGAGCCATGGGTCCCTCGGTGGGTACACCGCTGGTTAGACGACTGGATTTGGCGGGTGGTGGGGTGCTCCTGTAAAGCGATCCTCCACTCTTCTGGTTTGCACAGCAGAGCTGAACCGCTGCTAGCTTCGGTACCAGCAAACCGGCTGTAAGTTGGGCACGGGAGTCTTTTGGAACCCGTGTTTAACGCCCGATCCCGGTTGTTCAGGCCTCAGGTGCTGACACCCGACCGGTGACGGCCCGGGGCTGCACAGCGGTGTGGAGCCCCCGCTCCTACGTTACTCTCCTCTCGAGTTCAAGTCTGTCTTCTTTCTGTCTTGGTCTAGACTCGACTCCTAATTGTGTTACCTTCTCCTACACACTACCCTTACACTCTGCCCACCAGGACCTTGATTGGCCCTCTATTCTAAGTGAGGCATGCAGGGTATGGATCTCTAAGTTAACCACATGACTGCTGGATCAGAGAATATTGCTGCTACTGTCTTGGCTGCAATACCCTCCTGTGACGCACTCGTTGCGGGGCGCCACACTCCCCCTTGGTTTAATACGCTTGTCCCCAAGCGTCGCACTACCCACATTACAGAGGATTTTTGTATTTTATAAAAAAAAAATCAAACGACCCGATGTGCCAGCCAAGTCATTTGTTTGCAACATTCAAGAACTATGTCTGGAGGAAGGACATACTCATATGCTGATGCTCCCAGTGTTGTGTTATTTCCTAGTGTGAAAATAGACTCCAATGCCTATGTGAACCTCTGTGGACTTTATGCTCCTGTTGACCTATTGGCCTGTTTAATGAAGAAATGGACTCGAATGCTATAGTTCTGGGTTCTCAACCAAGTGAGACTGGGGTCATGACAATCTTAAGGCAGAAGGACAAAACTTTTCACAATGTTTTACCTGTGTTTTATGTATGATTGTAAGCATAATGTCTTCTAGGTGTACATTATGGCCAAGGACAGCCATGTTTAAAGAGTTCATGTTAATGTGATGCACCAAATCTGGGTTGGCTGTGGGCTGGTATGTTTAGGCTGGGCAGGGCCAAATAACCATGTGCCTTCCCAGCCTGACAATACCAGCCCAGCTGTCTGCTTTACCTTACCTGGTTATCAAAAGTAGGGGAGTCACCACATAATTTTTTTTTATTTATTCCCTATCCATATTTGCTTTCAGGGCAAATATCCTGCTCTTACCCCAATTTTGCTTCATTTTTTAGCCCGTCGTCCATACTAAGATCAATTTACAGCCATTTTACAGCAACAAGATTTGGATCCCAATTGACTTATTTGGGGTTCGAGGTCCGGAGTCAAGTTCAGGTCAAGTCCATGTACAGAACTGAAGTTTTAAGTACAGTCTGGCGAACTCGAATATCCATGGATCTGCACATCTCTAGTGACCAGTGACTTATTTATTAACACAGAGCACTGATAGACTTTTCACACTGACTTGAGCAAAGATGGTGTCACTGTCAGGTGTAACAGCATCTCGCTGTGAATGAGACAAGTGATATGTACCATAATGTTCTCTGATAGCTCCCCACTAAAAGGTTTACCTGCACAATAGTGAAGTAAGAGAGAGCTCGGTAGCTGGACATATTCACTTATTTTCCAGTCAGGGGCGGAGCTACCGTGGTGCAGCTGGTTCAGCAGCACCAGGGCCCTGACCGGCTAGGGGGCCCCTCAAGCACCTGTAGGGGGCCCTGCATCTCCCTGCATGGGGGCCTCCAGAGTCCAGCTGTCCCCTGCGACCGTGTGTCTGGGGAGAGGAGGTGAAGTGAGGGAAGCCTCCTGCTTCCCGCGGCTGATCCTGCCCCTCCTCTCCTCTCCTTTCTTCTGCCGCCCGCCTCCCTGGCATGCAATGTAATGTGCGGCTCGGAGCAGGTAGCAGCAGCTCACATAGCCTCCCCCTCACCCAGGACAGCTCGCAATACCCCCCCGCTCCTTATTTAGGGCAGCTCGCACCCCCCTCCCCCTGCACGTCACCCAGGACATTAGCTCGCACTTCCCCCCCGCTCCTCACCTAGGGCTTGAGGGATGAATATGCTCCCAAGCGGGGCTCCGGTCTAAATGCCGCACCGGGGCCCGCCAGGCTCAAGTTCTGCCACTGTTTTCAGTTTTATGCCTTGCTGCTTATCTCCTATACTGCACTAATGTATTAATTGAGGTAAATTCAAAGGTGCTCAGCTATAGCAGATACCATTACTACTTAAATGGAAGGCAAGGAGTAACATGATTAACATAGAATAGCCTCTTCCTTCGGGATGTATAGAGAATATTTATTTATTTTTCCTCCTGTTCGGTTAATTTAAACAGCATTTGGTGACCACCAGCTAAATCACAATCTATAAATGATCAGACAGAAGCTTCAAATAGGATATAGCAGGGCACCATCATCAATTTATCTCTGCAAAGCAATATTTAAAAAAATACTTTCAATTGTGAACATGCTCAATTTTCCATTATCTATTGATTGGACAGTTCCATTGTTCGTGGGACAACCACTTTTATTCCTTGTTACTGCAGGAGAAAAACTGCTGTCAGATATCTGTGACAATTGCAAATCTCTCTTCCCGTTTAAATAAACATACATATTTGGCTAGCTAAATGTGCAAACAGTGCCTTCAAAAAGTATTCATAGCCTGGGAACTTTTACACAATTTGCGCATTACAACCACAAACGTAAATGGATTTTGTTGGGATTTTATGTGATATACCAACACAAAGTTGCAAGTATTTGTGACAATTAGGTGAAATGATACATAGCTTTCCAAATATTTGAAAAGTATAAATCTGAAAATTTTGACTTTCATTTGTATTCAGACCCCCTGAGACAACGTAGGACCCTCTTTCACTGTAATTACTTCTGCAAGCCCTTTGGGGAACATCTTTTTCAATTTCGCAAATCAAGGGGCTTTAGCAGAGTGAGATTGCATGGAGGCAGGGGTGTAACTACAGTACAATAGGTGCAGGGGTTGCAATCACACCCGGTCCTTGAAGCTTAGGGGGCCCAACAAGTCCCTTCGGCCTATAGAAAAAGTGTAATGCTATTAAAGATAATCAATAATTGGGGCCCCATTGGAGCTTTCGCATCGGAGCCCACGAGCTTCAAGTTACGTTACTGCATGGAGGCATCTGTGAACAACAATTTTCAAGTCGTGCCACAGATTCTCAAAAGGATTCAGGTCTGGACTTTGCCTCAGACATTTATATGGAATATGTCAAGTTGTTTACAACCCCCAAGCTATCACTATTTCTATCTGCAGCTTCATAGTCCTATTCTAAGCATCCCTGTCTGAGCTAATAGTGTAATGTTAACCTTGAAATGCTGAAGGACCTGTGTGATGTCACAACCATGTGACCATAATAGGTGAAGCTAAGCAAGCAAAATCATTAAGGTCTTTGTAGACTTAGCTCTGCCTATTATAGACACATAGTCATGACATCACACAGGTCCTACAGCATTTTCTGAAATTCGACTGAGCTATTAACTATTAACCTGCCAGATGACTTGTTAACAAGCAACTAATGAAAATATGTAAGTTGCTAAAATGCTTTTGTGGGATGAATACAACATTATTTTAATAAAGGTTATTAATAAACACTACATGATTTAAAGAACATTGGTAGTGGTTTAATAACAAAAACGTAGTGATGCACAAACCTCCGGTCCAGTGTGCAGCTGCACGCAGCTTCAGCCGCTGACAGGTCAGGACCGCGGTGCCACGGTCCAGACTTATCCGCTGCGGGAACTGTGTGTGGCTGCACACCGGACCGGAGGGCATATTAGCCCTCCAGTCCTGTGTGCTGATCCAGTCCGCGGCTGTCAGGATCATCCCAGACAGCCCCGGACCGGACCATGCCGCAGTGTGAAGCCGCCCTAAGATGTTCATGGGCGATTTATAAGCCAATCCTCTTTTACTCTTGTAAACAAATTAATTAAGGGTTAACTAAGGAATGCAAGTCAAAAATTTCACATTTCTATTTTTAAACTATTTTAAAAAAAAAACATTTATAATTGCCTTTATATTTCACAAATACGTGCTACTTTGTGTCGCTGCATCACCAAAATCCCAATATAATAAATTAAATATGAAACAATTTGGAAAAGTTCACTGGGTATAAATTATTTTTCAAGGCTCTGTACTCATTATGAAGCCAGCAAAAGCAGCTAGCCGCTTTCTAATTTGGGTAGCTAATTTTATTTTAACAACTGACCCTTGAGTTGAGTCATCTTATTTATGTAATTAAAATATAGTCTGTACATAAAAAAATATATGGCTCAAAGTCTAATGATCATAGCCAATGAGAAATAAGCACATTTTGCACCTTAGACACGGAAATCGTGGTATGCTTCTGCATGTAAAACACCATGCAGACCATGACTTTTTATTTACTTTTTGTACTAGCAACTTATTTACTTAATTGAGGAAGAATAACATATACATTAGTACTAATTATACAAACAGTAATTAGTTTTGAGGAAATTAAAATGGATATTATTAAACTTTAATGTTTATCTATAAGCAACATGATGTATAATTTATTTTAGAAGTACCAATTCATTTTGTGTTTGAAGTGTCTACTAAGCTGAAGATATTTCTCAATTTATAGCATATTGAAAAAAGAATGATCGCCAACACAAATTCAATTTGTAAACTTCACTAAGTGCTTTATTGAAAGCGTGATAAGACTGAATGTTGTGCTTGCAAACTATCCCTACACGAACCAATAAAAGTGTTTTCTGGCTTTTCATTGCATAAAGAAGAAATTACGACTGTAGCCAGTGCAAATAGAGAAAAGTAAATTTTCTCATGGATTATAAAACATAAATCCACAGTTAATGAAAAATGCTGATGTCAGGTAAATTTTTATGTTACTATTGACATTTTTATTTGGAAGCATAAACAACTTTTAAATTGTATCCAAGGGGTAAGGTCTCTAATGGTGGAGAAAGATATGCAAGGTCTTTCGTGCAAGTTTGTTGAGACTAGAGATGAGCCAACCTTTCGAAGTTTTGATTTGGTTCGGTTTGCCAAAAGGGCATACTGAATGTTCAATGAATAGATCGGCGAACAGTTCTCCAAACTTTAAAACTCCATTAAAATCAAGGTAGGCAAAATCAAGGGCTTAGAAAACACCTTCAAAAGCTGCCAAACAAAGCTCAAATTGTTATACAGTGGATCCCTTCTGTTTTGGCACAGACATTAACTTCCTAGAGTATTACTTGCCAAGCCTCAGTGCCGCTGTCACCCTGCTTCCGAGACCGCTCCTGAACCTCAGAAATATTGACTGCTTCCCCCCCTTGATTGCATAAAATCAGACTTAGCCCCTCCCTCCCAGCATTTGTGATTGTGAACTGTTGTCAGATTGCTGTAAAAATAAATAATTAAAAAAATTGGCAGGGGGTCCCTCCACTGCTTATTGCCCCTCTGCAGGGTAAGAATAGCATGCCACAGCTGCTTCAGAATATGGCATATTCATTAGAAAATGCCATATCCAGGCACTTCACCCCTGCTTATCCTGCTGCCCTGGTGCAGTGGCAAATTGGGTAATAGAAGGGGATAACAGATGAGTATTGTCAGCTGTCATCAACCCTGTATTGTTAATGTTGAGGCGTGTATGATACCTTCACATTGCCAATCCATTGACTAAATAGATAAAAAAAACAAGACTCAGAGAAAAATCCTATATTAGAAATAAAACACACAAACAACCTGCTTTCACCAATTTGTTAAGCCTAAACATACCCAGCTCCGACAGTAATCCACACCACACGATATTCATCAAAGCACACTCGGCATGGCTACATTGCTATGACAGGACCATGCAGCTGCATTTATTTCTATGGAGCTGGAAGCTTCTGTCCAGAGAGCGGGCAGCTGTGCAGGGTGATACGTCTGAGACTCGAGCAAATCTCACATATCTGTAGCCCAGTGTGACTCCAGGCTCACACTGTACTGCAGCTTTGAACAATGACATCAGAAAGTTTATTTGAGGTCACCATTGTAACAACTGTTGCGGTTACTACAGTAACTTAGCTGTGACCGTGGATGAACTGTCGGACATTACCACTCACAGCTAACTGTTAGTGAGAGATAGCTGCTGGCATGTGCAGATACTGTAATGGCCTCTACTCACTTCATGTAGCCATGCCTGGACATCACTGTGAATTATCATCGTAGGTTTGGTGTTTTATTTACAATAAAGGAATTTTCTTATTGCGTTTTATGTCTAATAAATGATTTATCTCTGCGTCTGTGTTTTTTAACTATTTAGTCACTGGATTGGTAATGTGGAGGTATCAGAAATGCCTCAACATTACCAATCTGGGCTTGATGACAGCTGACAATACTCATCTGTCATTAACCCCTTCTATTACCCTTACTGCCACTGCACAAGTAAAGCATGAAAAGCCAGGATGAAGGGCCAAGATTTGTCATTCTTATGAAAGTGCCAGTTCTGGGGCAGCTGCGGACTGATATTTTTAAGGTGGTGAGGGCAAATTAAAGATGGCCCTTCCCATCCTGAGATTACCAGACCCCAGTTGTTGGCTTTACCATGGCTGGTAATCCAAAATGGGGGGGGCTTTATTTTGTTTTCAATTATTTTATTATTTATAAGTAAATACCGTATATACTCGTGTATAAGCCGACCCGTGTATAAGCCGACCCCCCTACTTTTGCCCCAAAAATCTGGAAAAACCTATTGACTCGTGTATAAGCCGAGGGTGGACCCCAGCACAGGTATAGAGCCCCCAGCAGTGTGGTATACAGGCCCCCCCCAGTGGTATACAGGCCACCCCAGTGGTAGTATACAGCAGCCCCAGTGGTAGTATATAGCATCCCCAGCAGCCCCAGTGGTAGTATATAGCATCCCCAGCAGCCCCAGTGGTAGTATATAGCATCCCCAGCAGCCCCAGTGGTAGTATATAGCAGCCCCAACAGCCCCAGTGGTAGTATACAGCAGCCCCAGCAGCCCCAGTGATAGTATATAGCATCCCCAGCAGTCCCAGTGGTAGTATACAGCAGCCCCAGCAGCCCCAGTGGTAGTATATAGGAGCCCCAGCAGCCCCAGTGGTAGTATACAGCAGCCCCAGTGGTAGTATATAGGAGCCCCAGCAGCCCCAGTGGTAGTATATAGGAGCCCCAGCAGCCCCAGTGGTAGTAAACAGCAGCCCCAGCAGCTCCAGTGGTAGTATATAGGAGCCCCAGCAGCCCCAGTAGTAGTATACAGCAGCCCCAGCAGCCCCAGTGGTAGTATATAGGAGCCCCAGCAGCCCCAGTGGTAGTATACAGCAGCCCCAGTGGTAGTATATAGGAGCCCCAGCAGCCCCAGTGGTAGTATACAGCAGCCCCAGCAGCCCCAGTGGTAGTATGTAGGAGCCCCAGCAGCCCCAGTGGTAGTATACAGCAGCCCCAGCAGCCCCAGTGGTAGTATATAGGAGCCCCAGTGGTAGTATACAGCAGCCCCGGCAGCCCCAGCGGTAGTATGCAGCAGCCCCAGTAATCCAGGGCCCCCCAGCCTTGCTCCGGTCACCTGTAAAGTAAAATATACTTATCACTGTCCCGCTGCCGTCCGCGTCCGCATCTGCTGACACCGCGATCCTCCATCTTCATGTGTCTTCTTCCGACTTCCTGTGTTCGGTGCCGGCAATGACGTCATTGCCTGCGACGAACAGAGAAAACCGGAAGAAGACGCATGAAGATGGAGGATCGCATGTCGGCGGATGCGGGCGCGGATGGCAGCGGGACAGTGATAAGTATATTTTACTTTACAGGTGACCGGAGCAAGGCTGGGGGGGCCCTGGATTACAGAGGCTGCTGGGGCTGCTGGGGCTGCCGGGGCTGCCGTCACTGACTCGCGTATAATCCGAGAGGGGTACTTTTCAGCCCAATTTTTGGGCTGAAAAACTCGGCTTATACGCGAGTATATACGGTAATTAAAAAACAAATAGCTTGGGGTGACCTCTGTTTTGGATTACCAATCAGGGTTAAGACACCAGCTGTGGTCTGCAGGATACAGCTGCTGCACCATAGCTGGCAATGAAAAATAGGGGGTACCAAATGTCATTTTTTTTAATCAATTTGTAGTTAAATACAAGGCAAAATCACCATAGTGCAACATGAAAGGCACTAACGGGTGCAAACCTACAGTGTATAGGGGTGGGAAATTATATATCTGACATCTATCTATCTATCTATCTATCTATCTATCTATCTATCTATCTATCTATCTATCTATCTCATTATCTATCCATCTGTCTATCTATTCTTTCTATGTATCTATTCATGCATTGACTTGAACAGCTGAAAATTTGAATAAAATGTAAAATCTCAAAAGAGCTTAAAAAAATTAGCAGGCTACAGCTGCACCAGAAGTGGCACCTCCATTACATGCACCACTCCTAGTGCTTCGCCCCAGCTCTCGCTTCCCTGGTGATATTTGAAGTTGATGCCAGCTGGGTAATGTCAGCTTACATCAAACCCAGAGGTTAGTAATGCCGAGGCATCAATCAGATACCCGATGTTACTAACCATGGAAGTAAAGGCACAAATAAACGTACCAATAAATATTTTATTTCAAAATGAGCCCCAATTCATTTCTCTTTCTCCATTCTTTTTATTTAAAATCAATTTTTTTAAATCTTCCATTCCACCGAACCCAAAAAAAGCATGTAAAAAAAAATAAAAAACAAAAAGTTAAAAATTGAAACCCAAATAAATCCTGAAATTGTCCCAGCATATGGGGGGCAAAATCAATGACTGCTTCTCTCATATGTTGGAACAGCAGGCACTGCATGGCTCCTGGTAGTGTGACATGCTGTGACTTCACTGGTTACATAGTGGATATCAGGCAGCAGAGAGTCCAGCTCTGTGACCTGAGATAATCTCCAGGGCATCAACGCTTGTAACACTAGCTACCTCATGAGAACTACAATATTCAACAAGATGTATCAGGTATATCTCACCATTATCATGAGATAGCGTGTGTGAGGAGCGGTGATGTCAGGGAGTGCAGTGCAGTTCACACTTGCGGGACACCCCCTCTGTGACCCCTCGACTCTTAACTGCAGTAATCTTTGTTATGGCACGGCTTGTCACACTGTCAACAGTGCCTGCATACCTGCTCTCACAGCATATGGAGGATATCTTCTGTGAACGTGATCCCCATATGCTTGTAAGAGGGTCCAAGGAGAGCCACAGTTCTAGGATTCCTCTTGCAACCTGGCTAACCCCACAAGGGTTGCAAACCATGCAAGTTTTCAGAATTTCCTTAGCATTGCACAGGTGGTAAGTCTATCACCTACATTTTTGATGACTCCAATACCTTATGCAATGCTAAGGAAACCCTGAATACATGCACTCATTGCAGCCCTTGAGAGCTGGAGTTGCCCAGCCCTGTTCTTCCGCAGTGTGTATAGTGTCTTGCATTTCCATACCTCACACCTTACAGACTATAATAAGTCTAAAAGACACAGATATATAAATATGCATAGTATATAAGCCTGTCCAACAAGGATCAGCAGAGTCCATTAAAATGAGGTACAGGCCATCAAGCTAATGTGGCACAGGCCATTAAGAGCACAGTCCATTAAGCGTTTTGAGGTGTATCCTGAAGATGAAGGTACTAAACTTGTAAAGGGGAAAAATAAAAGCAACAAACTAACAGGGCTTGCATTTGTCAGAAATCCAAACAGTTTTTATTTGGCCTGCCGGGAAACTCCAGAACAGCTCAGTGACCCAATAGTAGGCTATTTTTTAGGGCAGTCCTCTTTAATTGGATGCCTCCCACTCCAGCAACCTCTCCATCAACAGTCCCAGGGATGGACATGGTCATTCCACACTGTCTGCTGCCAGACAATCTTGGGGGGTCACAGGGCTACTCCTCCAGGCGAACTCTACCTGCCCCCCAGGAAACCCTTGTAATGGCCACTGCTGGAGAAGAGGACGAAAGAATTACGGGACATCCAACTCCTCTAGCACACACTGAAAGACTCTGACAGGCTTTTCAGGATCTCTTGGCACTGGGATTTCACTGCAACTGGCTTGCTAACAAAATCAGACCTGGCCAGCAGCCACGGTCCATCCTCTCCATGCTGTCTTCCTGCTGCCAGTCTTGAAAGAAATACCTCTGTGTTGTCGATCCAACGTACACCTACCACTTACCACCCCTTCTTGACCTTTACCTTTATGAAAGTGACCACCTCCCCAACATACAGAGTGTGCAGTCGTGAAGGCAGATTGTTGAGCAGCAGGGTGGAGTGGTTTCATTAGCACTTGTCACCAGTCTCGTCTTTGGTTAGGAACGCAAAACCCCTCTTCTGGAAGAAAGTTGCTGCCTTGCCTTCGGTAATTTGCTCCTTAAAAGTGTTACACTTAGGCCCTTGCAACCACTCTCAGGTGAGGGCATCTTAGAGCTTAATTTCTTCCAGCAATAACAAGGGCCAGGGTATTTCATGCCTATAAGGATAGTTGCTGGATGAAATGCCATCTCTAGTTTTCAGCAGTTTGAGGTGGTGCAATTTTAAAAATAGTGTCACTTTGGGTAATTTCTTTTGTATAGGCCTCCTCAAAGTCACTTCAGATATAATGTGGTCCTTCAAAAAATAGTTTTGTACATTTTTTTGGAAGAATAAGAAGTTGCTGATCAGCTTCTAACTTCCTAACAAATAAAATGTTTAAAAAATGGTGCTAATTAGTGATAAGCGAGCATGCTCGCCACTGCTCGGTACTCGCACGAGTATCACTGTACTCGGGCTACTCGGCGAGCACCGAGTAATCTCGCGATACTCGTGCTGTGCTTGTGGTCGTCATCTCTGCATGTTGGCGCTCTTTTGAGAGCCAGCCCACATGCAGGGATTGGCTGGCAGACCACTGCAATGCCACAGCCCTGTTAGTTGTGGCATTGCAGTGATTGGCCGGCCTGCACAGCGTGACCGAGCCTTTATAAGACCCGGCCGCGCTGTGCTCTGCACACAGGCATCCAGACAGTGAGTGTAGGGACAGTGTCTGCTGCTGCTTAGGGACAGATTTGCGGCCCTCATAGGTAGATCCGGAGCAGGGCTGGAAACTGCTGCTGACCATAACAGTCCTTCTCAGGACTAATCTAGGAGGATATAGGCAGGGTGATACAGATCGGGATCCAAGCTTTTCTGTGACCATTACAGTCACCAGACTGGTGTACTTACTACCTTGATACAGGTTAGGGACTAAAATCCTAATAATCTGTGACCATTACAGTCACCAGACTGGTGTACTTACTACCTTAATACAGGTTAGGAACTAAAATCCTACTCTCCTGTGACCATTACAGTCACCAGACTGGTGTACTTACTACCTTGATACAGGTTAGAGACTAAAATCCTAATAAGCTGTGACCATTACAGTCACCAGACTGGTGTACGTACTAACTTGATACAGGTTAGGGACTAAAATCCTAATCTCCTTTGACCATTACAGTCACCAGACTGGTGTACTTAATACCTTGATACAGGTTAGGGACTAAAATCCTAATAATCTGTGACCATTACAGTCACCAGACTGGTGTACTTACTACCTTAATACAGGTTAGGGACTAAAATCCTAATCTCCTGTGACCATTACAGTCACCAGACTGGTGTACTTACTACCTTGATACAGGTTAGGGACTAAAATCCTACTCTCCTGTGACCATTACAGTCACCAGACTGGTGTACTTACTACCTTGATACAGGTTAGGGACTAAAATCCTAATCTCCTGTGACCATTACAGTCACCAGACTGGTGTACTTACTACCTTGATACAGGTTAGGGACTAAAATCCTACTCTCCTGTGACCATTACAGTCACCAGACTGGTGTACTTACTAACTTGATACAGGTTAGGGACTAAAATCCTAATCTCCTGTGACTATTACATTCACCAGACTGGTGTACTTACTTACCTTGTTACAGGTTAGGGACTAAAATCCTAATAATCTGTGACCATTACAGTCACCAGACTGGTGTACTTACTTACCTTGATACAGGTTAGGGACTAAAATCCTAATCTCCTTTGACCATTACAGTCACCAGACTGGTGTACTTACTACCTTAATAAAGGTTAGGGACTAAAATCCTACTCTTCTGTGACCATTACAGTCACCAGACTGGTGTACTTACTACCTTGATACAGGTTAGGGACTAAAATCCTAATAATCTGTGACCATTACAGTCACCAGACTGGTGTACTTACTACCTTAATACAGGTTAGGGACTAAAATCCTAATCTCCGGTGACCATTACAGTCACTAGACTGGTGTACTTACTACCTTGATACAGGTTAGGGACTAAAATCCTAATAATCTTTGACCATTACAGTCACCAGACTGGTGTACTTACTACCTTACTACAGGTTAGGGACTAAAATCCTAATCTCCTTTGACCATTACAGTCACCAGACTGGTGTACTTACTACCTTGATACAGGTTAGGGACTAAAATCCTAATAATCTGTGACCATTACAGTCACCAGACTGGTGTATTTACTACCTTAATACAGGTTAGGGACTAAAATCCTAATCTCCTGTGACCATTACAGTCACCAGACTGGTGTACTTACTACCTTGATACAGGTTAGGGACTAAAATCCTAATCTCCTGTGACCATTACAGTCACCAGACTGGTGTACTTACTAACTTGATACAGGTTAGGGACTAAAATCCTAATCTCCTGTGACTATTACATTCACCAGACTGGTGTACTTACTACCTTGATACAGGTTAGGGACTAAAATCCTAATAATCTGTGACCATTACAGTCACCAGACTGGTGTACTTACTACCTTAATACAGGTTAGGGACTAAAATCCTAATAATCTGTGACAATTACAGTCACCAGACAGGTGTAGTTACTACCTTGATACAGGTTAGGGACTAAAATCCTAATAATCTGTGACCATTACAGTCACCAGACTGGTGTACTTACTACCTTAATACAGGTTGGGGACTAAAATCCTACTCTCCTGTGACTATTACAGTCACCAGACTGGTGTACTTACTACCTTGATACAGGTTAGGGACTAAAATCCTAATCTCCTGTGACCATTACAGTCACCAGACTGGTGTACTTACTACCTTGATACAGGTTAGGGACTAAAATCCTAATCTCCTGTGACTATTACATTCACCAGACTGGTGTACTTACTACCTCGATACAGGTTAGGGACTAAAATCCTAATAATCTGTGACCATTACAGTCACCAGACTGGTGTACTTACTACCTTAATACAGGTTAGGGACTAAAATCCTAATAATCTGTGACCATTACAGTCACCAGACTGGTGTACTTACTACCTTGATACAGGTTAGGGACTAAAATCCTAATAATCTGTGACCATTACAGTCACCAGACTGGTGTACTTACTACCTTGATACAGGTTAGGGACTAAAATCCTACTCTCCTGTGACTATTACAGTCACCAGACTGGTGTACTTACTACCTTGATACAGGTTAGGGACTAAAATCCTACTCTCCTGTGACTATTACAGTCACCAGACTGGTGTCGCTGTATACAAGCAAAATGCGCAAGGGCGTTGTCAAGGAACAAGGAAGTGAACGTGATGGTGGTGCAGGCAGAGGCCGAGGTCGTGTGCAAGCACTAATTTCGTAACACCGTGATACTGCACCGCACATTTCCCAACATGATCCTCCTTCCTACCACCAGGCCGAGTACACGTCCACGGACATTACTGATCCCACACTTGGACACTCGGAAGTCCAGAAGTGTGTACCCATGGGTGAGTGGAGGTACATGGCAAATTCCCATAACAAAATTTAAATTCAGTTGTCATTTGTTGGTGGTGTGGTGAAGTCTGGCCCAATCCAACCCTTGTTCATCTTGATCAGAGTCAGCCTGTCAGCATTTTCAGTTGACAGGCGGGTGCGTTTATCAGTAATGATTCCACCTGCGGCTCTGAAAACACGCTCTGACAAAACGCTAGCGGCAGGGCAGGCCAGGACTTCCAAGGCGTAGAGAGCCAATTCATGCCACGTGTCCAGCTTGGAGACACGATAATTGTAAGGCACAGAGGAATCTCGCAGTACAGTTGTTTGATCTGCAAGGTACTCCTTCAGCATCTGGCCAAACTTAGCATTTCTTGTGGCACTACCCCGCACCTCAGGGGCTGTGGTACGTGAGGGGCTGAGAAAACTGTCCCACATCGTAAAGACTGTTCCCCCTACCTCTGGCGGATTGGACTTGTGCCCCTCTCGGCCGTACGCCTTGGTTGTCCACCGATTCCTGACCTATGCCGCTAGCGTTTTGTGAGGGGAATGATTTGCCTATTTCCGTGACTATGGCCTTCTGGAAATGCTGCATTTTGGCTGACCTCTCCGCCTCAGGAATGAGAGACATAAAGTTCTCCTTGTAGCAAGGGTCTAACAGTGTTGCCAACCAGTACTGATTGTCGGCCAAGATGTTGTGAACGCGAGGGTCACGAGCCAGGCAGCTTACCATAAAGTCAGCCATGTGCGCCAGACTCTTAACAGCCATCACTTCAGTATCCAGACCAACACGATGACTGAACGTGCTGTCCTCCTCCTCCTCATCTCCCCTGTCCTCTGGCCAGCCACGCAGAATCGAGGGTATGACTGGTGTGCATGTCATATCCTCAATTTGGCCAGAGAGTTGCTCCATGTCTTCATCCTCCTCCTCCTTGTCATAGTCCTCCACTGCACGTTGTGATGAGATGACGCTGGGCTGTGTGTTTTCACCCACACCCACTACTGTTTCTTGCTCCAAGTCATCGCGCTCGGCCTGCAATGCATCCTCTTTGTTTTTCAGCAGAGACCATTTTAGAAGGCAGAGTAGTGGTATGGTGATGCTAATAATGGCCTCATCACCGCTCACCATCTTGGTGGAGTCCTCAAAGTTTTGGAGGACGGTACATAGGTCGGACATCCATCTCCACTCCTCAGGTGTTATGTGTGGAGTTTGACCCATTTCCCGACGGCTTAGGTGATGCAGGTAGTCCACAACTGCCCTCTTCTGCTCACATATCCTGACCAACATGTGCAGAGTTGAATTACAACGCGTGGGGACATCACACACCAGTCTGTGGGCCGGAAGACGCAAACGGCGCTGAAAGCCGGCAAGGCCGGCTGAAGCAGCAGGTGACTTGCGAAAATGTGCAGACAGACGGCGAACTTTTACCAGCTGTTCAGACAGCTCTGGGTATGACTTTAGAAACCTCTGAACCACCAGGTTGAGCACATGGCCCACACATGGAACATGCGTCAGCTGGCCTCGCCTCAAAGCTGCCACCAGGTTCCGGACATTGTCACACACGACCTTTCCTGGCTTTAGGTTCAGAGGTGTGAGCCAGTGATCTGCCTGCTGTTTCAGAGCTGTCCACACCTCTTCTGCATTGTGGGGTTTGTCACCTATGCAGACTAGCTTCAGCACAGCCTGTTGCCGCTTCGCAGAGGCAGTGCTGCAGTGCTTCCAGCTTGGGACTGGTGTGGAGGGTACAGTGGATGAGGATGCGCAGGAGGAGGAGGAGGATGAAGAGCATGACATTCCGGAGCTGTAGAGTGTCGGTGAAACCCTGACAGAGGTAGGGCCTGATATCCTTGCTGTGGGAAGGACGTGTTCGGTCCCTCGCTCAGACTGTGTCCCAGCCTCCACAATATTAACCCAGCGTTTTGTCAAGGAGATGTAGCGGCCTTGCCCACAAGCACTTGTCCACGTGTCTGTGGTTAGGTGGACTTTGGCTGAAACAGCGTTGTTCAGGGCACGTGTGATGCTGTTGGACACGTCGTTATGCAATGCGGGGACGGCACATCTGGAGAAATAGTGGCGGCTGGGGACCGAGTAACGTGGGACAGCAGCCGCCATCAGGTCGCGGAATGCTTCCGTCTCCACCAGCCGTAAAGGCAACATTTCTAGCGCTATGAGTCGTGAAATGTGATAATTCAAGACTATGGCATGTGGGGCGTTGGCAGCGTATTTGCGCCTGCGTTCAAAGGTTTGCTGAATGGATTATTGAACGCTGCGCTGGGACAAGGACGTGCTTGATGGTGGGGTTATTTGTGCATGGGCAACTTCAGGTGCAGGGCCGGAGGCTTGTTCGCGGCCAGCATGTACAGGGGATTCGCTCGCACGCACAACACACGAAGACGTAGCAGTGACATCAGCAAGCACCGCTCCTCGACTCTGTTGTACTTCCCACAAAGTCGGGTGCTTGGCTGACATGTGCCTGATCATGCTGGTGGTGGTCAGGCTGCTAGTTTTCGTACCCCTGCTGCTGCTGGCATGGCAGGTGTTGCAAATGGCCTTTTTAGAGTCATCTGGAGCCAACTTAAAAAACTGCCAGACTCGGGAAGACCTAACATTTGCACAGGCACCTTGTGTCGTGTTGTTGTTCCGGGGAACGGTTGCCTGCCTTCTGCCTGCGGACCCGACCCTGCTTCGTACTGCCTGTTGGGATGCTACGCCTCCCTCCCCCTGTGCACTGCTGTCCTCGCTCTGCATATCCTCCTGCCAGGTTGGGTCAGCTACTGGATCATCCACCACGTCGTCTTCCCCTTCCTTGGCTAATCGCTAGACTGCTCCTCCTTCTCCTCATGTGCCACCATGATGACCGTTACAATAGTTAGGCTGTTGTTTCAGGTATACCCCCAGTGGTAAATTTTTACGCCCATTCTTTTTGAATGGGCATTACGACGACAGGATACCCGCTCCTTTTCAATGGGAAAAATGTTTTGAGGCCCTCCTGCACGTCTCTATCCTGGGACAATGTGGAGCCTCCCAATTTTTGGCTGCCCTGGCCAAAGGGCTATACTACAATACACCCACTTGAGGTTTACAGGCCCTACTGCATGTCTGTATGCATGGGTCATTGTTGAACCTCCCAATTTTTGGCTGCCCTGCCAAAGGGCTATACTACAATACACCCACTTGAGGTTTACAGGCCCTCCTGCATGTCTGCATGCATGGGTCATTGTTGAACCTCCCAATTTTTGGCTGACCTGGCCAAAGGGCTATACTACAATACACCCACTTGAGGTTTACAGGCCCTCATGCACGTCTCTATCCTGGGACAATGTGGAGCCTCCCAATTTTTGGCTGCCCTGGCCAAAGGGCTATACTACAATACACCCACTTCAGGTTTACAGGCCCTCATGCACGTCTCTATCCAGGGGCATTGGTGAATCTCCAAATTTTGGACTGCCCTGGCAAAGGAAAATACTACAATAGACCCAGTTCCTCAAAATAGGCACATTATGTCAAGAGGCTTTCATGTACGTCTCTTCTCAGGGACATCGGAGTGCCGCACAATGTTTTCACGTAAAATCTTTCATGTAATCACAAAAAGTAACATACACCAGCTGTATCTCACTATTGGGTATGTGCCCTTAACATTTCCACCCTAAATATTCATTTTGGTATCATTTTGGAAGGTTTTCTGATGACTCCGTAAAATTGGCGTGAAACTCGGACAAGATTGTTCACAGCTGTGACTTTTGAGTGAGAAATGCTTCCAGGGGTCTTCCCCATGGTGTTGCCATGTCATTTGAGCACTCTTCTGAGACTTTTGTGACATTTTTAGGGTTTCTACATGCTGCCGGCAGTCATTTCATAAAAATACTCGGGTCTCCCATAGGATAACATTGGGCTCGGTACTCGGGCCGAGTACACGAGTATCTCGGGATGCTCGGCCCGAGCTTCGAGCACCCGAGCATTTTAGTACTCGCTCATCACTAGTGCTAATGTTTAGTAAACACATGGCAAATGTTATTTATTAACTATTTTGTGTGCCACAACTTTCTGGCTTAAGAGCATAAAAATTAAAATTTGAAAATTGCAAAATATTAAAACTTTTCACTAAGTTTCAGTTTTTTTCACAAACAAATGAAAAAGATATTGTCCTAAATGAATCACTAATGAAGTACAACATGTCACAAAAAACATTATCAGAATCACTAAGATACTTTGAAGCATTCCATATTTACTTCTTGGTAAATTGGCACTGGAAGGTGATATGCAAGGTGGTGAAGGGGTTAAGCTGTGTAGAATAAGGAGCACCAAACTGACTTTTACCCAGGGTGTAGGAAAAGCTAGATTTGCCTCTGGTGTTATGTAATAACAGGTGAAAGCTGCAGGGCATTATGCAGAAAAATGTCTTAGGCTGGCTTCACACCATCATTTTCTGCTGTCAGGTTCTGTCCGGAATTTTGCAGTATGCACTGGACAGAACCTGACAGCACCGGACTACCAGAAATTGAGGGCAAATATGCCCTCCGATCCTGTTATTTGCAGGATTCGTTTCTGCTCGTTGCTGCTGCTGTCTGCAGTGCTGAAATTTCAGCCTGCGTGTTCAGGGGAGCTGGCCACTGCGCTAAAATTTCAGCATTCTGTGCAGTGGAGCTGTCCATGGTGCTGAATGTTCAGCCTGCGTAAGCAGTGGAGCTCTCCATGGTGCTGAACATTCATCGGTGGCTCTGAAATGCTGCTGCTGTCCATGGTGCTAAATGAGAACGGCAGAATTTCAGAGCCGGTGCTGTTCTCTAAAAGGCTTCTGGGAAACTATCTGATTTTTTGCAAGATCTGGGGCGATCCGGCGCCCATAGACTCCCATGTTATGGGCGTCGTATCGCCCCGGATTCGTTTCTGTCCGGTTTTGTCCGATTTTGGCACTGGAGCCAAAACATGCTGATGGCTCCGATTTTGTGCCTGGTTTCAATACCGACAGAAACGAATCTGGGACAGAACGTAACGAACCGGATGCCAAATAGCAGCTATCCGGCAACATTGGGATACATGGTGGCAAAACCGGATCAGGTTCCGTCTGCTTCAAACCGGACAGAACCTGATAGCACAAAATCGTGGTGTGAAGCCAGCCTTAGTCCTCTATGCTAACACACTGACACAATCTTTAGCATGGGAAAGATTATGTGAATTTGCGACAGGCATTTTTTTCATGATCTTTGCAAATTGAATCACAAAAAATTCAAATTTGTCAAGACCTACATATTTTAGGAAGTTACACTCAAAGTTAATTTACAGCTGGTCTGTCCACTAATCTCTAGTAATACTATTCTATTTAGCCTTCAATAATGTGATTCAAATACTTAAAGGGGTTTTCCCATGAACAAAGTAAATTTCAATGTTCATTTTAATTAATAGATCTTGGAATAATATTAAGTACCACAATTGGATCGATCTAAAACCTTTTACAGTCTGTTAAAGTAAGGAAGGGGTTAAAATGGTCCAAAGCTCCCAATTTAGGAACATGTGATAAATATTTTTTTTCCAAGTTTCCTTATATACAATGCTAATGTTTTAATAAATATAACCTTGGCCCCTTTCACATCAGCGGTTTTTTTAAATCGCGGCAGATGCGGTGAAAAAACCGCATCTGCCGCGATTACCGCATAACCGCGACACTTGTGGCACAGTTGCGGCAAGCCCCATGCAATGTCTATGGGGCTTGCGGTAAGTGTGCGGCAGGTGCGGCAAGTGCGGTTTCGGCACTTGCGGCAGGTGCGGCCGCGAAAAAAAACGCGGTCAGACGCGTTTTTTTTGCGACCGCACCTGCCGCAAGTGCCGATACCGCACTTGCCGCACCTGCCTCACACTTACCGCAAGCCCCATAGACATTGCATGGGGCTTGCCGCAACTGTGCCACAAGTGTCGCGGTTATGCGGTAATCGCGGCAGATGCGGTTTTTTCACTGCATCTGCCACGATTTCAAAAAACCGCTGATGTGAAAGGGGCCTTAATTAGGTATGCAGTTTTGCAATCAGTGGTAAACATTTGGCTAAATTCATATAATTTTTGATGTGTAATTCCAAATGTTTATTGAAATCAACCTCATGAAAAATTTCAGACATGTAGTAGAATAGGAAAAAATATTGATGGGCTCCCTGTGGGATCTGAATAGTACAGGTACATCTCAATGAATTAGAATATCATCAAAAAGTTAATTTTTTTCAGTAATTGAATACAAAATGTGAAATCCATATATTATATAGAATCATTACAGGGTGATCTCTTTCAAGTGTTTATTTCTGTTAATGTTGATGATTATGGCTTACAGCCAATGAAAACCCAAAGGTCATTATCTCAGAAAATGAAAGTAGGGAGGATGAAGTGTTAAAAAGCACACTGCTAGATTCCATGAGACATCAAAGGGTGAATATAATATTGACTTATTAGTCAACGTGTTTCATGGCTCCCTGAAATGACCTGTAACATGGCCATAAGATATTGATTGTCCTGAAGAAGGGGCCAGGGAGCCCTGAAACGTTTTGGCTAATAAAACAATATTATATTCACCCTTTGATGTCTCTTGGAATATGTTAGTATGGTTTTTAACCCTTTATCCTCCCTACTCTATATGCACCATGCTGGGGACTGCAGCAGCCGTGATATGCTTTTATAGTGGTTGTGACTCTCACAACCACACAAGGTAAAGCCTCTGATACCTATTTAGGGAACATTTTATCTCTCAGACCCTCCATCCTCCCTACTCTAATTTTCTGAGATAAAGACCTTTAGATTTTCATTGGCTGTTAGCTATAATCATCAACATTAACATAAATAAACACTGGAAATAGACCACTCTGTAATGATTCTATATAATATATGTGTTTCACTTTATGTATTGAATTTCTGAAATAAATTACGGTAACTTTTTGATGATATTGTAATTCATTGAGATGTACTTGTATTTTATGTGCTCAAAAGCAATGTGTCAGTGGTATATGGACAAATTATTTATCCATTTCATGTTTGAGAAAAAATTCGTAAAGGTTTTTTGTGTTGTTCTAAATTGGGAAAGACATTTTATTTTTAAGTGACAAAGTATTAGAAATATTTATCTCTCTCCACTTATTATCTTCCTAATACTTACAAATATTCAAATTTTGGAGCTTATTTAATGTTTTCTGGTAGCAGCTGTTTATGGGTACCGTCACACGAGGTGACGTCGCCAGAGATATCGGCGGCGATGGGTGGAGCGTGCACGTTTTTGGTGCTCCGCCAGCATCGCCGTCGCATGTTTACATGCGGCGATACCTCCGGCGATGCACCGGTGATCTTACAAACGCCATCACCGCTGGGGTGTCCAAACACCCCAGCGGCGATTCTGTAACATGGGAGCCTATGGCTCCCATCGCCTGTAAGTTCGCCGTCCCCTTGTTACATGGGGTGGTGTGTACACATCACCCCAGAGTGCTCGCCTGGTTTCAGAGCAATGCTGAGAAACCAGGCGACTACTCAAAGGCGTTGCCATCGCCTATTTACATTAGGCGATGCACAGGCCATGTCGGCGGCGATAGGCCACGCCTCTGCGTCACCTATAAAATTGCCGCCGATATGGCCTTGTGTGACGGTACCCTAAGGGTTAAAAATTTTTTGTTTGTGCTGAGATAATCTTATATATGTGCCCCTGATATGTACTGTGTAATGGATGTTTCTGACCGTACAAGGACATAGTCTGATTATACCTGAACTCCTGGGCAGAGGAGGATAGAGAAAAGTATAAATACATTACAGCACGGGATTACATCTGATTATTTTTGGGAGGTATAACATTTCTGTAGAGGAAAATATGTATTTCTAGGGGAAATTAAGACTTTTTAATATTTAATTGACATTTGCAAGAGGTCATAACCTATACTATCTTGAGCATGACTTGTAGGCATCTTTTGTTCAAGAGAGACCTCAGGTGGTCTTCTCGAGAAGGAAAGACCTCACACCTCTCGAGAGCTTCAAAGAAACCAACAGATGGCCAGTGGTGACCAGGAAAATGTAGTATGGGAACTTGCTATCTACCTCATGGAGAGGAGATTTCCTGCAACCATGAGAAGACAGTTAAGTAGGTGAGGAGATTTGCAGCCACAACCCTCCTCTAGGAAATATGCAAATTTGCACTTCAGTAAGGAAGTGGAAGATCTCCAGTGCCACCTTTAAGTAGCTGTAGTGAGACAAAGAAACTTTGAAAATAATGCATTCATTTACAAAGTAGCCATGGTGCATTCACAGGCCTGGTATTAGAATATTAAAATTGAACAGCTGTGCTAGAAATTAGATCTCCAGGCTGGGGCTATAATTTGGGCCCTAAACAAAGAAAGCTTGTTCGCTGATGGGGCAGTTGAAATACTGCTTTGTTCCATATTTCACTCCTTCTTCCTCAAAGGATGCTGAAAGTAACAGACTGCAAAGTTTAGATATTTTTGTAAGTTTCCCTTTTATTTTGTAACTGTTTTTGCATATCTGTATGTCCTTTCTATTTTTATCTTTTATATCTTTTATTGTAAGCACTGTAACTTTTTATATTAACCCCTTCATGACCCGGGAATTTTTCGTTTTTCATTTTCGTTTTTTGCTCCCCTGTTTCCAAGAGCCATAACTTTTTTATTTTTCTGTCAATATAGACATATGACAGCTTGTTTTTTGCGGGACGAGTTGTACTTTCAGATGTGATCATTTATTTTGCCATATAGTGTACAAGCAAATTGCAAAAAAATTCCAAGTGCGGTGAAATTGCAAAAAAAGTGCAATCACACATTTGTTTTTTGCGTTTTTTAGCTGCCATGTTCACTATATGGTAAAACCGACTTGATGGTGTGATGCCTCAGGTCGGTACAACTTCATAGATACCAAACATGTATACCTTTACTGGTATCTAAGTGGTGAAAAATATTCAGGAGTTGGAAAAAAAACAAAACATATTTTGCAACCCGTATCGTTCTCATTTTTCATGATCTGGGGCTGTGTGGTGGCTTATTTTTTGCGTCTTGAACTGACCTTTCTAATGAAACAATTTTTGGGTGGATGCGCTGTTTTGATCACTCGTTATCGCATTTTATAACAATGTTGCGGAGACTAAAAAAATGTAATTTTGGCGTTTGGACCATTTTTCCGTTACACAGTTTAGGGCTCTCATTAATTGATTTTATATGTTGATAGATCGGGCGATTCTGAACGCGGTGATACCAAACGTGTATTTTTTTATTTTTTTTTATTTTTTTTTTAATACTTTTATTGTGAATGGGGGAAAAGGGGGATGATTTGAACTTATGTTTTTTTTTTTTATTGGTTTTTAAAAATTTTATTTTTTATTAATTCTTATTTTTACACTGCCCCTTTGAGAGGCACCTTGCTGCACAGTCTGATCGCTTCTGGGAGATAACAATGAGCTGAAGCTCATCGGTATCTCCCAGAATCGCCGACGTGTTGTGGTTGGCACAACATGGAAGTGCTTTCTGACAGCATCCAGGGTCTAGCCAAGACCCCGGGCTGTCACATGACCACCAGAGATCCTGCGATATTATCGCGGGATCTCTGATGCAGGCAGGGAACAGAGCTTTCCCCACCATGGCTGCCTTGGTTCCCGCTGTCAGTGATTGACAGCGGGACCCAAGGGGTTAACAGCACCGATCGGAACCCGGATGCTGTTACCCTGACATCTCAGCTGATGAGATCAGCTGAGATGTAGGGGCTTTGATGTGAGCTCCGCGACGGAGTGAGCTCACATCAAACACCCCTTAACGGCCCATGACGTCCTCCTACGTCATAGGTCGGGAAGGGGTTAAAGCATAAAAATGTAATAAGTTTGAACCTCGTTATCTCTAAAAGAATCCAAAGCCCTCAGAAGTGTGTGATCGTGTTGATTGGCTGACAATATAAGTTCAGGGACTCATTGCTCTGTATGTTTGGTGAGTGGTGGCAGCTTGTTGTGAAGCTGCGGTGCGTGATCTGTGTCGGAGTGTGATTTATGCTCACTTTTCAGCCTAGTACAGGGGTTGTGTGTTGGATAGAGTGATTTGAAGTAGATTAACCATTGCAAGCGCAACCCCAAGTCACATGCTATGAAGCAGGTACATGAAAATTTCCCAGCCTGTTTTTAAACTAAGCTTTACGTCAAAGGGAGGAATTATTTGTGATCTCATACTGTAATATTTGTATACTTCTTAATTTCCTCCCCTACCCAGGAGATAATGCATTATCACACCATATACATGTATGGTCAGACTTGACCATTACGCAATACACAGCAGGGACACGTGCATAAGATTATCTCAGGACAGGAACATTTTTTTAGACACATTCGATTATAGAACTTATAACTATTCCAAGATCTATTAAATGATAATGAACTTTGCTCATGGGAAAGCTCCTTTAAATATTCTATAAAAACAAAGCCATACAGCAGACATGAATGATGACCAACAACATGTAGCATCAAGGCTTCTGTTATCTCTATGTTTATGGATTAAATCGTGAATATGCAAACTTCTTTTCTAGGAATTAGATGTCACTCAATCTGTTACTTGAATGACTGCTTCACCTTGATGCTATCAGGATGAGCTATACTGAAGCTTTCATCCATCAATGTCAACTAATTGATTAAATGCAGAATTACCTCCCATTAAAAAGAAATTTGAGAGACTAGAAGCTCAAGTAAGTCTCACTGAAAGAAAAATTCCTAAAAAAAGACCAAGCAATATAAAGCACAAATTATGCAATGATTTTTGAGGATTTCAGATTTTACATTTACATTAGTATGCTGGGGTTGTGATTTTTGTTTTGAGAAGTTTTAGCCTATGATAAATAGTTAAATATGTAAGTACAAAAATACCAACTGCCAAGCATATTATGGCTTTGTTTTATGACAACCTATCTGTTTCTTCAAAGGTACGTCAAAGTCTGCAATAAGAGCCTGCAGACAAACAAATTAATATTTGCTATTTTTGTTGTTAGAGAATTGTATAAAGAAATTTTATGATATAGACAATGTAAAAATAAAGGGTTAATGGTAGAGATTGCTTAAAATTCTAAATGTCATACTTGAAGCAGCAAACATGCGAAAGGGGCAATGGGGTTGGAGGGATTGCAAAGCTCTTTTGGGACTTCCTTTGGATTACTTAAATTCATGAATAAGGGATTGACTGGGAATTTTTGGTGACATAGAAATGTGAAATACTGTATTTGTGCCATAAAAATAACTTATTGACACAAAAATAGACATACATATTAAAATATTAAATATTTATTAATATATATATATATATTTAAACAAAGATAGGGTTTGGGAAAACAAGGACATGTACACAATAGGGCAGCACATAACAACAGACTAGGTTCAATATGAATGAATCGTCAAATAATAAAGAAATCAACAGCAACTGTTTCCATAGTAGGGATACAATAATATAGGTCACATATTTTAGCCCCCCTAACGTATAACTACCTGTCCCTGCAGCTTCCTACTAGATTACTAACCATCCCTCTCTGACCTAACAGTGAATTATAATAGTTGAATAATGCGGCTGTCACGCTGGGAGCGGGAGAGACACTCAGCGTAGGACAACGACGGGGGGGGGAATAAGGAGTCCCTAAAGCTATGGGCACAAGAGGGAGAGGGTGACCCCTAGTCTTACTGGGGCTGACCCTGTCTGCCCTGACGTCCCTATACAGTTTCCTCAACTGTCGCCGACCACGAACCTCGTCCCTCTCTGATCCTAGCACTACCTTATCTAAGGATCAGATGGAGAGGTTCACTAGACCCCTCCACTAACAACTAAAGACAAACACAAGGAAAAACAGACAATGGGGAAAGAAAACACTTATCTTGCAGCAGAGCACAGCAACCTCCACAACCTCAGCTTCTGCTGGAGCAAGGATAATGAGTGTCCAAGGAAATATCACCTGCACCGAGGAGGGGCAATGAAACTCCTTATAAAGGTGGGAAGAACCTGCTGGGTCCTAGTGACCCAGAATACTGGTGTAGAAACCAGACCGAGCACAAGACCTTCCCAGCCGTCTCCCCATGATAGGGAGATCTTATCATACCTTCTCTCTATCTACACAGAAGGTAAATGCCCCTGAAAGACGGACAGTCCTCAAACATTATGGCTGATTGGCCAAACGCTGGGACCGTCTGCGCGTGGCCTCTACCCTGTCATCCGTGCCACCCGTGACAGTACCCCCCCGTCCACGAGTGGCCCCCGGACACTCAGGACCAGGCTTATCCGGATGGGAACGGTGAAAAGCGCGGACCAGCCTAGCGGCGGAGACTTCCGACGCCGGCACCCACATCCGCTCCTCAGGACCGTATCCCCTCCAGTGCACCAAATACTGAAGAGAACGGCGCAACCTGCGAGAATCAACCACCTTTGAGATCTCAAATTCCAAATTCCCCGCCACGCAGATGGGCTCCGGGGGCAAAGGAGACGGGTTAGACGACGGCACATACGGTTTGAGGAGCGACCTATGAAATACATTGTGGATCTTAAGAGCGGGAGGTAACGCAAGACGAAACGCCACGGGATTGATAACGGCGGTTATCTGATAAGGGCCAATAAACCTGGGCCCCAACTTCCAAGAGGGCACCTTCAACTTCACATTCTTGGTAGACAACCACACGTAGTCATTCACACACAGGTCCGGACCTGGCGCACGCTTCCTGTCAGCCATACGTTTGTACCTGTCGCCTAAGAGCTTCAAGCTACTCTGTACCCCCCGCCAAACCGAGGAGAGGGATGAGGTAAATCGGTCCTCCTCAGGAACTCCGGAAGGACTAGTACCACTAAAAGTACCAAACTGAGGATGAAACCCATATGCACCGAAGAACGGTGACTTGCCAGTGGACTCCTGAAGACGATTATTAAGGGCAAATTCGGCCAAGGGCAGATAACTCGCCCAAGTCTCCTGATTGTCAGAGACAAAACACCTCAGATAAGTCTCCAAATTCTGATTCATACGTTCGGTCTGCCCATTAGACTGAGGATGAAAAGCAGAAGAGAAGGACAAAGCAATTCCTAAACGTGCACAAAAAGCCTTCCAAAACTTGGAGACAAACTGAGTACCACGATCAGAAACCACCTCGGAGGGAACTCCATGAAGCTTCACAATCTCACTTACAAACACCTGTGCCAGTGTCCGAGCATTAGGGAGTGCGGGCAGTGCCACAAAGCGAACCATCTTACTGAATCTATCAACCACTACCAGCACTACCGTCTTGCCTGCAGACGCCGGAAGATCGGTGATAAAATCCATTGACACATGTGTCCATGGCCTCTCAGGAATAGACAATGGCAAGAGAGAACCAGCCGGACGGGTATGCGGGACCTTAGCCCGTGCACACACACTACAGGCAGATACGAATTCCGCTACGTCCTTCCGCAACCCCGGCCACCAAAAGCGGCGAGATAAAAGATCGAAGGTGGCCCTACTGCCGGGATGCCCTGCCAACACGGAGTCGTGATGCTCCGACAGCACACTGAGACGCAAAGATGATGGCACAAAAAGTCTCCCAGAAGGACAGGAGGCAGGGGCGCCCCCCTGGACCTTCAACACCTCCCCCTCCAGATCAGGGCAAAGAGCAGAAACAACCACCCCCTCCTGTAAGATGGGAACGGGACTTTCATGAGCACTACCACCCGGGAAACTACGCGACAACGCATCAGCCTTCACGTTCTCAACCCCCGGACGGTAAGTGACGGTAAAATTAAATCTCGTGAAAAACAAGGACCACCGAGCCTGCCGGGGATTGAGACGCTTGGCGGACTCAAGGTAAGACAGGTTCTTGTGGTCGGTAATAACCGTGATGGGATGGACAGCCCCCTCCAGCCAGTGACGCCATTCCTCAAAAGCCAACTTAATAGCCAACAGCTCCCTATTACCAACATCATAATTCCTCTCGGCCGACGACAACTTCTTGGAGAAGAACGCGCAGGGCACCCATCTCCCAGGCGAAGGGCCTTGCGACAATACAGCCCCCACCCCCACCTCAGACGCATCCACCTCCACAACGAAGGGCTGAGAAAGATCGGGCTGACGGAGAATAGGTGCGGAAACAAAACAACGCTTTAGGGAGGAGAAAGCCTGGCGAGCAGACTCCGACCATTCGGAAAAATCTGTCCCCTTCCTAGTCATGTCCGTAAGAGGCGTCACCAGCACCGAATAGTTCCTAATAAATTTACGGTAAAAGTTGGTAAACCCCAAAAAACGTTGCAATGCCCGTAGATTGTCCGGTTGTTCCCAGTCCAGCACCGCCCGGACTTTTTCCGGATCCATCCGAAAACCCAACGGCGACAGGAGGTACCCCAAAAAACGTACCTCCTGAACGGCGAAGACACATTTCTCGAGTTTAGCATACAGCTTATTGTCCCGTAAGACCTGTAACACCTGCTTGACATGGGACTGATGCGTCTCCATATCGGGGGAATAGATCAAGATATCATCCAAGTAAACAACCACAAATCTACCCACCAAATGATGGAATATGTCATTGACAAAGTGTTGGAAAACCGCAGGGGCATTAGTGAGCCCGAACGGCATTACGAGACTTTCAAAATGGCCGTCCGGGGTATTAAATGCCGTCTTCCATTCATCCCCCTCTCTGACCCTAATCAGGTTGTAGGCCCCCCTCAAATCCAACTTGGAGAACCATTTAGCACCCACTACCTGACTGAATAAATCAGGAATCAGAGGGAGGGGGTACGGATCACGGACAGTAATCCGATTCAACTCCCGGAAATCCAAGCAAGGACGGAGGCCCCCATCTTTTTTCTTAACAAAAAAGAAACCAGCCGCAACCGGCGAAGTTGAGGGCCTGATGTGACCCGTCTGCAGACTCTCGGAAATGAAATCCTTCATCGCCTGTCTTTCCGGACCCGATATAGTAAACATCCTAGCTTTGGGCAGTTTAGCTCCGGGAACGAGGTTGATCGGGCAATCATACGCCCGATGAGGGGGCAGGTCTTGGCACCCTTCTCTGAGAACACATCCTCATACTCCGATAGGAACGGGGGCAGAGATACAGCAGACACCACCGAAAACGAGGTAACCAAACAATTCTCAGAACAAAAATCACTCCATTCCACAATGTCCCGGGACTGCCAATCCACTACGGGATTATGTTTAATCAACCATGGCAAGCCCAGGACAATGGGAGCGGGGAGACCGTCTAGAACATAGCAAGATATCGTCTCTTGATGTTGGGATCCAACCGTCAACTTAATGTCATGTACGATATGTGTGAGACTACCTTGAGCAAGAGGTGCTGAGTCGATGGCATAGATACGGATGGGGCGAGACAATAAACAGCAGTTAAGCCCATGAGCGTCTACAAAATGAGCATCCACCATGCTGACCCCCGCACCACTATCCACAAACACAGAAATACCCTCCGTTTTGCCCTCCAGCGTCACCTCCGCACTTAGGAGGAAACGGGAAGTACAAATGGAGGATACACACACCTCCCGCTCGACCACCTCCACACCCCCCATAGTCACATAAGGTCCAGGCACCCCAGTCCGTTTAGGAGTGTAGGGACAGGCCCCAATAAAATGGTCCCCTTTCCCACAAAAAAAACAGACCCCCTTCCCCTTGCCCGGGAGGTACCGGAGGAGAACCTCGAGGCCGCCGCTCCTCCTAGCTGCATAGGTTCCTCCGCACTCGGGAGGAACGACTCACCCTCCGCGTGACCTCCCGGTAACCAGGAATCACCACGAGAATGGCTCCCAGTAACAGGAGGTCTACCCCTCCGCTCCTGGAGGCGTCTATCCATACGAATAGCTAACGACATAGCCGCCTCCAGGGACGGAGGGGTCTCATAAACCGCCAGAGCATCCTTCAGCCTCTCCGAAAGACCCTGACAAAAGTGACTCCTGAGCGCCGGATCGTTCCACTTCGTGTCCGTAGCCCACCTGCGGAACTCAGAACAATACGATTCCGCCGACCGAGTCCCCTGGCGGAGATGGCGTAACCTGGATTCAGCCAAAGAGACACGGTCAGGGTCATCATATATGAGGCCCAGTGCGTCAAAAAATTCATCCACAGAGCGGAGACAAGTAGAGTCCTGTGGCAGAGAGAAAGCCCAGGACTGGGGATCTCCCTGCAGTAGCGACATAATAATTCCTACACGCTGCTGCTCATCACCAGTGGAATAAGGCCTAAGCCTAAAATATAATTTACAGGCCTCTTTGAACACAGTAAACTTATCTCTACCTCCTGAAAACCTGTCAGGGAGGGCAACCTTAGGTTCAGGTCTGGCCTGACCCAATGCTTGCTTCCCCAAGACACCATTTTGCGGTTGCGGGCCCTGTAAAGCCGACCGAAGGTCCGCAACCTCCAAAGACAGTGACTGCAGCTGCTGGGCCAAAGCAGACACAGGATCCATAAGGAAAGGAAGAAAAATCGGTTCCTCCCCTGTCCTTCAGTTACAGTATTGGCAGGTGATAATGTCACGCTGGGAGCGGGAGAGACACTCAGCGTAGGACAACGACGGGGGGGGGGAATAAGGAGTCCCTAAAGCTATGGGCACAAGAGGGAGAGGGTGACCCCTAGTCTTACTGGGGCTGACCCTGTCTGCCCTGACGTCCCTATACAGTTTCCTCAACTGTCGCCGACCACGAACCTCGTCCCTCTCTGATCCTAGCACTACCTTATCTAAGGATCAGATGGAGAGGTTCACTAGACCCCTCCACTAACAACTAAAGACAAACACAAGGAAAAACAGACAATGGGGAAAGAAAACACTTATCTTGCAGCAGAGCACAGCAACCTCCACAACCTCAGCTTCTGCTGGAGCAAGGATAATGAGTGCACAAGGAAATATCACCTGCACCGAGGGAGGGCAATGAAACTCCTTATAAAGGTGGGAAGAACCTGCTGGGTTCTAGTGACCCAGAATACTGGTGTAGAAACCAGACCGAGCACAAGACCTTCCCAGCCGTCTCCCCATGATAGGGAGATCTTATCATACCTTCTCTCTATCTACACAGAAGGTAAATGCCCCTGAAAGACGGACCGTCCTCAAACATTATGGCTGATTGGCCAAACGCTGGGACCGTCTGCGCGTGGCCTCTACCCTGTCATCCGTGCCACCCGTGACAGCGGCTGGCCGAGAGGTGGGCAGTCTCTCTGAGTCCACTCTTTCCCTGCCTCGTTGCTACCTGGGGGGCGTAATCATTCATTCCGGAGCATGCCTCCTTCTTCCGGGTATGTAAGACGCGACGCCAGATGATGCATAATTTCCGGTCATGTGCGGTGTGCTGGGTGTAGTTGGTGTACAGGCCGCCTTCAACATGCCATCTGCGCAGGGGCGTAACTACAACACGTGCAGGGATTGCAATTGCACCTGGGCCCTGGAATTTAGGGGGCCCCAAAAGTCCCTTTGGCCTTTAGAAAAAGGCTAATGCTATTAAAGATTTGCAATAATTGGGGGCCCCATTCAAGCTTTTGCATTGGGGCCTATGAGCTTCAAGTTATGCCACTGCATCTGCCCATGCTCTGAAGGTGGCACTGGGGCCACTCACTGCCGGAAAGCAACATTGGTCAGGTAAAGTGCAGAGCAGAAAATCCCAAACAGTGTGTACACATCCCCCAAATGAAAATAGTTTAAGTATTTCTATATATGTGTGTGTAATCACACACATATATACATGTATGTAATATATATATACAGTGCCTTGTGAAAGTATGTGGCCCCATTGAACAGTTCAACCTTTTGCAACATTTCAGGCTTCAAACATAAAGAAATAAATTCTAATTTTTAGTGAAGAATCAAGAACAAGTGGGACTCAATCATGAAGTGGAATGAAATTTATTGGATATATTAAGATTTTTTAACAAATAAAATCTGAAAAGTGGGGTGTGCAATATTATTCAGCCCCTTTACTTTCAGTGCAGCAAACTCACTCCAGAGGTTCAGGATCTCTGAATGATCCAATGTTGTCCTAAATGACTGGTAATGATAAATAAAATCCACCTGTGTGTAATCAAGTCTCCGTATAAATGCACCTGCTCTGTGATAGTCTCAGGGTTTTGTTTCAAGTGCAGAGAGCATCATGAAGACCAAGGAACACACCAGGCAGGTCCGAGATACTGTTGTGGCAAAGTTTAAAGCCGAATTTGGATACAAAAAGATTTCCCAAGTTTTAAACATCTCAAGGAGCACTGTGCAGGCGACCATATTGAAATGGAAGAAGTATCAGACCACTGAAAATCTACCAAGACCCAACCGTCCCTCTAAACTTTCAGTTCGAACAAGGAGAAGACTGATCAGAGATGCTGCTAAAAGGCCCATGATCTCTCTGGATGAACTACAGAGATCTACAGCTGAGGTGGGAGAGTCTGTCCATAGGACAACAATCAGTCATACACTGCACAAATCTGGCCTTTATTGAAGAGTGGCAAGAATAAAAGCCATTTCTCAAAGATATTCATAAAAAGTCTTGTTTGAAGTTTGCCACAAGCCACCTGGGAGACACACCAAATATGTGGAATAAAGTGCTCTGGTCAGATGAAACCAAAATCGAACTTTTTGGCGACAATGCAAAACGATATGTTTGGCGTAAAAGCAACACAGCTCATCACCCTCAAAACACCATCCCCACTGTCAAACATGGTGGTGGCAGCATCATGATTTGAGCCTGCTTTTCTTCAGCAGTGACAGGGAAGATGGTTAAAATTGATGGGAAGATGGACGGGGCAAAATACAGGACCTTTCTGGAAGAAAACCTGTTGGAGTCTGCAAAAGACCTGAGACTGGGACAGAGATTTATCTTCCAACAAGACAATGATCCTAAACATAAAGCAAAATCTACAATGGAATGGTTCAAAAATAGACGTATTCAGGTGTTAGAATGGCCAAGTCAAAGTCCAGACCTGAATCCAATCGAGATTCTGTGGAAAGAGCTGAAAACTGCTGTTCACAAACGCTCTCCATCCAACCTCACTGAGCTCCAGCTGTTTTGCAAGGAAGAATGAGCAAGAATTTCAGTCTCTTGATGGGCAAAACTGATAGAGACATACCCCAAGCGTCTTGTAGCTAGAATCGCAGCAAAAGGTGGCGCTACAAAGTATTAACTCAAGGGGGCCGAATAATATTGCATGCCCCAATTTTTAGTTTTTGATTTGTTTAAAAAGTTTAAAACATCCAATAAATTTTGTTCCACTTCACTATTGTGTCCCACTTGTTGTTGATTCTTCACAAAAAAATTAGAATTTATATCTTTATTTTTGAAGCCTGAAATGTGGCAAAAGGTTGAAAAGTTCAAGGGGGCCAAATACTTTCACAAGGCAATGTATCTGACAAACCCCAGTTAACTGGCAGCCTAACTTCCCAGTTTGCACTCACTTTGCAAAAATGATGTGCCGTTCTCTTAAGGGAATAAAAACCTCTGGCAGCAAGTTGTCCAGATGAAAGCCAAAGGGATCACCCTACAGGCCATAGCAACAGAAGTTGGTGGTTCCAAGTCTGTTATTTCTAGAATATTGCATCTTTATAGCATCAAAAAGTCATTCAAGTTCCCAGGATGGCTGGTCACCCTCAAAAGGCAAATGCAAGAGAGGACAGGATAATACAGCGAATCTCCATGGGTAATCGTTTCAACACCAGCACCCGTTCAGCTGTCTTGTCATACAGTGTCACAATGTTTAAACACATTTGGGCTGAAAATTCACTCTGCAGTGACCAAATCACTCATTAGCAGAAAGAATCAAAAGGCTAGACTCGCCTTTGGTGAGGAGCATGTTGTATGGACAAAAGAGAAATGGTCTACAGTTCTTTTTAGTGATGAAAGCAAGCATAATTTATTAGGGTTTGATGGGAAACAAACTGGGAAAAGACTGAACCCAAAGTGTGTAAAAAAGTCAGTGAAATGTGTTGGAGGAAGTGTTTGGGAAATGTTTTCTGCTGAAGGGGTTGGACCTCTTATACAGCTGGAAGAGTGAATGCTAGTGTGTATCAGAGCCTTCTTCAACAACGCCTGGATCCTTACTTGCGCTCAGCACTCAATCAGCCAGCAATTTTCATGCAGGACAAAGCCCTCTGTCATACAGCAAAACAGGTAAAGCAGTTTCTTGAAACAAAAAACATTGAAACAATGAAATGGCCACCCAGAGTCCTGATCTAAACCCAACAGAAAACCTCTGGAAAATCATTGGTGAAAAAGTTATGGCCAAGAAACCCATAACAATCACAGAATTGTGGAAGAGACTGGAAGAGGAGTAGACCATACCAAGCCTATATGATACGGATGCGGATATCCGGATATGGCAAAAAGATGCCAATGTTCCCTGATCATGCTGTTCACAATGAAAAGGTCTAGCGTCCAAAACGCATCTTAACAGCATTGCTACTACTGGATTCTCCGTTTGCTTTTTTGCTTGATGGATTTTTCTTCATCTTTTAACATGAATTAATAAATCGATTATAAGCTTGTGAGCAGGGATCTCACTCCTCTTGGTTTTTGAATTTTTTATTACTCTGTATTGTCTCATATTGTCTGTACATGCCCACTCTGAGTTGTAAAGTGCTGCTTAATATGTTGGTGCTATTTAAAGGAAAATATTATTATAATTAATAAAGTTTACTTTTTAATCTGAAAATATCCACCTCCGATCCAATGCTGGACTCATTTTTTCTGTCCTGGATTCTGATTTATCTGCAAATGCACTATGGAGGTCCATGCACAAGTCATGGAGGGGTGAGCTGAGAAAAACCTTTTCTGATTTTTCACTACTGTACATTGGTTTTCATTACAAGTTGGAAAAATGGCCACATGACTGTCTAATAATATATGTTAGAGGCATGTGACAAGGGGTGTTTGTATCCTCCCAAGTCCTCCTCCTCTCTCCACACTTATCTGTTCCTCATACAACTGCCTCCAAGACTTCTCCTGAATATCCCCCATCCTCTGGAATTCTGTGCCCCAAAACGTCAGATTATCCACCATGCTCGGATCCTTCAGACAGAACCTGAAAACCCATCTCTTCAGGAAAGCTTGCAGCCTGCAATGACCAAGCAATGCCCCACCCCCTTCGGAGCTGCTGCCTCGTCACCGGAGATGCAACCTCTCCACCATCAGATCTGCTGCACCCCTGACCTACCGTCTCTCCTCCCCATTATCCTGTAGAATGTAAGCCCGCAAGGGCAGGGTCCTCTCCCCTCTGTACTAGTCTGTCATTGTTAATTTGTTTACTGTAAACTCTCATGTACAGCACCATGGAATTAATGGTGATATATAAATTATTAATAATAATAATATATCAAAATTCATAGGTTTTATAAATAAGTCACTGCTAAATGTTTTCTTTGTGAAATGATAGTCTACATTTGCACTTGGAATCTTTCTGTTTAAAAAGAAACAGTTCCAAGCTTGAATTCATTTGGGCATGCATCTCACCTCTTCTGCTTTACTAATTTGGTGTAACATTTTTTATAATTTAAGCAAAAGCAATTATTTGAACTAACTTGGCTGCATCACAACATTTATCAGGGCAAATTAATTTACTTTCTGTCTTAACAGTGTCTCCGCCTCTGCCTCTTGGCAACAATTAATACAATTATTACATGCTACTCTAAAAATATTAGTAAGAAAAAAAGCATGCCGAAACCTGCCTGTTTATCAGTTTTTGGTTGTGCGGATAAATCACTCTTAATCTTTATTGTCTCGGAATATGACAGCTGTTTCTAATTGTAATTAATTGTAATTAATTTAAATAGGCCAGTTGCCTTTGATTGACTAAAGTTATAGAGTGGATGAAAAATTAGTAATTTCAAAAACAGCTGCTGAATAGTTTGACTTTGAATAAACCAGAGAACGGATCAAATCACAGCATGAAACGGCTTTTCAAAGTGCAATGTTTATTTGTGCATGCCAAGCTATGTTCTTTCTGTGTGGCCCAAAGTCATTTGAAGTTGGTCAGTTTTGCTTGTTTTGCCATCTGTGAATAGAATAAGTTTAAGGACATTGTGTAATATGTAATGTTTATACTGTGTCATTTTAGCTGCTGTTTACTTCCTCTAGTTCTTGTTGTTTCCGTTCAGTCTCTCCATAATGGTTTCAAGTTCAGTGGAAAATACAGATTTTTTCAAGAATCCATTAAAAATAGTTTATTCCTGGAAAAATGATTACAACTTGCCACAAACAATCCACCAGATATAAGAAAACATGTAAGCTGTAAGTATATTCCTTTCACGGGCAATGTACACGAGTATATATGCAATTATATATATATAAATATAAACATATATACTTGCAGTCTACAGAAGGATGTGCGGTAGTGCCGTGAGATCATGTTTCCCTTTCACAGGACTTAATTACAGTATATAACAGTTATTATACAGTCAAGTTAAGTAGAAGCTTCCAGTGGCCCCTCAGCTACTGTATTTGCCTCTCTTGACTGTTGAATACACTCCCTGACATAAGTTGTGTCACTTATCCATGTTATGTAAATGAAAGCTTATAACCTGATGTTAAATTCATCCATTGGTTGTATAAACTACTCTTTTGAAAGCTGAAACTCTCCAAAATTTGGCTTAGGTTAAGAAAATAAATTGGCATCAATGATGAAATATTGATCAATTAATGAACACAAAATGGTCAGATTTTAGCAAGACAAAAGTTTTGTCGCCTGGTCATATAATGCACCAAATCCTAGTTTACATCCTCAGTAAATGATTGGTAAATTAGTGGGTGTGTCTAAAAAGAAACCCAGCACCCCAGACTTTCACTTGAACTGCAACATGAGCTCTGACAACATGCGAAAAATCCACCCTGTGACCAAATCCTTGTTAATCAAGAGGCAGAAGACCAGATCCACTGCAGAGGTGGCTGGCACCTTTAATGTGGCTCAGCGTCAAGTACAAAGAATTAAAAAAAAGATTTGAAGAGACTGGAGATGTGTTTGATAAGCCCAGGTCTGGCAGACCCTGCAAGACAGCTGCTCAGGAGAAATGTTTGTTGGTTAGAAAATCCAAAGCAAGCCCCTCTTCCACTGCAGCAGAGCTCCAACAGGCCTGGTCACCTCAAGTCCCTGTGTCAACTAGAACAGTTTGTAGGATTATGTCTCGAAATGGCCTCCATGGTCGAATCAGTGCCCAGAAGCCAGAACTAAACAAAAGGCAAATAAAAAACCGTGTGACATTTGCAAAGTCCCACAGCCTGCTAAACAGATGGTTGCTGGAAATGTGGCAGAAGGTAGATTTCTCTGAGGAATCTTCAGTAGAATTACACCACAGCCGCCGCAAATACTGCAGGAGACCTACTGGAGCCAATATGGATCCAATATACATCCAGAAAACAGTTACATTTGGTGGTGGAAAGATCATGGTCTCGGATTACAATTGGTATGGGGGTGTGCAAAACATTTGCAAGGTGGAAGGCAATATCAATAGCCTAAAATATCAAGAAGTATTAACTACCTCTTGTATTCCAAATCATAAAAGGGGTCAAATTCTGCAGCTGGATGGTGCTCTATCTCATACATTCATCTCTACAACAAAGTTCCTCCAGGCAAAAAAGATCAAGGTGCTCAAGGACGGGCCAGTCCTGTCACCAGACATGAACATCATTGAGCATGTTTGGGGTAGGATGAAAGAGGAAGCTTGGAAGACAAAACCAAAGAATCTAGATGAATTCTGGGAGGCATGTAAGACTGCATGCTTTGCTATTACTGATGACTTAATTAATAAATTGTATGAATCAATGTTGAATGGATGCAGTCCTTCAAGCTCATGGAAGTCACACAAAATATTAAATGACTCTAATAGCAGCACAACTTCATTCACCAATGTTATACAACATATATTTGTATTTTAAGCTAATTTTTTGTTTGAAAATCACATTACTTTCTGTGGGTGACAAAACTTTTGTCTTGCCAAAATCTGACCATTCTGTGTTCATTAAATGATCAATATTTCAGCATTGATGCCAATTTATTTTCTTAACCTAAACCACATTTCGGAGGGTTTCAGCTTTAAAAGAGTAATTTATACAACCAACGAATTTAACGTCAGGTTATAAGCTTTTATTTACATAATATGGATAAGCGACATAATTTTTGTCAGGGAGTGTAGCTGTTATATAGTTTAACTGTGCAGTAGAGCATGAAGACACAATCTCTTTGCACTACCACTCTCCATTCTGTAGACCACAAGTCGCTTTAAGCATTCTGGCTACAAAACGACAGGGTGACACATTGAGATGCAGGTGCATGCACAGGTCAAGGCGTCATCAAGACTAGACCTGGATTAGGTGAGTACATGAAGTATTATATTTAAAGTTTATAGCGTGACTATGGGGACATCATAAAGTTGGGGAAACCCTCATACAGAGTCGGGGGACCCTTTAAACTATAGGAGTTATTGTGGGGGGTCCTCATATAATTTACACACTAAGTTCTTATAACATGTGGGTTTCATAATACATGGTGGGAGCTAGTATGTGGATTAATATAACAATCTGGGGCCTACAGTGGGGGCCATTTTAAAGTTTGGGAACTACCTCAGGAAGCATTATACAGTTTGGGAGCTTCTGTGGACATATCATACAATGTGTGGCCCTTATGCTATGTGAAGTCCTTCATAAAGGTAGGGGCGACTGTGCAGAGCCATTATTCAGTGTGTGGATTATTAGGGAGGCCAGTTATACAGTGTTGGTGCCATTATACCCTGTTGAAGCAATTATACTGTTTGAGAGCTACTGTGGGGACCATTTAACAGCATGTGGGATATTATATCTAGAGATGAGAGAACTTTCCCCGAAAATGTTTGCTAATTTCAAATTCGGTACGATTTTGTTTGGGAAACCCAAGGAATTTCGATAAAAAATCACTAAACGTGGCATTGTTTGGGAAAAGAGGTCGAAATTTAAAATTGCCCTAAAACTTTTACTGTTTGTTTGAGGCCAAACAATCGCCAGTAGACCCGATGGCCGGCAACAACACCTAATTTTAAGGTGGCTGTGACTTACCTGAACGGTGACCTCAGTGAGTTACCGCACATCCTGACTGGAGCTCGCAGCTGGTTCATTCAGTGACTGGAGGCTGTGATGAGGATGCTGCATTCTTCATCGCAGCCTCCATTTAAGAAGACGTCGCAGAGGATTGTGGAGTGGTATGAGGGTCGAGGGGGTTAATGAAGATGGAGTCTCTAAATGTCTTTGTGTTTTTTTCTAATAAAAATGATTTTTTCTATGTGTGTTGTGTCTTCTTTACTATTCATTTAAAATTCTTAATGGCCAGGTCTAATTTGGCCTGACATTAAGAACTTCAGGCTTAATGCGAGCTGGCAAAACAAAGCTAGCATTAATTCCTTATTACCCAGTGTGCCACCTCCACCAATGCCGCTGGATGAGCCGGGTAAATTGCCTGGAAATGGTGCTATGAAGAATGCACCATTTTCAGGGGTGGCTGTGGGCTGCTATTCTTTAGTATGGGGGGGTCCTAAAATGATGGGCCCTCATGGCGCTGAGAATACCAGACCTCATATGCCTAGTTTTATCTTGGCTGGCAATTAAAAATAGGGGGGAGCCCTACACTTTTTTTTGCCAGCTAAGGTAAAAATAAGCAGCTGAGTGTGTCAGCTTGCAGCTGCCCACTTTATCTGTACTGAGACTGAAAAACACAGTGGAGCCCTATGCATTTTTTCCAATTATTTATTTATTTTACACCCTATGATATCAGGTTATTTGCCATACACTAATGTGTATAACTACCAAGAACAGACACCATCCAGATTGTCAAAATGCAGTCTAATTGCAACAGCCAATCACAGACTCTCTCACAGAGCATAAGCGTCTGTGATTGGCTGTTGCTGGTTAGTGAAGTGAATATGCAGAAAGCTTAATGGGCAGGGCCAGAAGTAAATGAGAGGGAGCACAGGAGAGCAGACCTGGAGGCAAGCAAGCAGCAGGAGACAGGTAAGATGATCTGTGCGTGTCCGTCTGTGTGTATGTGTGTGCAGGATACCGTGGAATAGCAGCATTAGTGCACTTGCAATAATGCCTCTATACCATATTAATCTACACATACATCTGAACAATTACCAAACAAATCCTGAATTTCCGATTTTCCATCAAAACGTTCAAATTCAAGGGGATGAACGAACATTGCCAGATTCATTCCGAATTTGAAATTGGCAGCATGTTCGAGCAAAGTTCGCTCATCTCTACTGCCAACAGAGTCATATAAGGATTTGCTTTCTGTGGGATGCGTTAATATTTTTATTGGTACCATTTTTGACCATGTAATATTATTGATTGCTTTCTATTTTGATTTTTGAGATGCAGAATCAACAAAAATTAGCAATTCAGATTTTTAGGGTGGGGAGTTTCTGACATTCCCGGTGTGTTAAAAATGTTAGTGTTTATTCTTTGAATAAGTACAAATACAGCAATACCCCATTTATATAATTTTTTTCCTTTGCTACTTTTACACAATTAAAACAATTTAATAGAAAAGGGATTGCTTTTGCATCTTTGTATGCTGAGAGCTGTAGCATTTTTATTTTTCCACTGATGGAACTGAATGGTGGCTTGATTTTTGTACTTATATTGTTTTTGATCGTGTTTAATTCTACTTTCATCTTGGTTATGATGAAAAAACATAATTTTTGTTACATTTTTTATGATGTTTATTGTAGAGGTTAAATTGTATGACAGTTTTATAGATCATGTCAGTCTGGATGCAGCGATTCCAAATATGTGTACTTTATTAGTTTATTTTTGTTTTTACGTAAATATTCTTTTTTATGTAATATTTCTTGTTTTTTAATTTGTGGAGGTTGGTTAATGTTTTTTTTTTGCAATTTTAATGCATTTTAGTATAATAGTATTGTAAAACAAGAGACCTGTCAGATAACACTAACAGAATGCTTATTAGACCCTTCCTATGGCTGGGTCTAAGAGGTCACCATACTTAGTACACCAAAACGGAACTCATAATAATATATATTATTATATATTATTATACTAATAATTAACATATCTCTTCCCTCTTCCATCACATATTTCATCTTCACCACCTGATCTATCTATTATGGTAAATGACATCATGCTCACTCCCACCCCTCAGATTCGCTGCCTAGGAGTAACTCTTGACTCTGCCCTGTCCTTCAAACCACACATTCAAACTCTCGCCACCTCCTGTCGCCTTCAGCTCAAGAATATTTCCAGAATCAATCCTTTCCTCAGCCCTCAATCTACTGAAATTCTTATACATGCCCTCATCATCTCCAGCCTCGACTACTGCAACCTCATCCTCTGTGGCCTCCCTGGAAACACTCTTGCACAGCGGTCCCCAACTCAAGGCCTCAAGGGCCGCCAATAGTGCAGGATTTCAGAATTTACTTAGTATTGTACAGGTGTTAATGTGATCAAATGCACAGGTAATGATTCCAACCCCTGTGCAATACTAAGGAGATGAAAACATGCACTGTTGGCGGCCCCCGAGGCCTGGAGTTGGGGAGCCCTGCCCTTGCACGTCTCCAGTCTGTCCTCAACTCTGCTGCCCGACTAATCCACCTCTCTCCTCACTACTCCCATGTTTCTTCTCTCTGCAAATCTCTTTACTGACTCTCAATTCCCCAACGAATCCAGTTCAAGCTACTAACACTGACCTACAAAGCCATCCATAACCAGTCTCCTCCCTAAATCTCTGAACTAATCTCCCACTATCTTCCCTCATGTAATCTTCGATCCTCCCAAGACCACCTTCTCTCCTCCACACCTATCTATTCCTCACACAACCGCCTTCAAGATTTTTCTCGAATCTCCCCTCTGGAATTCAACACGTCCGATTATCCGCCACGCTCGGATCCTTTAGACGGAACCTGAAAACCCATCTCTTCAGGAAAGCTTACAGCCCGCAATGATCAATGACCAAGCTGCCACCCCACCGCCACCAGATCTGCTGCATCCCTGACCTACTGTCTCCTCCCCAATATCCTGTAGAATGTAAACCCACAAGGGCAGGGTCCTCTCCCCTCTGTACCAGTCTGTCATTGTTAATTTGTTTACTGTAAACTATATCTATAATTTTGTGTGTAACCCCTCTCATGTACAGCACAATGGAATTAATGGTGCTATATAAATAATAATAATAATACACCAGGAGGTGGTGATGATGACGGTGAGAGAGGGAACCCCCTCTATCTCACAACTTTCTAAACACCATGATTGCTATTGATCATGGCATCTGGAGGGTTAATATTGAATCTTTAATAGGGTTAAGATGAAAACAATATACCTGTTGTCATAACAAGTTATCAACACAATATCAACTTTTGGGTTGGGGTGCCAAAGAACTGACACTATTTAACCACTTATATGCTGGTGTCCCTACTGACAGATCTTTCTAATGAATTAAACTGTGGAATTCAGTGTTCTCCCCAGTCCCAGTAATTTCAGTAGGATCATGGTTGTATATGTCACTTATGCTCTTGCAACTGCTTATGTGGGAACACAAAATCTTCCCAATTAGCATGATGTACGGTATATATTACTCATATGAACAAGTTTTCATGATGAATTTACACACTATGTAGTATTATGCCGTTAATATTTACAGTGCTAAATGTGTGTTGTACAATGGTTTTTCACCTTTATAGTGTTGGAATATTTCCTTATCTCTGACTACTCCAAACTGTACACCATCTTATATTAGACCACAACCATACTGCAAGTAAAACATTCTATAATTTCATTGGCCTACTACAATTAGTTAAAATGAATAAAATGACTACATTTACATACTATTATACAGTATCGATTATGTTACTAAGGACGCCATATAAATATCTTACATGTAGTTAAAGAGGTTGGACTTTTGTATTTTTTTTTCTAATGGGGCTAAGAACTTACAGGCAGAAGTTTGCTAACTGCTTGGCTATTCTGCCCAGTGCCTATCTCTGCCAGCTCAGAGCAGTCCCTGGTGGCTCCTGTTGGCAATCCTTCTGCTTCATTTGACCTCACATCAACGGAGCAGATGTTACTCTTCTGATCTACTCTGTCTATGGTACATCACGTAGTTAGGCAACAGGGTGCTGGCTGTCAATCAGCATGACATCAGTAAAGACAGCAAAGACACCCTGTCCATAGAGCAGATCGGAAAATAAGCAAAGTACCATCAATGGAAGCTAGAGAATTACTATCAACATTGCTCCATGATTGCCCTGATCTGTAATGATTGACACCATTATTAGCATTCCTTAGAAACTACTGGCCTGTAAAGACTTAGCCACACATGAAAAAAAAATGAAAGCCCTGGCTAATCCCTTTAAGAGTTTATATTATATTCACGTTCTAATTTCTCCATATCAAGCTTAGATTCAGAAAGTGGATGTTCAGTTAAAATCTTTTTCCCTATTACTCCCTATTGTCATGGATATAGTCCAAGTGATAATGAACACATGCATATTTTATTTTAACTGCCTATTTTCAGCTCATTTGTGTACAGCACAAATGTGAATTAAATCTCTAACTATGTAGGACAGTGTTATAGCTGAATGAAACTTGATAAGGATAGGAAAACTGAGAAAAAGCCATTTACAAACACCTAAATGGAAATTATGTTTCTCATTTTCTTACATATATTGGCAAATAATATGGTGATGAAGGTAACATTTTTAATTCTGATCTGTGCTCTTTTGTTGTATGGTTGCAAAGCAAAAAAAGAAAAAGGTTCAGTGCCTTAAAGTTATCAGATATATACTAGAAGTCACTAGCAGTCACTTCTGCTTTTTGATGACGCTAATGGCTGTGGTTCAGTGGCTCATCAACCTGGCCCTGCCCCAGAAGTGGGAAACATTGAGTGCACTTATGACCAACCACATCTTGTGTTGGACGATGTGTATGTGGGAGGGCTGGTGCACTTGGTCAGTGGACAACTACAGCATATCTCTGAGGATGACTAAACACATGTGCCAACCTCTGAAGCTTTTGACAGTTTGCATACCGGAAAGGAGGGCAGGGGTGAGGAATAGGGGAAGATTATGTGGGGGATGATGAGGTCCTACATCCTACATGGAGCAAAGACCATCCTAGTGACGTGCACAGTTCGGAAGAAAAGAAGGTGGTCACACTGACCAGCAGCACACCAAAGAGGGAGATGGGTGCAAATGCAGCTGGCCCCTAGCTTGTACGTTGGCTGCTACTGCCCACCAAGCCAAGGAAATAGCACACCAAAACTAGCTCTAAAGAGCTTCCTAGTGTGGCATTTGTTCAGGCAATGTGCTGATGACATGTTCTTAAATTAAGTATCACCTGTATGATGAGGCATCTGAATTCCAAGTGCAAGCTGCAGTGGAGTACACACTTAAAAAACTAGAAGAGATTTGAGACATCTCCGGCTCCATCTTCTGCTGCAGTCTGAGCCTCTTCCACCCATTCATGATCAACAGGGCTGCCTGCCTCCCTACAAGGAAAGGATGTGACAGCACCAGTTCCACCAGCAGTGTCACCAAGCATCTCAACACTGTTCCATGTAAGTGTTTTGCAATGGACGTAAGGACCAGAGGTACCCGATCAACTGGGTTCAGTCAGGGGGATGACATGGTGTCAGTTTTGGCTGTGACCGAGCATGAAAAGGGGATATTTACAAGGTACTAAAGTTTATTCGTGACGCCATCCCTGAATTCTGATCAGAATGACCAGCGCTCCTTGTACTGTTGAAAAAACTTATATAGGGATGGTAGGGAGATCAGAGCACAGCCCCAGGAGGTCACCTCTACCCAATTCCCTATGAGCAGGACCATCCACTGTATTTATACCTCTGGTGTCTCCCTGTCTGTTGTTTTCCGTTGTTTGCCGGACATTGTTGGTCCGTGCTCACTGTCACGCATGGTAGTTGGACATTCCCTTGTCCAAGCGTGATACCTACCCACTGGTCCCACTCCGCCCCAGCACTAGCCTCCCCTAGAACTCCATCTTGCTGCTTCTTCTTCCTCCTCACTCTCCAACTAATTAACTGTGTACCCACTCCCTAAACTAATTCTTCCTCCAGCCAGCAGATGGGGACTGCTCTCTAGAGGGGTTTCTTCTGCTCTGCATCCTCTGGCCTGGAGTTGGAAAAGGTGTTGGGTGTGAGATATGTGTCCCAGGTTTGTGTCCCTGTCTTACCTGAGAGCAATGATACCACACCTGTGGATTAGGTGCAGTATCACTGTGGCGACCAAGATGCAGGGTGCCACATTCCCCCCTGGTTAAGCACAGCACATCTGTGGGCTCTAAAACAGTTACAAAAGGTTAGGCAAATACATACAATATTCTTCACTTACAAGTCAACAATTAACCTCTTCCCTTTATGTGAGTCTCACTTCTTCAACGTTACAATATCAAAAGTAGAAATAAATATAAAAAATGTGAAAATGCAAAACATTCAGCAGCAACTCCTGCAGCGACACCAGTGCAATGCGTCACACTGCAGCAATTTTGTGCAATTGGTGGGAACTGCCCCAAAACCACCTTAAACTTAATCCCTGGATGTGGCTACAGGCCACAGAGACCATGGTTTGACCTGATTCTTCGGCTATGCTGACACATTTTGGGGTCACAAGTACAAAGTTTTGAAGTGCAGAGTCTGGTAAAGTGCCATAGTATCCTTAATTGCACCTTACCGTGCTGGTCTGAAAACCAACAAGAAGCACCTTAAGAAGTGCAACTATTACAAATAATGTCCTGGTCACCTCACAGCCTGTGACCTGAGTGTCCATATTAGTAATCAACACTACCTAGTCAGCTAACGAAACGTTATTTACATTATTCTTACATCCTAACTATGCAATATTTACATTATTTACAGTTTACTCTAAAACCTAACTGGACTTTCTTACATTCTGTAAACTCTCAGTCAAAGACAAAGAGGTCCTTAGTCTTTGCTTTTGAAGGGCAAGATACCTGCAAATTGGCCGCTTCCACTCCTCGGGAACAGTTGTATCTCACCACCAGGCTGACTGCACCACAGAAGTCCATGTCCACAGCTCCGGATGGTTTAGGGGTCACATCCTCTTCCTCCACTTCTGGAGCCACTTTGGGCAGCAGATGGTGGTGCTTCTGTCACCGTCACCACTTTGTGAACACAGGAGATGAATATGGGAAACAGAGGATAGAAGAGAAAAATAATAATGAACAGTGTCTATCTTTTCTCTTCTTTTTCTCTTCTATCCTCTGTTTCCCATCTTGATCTCCTACAAATGACATATTTTATTAATATCAAATTTGAGCACATTTCACGAGTGGCACATTGGCATTGTAGAGCAACAATCTTTTCAAATATAAATATGACTTCTGAAGTGGAGTTCGCTCCATTTTCTCAATTTCCTCACTTTTTCATATCCTACAGAAATGTTCATCAACACATTATTTTTCTGACACTTTTCCTTACCCATGGATCACTTCTAACACTTTTCTCTGACTTTTTCCTTTTTCTTTCTCTCCACCCTGTTGTTGTATAAGGATCAGGTTACAATATGACTTAACTATGATCTCCACCCGATGTGCATGTCATGATCATGTGCTTGTTTAATGGATTCTATATATTGTAGCTTTTGCACTGTGTATTGTACTATGTTGGCTCCGTGAGGAAGAAGTTGAGATATAACTCTGAAACGCGCCGAAAGGATTGGATTAAAAGCCATCATTGCACGATAACCGTGGTATTATCCTGCTTCATTTTGTGAGCAGCGCAGATCCAGTAAACACTGTCCGGTTCCTCCGTTCATTTTTGGCCACCACTATTGCAAGTGGAGTGTGGATCCAGTGGCAGCCATTACATACCTTCATACCAGTTGTCGGTCACACAACCGTCCTAGGTGAGCAGTGACAATTGTCCACGCGGCATAATTGTCATAAAGATAAAACCCTATTGCATTTTCTCTCCTCTCTTTACAGTTAACTGTTAAAGTAAGCCCTGTAGGGGCCTTTTTGAAAACTGTAGCTCTCTGGAGGAACTCTGCCAATCTTGGCTGTGTAGGTCAAATGTTAGAACATTCTATGTAAAAGTCTCTTTGAAAATTGTTGCTCTACAGGAGAACTCTACCAATCTTGTCTGTGTTCATCAACTGTGAAAATAAGCTCTGTAGTGGCATTTTTGAAAATTTAAATTCTATTAATTTTGGCCGTATGGATCAATCTTGAAAACAGGATCTGTAGAGATCCGTTTTGAAATATGCTCTGTGGGTAATCTCTTCCAATCTTGATTGTGTGGGTCAACTGTGAAAATAGTCTCTGTGGGGACCTTTTTGAAAATTTTTGCAATGTGAGTAAACTCTGCCATTCTTGGCTTTGTGAATAAGCTGTGAAAATGGGCTCCGCAGGGTCCGTATTGAAAATTGTTGTTCTCTGGAGAAACTCTGGAAATCTAACCTGCATAGATAAACTCTGAAAACAGCCTCTGAAAGGGCCTTTTCCTAAAAATATTTGCTCTGGGAGAAGCCTGCCAAACTTCGCTGTGTGGGCCAACTGTGAAAACATGCTCTATATGGGCCTTTTTGAAAATTGTTGCTTTATGGGTAAACTTTGCCAATCTAACCTGTGTGGACCCATACTGAAAATGTGCTCTAAAAGGGCCATTTAAAAAAAAAATTGTGCCATTGGGGAATTCTCTTGGCTGTGTGGATGAACCTTGAAAACAGGGTCTGTGGGGATCATTTTTGAAAATTTTTCTCTCTGGGGGAATTCTTGTAATCTTGGCTGTGTTGGTCAACTGTAAAAATAAGCTCGTAGGGGTCTTTTTGAAAATTGTTGCGCTGCGGGTGAACTCTCTGGGAAAATTCCATTATTCTTAGCTGTATGGATTAATCTTAAACCTAGGATCTGTAGGTATCCTTTTTGAAAACTGTAGCTCTCTGGGGGAACTCTGGCCATCTTACATGTGTGGGTACACTATGAGAATAGGCTCTTTGGAGTCATTTTGAAAATTGTTGCTCTGTGAGTAAACGCTGCCAATCTTGACTATGTGGATCCACTAGGAAAATAGGGATCTTTTTGAAAATTTTTGCACCATGGGTGAACTCTGCCAGTCTTTTAAAAATTGTTATTCTCTGAAGGAACTTTGTCAATCTTGGCTGTGCGGGTCAACTATGAGAACAGGCTATGTAAGGGTCTTTTTGAAGATTGTTGCTCTGCGTGTGATACCTGCCAATTTTGTCTGTGCCTGTCAACTGTGAAAATAGGCTCTGTAATGGCCTTTTTGAAAATTGGTGCTCTCTGGGAAAATTCTGTTAATCTTGGCTGTATGGATCAACCTTGAAAACAGGATCTGTAGGGTTCCCTTTTGAAAACTGTTGCTTTTTGATGGTGCTCTGGCCATCTTGGCTTTACTCTTGGCTGTGTGAGTAAAATGTGAGAACAAGCTCTGTGGGGGCTTTTTTGAAAATTGTTGGTCTGTGGGTAAACTCTGTCAATCTTGGGTGTGTGGGTTAACTGTGAAATTGTCGCTCTCTGAAAGAACTCTGCCAGTCTTGGCAAAGTGGGACAACTATAAAAACAAGCTATGTAAGCTATTTTTGAACATTGTTGCCCTATGGATGAACTCTGCCAATCTTGTCTGCGTTCTTCAACTATAAAAAAAAGTAGGGGCCTTTTGAAAATTGTTGCTCTGTGGGGGAACTCCTCCAATCTAACCTGCATAAATTAACTCTTAAAACAGGCTTGGTCTGGACCTATTTTTTTTTCTTGTTGCTCTGTTTTGTAATTCTGCCAATCTTGACTGTGTGGATCAACCTTGAAAACAGGATCTGTAAGGAATCTTTTAGAAAATTGTTGCTTTGTGGGTGAAATCTGGCAATTTTAGCTTCATGGGTTAACTGGGAGAACAGGCTCTGTGGGGGCCTTTTCGAAAATGGTTGCTCTGTGAGTAAATTCTGATAGCCTTGGTTGTTTGGGTCAACTGTGAAACTTTGCTCTGCTTGGACGTTTTTGAAAATTGTTGATCTGTGGGTGAACTCTTCCAATCTTGACTGTGTGGATCAATGTTGAAAACAGGATCTGTATTATCATATTTTGAAAATTGTTGCTCTCTGGAGGAACCCTTGGATGTGTGGGTCAACTAGGAATGCTCTGTAGGCATCTTTTTGAAAATTGTTACTCCATAGATAAGATCTGCCAATCTTGTCTCTGTGCGTAAACTGTGAAAATAAACTCTATAGAAGCCTTTTTGAAAATTGTTGCTTTCTGGGGGAATTCTGCCAATCTTGGCTGTGTAGATCAACTTTGAACACAGGGTCTGCATAGATTATTTTTGAAAATTGTTGCTACATGGAGGAACTCTTGTGTGTGAGAACGGGCTTTGTGGGGGGGCCTTTTTAAACATTATTGCTCTGTGGGTGAACTCTGCTAGTCTTGGCTGTGTGGGTCAGCTGTGAAACTTGGCTCTGTACAAGCGTTTTTGAAAACTGTTGTTCTGTCGGTGAACTCTTCCAATCTTGGCTGTGTGTATTAATCTTGAAGCAGCTGTTGGGATTCTTTTTGAAAATTGTTGTTTTTGAGGGAACTCTGGCAATCTAGGCTGTATGGGTTAACTGTGAGAGCAGGATTTTCAAGGGCCTTTTTGAAAATTGTTGCTCTGTGGATGAACTCTGCCAATCTTGGCTGTTTTAGTCAACTGTCAAAATAGGCTCTATAAGAGCCTTTTTAAAATTGTTGCTCTGTGGGGGACCTCTGCCAATCTAACCTACATCAACTCTAAAAGGACCTTTTTTAAAAAAAATAAATAAAAAAATTGGTTTTCTGTTGGCTTATTTTGCCAATCTTGGCTGTATCGATCAACCTTGAAAACAGGATCTGTAGAGTTCATTTTTGTAAATTGTTGCTCTCTGGAGGAACTCTGGCAATATTGACTGTGTGAGTTAAATGTGAGAAAATGCTCTGTAGGGGCAAACTCGAACATCCATGGGTCTGCTAATCCGTATTCTTCAGTGAGAAAGAGGACTTGAACTCTAGTCTCAACTGCTGGAATTAGCATTCCTAAAATTCCATATGGATTTTTAGCAAGCCTTATAACATAACTTATGATAAAAGTTGAACTAGATACTAAATTTCCAAACACATGTTTTGTTTTGTTTTATTTCACTCCTCAGCTCAAATTAATGGAGATTGTAACCCACAGTCCTTTAAAGATCTTTCATGCAGCCAAATAAAATCTCTTGCTTTGTACTAAAAAGGGAAAACACACCAACACACGTGCCTGCCAAAAAGCCTCTGGTATGGCTTTTAGCTTAAGTCATATGGCAAGTTTATAAGAGTTTAAAGGGTCAAACATTGACTTTTAGGATTATTACTTTCAGCAGGTGGTACTTGCATTTGTATCCTTTTTCTCTTTGACCACTCAATTTACATAGTAAAGTCAATGGTGAGGAGAAATGTAGGAAAAGGAAAGAGCAAAGTGAAACACATGCATAAAAACAGATCATGCTGCTGCTTTCTAATAATGCATTAACTTGTCACAGTGCTAAATTCAGAGCTGCACAGCTCAGTACTGCTGTATTCTGTCCTACATGTGTATTATTATTTAGTTTTACAGCACCATTTATTCCATGGTATTTTACATGGGAAAAGGGCATACATAGACAAGTGCAATATTCATGAACAATACAAGGCACACAGGTACAGAAGGATAGAGGACCTTGCCCACAAAGGCTCACAGTAGAGTGAGGAGGAGGAAATATGATGAATTCTGTTTTGCCCATGTTCAATTTTAGCAATCGAGCAAAAAAGAAAGATGAAATAGCAGACAGATGTTGTAGGATTTTGGTTAGTAAGGAGGTGATGTCAGTGTAATGTACACACGATATGAGGCATTCACAAGGGTAAACTTTAACTGTACTTTATTCTTTTCTTCCATCTTTCTCCATCATATAACATAACAGTCTTTCATCAGCATGCTCCAAAGTGAAACTAAAAACTTAACTTCCCACCTCCTGCTTGTCATTACCCAGGATACACCAGACCTAGTTTTCTTAAAGAGACAGATCTAATTATTGTACATTACAGTCAGGTCCAGAGGTTTAGAGCTTTGTGTGATCAGTGTAAAGATGATACCGAAAGCCACAAGACTCTACAAGCTGTCCCAGGCTGAGGGTGTAGATGGAGGGCAGCAGGGGTCCAAGAACTGAACATTGGAGTACACTGACAGATAGGGGGTAAGGTGAGGAGGTAGTGTTAGAGAGGGAGATGCTGAATGTCTGGTCTGTTAGATATGAAGAGATACAGGAGAGGGCGAATTCTGTAATACCAACAGATGAGAGAATATGTACAAGGAGGGAATGTTCTACAGTGTCAAAGGCAGAGGACAGGTCCAGGAGAAGGAAGACAGAGTAGTGTCTGTTGCTTTTGGCAGTTAGTAGGTCATTGGTGACTTTAGTTAGAACAATTTCAATTGAGTGATGCGGTCAGAAGCCAGATTGTAACTGGACAAAGAGGGATGAGAAGAATTGGATGGCAGTTCAAGTTGGGCATGCTGTTCCAGTAGTTGTAAGGCATAAGGGAAAAGTGATATCGGGCAATAGCTAGACACATAGGATTTTCGAGGGAAGTTTATTTAAGGATGGGTATGATCAAGGCATGTTTGTAGGATAAGGGGAAGGCATCAGTTGTTCTTTATAGGTTGAAGAAATGTGTTAGGGTTTGGAGGAAGACTATGACAAGGATGGTGATAAGGTGAGATGGGAATATGTCAAGTGCTCAAGTGGTGAGATGGGATTTCGACAGCACAGATGAGAGCTGATCTTCTGTCATGATGTTGAAGCAGTTTTGGAAGAAGAAAGTTGATTAGTTATGAGGAGGGCTTTGAGGACCGTGGGTCAAACCTTTTTCTGATGTTATCAATCTTCTACTTGAAGAAAGAGACTAATTCTTAAGCTTAGATGAGAGGAGAGGGAGGAGGTGCTGGGGGTGGAGGAGAGAATTGAAAGTGTAGAAAAGCTGTTTAGGGTTGTAAGACAGAGACGTTATTAGAGATAAGAAGTAGGCTTATTTTGCGGCAGTGAATGCAGACTTGGAGTCGGCAAGGGACTGCTTGTATGCAATGAAGTGCTCAGTGGAATTGGACCTCTTCCACTTTCGCTCAGCAACCTTGGAATCTTGCCTCAGTTCTTTAATCAGGCTGGTTAGCCTGGGTTGCCTGTTGATCATGTGAGTTTTGGTGTGCGTGAGGGGGGTGACCGAATCGAGACCTGTAGTTATTATGGTGCTATATAAAGTGACATATACTGTTCACCATGCTACTGCTGCTTCTTTTTCTCTGTGGTATGTACAATAAAATCTCTCCGTGTGTTCTGTGTATTGGAGATATCATAGCAACTAAATTTAACCCACTGGCTCAGATGCAACCTAAAATAAAAGATGGGTCTTACATTTTTTTTAACAGTTTTCCCCTCTTTAAGTTCTGCTACTTTGAATTAGATTGACACTATTTTTTATTTTCATTATTAATGCATTGGAAAAAGCAAGATAGTACAATAGTTTTTGAAAAAAAAAGTTAAATCAGTGTCAGATGGTGTGTTTGACTGTCACAAGCAATTTGCATTTCTTGTGCAATTATTTCTGTAAATAGGTTAATAATTATGTCTAAAAAATACACAAGAAAATGTCCCCAAATTCAAACATTTAAAGCACCATTAAATCATTAATTTATTTCACTGCTGTAGTGGTACTTTAAATGTAAGTCCCCTGTCCCTAGTATTATACTCATCTACAGCTGCCTCTTATCAAAGTTCACCAAACTTGACAAATTCAAATTTCATGAGGGTCTAATTTTTAGCAGTAAAATATTTACCTAGGAAAGTAATAGTGCAGCAGAATGTTTTTCCATAAGTACTATATGCAACATTTTTATGTGGACTAAACTCTAGAGTTTATGAATTTAGAAGAAATTAGGTGAATGTCAAGTGGGGTGTAGGGGCACAGTGATGGGCATAAAATGTGCAGCAGCACAGCTTGACACAAATGAAAGTGTGTCCTTAGGCATGATTACCTATGTGGATTGTACTACACTTATAAGACTAAGTTAACACTATGATGAGAAATAGTTGACTATGCATTTTTTAAATATTGTTCCTTTTCCCTTTTAATATTACAGAGGCATGCAAAAGGTTGGGCACCCCAGGTCAAAATTACTGTTACTGTGAAGAGTTAAGAAAGTTGAACATTAAATGATCTGTAAAAGGCATAAAGTTAATGATTACACATTTCCTTTGTATTTTAGGCAAAAGAAAATTTAAATACATTTTTATCTTTTACATTTAAAAAATTACAAAAAAGAAAATGGGACTGTGGCTGGTCAAAAGTAATAACTAGTCTCAGAGAAGCAGAAGACAAACAAATAAATGGAAAGTAAATAACAATAATACTACTTACTGGTAGTAAAGAGAGGTCAAAACAATCCAAGGTCAGGTCCAGGAAATGGCACAGTACAACAAGAGTTGATCAGAAGCAAAATCCAATTCAAGCCGAAGTCAGAAAACCAGAGAAACCAAAACAGAATGCAAAGGTACAAACGGAAAGAGGAGTCAAGTCACAAGCACAGAGTCAAGTCCAGGCAAGATAGCTAAGTCAGGCAGGGTCTATTTCAGAGCACAGGGAGATCAAGTCCACACAGGCCAGAATTAAGTATACAATTGATGCTGAGCATAGCTGCAAGCTTAAATAAATAAAGGCCTAATTAATTGAGCTGAATTCAGGTGATAGAGGCACAGAGCCAGCCCTGGCTGACAATCTCCGCAAACCCAGAAGAGACACTGGCAATGTAGAGATCATGACAGGGACGATGCAAAAACTTGGGCATCCTGTATGGTTAGTACCCAGCATCATTCCATTGTGGGTGGCACGGTGGCTCAAGTGGTTAGCACTGCAGCCTTTGCAGCACTGAGGTCCTGAGGTCCTGGTTTCAATTCCCACCAAGGATACTAAGGACAACATCTGCAAGGAGTTTGTATGTTCTCCCCATGTTTGCGTGAGTTTCGTCCGGGCACTCCTGTTTCCTCCCACATTGCAAAGACATGATAGGATGTTTAGATTGTGAGCCTCAAGAGGGACAGCATTACTGATGTATGTAAAGTGCTATGGAATTAATAGCGCTATGTATAAATGAATTCATTATTATTATATGCTTGTAAATGTTTTTTTTTAGCCAGTCAAGAGTCTCTCAATTCTTGTTTGAAGGATTTTAATCCATTCTTTCTCGGAAAAGTGTGCCAGTTCTGTGAGATCCCTGGGTAATCTTGCATGCACTTTTATTTTGAGGTCCAAGCACAGATTTTCAATCATGTTCAGATCAGGGGACTGTAAGGACCATTGTAGAACTTTTAGCTTGTGACCTTTGAGGCAGTCTATTGTGGATTTTCACAATTGTTTAGGATCATTGTCTTCTTTTCAACTTCAGCTCTTTTACAGATGAAGTTATGTTTGCTTTAAGAATTTATTGAAATTTCATTGAATCTTTTCTTCCCTCTAACTGTGAAATGCAACCTATGCCATTGGCTGCAACACAACCCCAAAACATGACTGATCCACCACCATGCTTAATGGTTAGCGAGATGTTCTTTTCCTGGAATTCTGTTTCTTTTTTCTCCACACGTTCCTTTCATCATTGTGGCCAAAGAGTTCAAGCCCTACCTTATCAGTCCACAGGACTTTTTTTCCAAAATGTATAAAGTTTTTTTAATTTTTTTTAACACACTTTTGACACTGAATTTTATGGTGAGGACATCGGAGAGGTTTTCATCTGATGAGTTTCCCATGAAGGCCATATTTTTACAGATGTCTTTGAACAATGTACCACAACTGCAAAGTCTGCTGAATATTCCTGAAGGTATTTTGCAGTCAAGGGGGGTTCTGATTTCTCTAGCAATCCTATATTATATTATATTATATTATATTATATTATATTATATTATATTATATTATATTATATTTGTCCATTTTTCTTTTTTAATTTTTTAAAATGTTAAATATGAAAATATTTTTTATATTATATTTATATCTAATCATGGCTCTTTTCTTTTGTCCTGGAAATTGAATAGTGACCTCTAGGCAGTAGATATTTAGAATTTATGGTGAACTATTCTGCAGAAACTAAATAATCTTTTTTTTTTTAAAAACCAATGATATCGCTCATATTTTAAGTTAATTACAACACCAAAAGTCATGTCCTTCTTTGACTGGGATCTACAGATAACATTTAAAGTAGCATTAGATATTTTGTAAGAAATCCTTCATTTTAAAATCTCACACATTCGACAATTGCAATGAGAGACAACATTTAACCTTTACTAATTACATGCTAAACTGAAAATTATGCAAATCTTCAAATATGAAACTACGAAGCCTGTAATCTCTATGAAGCATTAGATTGAATATCTTGGTCTTTGGCATTATGCCTGCAAACACACCTGTGGCCCAATTGTAATTTGCAAATAAAACACACGCTGCAATAATTATGTTTAATATTTAAAGAGTAGAATGTCACATAGAACAGCTGCTTTAAAATACTATTCACCTGTGCATATGCTATAAATATCAATAAACACAGCGACTGAGAGCCAGATCTAAAGCTAGATATTCTGTAGTGGTTGAAGGTTAAAGATGAACTCCAGGGAGATTAAAAAAAATGTATGGTCCCTGAACTCATACTATAATATTGAGCTTCCTACTACACTTGTATACTGTTTAGAATACTTGTAAATCATTTAGTCACTAGCGGCTCCTTACCATTCACCCCTCCCATATGGCTCTTCCTACACAAAATATACTAGTCCCCAGTCGACCCCAGAATTGGTGCATCACCTTAGATGGGATGATATTGATGTTTTGCCTGGCTTTCTCCGATTGCTTATGTGCATTGGAAATCGGGGTAATGATTTATGGGGTTGATGTCAGCTGTGATTTGTCAACTGTCATCAAGTCCTGGTGTTAGTAGTGGAGAGGGGTCTATCAGACATCCCATTACTAACCTAGTAAATAAACAAATCCCAAAAGACTAAACCCTCAAAATAAAATGGTATTACTAAATATTTAAAAGGGAATACATCAAACAACATAAATTAACTAGAGAACATCAAGTAAACTAGGAGAGACATTACACTAGACATAGAAGTTATATTCTTGTATAACTATAATTGTACCACAGATCAGTTATTATACATAGAGATCTGTTTTGAATTTGTATCTTATATACGAGTAGCTTAAACCACCTATCTTGAGACAGATATATAGACAGGAGTCTGGAAAAAAGCTACCTCGATGCATTTCTCCCCTTCATGCATCAGTCATAAAGAGGTTCACCAGGGGCATTCAATCAGTATGATAGAATTGGTCTCAGAGTTCTTTTTTCATTCTAAAAATTAAGGTACTTTAAGATCAGATGCAAGAAGTTAGCCCCAGGGGTGGGTCTCAGGCCCATTCCCTACATCCTAGGAGTACAGCCAAATAAGACCCACTGTGGTAATATTCAGTGTGAGATATGATGCAGATACTTCAGCTAAACATATGATTCTAAAAAGATCCTCCATGTTAGCCAAGGATTGATCATCCAGTCGGGTCCATAATGAATACAGTCATATGAAAAAGTTTGGGCACCCCTCTTAATCTTACTCTTTTTTTTTGTTTAAAATTGTTTTTCTTGCAACAGCTATTTCAGTGTGATATCTGTAATAACTGATGGACACAGTAATATTTCAGGATTGAAATGAGGTTTATTGTACTAACCAAAAATGTGAAATATGCATTATTTCAAAATTTGACAGGTGCCAAAGTATGGGCACCCTTCTGATTTTCATGATTTGAATACTCCTAACTACTTTTTACTGACTTACTGAAGCACTAAATTGGTTTGGTAACCTCATTGAGCTTTGCACTTCATAGCCCGGTGTATCCAATCATAAGAAAAGCTATTTCAGGTGTCCACTTGCAAGTTGTTCTCCTAGTTGCATCTTCTCTGAGGAGTGGCATCATGGGCTCCTCAAAACAGCTCTCAAATGATCTGAAAAAAAAGATTCTTCAACATAGTTGTTCAGGGGAAGGATACAAAAAGTTGTCTCTGAGATTTAACCTGTCAGTTTCCACTGTGAGGAACATAGTAAGGAAATGGAAGACCACAGGGACTGTTCTTGTAAAGGCCAGAAATGGCAGGCCAACAAAAATATCAGAAAGGCAGAGAACAAAAATGGTGAGAAAAGTCAAGAACAATCCACAGACCACCTCCAAAGACCTGCATTATCATCTTGCTGCAGATGGTGTCACTGTGCATCGGTCAACAATACAGCGCACACTGCACAAGGAGAAGCTGTATGGGAGAGTGAGGCAAAAGAAGCCGTTTCTGCATGCACGCCACAAACAGAGTCGCCTGAGGTATGCAAAAGCACATTTAGACAAGCCAGTTTCATTTTGGAAGAAGGTCCTGTGGACTGATGAAACAAAGATTGAGTTGTTTGGCCAATGACGGCACCGAGAATTTTGTTAAAGTTGAGGGTCGCATGGATTCCACTCAGTATCAGCAGATTCTTGAGAATAATGTTCAAGAATCAGTGTCAAAGTTGAAGTTACGCCGGGGATGGATCTTTCAGCAAGACAATGATTCAAAACACCGCTCCAAATCTACTCAGGCATTCATGCAGAGGAACAATTACAATGTTCTGGAATAGCCATCCCAGTCCCCAGACCTGAATATCATTGAACATCTGTGGGATGTTTTGAAGCAGGCTGTCCATGCTCGGCGACCATCAAAGTTAACTGAACTGGAATTGTTTTGTAAAGAGGAATGGTCAAAAATACCTTCATCCAGGATCCAGTAACTCATTAACAGCTACAAGAAGTGACTAGAGGCTGTTATTTTTGCAAAAGGTAGTTCTACTAAATATTAATGTCACTTTTCTGTTGAGGTGCCCATACTTTTGCACCTGTCAATTTTTGAAATAATGCATATTTCACATTTTCGGTTAGTACAATAAACCTCATTTCAATCCTGAAATATTACTGTGTCCATCAGTTATTACATATATCACACTGAAATAGCTGTTGCAAAAAAATTTTTTAAACAAAAAAAAAAAGAGTAAGATTAAGAGGGGTGCCCAATAATTGTATACAGATAGTTGTTCCACTGTAAATAGATTAACCATTAAACATTCAGTGGGCTCTGTAATGTATCTATCAGTATTAGTATACAGATCGCTGTTCCACCATAAATAGATTCCTGCCTGGGAGCAAAGAATCCAGTAAAAGGAAAGCTCCTGTAAGATATAGGAGTCAGGCAGATACTGTAGTCACAGGACAACACGTGATTTAAAGATAAGTGAGGTATAAGGGCTCCTTTACATACTGAGACTTTCCAGTTATCCCACCAGCAATCCGACCTGGCCGGGATCGCTGGAAAGTCTCTATGCAGTCTCTGGTGAGCTTTCAAACAGGCAGACTCACCAGCGACCAGTGGACCAGCGACATCGTGGAAATAATATAAACTATTCTTTCCACGATGTCGAGCTTCCGCTCCTGTCTTCTGACAGGCTGCGGTAAGCGGAAGCAGGCTGGTAACCATGATAAACAACGGGTATCTAGGCAGCGCGCAGCACCTGGTTACCCAATGGATACCTTGGTTACCAGCCTCCTCTGCTTTCTGGCTGGTATCCAAGGTATACAGCGGGTATCTAAGCACATCACTGTCCCTAGTTACCCGTTGTGTACCTTGGATACTAGCCTGGAAGCGGAGAAGGCTGGTAACCAAGGTATACATCAGGTAACTAGGCGTTGCGTGCTGCCTAGATACCCATTGTTTATCATAGTGTGTTTTATAGAATGTCATACGTCATTAGTATATACAAAAGTAGATTATAATTCGAGAAATTGGGGCAACTACCCAGGGCCTATTATTCCCAAGGGCCCATGGCCAGATTGGCCTCCTTATAATGTTACTAGCTGTGAGCCCGATGCAAATGCATCGGGATTCTAAAACGTGCATTAATTTGATTATAGTAGTTATAGCTACTTTTTAGGGGAGTCCAATACTTTTTTTGGGGGGTCCAATACTTTTTGGGGGGGTCCAATACTTTTTTTGGGGGGTCCAATACTTTTTCGAGGGGTCCAATCCTTTTTTTGGGGGGGTCCAATACTTTTTGGGGGGGTCCAATACTTTTTTTGGGGGGTCCAATACTTTTTTGGGGGGGTCCAATACTTTTTGGGGGGGCTCCAATAATTTTTTTGGGGGGTCCAATACTTTTTGGGGGGGTCCAATACTTTTTTAGGGGGTCGAATACTTTTTTGGGGGGGGGGGCAATACTTTTTGGGGGGGTCAATACTTTTTTTGGGGGGTCCAATACATTTTTGGGGGGTCCAATACTTTTTTGGGGGGTCCAATACTTTTTTTGGGGGGGTCCAATACTTTTTTTGGGGGGTCCAATACTTTTTGGGGGGGTCCAATACTTTTTGGGGGGGTCCAATACTTTTTGGGGGGGTCCAATACTTTTTTTTGGGGTCCAATACTTTTTGGGGGGGTCCAATACTTTTTTGGGGGGGTCCAATACTTTTTGGGGAGGTCCAATACTTTTTTTGGGGGGTCCAATACTTTTTTGGGGGGGTCCAATACTTTTTGGGGAGGGTCCAATACTTTTTGGGGGGGTCCAATACTTTTTTTGGGGGGTCCAATACTTTTTGGGGGGGTCCAATACTTTTTTTGGGGGGTCCAATACTTTTTTGGGGGGTCCAATACTTTTTTGGGGGGGTCCAATACTTTTTGGGGGGGTCCAATACTTTTTTTAGGGGGTCCAATACTTTTTGGGGGGGTTCAATACTTTTTTTGGGGGGTCCAATACTTTTGGGGGGGGTCCAATACTCTTTTTGGGGGTCCAATACTTTTTTGGGGGGTCCAATACTTTTTTTGGGGGGTCCAATACTTTTTGGGGGGGGTCGAATACTTTTTTGGGGGGGTCCAATAGTTTTTTGGGGGGTGCAATACTTTTTTTAGGGGGTCCAATACTTTTTTGGGGGGTCCAATAATTTTTTTGGGGGGTCCAATACTTTTTGGGGGTGGTCCAATACTTTTTTTGGGGGGTCCAATACTTTTTGGGGGGGGTCCAATACTTTTTTTGGGGGGTCCAATACTTTTTTTAGGGGGTCCAATACTTTTGGGGGGGGGGGGGGTCCAATACTTTTTTTGGGGGGTCCAATACTTTTTGGGGGGGCCCAATACTTTTTTTGGGGGGTGCAATACTTTTTGGGGGCGTCCAATACTTTTTTTTGGGGGGTCCAATACTTTTTGGGGGGGTCCAATACTTTTTTTAGGGGGTCCAATACTTTTTGGGGGGGTCCAATACTTTTTTTGGGGGGTCCAATACTTTTTGGGGGGGTCCAATACTCTTTTTGGGGGGTCCAATACTTTTTGGGGGGGTCCAATACTTTTTGGGGGGGTCCAATACTCTTTTTGGGGGGTCCAATACTTTTTTGGGGGGGTCCAATACTTTTTTTGGGGGGTCCAATACTTTTTGGGGGGGGTCGAATACTTTTTTTGGGGGGTCCAATAGTTTTTTGGGGGGTGCAATACTTTTTTTAGGGGGTCCAATACTTTTTTGGGGGGTCCAATAATTTTTTTGGGGGGTCCAATACTTTTTGGGGGTGGTCCAATACTTTTTTTGGGGGGTCCAATACTTTTTGGGGGGGTCCAATACTTTTTTTGGGGGGTCCAATACTTTTTTTAGGGGGTCCAATACTTTTGGGGGGGGGGGGTCCAATACTTTTTTTGGGGGGTCCAATACTTTTTGGGGGGCCCAATACTTTTTTTGGGGGGTGCAATACTTTTTGGGGGCGTCCAATACTTTTTTTGGGGGGTCCAATACTTTTTGGGGGGGTCCAATACTTTTTTTAGGGGGTCCAATACTTTTTGGGGGGGTCCAATACTTTTTTTGGGGGGTCCAATACTTTTTGGGGGGGTGCAATACTCTTTTTGGGGGGTCCAATACTTTTTGGGGGGGTCCAATACTTTTTTTGGGGGGTCCAATACTTTTTGGGGGGTCCAATACTTTTTTTAGGGGGTCCAATACTTTTTGGGGGGGGGCCAATACTTTTTTTGGGGGGTCCAATACTTTTTGGGGGGGGGGTCCAATAATTTTTTTGGGGGGTCCAATACTTTTTGGGGGGGGGTCCAATACTTTTTTTGGGGGGTCCAATACTTTTTGGGGGGGTCGAATACTTATTGGGGCTGAGTGCTCGCAATGGCCGCGAAGCGGGCATTGCGAGTCGCTGGCCGAAAATGGAACCAGAGGCTCGGCCACAAAGTTAGCGATTTACCGCTCAGGCAGCGACTCGCTACCTGAGCGGTAAATCGCTAGCTTTGTGGCCGAGCCTCTGGTTCTATTTTCGGCCAGCGACTCGCAATGGCCGCTTCGCGGCCATTGCTCGCACAAAGCTAGCGACTCGCAATGGCCTCGCAGCCATTGCTCGCGCAGCTAACGACTCGCATTGGCCGCTACGCGGCCAATGCTTCGCCGTGGTGACGTCACAAAAGTGACAAAGCCACGGCGATTTCGGGGTCCGACACGATTTTGCCTACGGCAATTATAGAGTAGATATGTGGCAACAGATACCTCGCTTCAGGCAGGGATCTTTCCTAGAACTACACTGCCGAAATTACAGAGAGAGGAGACAAAGGTCAGGGGAGATCCCATTGCTAATGCAATTACATCATCAGCCAGCGCTGGCAACAGAATTTATGTGCTCACATCAGGAGGATGTGTACAGAGGTGGATCTGGGAATAGGAGACAGGTGAGTATGTGTTTCTATTTTTCTTATATGTGTATGAGATGTGTACCTCTATATACGGTCTATGGGTGAGCTACTGTTATATACAGGGGCTTTGTGGTGCACATACTGTACATAGTGGCTATGATGGGCATATGCTGTATACAGGGGTTATGTAGCACTCAGGCTGTATATAGGGGCTATGTGTGGGCTCCTCATCTATACAGGGGCTATATGAGGTTCTTATTGTACACTAGTAAAAAGGCCCGATGCAATTGCATCGGGAGCGCGGTGAAATGAATTGTGTGTATAGAGGCGGCTGTGTGGGTCGCAGAGCATAGAGGCGGCTGTGTGGGTCGCAGAGCATAGAGGCGGCTGTGTGGGTGGCAGAACATAGAGGCGGCTGTGTGGGTGGCAGAGCATCAAGGAGGCTGTGTGGGTCGCAGAGCATAGAGGCGGCTGTGTGGGTGGCAGAGCATAGAGGCGGCTGTGTGGGTGGCAGAGCATAGAGGCGGCTGTGTGGGTGGCAGAGCATAGAGGCGGCTGTGTGGGTGGCAGAGCATAGAGGCGGCTGTGTGGGTGGCAGAACATAGAGGCGGCTGTGTGGGTGGCAGAGCATCGAGGAGGCTGTGTGGGTCGCAGAGCATAGAGGCGGCTGTGTGGGTCGCAGAGCATAGAGGCGGCTGTGTGGGTCGCAGAGCATAGAGGCGGGTATACAGGCAGCTGTGTGGGTAGCAGAGTATACAGGTGGCTCTGTGGATAGCAGAGTATGATGTGGTGGGAGGCTGGAGGGGTGAGGAGAGCAGAGGCTGGAGGGGTGAGGAGAGCAGAGGCTGGAGGGGTGAGGAGAGCAGAGGCTGGAGGGGTGAGGAGAGCAGAGGCTGGAGGGGTGAGGAGAGGTGCAGCTGGAGGAGGGGTGAGGAGAGGTGCGGCTGGAGGAGGGGTGAGGAGAGATCAGGCTGGAGGAGGGATGAGGAGAGGTGATTCTGGAGGAGGGGTGAGGAGAGGTCAGGCTGGAGGAGGGGTGAGGAGAGGTGCAGCTGGAGGAGGGGTGAGGAGAGGTGCGGCTGGAGGAGGGGTGAGGAGAGGTCAGGCTGGAGGAGGGATGAGGAGAGATCAGGCTAAAGGAGGAGTGAGGAAAGGTCAGGCTGGATGGAGGGGTGAGGAGAGGTCAGGCTGGATGGAGGGGTGAGGAGAGGTCAGGCTGGATGGAGGGGTGAGGTCAGGCTGGATGGAAGGGTGAGGTCAGGCTGGATGGAGGGGTGAGGTCAGGCTGGATGGAGGTGTGAGGAGAGGTCAGGCTGGATAGAGGGGTGAGGAGAGGTCAGGCTGGATGGAGGGGTGAGGAGAGGTCAGGCTGGATGGAGGGGTGAGGAGAGGTCAGGCTGGATGGAGGGGTGAGGAGAGGTCAGGCTGGATGGAGGGGTGAGGAGAGGTCAGGCTGGAGGAGGGGTGAGGAGAGGTCAGGCTGGAGGAGGGGTGAGGAGAGGTCAGGCTGGAGGAGGGGTGAGGAGAGGTCAGGCTGGATGGAGGTGTGAGGAGAGGTCAGGCTGGATGGAGGTGTGAGGAGAGGTCAGGCTGGATGGAGGTGTGAGGAGAGGTCAGGCTGGATGGAGGGGTGAGGAGAGGTCAGGCTGGATGGAGGGGTGAGGAGAGGTCAGGCTGGAGGAGGCGTGAGGAGAAGTCAGGCTGGAGGAGGGGTGAGGTGAGGTGCGGATGGAGGAGGGGTGAGGAGAGGTGCGGCTGGAGGAGGGGTGAGGAGAGGTGCCGCTGGAGGAGGGGTGAGGAGAGGTGCCGCTGGAGGAGGGGTGAGGAGAGGTGAGGCTGGATGGAGGGGTGAGGAGAGGTGAGGCTGGATGGAGGGGTGAGGAGAGGTGAGGCTGGATGGAGGGGTGAGGAGAGGTGAGGCTGGATGGAGGGGTGAGGAGAGGTGAGGCTGGATGGAGGGGTGAGGAGAGGTGAGGCTGGATGGAGGGGTGAGGAGAGGTGAGGCTGGATGGAGGGGTGAGGAGAGGTGAGGCTGGATGGAGGGGTGAGGAGAGGTGAGGCTGGATGGAGGGGTGAGGAGAGGTCAGGCTGGATGGAGGGGTGAGGAGAGGTGAGGCTGGATGGAGGGGTGAGGAGAGGTGAGGCTGGATGGAGGGGTGAGGAGAGGTCAGGCTGGATGGAGGGGTGAGGAGAGGTCAGGCAGGAGGAGGGGTGAGGAGAGGTCAGGCAGGAGGAGGGGTGAGGAGAGGTCAGGCAGGAGGAGGGGTGAGGAGAGGTCAGGCAGGAGGAGGGGTGAGGAGAGGTCAGGCTGGAGGAGGGGTGAGGTCAGGCTGGATGGAGGGGTGAGGAGAGGTCAGGCTGGATGGAGGGGTGAGGAGAGGTCAGGCTGGATGGAGGGGGGAGGAGAGGTCAGGCTGGATGGAGGGGGAAGGAGAGGTCAGGCTGGATGGAGGGATGAGGAGAGGTCACGCAGGAGGAGGGGTGAGGAGAGGTCAGGCTGGAGGAGGGGTGAGGAGAGGTCAGGCAGGAGGAGGGGTGAGGAGAGGTCAGGCTGGAGGAGGGGTGAGGTCAGGCTGGATGGAGGGGTGAGGAGAGGTCAGGCTGGAGGAGGGGTGAGGAGAGATGCTGCTATACTTAATGATTCTGGTGAGTGTGTGGATAGAAGGTGGGCCACCTTGGCATTTGTAGTGTTCTCCACTGCAGCCCCTTGTGTATTGCAGATGAGGGCGTTGTATGAGTGCACCAGTGCCCGTCCACACACTGCTCCCTCACCTCGAGCCCTCTGTGCCAGCACCAAGGCAGTGGGCGGCTCTCCCGGAGGGTGGTCTCTGGCGGCTCCCGGCGGCTCCTGGCGACACTGCCGCCGCGGTGGCTGTCAAAGGCTCGTGGCATTGAAGCTGGGGCGCAGGGCAGCGTGACAGAGGTGAGGGTGCAGAGAAGTGGTTGCCGCCGTCTTCCTCCGTGTTCCGCTAGGCTCCCGGTGGCTCTGCAGGCTCCCTGTGCCTGCAGTGGTCTTCTATCTACTGCAGTCAAGGACCTGTGGTGATGTCAGAGTCACGTGACCCGCGATTTGCCTGGAGTAAGCTGGTGTCACGTGACTCTGACATCACCACAGGTCCTTGACTGCAGTAGAAGAGCTCTGCAGGCACCGGGAGCCTGCAGAGCCACCGGGAGCCTAGCGGAACACGGCGGAAGACGGCGGGAGACTCCGGGGGCTCGGGGAGAGGTGAGGATTTTTTTTTTTTTAACTGTAGAGCGGCTGCGGCTCGTGATGACGCTGCGCGTCATCACTCGCAGTGCCGCTAAGGAGTCTGGGATTGGGCTACAGTGCCCGAAATCCCAACTCCCGATTATATAAGTAGATAGGAGTTATATGGGAGACATGCTGTATAAAAGAGCCTATGTGGAGTACATGCTGTATGTAGGAGGCTATGTGGGGCACATGCATTATATAGGGGCAATAAGGGACTCATACTGTGTATAGGTGGTTATGTGGGGCACATGCTTTATATAGAAAATATGTGGGGCATATGCTGTATATAGGGGCTGTGTGGGGCTTGGGCTGTATATAGGGGCTATGTGGGGAACATGCTGTATGTAAGAGCTATGTTGGTCTCAGGCTGTATATAGAAACTATGTGGTGTTCAAACTGTATAGAGGAAACAAAATTTGGCCCATGCTGTATGTAGGGGCTATGTGGGGCTAATACTGTATTTAGGAACTATGTTAGGCTCATGCTGTATATATGGGCTATTTGGGGCTCATGCTGTATATGGGAGGCCATGTGGGGCTCATGCTGTATATAGGAGGCTATGTAGGCTTCATGTTGTATTGAGGAGCTATGTTTCACTATTGCTATATATAGGAGGCTATCTGGGCTAATGCTGTATATAAGAGACTATGTGTAGCACCTGCTGTATGCAGGGGTTATTTGTGGCTCATGCTTCATATAGGAGGCTATGTGGGGCTCTTGCTATATATAAAAGCTGTGTGAGGGCTCAAGAAGTACAAAGGAGCTATGTTCAATTATTTTCCTACCCCTGCTCTATTATGTATAACAATTTATATAAGGGAAAAAAACTTGTGCGGTGCACTATGCATGTCACATGATACTTTGGGTTGGGGAGGGCCTTCACCTTCTTAACTTAATGGGGCCCTGGCTACTCCTAATCTCTCCCTGGGTGTATATACATGGTATGTGCCTAAAAACATTCAAATTACATTATCTGTGTATTTTGGCCACAGTCTCACATAGATTGTAGGCTTGCAAACAGGGCTCTCACTCATCTTGTTATCTGTTAAACTGTGTTACTCTAATCTTTGAAATTGTCTGTACAAGTCCCCTAGGAATTGTAATGAGCTGCGGAATCTGTTGGCGCTATATAAAGGAAATTACCATTGTTATTATTATTATACATATACAACAGTTACAAACAGCGAATAAGATCATTATGCTGGATTTTGCATTAAATCACTAGTCAGACACTTCCTAAGTGTCCAGTTACACTTGGCGATGTTCCAGCGATCCCGACAACGATACGACCAGGTAAGGATCGCTGGAACGTCGCTACGTGATCGCTGGTGAGATGTCAAACAATCAGATCTACTGAACGACGCATCAACGACACGGCGACCTGTATAACGACCTCGGCGGTTGTTGGGACCCTCTCACACAGCAGCTAGTATGACGACTCAGACCTAGGTGGTTGAGTGCTGAGTCGCCAACGTGGTCTTGTTAAGGCCTCAAACACACCGATGCATGCTGGCCATTGGGAGCCCAACGATCAAAAAATGGTCCAGGCCATTTTGAGACGATCTGCGATCTCACAGTGGGGGCCCGGTCGCTGCTACGTGTCAAACATAGCGAGATCGCTGGCAAGGTTGCTGATAAAACACAGGGTTTTGGTTTATACCCTAACCATTGACCTTATGGGTCTTTTTTCACAATAGATTCAAGTATTAGATATAGCGTACTGTGTATACTGGAAATTAAAATATAACTTTTAATATTACCATTTGAAAAGTGGCTTTGTCCTCGCCACATTTGTTCACTCAGACCTGCTGAATAAACTTAAAAGGAGTGTATCCCCTAGTTCTCATAACACACAAACAATGGCTTAGTATGAGACAAGCTGATACCTCCTAGCAAAGATAACACTATAATCAGAACAATCTCACCAATTTCACGGTGGGACGCCGCCATTGTGTCCTTCAAGTGCTCCTTGCTCACCAGTATGTCAGAGAAGAAGAGTAGGCATAAACAGACTCGCCCTGTCAGGGATTTGTCTGCCACCTTAAGTTCTCATTCCCGCCCTGACAAGGGCAGTCCTCAGCTCACCCTAGCTGTCACTTGCCCTATGTAGATGCCCAGCTGCCTCCCGACATGTTTCGCCCATCGGTCTCTTCAGGGGTATCACAGCACCCTATCACTTACTGGGCTGCATAGTACAATAGCCTTTCTAGCTACAGTATGGGACCGGCATAGTACAGGGCCCCCCAAGCCGAGGGCTTTTATCTAGGGATGAGCGAGTACCGCAATAATCGGAATTACTATACTCGCAACGAGCAGGTCCCGGTACTCGGTACCTGTTGCGAGTATAGCGAGTCCAATGTTAATGAATGGGCAGGCGAGTACTTTCACAGTCTATCAATATATACACTGCGAAAGTGCACTAAAAGTAAATAAAAGTTGTTAAAAAATAAAAAAAATTATCATACTCACCTATCCGACGCCTGCACCGGATCGGCAAAGAAGACATCTGATCACCGACAAGGACCTGTGAGTCTCACAGCCAATCAGATGGCTGGTAGCTATCTGGCCAATCAGATGGCCAGATGTCACAAAGTACCTGATCGTTACCAGCCACCTGATTGGCCAGATTGCCAGGTCCTGAACATGCATCAATGATCTGGCAATCTGGCCAATCAGGTGGCTGGTAGCGATCAGGTAGTTTGTGACATCTGGCCATGTGATTGGCTGTGAGACTCACAGGTCCTTGTCGGTGATCAGATGTCTTCTTTGCTGGTCTGGTGCAGGCGTTGGATAGGTGAGTATGATATTTTTTTATTTAACAACTTTTATTCACTTTTAGTGCACTTTCGCAGTGTATATATACACTGCGAAAGTTAAAGGGCTACTCGCTACTCCCGAGTAATCACAAGAGACACGGGGAGTAGCGAGTAGCCTGAATATCGTTACTATTCGGTGAGTACCGAAAAGTAACGATTCTACTCGCTCATCCCTACTTATATTCTCACATCGTGCACACTCCCCCTTAGGTTAACCAATCAGGGTCTGCTTTTAGTGAGTGGCCACCTGGGATTGTTCAATCCAAATCCCTCTCACCTGTTTGCCATTAGGAGCTTATCCGGCAGCTGTACACCGCTCTCCAGCATTCAGTCCCCTGTTAATGACATCAAAATACCTCCCAGCAGCATTTTGATGACTACTTCCTGTATTTGGAACGCAAACACTTCCTGGTTGTGCTCCTGTGGAACGCAAACCTGTGATGAAACAGGGATCTCGCTAGGTATGTCGGGGGCTTTAGAGTCTAGGACTGCACGATATATCAGTGAATGATGTGTGTAGAGCCCAATAGGGTGGTCTTTTGCAGCTGACAAATTGTTATATTGTCAATTCCAATTGTTTTCAGATGATGGCCAAGAATTTCAGGCACAGCACCCATTATTATTATAGTATTATGTCTGTACCTTATTTATTGTTATACTTTATTTTTGCTTTATAAAATATTTTATTCAAAAGAAACTCTTAATGCATTCTAAAAGTAATGAACAGTTTGGAAAAATATTTATCATTGATAAAAACGTAAGGTGCACATCTCAAGTTTTTAAAAGAAGATCCCTGGTTAGATCTTCTAGCATTTTTTGATGAATTTTTACTTGCAGTTTTCTGCAAGGGAAAACGCATCAGACCAATGTCTTTGGATAGTGATGAGCGAGTGTATTTGTTACTATGTTACTATTCGCTATTTGCACGGATATTACTGTATTTGCATTATTCGTTATTCTTTGAGTATTTGTGTACTCACCTCACTATATTCAGATGTCTCGCTCTGCAGTTTTGGTGCCGCCTCTGCAGCCACTAAACATGCTGGGCTTCTTAACCAATCAAAGTAAGCCGCAGACGTCTTAGTTGTGGCATTACTGTGATTGGCTGGCTGCCCAGCATCATAGGGTCTATTTAAGCCGTGCTGCCATCATTTTGCCCGCATTGCATCCAGAGCCTGCATTCTACAAGCATAGGGAGAGATCGCTGTACTGCTAGGGAGAGTGTTTAGGCCTCTTCATAAGACAAAAGCCCTTTTGAGGGCTACCTCTAGTGTATACTACCTCAGTGTAGAGTAGGCAGGGAGAGATACTCGAGCAGGAACAGTTGAAAGCAGCCGTTCACGAGCCACTTAGTAGCAACATAATACCCCCACAAATAGCTCTTTTCAGAGCTAAAGACACACAAGAAAGTCATTTTTCACTGCTATATTTGGGATGACAATCAGCCTGCCCTTTTCTGTTAACATTACAAAAAGGTGGTTAGTACCTAAAGCAAAGCAGTAGTCCAAACATTTCCTACTGCCTGCTACAAAGCTTGCACCAGGCCATTTTACCTGCTGGTGCTTCTGCTGTCTAAAAAAGGTGGTAATGGGCCAGCGCAAAGCAGTAGCCAAACATTTCCTACTGCCTGCTACAAAGCTTGCACCAGGCCATTTTACCTGCTGGTGCTTCTGCTGTCTAAAAAAGGTGGTAATGGGCCAGCGCAAAGCAGTAGCCAAACATTTCCTACTGCCTGCTACAAAGCTTGCACCAGGCCATTTTGCCCACTGGTGCTTCTGCTGCCACATTACCACACATAAAAAGGCAGTTATTGCCCAATGCAAAGCAGTAGTCCAAACATTTCCTACTGTCTGCTGCAAAGCTTGCACCAGGCCATTTTACCTGCTGGTGCTTCTGCTGTCCACATTACCACACATAAAAAGGCAGTTATTGTCCAATGCAAAGCAGTAGTCCAAACATTTCCTACTGCCTGCTACAAAGCTTGCACCAGGCCATTTTACCCGCTGGTGCTTCTGCTGTCCACATTACCTCACTTTAAAAGGCGGTTATTGCCCAACGCAAAGCAGTAGTCCAAACATTTCTCACTGCCTGCTACAAAGCTTGCACCAGGCCATCTTCCTCACTATTTTAGCTGTGACAGCTAGTTTGGCTTGTCCTATCCACATCTGGAAATCTGTCAACAAAACCCAAATTTCCAAAAAAAACCTGTTGTTAAGGGACGTGGACATGATGTTGTTAGTGGTGCGCGAGAAGGCCCTGAGGCTAGGGTCACATTTGCGGCAGGGCACTGCGGATCCTGACCCGGTTTTGAGCAGTAAATGTGCTCAAAACTGGATCAGAAACCGCAGCCCATGGGAGCCCATTATAGTAACTGGATTACACTACATGCAATTCAGTTACCGGCTCCGGTTTCGTTGCCTGTGTGAAAAATCATGCAGGCAACGTTTTTTGGAGCGGTATCTCTGCCGCAGCAGAATTCCTATAATGGGCTCCCATGGGAGCCCATGCGGCTGCCGCAAGGCATATGTGAATGCCTGCGGCAGCTGGAGGCTTTGATCATCACTGCTACTGCAGGGATGAACAAAGGGTTAAATATTTATAATCCATGTGGGCAACATGTCTCTAGGGGGTGCCCACCCCCCTAGAGACATGCTGTCCACACAGGACAGCATGTCAGGGGTTAATTCCATAATTAACCCCTTTGCCGCTATTGTCGGCATTTTAATAACTTTTACATTGACAGCCTCCGGCTCCTGCATCAGAACCAGAACACTACACAATTTGCGTAAGCATTTTACAGAATAGCATCCTCAATGAGGAGCTGTCTGTGGTGCTTATGCAAATTGTGTAGCGTACTGGCGGCTGTCAATGTAAAAGTTATTAAAAAGCCGACAATAGTGGCGAACGGGTTAATTATAGAATTGACTCCTGACATGCTGTCCTGTGTGGACAGCATGTCTGTAGAGAGGGTGGGCACTCCCTACAGACATGTTGCCCACATCTTTTCACAACATTAACCCTTTGTTCATCCATGTGGCAGCAGGGATGGACAAAGTATCTGGCAACCAGATTGCACATTCAGAGCAATCCGGTTGCCGAATTCTGGCTTAGGGACACAAAATGTGTCCAAATTGAGTGTGAATGCAATTGGGATTACCGCATCCGAATGTGGATGCGGTAACCGCAATTGCACTTCCAAGTGTGACCCTAGCCTGAGTCTGTGTCAGGTCAAAAGAAGCTTGATGAATCCACTAGGTTCCTGGAAACATTTCCTGGTCTAGAATGTAAATGTGTGTGGAAGTCAGAAGAGCGAGAGCAGATTCTGTCTTGGATAGCAGACTCAGCCTTTACACATTTGTCAAGCAGCAACAAATCTTCCACGACCACACAGTCTAATGTCAATACACAGAAGGCTGGCCCATCGAATCCTGAAGGTGGTTATCCTTCCTCCCACCATTATCTGTTAAAGGAGACATATGACCACAAGCTTGACCACTCTGAGGATCTGTTTGGTACATATCCTTTAGTTGGCTATGGCCTATCACTGTGCAGCATTGAAGAGGGATGTGAGGAGGTGGCGTGCGTTAATGCTCAAGAATTTGAGGACCTAATGCTAGAAGAAAACCACTTATAGAAATGTCATTTACTCTCTCCAGAGGTGGAGGCTGCTGATGATGACACACAGTTGCCATCAGTTCAGCCTGGGTTGTGGTTTGCCCAGAGTGAGAACTGGCTCATCTATCTGTTCCCAAGAGCAATCCTGCTATGGGCCAAATCAGGGCAAGGCAGCCCGGCCACTCATTGTATTCATGAAAATGCTCATTTTAAGTGTTTAGTGTCGCAGCAGATTATCCTTTTAATAGTTTGTTTTTCTGCTTGCACCTACACTCTAAGGTGATGCCAGTCATACACACTATTATTATTAGTATTTTTTCTGACTCAGCTCCCTCTGCCCTTCCCCTCTCCCCACCTTGTAGCCAGCTGAGATCTCCATCTTGTTAGAGTCCAGCACACACTTTTCATAGTTGGTTTTAATTACAAATAGAGGCGTATAAATCCATTCACACTACACAATTCTGTTAGTCATAGTGTTAGGACCCGATAAGACGGGAGCATCTTGGCGTGGTTATCGGGCACTCCGCAGTGGCCACTGCTGAAGCTAAATCTTCCCATTTTCATTATATTCTAGAGCAGTTATTGCTATGTGCTTTTTTCATTGTATCTGTATTAGCTGTGCCTAATATGAAAATGCTCATATTAAGTGTTTAGTGTCGCAGCAGATTATCCTTTTCTTCAATAGTTTGTTTTTCTGCTTGCACCTACACTCTAAGGTGATGCCAGTCATTCACACTATTATTATTGGTGGCAGAGCTACTGGCTCTAGGGATGGGTGAGTCTACTCGCTAGGACTCATTACTCGGCGAGTAGTAAGGGACTCGCAGGACTCGGTACTCTGCGAGTTTCCCAGCGATTACTCGCACAGTAACGAGTCCAATGCAAGTCAATGGCAATCCTAGTTTTGTCAGAGTTTACTTTTTCTCACTCGCTGGACTCGCTATATCACATCGCTATGTAGCTTGAATCTCCCCAAATCGTTTAAACAATCGCACCGCTTCACGGATACCCGCTGTCAGCAGCGAGTCTGAGCGAGTCTGAGCGAGTCTTAGCGATTCTGAGTGAGTCTACGAATCCGAGTCCTGTATTCTGTATTCGGGACTTGCGAATACAGAATCTGTTATGTTTCGACAAAGCTTCCGAGACAGCCTAGCGTGTTAGGTCAGAAAACTTGTGAAGATGGACAAGCATGTTAGCCAATCATATTCAGTAATGCCACAGCCATATTGGTTGTGGCAGGACTATGATTGGCTTCTGTCCATCGTGATGCCTATGTCATGTATGAGAGGCGAGGCTGTATATAAGCCTTGCCACCGCCATTTTGAGCACATTCCTGTGAAGATCTGAGCTAGAGCAGGGTGAGGTAGATGCTGGAGCAGATCATAGGGATTGTCAGTCAGTGTAGGGAACCTTAAAAATTCCTTATATTTAACCCAAACAGCTCTTGTGAGAGCTACCAGGAGGACAGAGGAGTACTGTGTAGAGGACTGTAGGCAGGCAGGCAGGCAGGGAGGTGCAGCCTTACAGTGCTCATAGGACCGACCTCATTGCTTAGCTTACTCACTCAGCTGTCCTAATAGCTGAAGTCAGAGGCTTAGCTGAGGTACTATTTCCAATTTTTTTGCACCTGATAGATTTTGGGTCATAAAAACCCCTTCAGCTTTATTTTGTCTGCAGCAGATCAGTGCGTTGCTGCTCTACCTGCAAATAGCACGTACGCCACCTACTTGTGCGACTACTTGTGCGCACTTAATAATTTTTTGAGGGACTAGTGTGCTGCTTCACTGACAAGTGTTAGCACACACTTAACCTGCCAGCAGGTGACGCCTACAGCAACACCTAAGTCCATCTCGGTGGCTGTGCGCACTTAATCATTTTTTCAGGGACTAGTGTGCTGCTTCACTGACAAGTGTTAGCACACACTTAACCCGCCAGCAGGTGACGCCTACAGCAACACCTAACTCCATCTCGGTGGCTGTGCGCACTTAAATTTTTTTCAGGGACTAGTGTGTGTGCTGCTTCACTGACAAGTGTTAGCACACACTTAACCCGCCAACAGGTGATGCCTACAGCAACACCTAACTCCATCTCGGTGGCTGTGCGCACTTAATAATTTTTTCAGGGACTAGTGTGCTGCTTCACTGACAAGTGTTAGCACACACTTAACCCGCCAGCAGGTGACGCCTACAGCAACACCTAACTCCATCTCGGTGACTGGGCATTTGTCAACAATGTCACAAAAACCACAATTTCCCAAAAAAGAGGTTGCAAAGGGACGGGGACGAGGTTGTGGCCGTAGCAGTCGTGTCCAAGAAGGCACTGGTACAGGTAGACAGACGAGGATTGATAGATCTCTCTTTCTCACGTCTAAAATTCCCAGTACTCAACAAAAACGTGTCTTGAGGCCGGAAGAGCATGACCAGATAACATCTTGGATGGCTGATAACACCTCGACCACTGGTTCTTGCAGTACACAATCGTCCTTGCCAACACAGTCTAGTGTCGCTACAGACAACGCAGGGCCATCCAATCCTCAAAGTCTTCCTATTTCCTCAACCCATCGGCAGCCAGAGGAAAACTTGGAGTGCGACCTTGGTCACTCCGATGATTTATTTGGTTCTTATTAGCCCTCGATTGCATCTGGCCTTTCTTTGTCACTGCCTGACGAGATACTTCAAGAAGACGTAATGTCTATTCATGGCCAAAGTTTTGAAGCACCTCGTACTGAAGAAAGCCACTTTCAGCAAAGGCATACAGCATCTCAGGAGGTGGATGATGATGAGGATGATGAGACACACATCTCATCTGGCCAGCCTGCTCAGTCACGTTATCCAGAAGACATTGAAGAGGAAGGCGTGGATGATGAGGATGATGAGACCACAGATCCTACCTGGACTCTTGGCATGCATAGCCAACAGAGCAGCCAGGAGGAGGAAACTGGCTATGTACCACTGCCAAAAGCACCAAGGCTTACTCCTTTCTCCAGAACACAAACTGTGACAACAGTTGCCCAAATTGTGTCAACTGTTGCACAAACTGTAAACACAGTTGCCCAAACTGTGTCAACAGTTGGTGTTGTACAGAGTCATCCTCCTCTGCCTCCAATTCAACATAAAGGACGAAAAGCCATTGTGTGGCAATTTTTTAAGGATGCCACATCTGTACCAAATATGGTTATCTGTAACATCTGCCATGCAAGGCTAAGCAGAGGCCTGGGAAAAGGAAACATGAGCACCAGCAGTATGCGTAAGCATATGTCTGTTAAGCACCCAATTCAGTGGTCGGCCCATCAGGGTTCACAATCAGTGCCTTCTGATCCAAACACTTCCAGGCCACCTCAGGTCCATCCTTCACCAGCTAGTGTTCAGGCATCAGCTCCTGCTCAAACTTTCTCCTCCCAAGCTGCGGTACAAGAGAGACATGACAGTAGTCAAGCCACTGGTCAGTGTGTGCCAAACGTCCAGTTGTCTGTGCCACAGCTGTATAAAAGGCAGCGGAAGTACCAATCGACACACCCATTTTCCCAAAAAGTGACTGCAAAAATTGCAACGTTGTTAGCAAGGAAATGCTGCCGTTTAGGCTTGTGGGTACAGAGTCTTTTCGGGAGTTGTTGGCTGTGGCAGCACCACGATACTCTGTACCCAGCCGCTACTTTTTCTCACGTAGTGCCGTCCCCGCGTTACACCAGCACGTAGTTAACAACTTAAAGCGTGCACTAACAAATGCTGTAACCGCCAAAGTCCACCTAACAATGGACACGTGGACAAGTAGTTGTGGACAGGGCAGATACATCTCAGTAACGGCTCACTGGATCAACCTGGTGGACAGTGTCCCAACTTCGCAAAATGAACCATCTGAGATACTACCAACTCCACGAATAGCGGGCACAACGTCATTCCGGGTGGCTGCCTCATCATGTATGTCCAGTACACAATCTGCTTCTACAACTTCCTTGTCCACTGCTGAGCTGCCAGCACCATCACGTCCAAGTTGGGAGCTTTGCAGTAGTGCTTCAGCAAGGCGACAACATGCTCTTCTGAAGCTTATCTGTCTAGGTGACACACCTCACACTGCAACTGAGCTGTGGAAAGGTCTTAAGAAACAGACTGATGAGTGGCTGGCCCCACTGCAACTACAACCAGGTCTTGTTGTCAGCGATAATGGACGAAACCTTGTGGCGGTACTAAAGCACGGTAACCTTGTTCACGTGCCTTGCCTGGCTCACGTGCTGAACCTAATAGTTCAGAAATTCATGAAAATATACCCCGAGTTATCTGACCTACTCGAGAAGGTGAGGCGAATTTGCGCCCATTTTAGACATTCCTACACAGCAGTTGGCAGTCTTTCAGCCCTTCAAAACAAATTAAATTTGCCTAAACACTGGCTAATTTGCGGCATGCCTACGCGATGGAACTTAACATTCCATATGTTGGCAAGGTTTAATGAGCAGCGGAGGGTAATAGCGGAATATCAGCTGCAACATGCCCGTCACCACGGAAGTCAGACCAGACACATTAGTACTTTCGAGTGGGTCTGGATCGTTGATCTTTGCGAGTTGCTGCAGAACTTTGAATACTGCACCAAACTTGTCAGCGGTAATCAGTCCATTATCAGTCTCACCACCCCCATGCTCTGTTTGCTTAAAGAATCGCTCCTGAATCTGAAAACAGAATCTTTGAGGGCCCAGCGGATGGCTATGGAGCCAGAATTTAACATCGCTGATCCTAGCCAGCCAAGCCAATATCAGCAGGCTACATTGGGTCTGGAACAAGAAGGTGATGAGGGTGATGTTGAAGAAGATTCATTTTTCTGTGGTACTGATGTGAACCCTGATGGTATTCCCAACCCTACGTTTATGTCGGTACAGCATGGGTGGGCTGAAGAGGAGGAGGCGGAGACTGATTTAGCGGCCATGATGTGTAGTGATCCTCATTCTGTTGTAACCGAGGAGATGAGTCTTTGCAGCTTAGCACACATGGCTGACGTAATGTCTCAATTAGGGATGAGCGAGTCTACTCGCTAGGACTCGTTACTCGGCGATTCTTAAGGGACTCGCTGGACTCGGTAATCGGCGAGTCTTTTAGCGAATACTCGCTCAGTAACGAGTCCAATGCAAGTCAATGGCAATCTTAGTTTTGTCAGAGTTTACTTTATCTCACTCGCTAGACTCGCTAGACTCGCTCTATCACATCGCTATATAGCTTGAATCTCCCCAAACAGCAGCGAGTCTGAGCGAGTCTACGAGTCCGAATCCTAGCGAGTCTGCGATTCCGAGTCCTGTATTCTCTATTCGGGACTCGCGAATCCAGAATCTTTTATGTTACTAGTCAGCATTGCGTGTTAGGTCAGAAAACTTGTGAAGATAGCCAATCATAGTCAGTAATGCCATAGCAGCTTTGGTTGTGTCAGGACTATGATTGGCTGCTGTCCATCGTGATGCCTATGTCATCTATGACAGGCAAGGCAGTATATAAGGCTTGCCCCCGCCATTTTGGGCACATTGCTGAGAAGAGCTGACCTAGTGCAGGGAGACTTGGAGCAGATCTAGGGACAGTTAGGCAGTGTAGGAGTCACATATAACCCAAAAGTTCTTTTCAGAACTAACAGGACGGAGGATTGCTGTACAGGACTGAAGGAAGGGAGATAGGAGCAGCCTTACAGTGAATCCAGCACCATCCTCAGAGCTTAGTTCACCCAGCTTTCCGCAGAGCTGTAATCCTAAGCTTTTTCTTATTTTTGGCACTAGTCTACCAAATAATTTTGGTGCCATTTTTCCACAAAAAATTTCCTGTGCCAGTGCGTTGCTGTACGGTGTCCTGCCTGCAGCTCGCACGGTACTTGTAAACTTGCACGCAGCCAGCACCGCAGCCTAAGTGTGCCTGGTTGTGCGTACTAAACAATTTTTTCCTGTGCCAGTGCGTTGCTGTACGGTGTCCTGCCTGCAGCTCGCACGGTACTTGTAAACTTGCACGCAGCCAGCACCGCAGCCTAAGTGTGCCTGCTTGTGCGTACTAAACAATTTTTTCCTGTGCCAGTGCGTTGCTGTACGGTGTCCTGCCTGCAGCTCGCACGGTACTTGTAAACTTGCACGCAGCCAGCACCGCAGCCTAAGTGTGCCTGGTTCTGCGTACTAAACAATTTTTTCCTGTGCCAGTGCGTTGCTGTACGGTGTCCTGCCTGCAGCTCGCACGGTACTTGTAAACTTGCACGCAGCCAGCACCGCAGCCTAAGTGTGCCTGGTTGTGCGTACTAAACAATTTTTTCCTGTGCCAGTGCGTTGCTGTACGGTGTCCTGCCTGCAGCTCGCACGGTACTTGTAAACTTGCACGCAGCCAGCACCGCAGCCTAAGTGTGCCTGGTTCTGCGTACTAAACAATTTTTTCCTGTGCCAGTGCGTTGCTGTACGGTGTCCTGCCTGCAGCTCGCACGGTACTTGTAAACTTGCACGCAGCCAGCACCGCAGCCTAAGTGTGCCTGGTTCTGCGTACTAAACAATTTTTTCCTGTGCCAGTGCGTTGCTGTACGGTGTCCTGCCTGCAGCTCGCACGGTACTTGTAAACTTGCACGCAGCCAGCACCGCAGCCTAAGTGTGCCTGGTTGTGCGTACTAAACAATTTTTTCCTGTGCCAGTGCGTTGCTGTACGGTGTCCTGCCTGCAGCTCGCACGGTACTTGTAAACTTGCACGCAGCCAGCACCGCAGCCTAAGTGTGCCTGGTTCTGCGTACTAAACAATTTTTTCCTGTGCCAGTGCGTTGCTGTACGGTGTCCTGCCTGCAGCTCGCACGGTACTTGTAAACTTGCACGCAGCCAGCACCGCAGCCTAAGTGTGCCTGGTTGTGCGTACTAAACAATTTTTTCCTGTGCCAGTGCGTTGCTGTACGGTGTCCTGCCTGCAGCTCGCACGGTACTTGTAAACTTGCACGCAGCCAGCACCGCAGCCTAAGTGTGCCTGGTTCTGCGTACTAAACAATTTTTTCCTGTGCCAGTGCGTTGCTGTACGGTGTCCTGCCTGCAGCTCGCACGGTACTTGTAAACTTGCACGCAGCCAGCACCGCAGCCTAAGTGTGCCTGGTTCTGCGTACTAAACAATTTTTTCCTGTGCCAGTGCGTTGCTGTACGGTGTCCTGCCTGCAGCTCGCACGGTACTTGTAAACTTGCACGCAGCCAGCACCGCAGCCTAAGTGTGCCTGGTTCTGCGTACTAAACAATTTTTTCCTGTGCCAGTGCGTTGCTGTACGGTGTCCTGCCTGCAGCTCGCACGGTACTTGTAAACTTGCACGCAGCCAGCACCGCAGCCTAAGTGTGCCTGGTTGTGCGTATTAAACAATTTTTTCCTGTGCCAGTGCGTTGCTGTACGGTGTCCTGCCTGCAGCTCGCACGGTACTTGTAAACTTGCACGCAGCCAGCACCGCAGCCTAAGTGTGCCTGGTTCTGCGTACTAAACAATTTTTTCCTGTGCCAGTGCGTTGCTGTACGGTGTCCTGCCTGCAGCTCGCACGGTACTTGTAAACTTGCACGCAGCCAGCACCGCAGCCTAAGTGTGCCTGGTTGTGCGTACTAAACAATTTTTTCCTGTGCCAGTGCGTTGCTGTACGGTGTCCTGCCTGCAGCTCGCACGGTACTTGTAAACTTGCACGCAGCCAGCACCGCAGCCTAAGTGTGCCTGGTTGTGCGTACTAAACAATTTTTTCCTGTGCCAGTGCGTAGCTGTACGGTGTCCTGCCTGCAGCTCGCACGGTACTTGTAAACTTGCACGCAGCCAGCACCGCAGCCTAACAGTGCCTGGTTGTGCGTACTAAACAATTTTTTCCTGTGCCAGTGCGTTGCTGTACGGTGTCCTGCCTGCAGCTCGCACGGTACCTTCCATCTGTCTTAAAATATCTTAGCCTCTAGTGTGTACCTTTCACGAAATAGTACCTGCTACTTGTTTTACAAGCCCCCAGAAAGCCACCAGAAATTATAAAATGTCACACAAAAAACCAAATCCCAAAAAAAGTCTTGCTAAGGGACAGGGAAGAGGTACAGGCATTGGTAGTCGTGGCCAACTATCCACCAGTTCGGGCAGACAGACGAGGATTGATCGATCGTTCCTCCTGTCTAACTTTCCCCGTCAGGAAAGTAAACGAGTATTGAGGCCAGAAGACGAACAGCATCTAACGTCTTGGCTGGCAGACAAGACCTCAACAACAGGTTCTTGCAGCACTCAAGGTTCCTTGAGCACTGTGTCTACTGTTGGTACATACCATGCTGGGTCATCTAATCCACAACCTCTTCACAGTTCCTCAGACCAACAGCAGCCCCATGAAAATGTTGACACAGACATGGGTCACTCAGATGACTTATTTGGTACATATAATCCTTTACATGAATCCGGTTTGCCAGACTCCGTAGTAGATGAGATACTTGACGAAGAATTGTCCATTCATGGACAAGTTTTAGAGACACCCCGGCCACATGAACGTGTCTTTCAGCAAAGTCTTAGACCGTCTCAGGAGTTGGAGGATGATGATGATGAGACAGTGACACACTTGTCATCTGGGGAGCAAAATCTATCTTGTTATCGGGAAGATTTAGAAGAGGAAGGGGTTGATGATGAGACAACTGATCCCACGTGGAATGTTGCGATGCAGAGCCAGCAGAGCAGCACGGAGGAAGAAAGTGTGTATGTCCCACCAACAAAGGCACCAAGGCCTACTCCTCCCACCAGAACTGAAAGAGTCACCACTGTTGCCCAAAATGTGTCCACTGTGGCTCAAAATTTGTCAACTGTTGGACAAAATGTCTCAAATGTGGGCCTCAGTAATCCCTCAGGGAGTACAGTCAAGCCTAGAGGTCGGTCAGCCACTGTGTGGAAATTTTTTAAAGATGGACCTTCTCAAGAAAATGTGGTCATCTGTACCATCTGCCATGCAAGGCTGAGCAGAGGCCACGGGAAAGGAAACCAGAGCACCAGCAGTATGCGGAAGCACATGGCTGGTCAGCACCCTATTCAGTGGTCAAAAGTGCAGCCTTCCACAACAGTGTCATCTGACCCAAAGACTGCGACGGTAACTCAGATACGTCCGTCACAATCAAGTGTTGCTGAAGCTGGTCCAGCTGATATGTACTCATCACAAGCAGCGGTTGCAGAGAGACTGAACACGAGTGCAGACAGTTCTCGGTCAGCAACATCCTTACAGTTATCAGTGACACAGCTGTACGAAAGGAAGCAGAAATACCACTCTTCCCACCCATTAGCCAAAAAAATAAATGCCCAGATAGCTAAGTTGTTAGCAGTCGAGATGTTGCCGTTTAGGCTTGTGGGTACAGACTCTTTCCGTGAGCTTTTGGCTGTGGCAGTACCACGCTACTCGGTTCCAAGCCGCCACTACTTTTCACGTTGTGCCGTCCCCGCGTTACATGAGCATGTCATTAACAACCTCAAGCGTGCCCTCACCAACGCTGTAACCGGGAATGTACACCTTACTACGGACACGTGGACAAGCAGTTCAGGACAGGGCCGGTACATCTCGCTCACCGCGCATTGGATCAACGTTGTGGAGAGTGTGCCAAACGATGTTAGTGTTACATCAAACATCCTACCCACGCCACGGATAGCTGGCACAACCTCATTCAGGGTCTCTGCATCATCCTATATGTCCACTACCCCATCTTCCGCTTCCTCGACCAATCCTCAATTGCCCTCAACATCACGGCCAAGTTGGGAGGTTTGCTGCAGTGCTTCAGCAAGACGCCAACAGGCTCTGCTGAAGCTGATCTGTTTAGGTCACACACCGCACACTGCAGTAGAGCTGTTGAAAGGTCTGAAGCAACAGACAGATGAGTGGCTATCCCCACTCCAACTCCAGACCGGTCTCGTGGTGAGCGACAATGGTCGTAACCTAGTGGCTGCACTAAAGCTCGGAAACCTTGTTCACCTGCCTTGCATGGCTCACGTGCTGAATCTAGTAGTGCAGAAATTCCTGCGTACATACCCAGAGCTATCTGACCTACTGGAGAAGGTGCGTCGAGTTTGTGCACATTTTCGTCATTCGTCAACAGCGGTTGGAAAACTTTCATTGCTTCAAAAGCAATTGAATTTGCCCAACCACAGACTCATTTGTGACATGCCGACACGATGGAACTCTACATTCCATATGTTATCGAGGATCAATGAGCAGCAGAGGGCAATATCCGAGTATCAGTTGCAACATGCCCGTCAGACCGGCAGTCAGCCACGACATATTAGTACAATGGAGTGGGTGTGGATCGCTGACACATCTGAGGTTCTTGATAATTTTGACTACTGCACAAAACTGGTGAGCGGTGATCAGTCCATCATCAGTGTCACTGTACCCATGCTGTGTCTGCTTAAAGAATCCCTCATTAATCAGAAAAATGAAGCATTGAGAGCCCAGCAGATGGCTATGGAGCCAGATTTAAACAGCGCAGTACCTAGCCAGCAAAGCCAGTATGACCAGGCAACAATGGCTCCTGAGGAGGAACAGGAGCAAGACGATGAAGAGGATTTATTTTTTGTTGGTGCCGATGTCAACCCAGATGGTACTCACAACCCCAGCTTTGTGTCTGTCCACCATGGGTGGCCTGGAGAGGAGGAGGCGGAGACAGACTTTGCGGATACAATGGGTATTGAACATCGTTCTGAGGACACTGAAGACATGACTCTATGCAGCTTAGGACACATGGCTCACTTCATGTTGACTTGTCTGCTAGAAGACCCACGAGTGGTTAACATATTGCACAACGACCTCTACTGGTTGGCCACCTTTCTGGACCCACGTTATAAAGATAAATTCACCTCGCTGCTGTTTCAGTCACCACGTGGCTTGACAATTGACTATTTCAAGAGGGTTCTTGTGGATAATATGCTTCGAATATCACCGTCAGACAACACTCTGCCCATGGTTAGCAACTCTGTGCAACAGCAGCCTTTGGTCGGGGCACAATCATCCACGCTGTCCAGAAGAGATGCTGGAAAGATGTCCGCAAAGTGGGCTATGTTCAATAAGCCATCAAACCTGCAGCGCCATGTTGCTCCAGTAACCATCTCTCAGAGACAGAAACTTACCAACATGGTACAAGAATACTTAAGTGACAGTACCTGCTTCCTGACTGATGCCGCAGTCCCGTTTAATTACTGGGTCTCCAAGCTCCACACTTGGACAGAGCTCTCGTTGTATGCCTTGGAGGTGCTGGCATGCCCTGCAGCTAGTGTGACATCAGAGCGGGTTTTCAGTGCCGCTGGGGGTATCATAACTGATACCAGGACACGTCTTACTCCAGAGAATGCAGACAGGCTTACTCTAATTAAGTTTAATAGGAACTGGATTTCACAAGACTTCTTGAGCCCTGAAGACGACAGTACTCAGAGCTGAAGTGCCACGTTCAACATCAATATGATATAATTAATCATTGTATTATATTGTGTCTTTTTGGTACAAGCAGTATGTACAAGACCAGTAACGATTTGCGTAACCATGTTCCTGCAACCTGGTAATGAGGCTGCTTCATCTTAAACCAACACTACACCTTAACTTCGGTTTCATTAACCATCACAACACCTTTTCACCAGGAATCAACCTTTATTTTCTGTTTGCAAACATTTAAAAGCCCCTTGGGCTAATTTTTTGAGCCACCCTGGCTAACAAGCTGATCATGGCCCTTAGGCCTGCATTTATACCCAAAATGCAAAACAGCCCCTTGGGCTAATTTTTGGAAACACCCAGCCTAAGAGGCTTATCATGGCCCTTAGGCCTGCATTTACACTAAAAATGCCAAACAGCCCCTTGGGCTAATTTTTGGAAACACCCAGCCTAACAAGCTGATCATGGCCCTTAGGCCTGCATTTACACTAAAAATGCCAAACAGCCCCTTGGGCTAATTTTTGGAGCCACCCAGCCTAACAAGCTGATCATGGCCCTTAGGCCTGCATTTACACTCAAAATGCCAAACAGCCCCTTGGGCTAATTTTTTGAGCCACCCTGGCTAACAAGCTGATCATGGCCCTTAGGCCTGCATTTACACCCAAAATGCCAAACAGCCCCTTGGGCTAATTTTTGGAAACACCCAGCCTAACAAGCTGATCATGGCCCTTAGGCCTGCATTTACACTAAAAATGCCAAACAGCCCCTTGGGCTAATTTTTGGAGCCACCATGGCTAACAAGCTGATCATGGCCCTTAGGCCTGCATTTACCCAAAATGCAAACAGCCCCTTGGGCTAATTTTTGGAAACACCCAGCCTAAGAGGCTTATCATGGCCCTTAGGCCTGCACTTATACCCAAATTGCCAAACAGCCCTTTGGGCAAATCTTTTGAGCCACCATGGCTAACAAGCTGATCATGGCCCTTAGGCCTGCATTTATACCCAAAATGCCAAACAGCCCCTTGGGCTAATTTTTGGAAACACCCAGCCTAAGAGGCTTATCATGGCCCTTAGGCCTGCATTTACACTAAAAATGCCAAACAGCCCCTTGGGCTAATTTTTGGAAACACCCAGCCTAACAAGCTGATCATGGCCCTTAGGCCTGCATTTACACTAAAAATGCCAAACAGCCCCTTGGGCTAATTTTTGGAGCCACCCAGCCTAACAAGCTGATCATGGCCCTTAGGCCTGCATTTATACCCAAAATGCAAAACAGCCCCTTGGGCTAATTTTTGGAAACACCCAGCCTAAGAGGCTTATCATGGCCCTTAGGCCTGCATTTACACTAAAAATGCCAAACAGCCCCTTGGGCTAATTTTTGGAAACACCCAGCCTAACAAGCTGATCATGGCCCTTAGGCCTGCATTTACACTAAAAATGCCAAACAGCCCCTTGGGCTAATTTTTGGAGCCACCATGGCTAACAAGTGATCATGGCCCTTAGGCCTGCATTTATACCCAAAATGCAAAACAGCCCCTTGGGCTAATTTTTGGAAACACCCAGCCTAAGAGGCTTATCATGGCCCTTAGGCCTGCACTTATACCCAAATTGCCAAACAGCCCTTTGGGCAAATCTTTTGAGCCACCATGGCTAACAAGCTGATCATGGCCCTTAGGCCTGCATTTATACCCAAAATGCCAAACAGCCCCTTGGGCTAATTTTTGGAAACACCCAGCCTAAGAGGCTTATCATGGCCCTTAGGCCTGCATTTACACTAAAAATGCCAAACAGCCCCTTGGGCTAATTTTTGGAAACACCCAGCCTAACAAGCTGATCATGGCCCTTAGGCCTGCATTTACACTAAAAATGCCAAACAGCCCCTTGGGCTAATTTTTGGAGCCACCCAGCCTAACAAGCTGATCATGGCCCTTAGGCCTGCATTTACACTCAAAATGCCAAACAGCCCCTTGGGCTAATTTTTTGAGCCACCCTGGCTAACAAGCTGATCATGGCCCTTAGGCCTGCATTTATACCCAAAATGCAAAACAGCCCCTTGGGCTAATTTTTGGAAACACCCAGCCTAAGAGGCTTATCATGGCCCTTAGGCCTGCATTTACACTAAAAATGCCAAACAGCCCCTTGGGCTAATTTTTGGAAACACCCAGCCTAACAAGCTGATCATGGCCCTTAGGCCTGCATTTACACTAAAAATGCCAAACAGCCCCTTGGGCTAATTTTTGGAGCCACCATGGCTAACAAGCTGATCATGGCCCTTAGGCCTGCATTTATACCCAAAATGCAAAACAGCCCCTTGGGCTAATTTTTGGAAACACCCAGCCTAAGAGGCTTATCATGGCCCTTAGGCCTGCACTTATACCCAAATTGCCAAACAGCCCTTTGGGCAAATCTTTTGAGCCACCATGGCTAACAAGCTGATCATGGCCCTTAGGCCTGCATTTATACCCAAAATGCCAAACAGCCCCTTGGGCTAATTTTTGGAAACACCCAGCCTAAGAGGCTTATCATGGCCCTTAGGCCTGCACTTATACCCAAATTGCCAAACAGCCCTTTGGGCAAATCTTTTGAGCCACCATGGCTAACAAGCTGATCATGGCCCTTAGGCCTGCATTTATACTCAAAATGCCAAACAGCCCCTTGGGCAAATTTTTTTAGCCACCCTGGCTAACAAGCTGATCATGGCCCTTAGGCCTGCATTTATACCCAAAATGGCAAACAGCCCCTTGGGCTAATTTTTCCAGGCACCAAGCCTATGCCTCCATCGTGGGCATTGCATGTACTATGCTCCTAGTACAAGCAATTCTATTGTATGGGCCAAGCACCCTGCTTTCTGAAAAAAATGTATATGAAGCCCCTTGAGCTAATTTTTTTAGGCAACAAGCCTATGCTTGCATCGTGGGCATTGCTTGGACTATCATCCTGCTGGAGCCTGGAGAAAGGTCCCACTGTACGCTCTGTAGAAAACGCGTAGACGCGATGTGTAGCAGGTAGATGTCCCAGCCTCTCACATGTGTGTTCCTAGTCTTGTTGCCGTAGCGAGGCATTAAGTAACCCCCCAAACACAGGCACTGTTTATTTGTCAGCAACATTTGTCTGTGGAGTCATGATTTTACACTTAGTAACCAAGGTGACTTCATGCTCCATGCGGTCCGTAAAGTACTTGCTAATGATGCTCTCTCTCCCCTGTCCTCCACGCCAAATGTCTCGGGGTAATCCTTGACTCATCCCTCTCCTTCAAGCCCCACCTCTAGTTCCTAACCAAGTCCCTGTCACTCCAACTCAAAAATATTTCAAGAATTTGCTCGTTACTCAACCCTGACACAGCTAAAACACTCATTAATGCCCTCATCATCTCCCGCCTTGACTACTGGAACCTCCTTCGCACAGGCCTCCCTGCCAACTCTCTTGCACCTCTCCAATCTATACTAAACTCTGCTGCCCGACTAATCCATCTGTCCTCACGCTACTCACCTGTCTACACCCTCTGCCAAGCCCTTCACTGGGTCCCCGCCCCACAGAGAGCTCACTTTAAAACACTGATCATGACATTCAAAGCCTTACACAACCTATCCCCACCATACATCTCCGACATGATCTCCCGATACCATCCCTCACGCTACCTGCGTTCATCCAAAGAACTTCTCCGACACTCCCCCCTCATCTCCTCTTCCCACAACCGCATACAGGATTTCTCCCGGGCATCAACCATGCTCTGTAACTCACTGCCCCACCTCATCACTCACTCGCCTACCCTGGGAACCTTCAAGAAACACCTAAAGACTCACCTCTTCCGACAGGCCTACAACCTGCCATGACACCCCGCTACACGCCCCACGACCGACACCTTCCCCACCCTATTGTATCCCCACCCACCCCTCGTTGAATGTGAGCCCACGCGTACAGGGTCCTCTCCTGTTGTACCTCTATGACCTTATTGTCTATGTTTATTGTACTTCTCCTTGTGTACCTTATCCTCATGTAAAGCGCCATGGAACCTATCGGTGCTATATAAATAAATAATAATTATAATGATGATGACTTTAAGCCCACCCACAAAACAACCTACACATCCTTTCCCTGAAAAAAGACAGACACAAAGCAGTTTTTGTAAACTGGGTATTATTCCGCCATAATGGTAAAAATGTCAGAATTTTTTTTTTTTTTGTTTTTTTTTTTTTTTTTGGTACAACTTTGTAAACAGGAAAATATAAGAAATAATAACAAAGAAATTGTGCAATGCACATGAACACAAAATAAAAAAAAAAAAAAAAGGGGTCTACAGCTGCTGGTAGGTTGCCGCATCCTCCGGCCTTGCCAGTAAAGTGACACCATCACCCTGGTCCTGCAAGAGGTCAAGGGCCCCATGAATGGCCTCCGGCAACCCTTGAGGGTGGATCCTCTGGGCCGGTGTGGGGAAAAATGGTAGGTCCCTGTTAGGTGGCCATTGTGGAAAGGTAGGTACAGGCCTCTGGGGTGGCACATGGCTGTCCCGGGGTGTGGGCCTGTCTTGTAGGTTGTAGTGTCTGAGTTGCCACCCCTCCAAATAATTGAAAACCTCACCTGGGTGGTTTGGTGGGCGACTGGCGTCAAGCACAATCTGTAATGCTGACCTTGCCCGCAGTAGCCTGTGAAATGGAATTTCATCCAGGAATGGTATCAGACTGTGGGCAAAGTCAGCATTACTTTGTGCACGCCGTCTATTAGGTGACCCCGGGATCAGACCATGGCTGGTGTGAGGTGGGCATCCAGGTTCCTCCTCTTGCGGCCGGACATGCCCCAAAGCTGGGGTTGGTGCTGGTGGCGGCGGTGGTGGTGTTGGTGCTGGTGGCGGCGGTGGTGGTGTTGGTTCTGGTGGCGGCGGTGGTGGTGTTGCTGCTGCTGGTGGCGGCGGTGGTGGTGGTGCTGGTGCTGGTGGCGGCGGTGGTGGTGGTGTTGGTGCTGGTGGCGGCGGCGGTGGTGGTGGCGCCGGCCGTGGTGGTGGTGGTGGGTTTTCTCCACGCCGCCTTCTGTTTGGCGGTGGAGGGTTCACAGCACGCCGCCCTCTGTAGTAAGCTTCTCTGTGGGTAAAGTAAAAAAAAATTTGGTGAATGCATTGCATTTGGAAACAAAAACATAGGTCAAACATTAAGTTGCACGCTTTTTAGACTCTGTGTATCTGTGTATTATTAATCAGATATTTGTTATTATTATGAAAGAATAACCAACTGTACATAACATAAAGGAATACGTGACTTTCTTTGCTAATTCCATACTAATACATAATTTTTCACCCCCTGATTAACACCCCCCCCCCCATCCCATCTAATCTAGACGATCAATAACACCAATGGTTCACATGAAAAAAAAAAAGTCCCCTGACTTCACTTTTTACTTGACATACTTAATTCACAAAACTTTTAGCTTATATCATCTATATAAAGCAGGGAAGGGGTTGAAAGGTATACAATATATATATATATAATCTATTTATATAATCGGGAGTTTGAAATTCCGGCACTGTAGCCTAATCCCAAACTCCTTAGCGTCACTGCGAGCGGAGACGCGTATGCGCCTTCGCGAGCCGCAGACGCTTAACTCACACAGCCGCTATAGCGTTTTCTCTAGCGGCCTCGCGCCCTCCGCTCACAGCAAGACCTGCGCCCCTCACAGCGCCCAATCCGCCCCGGCATGCTGGCATTTGTACTTCCCCCGTCTGTGCACCCACAGGTCTTAGCAGATCACTGATGCTGACAGCGGGGGGGGACAACACAGACAATCAAATCAGGAGGAGGTCAGTGTCAGGAGGAGATGACAGACGCCCGCCGGGGCCTGTGACACTGCAGAGGTCACAGCGGGGCTGTGTGTGCGGACAACGGGGAGGCCGGGGGCTACGGACGTACCGGACACGTCCTCTGCTCCTGGAGATGTGCCGCGGTTCCGCGCTCGCAGCGTATCTGACGCTGGAGCCGCGCTCACCACGCCCACACCACGCCCTCTGCCAAATAACCCACACCTCTCACTAACCTCCTGCAGCTAACCACACCCCATGTTTACCTTTGCCATGATGTCATTTAGCTGCGGCCGCTATCTTTAATAAGGTCAGAAATGATGGCAGTAATCGGATCTCTGCTCCCTCTAGCACGCCCCAACACTGTAGCACCATCTATTAACCCTATTCTCATCACCTATATACTCTGCTACCCACTGAGCCGCCTGTATACTCTGCTACCCACAGACCCGCCTGTATACTCTGCTACCCACAGAGCCGTCTTTATACTCTGCTACCTCAGACCCGCCTGTATACTCTGCTACCCACAGACCCGCCTGTTTACTCTGCTACCTCAGACCCGCCTGTATACTCTGCTACCTCAGACACGCCTGTATACTCTGCTACCCACAGACCCGCCTGTATACTCTGCTACCCACAGACCCGCCTGTATACTCTGCTACCTCAGACCCGCCTGTATACTCTGCTACCCACAGACCCGCCTGTATACTCTGCTACCTCAGACCCGCCTGTATACTCTGCTACCTCAGACCCGCCTGTATACTCTGCTACCCACAGACCCGCCTGTATACTCTGCTACCTCAGACCCGCCTGTATACTCTGCTACCCACAGACCCGCCTGTATACTCTGCTACCCACAGACCCGCCTGTATACTCTGCTACCCACAGACCCGCCTGTATACTCTGCTACCTCAGACCCGCCTGTATACTCTGCTACCCACAGACCCGCCTGTATACTCTGCTACCCACAGACCCGCCTGTATACTCTGCTACCCACAGACCCGCCTGTATACTCTGCTACCCACAGAGCCGTCTTTATACTCTGCTACCTCAGACCCGCCTGTATACTCTGCTACCCACAGACCCGCCTGTATACTCTGCTACCTCAGACCCGCCTGTATACTCTGCTACCCACAGAGCCAAAATGGAAACTAATGTATATATTTATAAATAATACTAAATGTACACAACAGTGCTGCAGACACATACCTTGGCATACGGGCCACCGGGTGAAGGAAGGACAGCCGGTCATAAAAGTGGTAGTGGTTGAGCAATGGAGCGGCTCCCGGTTGTCTCTCTGAGTACTGCCGGTACTGCTTCTTATGCTGGTCCCGGCAGCTCCTCCACCGTTTTTTAAGATGGTCAACTGTGAAATGATTTGAAACCGGGTTTAGAGATGTGTAATATTTGAAACAACAAAAGTATGTGTACAAATCAACAATAACATTTTATTCATTTTGTGTGTGTAATGTGTATACAAGGCACAGTGACACGACAGTGTGGAACATCATCAACAGCATTACGGACATTGAGCTCACGTGGCCACAATCACAAATGAGGCAGGACACATGTCAACGCATAGAGAATGTAATAGTGCGGGCACCAGACTCTGGTCATTAGTGGTATTTATATACACCCAACCCCTTGGCCGAAAGAGCCAGGAGGATCAGACATTAAACTCATTGTACTGTTGTGAGCCCATCCAAATATAGGCAACTATGCGGTGGAGCATGATAACACATTCAGGGTCCTGTATACCCTGCTATGGGGGCCCTGTATTCCCACTGCTGGGGGCCCTGTAAACCCACTGGGCCACTGTCTACCCACTGCTGGGGGCCCTGTATACCCACTGCTGGGGGGGCCTGTACACACACTGAGGGCCCTGTATACAGGGACTGACTGGCACCCTACAGTTTGGGTCGCAACCCTCCCTCACCGGCCCGACACAGGTGAGGACGGGGGGTGGGGAGGGTGATAACTGGCGGCCGCCTCACAGTCACCGCAGCTCCCGCATTCTCCTATGGCTCGCTCCCAGCCGCAGCCTCGCGCTCCTCACAGCCGCTCGCTAACAGTCGCAGCCGCACGCCACTCACAGACGCTCACTCCCGGACGCAGCCGCGTGCTGATGACGTCATCGCGCGCACAGGAGCTTCCGTTTCCGCCTGCTGCTTCAGGGACATGCGGATTATTCATGCTCCTGCAGCCGCATGACCCGTGGCACCTGGGCCAGTCCGCCCCTGCCTGTATACCACAATATGGGGGGGATGTATACCCATCTGGGGGCCTGTATACTCTGCAGGGGGAGGTGTATACTCTGATGGGGGGCTGTCTACCAGTGATAGCCGCTGTATACCAGGATGGCGGTGAATATGTTTTCATAGTTTTTCGGGGCAAAAATAGGGGGGTCGGCTTATACACGGGTCGGCTTATACACGAGTATATATACAGTAAATGCAATATATAACGTGTGAACTCATTTAACTTACTTAGATTGCTCTGTTCCTCATGGTCACTCCGATGGAACGCAGGGAACATCTCTTGGGCGATCTCTCTCCAGGCTGTATTAATTAGGGTCGTATCCCCATACTCAGGATCTGTAGGGAGCCATAGAAATGGACGAGCCTCCACAAGTGCAATAAGACGCAGTGTGTTCACCGTGCCACGTCCTGCTGCCATGATTGCACTGATGAATGGATCGCTCTGTGTGTGCGCCTGTCAGCGCGACTCGCTTCCTGTTTCCTTAAAGCATGGTGTGTGCTGGAGAATCGCTTCCCCCGCATCATCGGCTACAAGCCTCAAAATAAGAGAAAAACCAGCGAGTTTGGACTCGCACACTTTCAGAGACACATCAGCGAGTTGTAAATGTCATTATTCGCTATTACTCGGGTCCCTATTCATTAACATTGGACTCGCTGGACTCGCAACGAGTCCCGAGTCCTTGACTCGGACTCGTTGGGGTCTTGCGATTCCGAGTCTTTTCGGACTCGCTCATCCCTAGTCTCAATGTCTCTCCCAAGATCCACGCGTCATTCACATATATGCCAGCAACCTCTACTGGTTGTCAACCTTTTTGGACCTCAGATGCAAAGACAAATTTCCGTCGCTGCTGTTGCAGTCGCCCAGGGGCTTAACCATGGATTTTTTCAAGAGTGTTGTTGTTGACAATTTGATGTCCATATCACCGTCTGACTCCGCTATACCACGAAGAACCAGCTCTTTGCAACAGCAGCCTTTGGTTGGGACACAAACGTCATCAATGTCAAGAAGAGGTGGGGGTAAGATGTCCACCAACTGGGCGATGTTCAACAGACCTTTACATCAACAACGGATCATGCCTACGGTCACCTTAACTAGGAGACAACAATTTTCCAACGTGGTGAACGAGTATGTCAGTGACAGTACCAGCTTCCTAACCGACCCTTCTGTACCCTTTAATTACTGGGTTTCCAAGCTTCACACTTGGACAGAGCTCACTTTGTATGCCTTGGAGGTGCTGGCCTGCCCAGCTGCTAGTGTGACATCAGAGCGTGTTTTCAGTGCCGCTGGGGGTATAGTCACTGATAGAAGGTCACGGCTTACTACTGAAAATGCTGACAGGCTGACTCTCATTAAGTTCAACAAGGACTGGATATCATTGCAGTTCGTAAGCCCCCCAGACGACAGTACCCAAATGTAGAGTAACCTAATCATAATTAATAGGATTGGAATATTGCACTTTTAACTTTATGCCCTTTTAAGACAGGAAGTATTGGCATCTCCCTCAGCTCAGACGATGTGATAAGTCATGTTCCTGCAACATTTGCTGCATGCTAACAAAAATATGCAATCAGTAAAAATCATTTTACTTTACAAGTGCATCCGCTTGGGAGCATTTTTCATTTATTTATTTTTTTTAAAATACAATACAGCCCCTTGGGCTAATTTTTTGAGGCAACAAGCCTATGCCTGCATCGTGGACGTTGCTTGTACTATGCTCTCAGGACAAGCAAGAATATAGTATGGGCCACGCGCCCTCCTCTATTTCTTAAGAGTTTATAAAGCCCTTTGAGCTAATTTTTTGAGGCAACAAGCCTATGCCTGCATCGTGGACGTTGCTTGTACTATGCTCTCAGGACAAGCAAGAATATAGTATGGGCCACGTGCCCTCCTCTATTTGTGAAAAGAGTTTATAAAGCCCTTTGAGCTAATTTTTGAGGGAACAAGCCTATGCCTGCATCGTGTGGACATTGCTTGTACTATGATCCTGCTGGAACCTGGCGAAGGGTCCCACTGTACGCTACGGAGATAACGCGTAGACGCACTGTGTTGCAAGTAGACATCCCAGCCTCTCACATCTGTGTTCCTAGTGTTGTTGCCATACCGAGTCATTAAGTAACCCCCCCCCAAACACAGGCACTATTTATTTGTCATCAACATTTGTATGTGGAGTCATGATTTTACACATACTAACCAAGGTGCCTTCATGCGCCATGCGGGCCGTAAAGTACTTGCTAATGATGATGACTTTAAGCCCACCCACAAAACAACCTAGGTATGAGACTGCGGGCAAAGTCAGCATCACATTGTCCAAGGTGGTCATTTTGTGCCCCCGGGATCTGAGCAGGGCTGCTGGGGTTCTGGTGACTCCCCACACTGCTGGCAGTCGGCAGTGGACGAAGCTGGATGGCCAGAGGTTGGTTTTGGTGGGGAGACTGTTGTGGTGGCCCTTCAACCTCCTCTTCTTCCTGTGGCCGGCCATGCCCCAAAGGTGGTGGTGGTGGTGGTACTCCCTCCTCCTCCACTCCAAGTCGGGGTGGTTCAGGGGCCTCCCTCGCCCCTTCAGGCAGCTGTGGTGGCGGGTTACCACGCCGCCTCTGGTAGTGAGCAGCTCTGTGGGTAAATATAAAAAAAATTTGGTGAATGGGTTGCGTTTGGAAACAAAACCATAGGCCAAACATAAAATATGCACACTTTTTTGACTCAGTGTATCTGTGTATTCTATGTCTTTTCATTGTTGGCCTTAAGATGGAATTGCAGCAAATAAATTAAGGACATTTTGGCTCATGCCTCAACCAATATTCTATGTGTGGGTAGAGTTGGTCCTCGATTTTTTGCCATTACATTAGAAATGTAAAAATTTGTCTGCACAATTACACTGTGCCCTGCCTTAGGCAGGACAGCTATTTAGGCACTTGAAGACATATTAGTGGCCACAACTATTGCTTTGACTTTTTGTGGAAACTTTATGTGGACAAAGCTATAGCCTGACACTGTGAGGCAAAGACATTCTTCAGGGTTGTTTGCCATCAGATGGACACAAAAAGATGCAGTGTGAGCGGCCTTGGTCTCAATGCACATAACCACGATCTATACGGCAGATGAGCAAGACAGGAAATGGAGTCCTGCAGCATAGGTGACACATGAGCATTCGGCGTTAGTGGCCTACACTCCTTTTTGCTGCCATGTATGCTAATCAGGAATGTCTTGGTAAATAAAACACACCAAACAGATGGCTTGGCTTTTGAAACGACTGTAATGGACATAGAGTATGGGATTGTTTTTCAGTAGCAGGTCACACATCGTTGGTGCCAAACAAGGTGGTATGCACAGATGGACAGTTTTACAGTTATTCCAACCGGGCCGAACAAAAAAACCGGGAGAAGCAAGGGCAAACCTCAAGTTTCCTAAAGGACCTTGGACATAAAAGCCTGTTGCACTTAAAATATGGCCCCCTTTAGTTTGATTTTATACAGCATTAATACACTATGTTTTCCGGAGGATTCGTAATGTGGCCATGAGTTAACGACAAAAAAATAAAATTCACATGTGGGCCCTAATATCTACACCATCACCTTGCATCCCCAAATATACCCATGGGAAAACTGACCCACACGTATTTGTAGTGATACAGGGTATGTCCTGAAATGTGTGTGACTGTGTCAACAATCTGGGATGGTGTACAAACAGTTTAGTGCAAAAGGGGTATATCCTTGCAACGTTATTTAGCTGGAAAAAACACTCACAACTAAACGTGTAGGGATGTATGTGGCCCTTATGCAAGTCGAGGCCATTTGGAACTGATACAAATGAGGCTTATGACAGGCAAACCAGACAAGGCCACACACCTTAGCAGGCCATTGAAGGCCTGCAGGGAAGAACATGGCTTTGTTCCACAAACATGCCAACAATAATAGCTAATTGTGAGGTCACGGAACATTGTGTCTGACCACCCTGCAGAACATTGCTTATTTGTCACAACGTCACAATGTGACTATAAATGTGTATGTCCTGGATCATTGCCAAAGGTAATAGAATTCTGTTGCACCATGGCAGAAACAAACCCCAGTGTGGGTATTTAAACCACCACACTCATTATAGAGCTTCATACGTAGACTGTGTGCCCTCGTGGACAGGGTCCTCTCCTCTTGTACCTGTATGACCTGATTGTCTTCATGTACTGTTTTTTGTCGTTAACCCTTATCCTCATGTAAAGTGCCATGGAACCTAATGGCGCTATATATATAAATAATAATAACAATAATAGTACACAACAGTGCAGCAGACACATACCTTGGCATACGGACCACCGGTTCAAGGAAGGACAACCGGTCCTGATCCCGACAGCTCCTCCACCGTTTGATAATCAGGTCAACTGTGAAATGATTTCAAGCCGGGTTTAGACCTCTGTAACATTTGAAACACTAAAAGTATGTGTACAAATCAACAATAACATTTTATTCATGTTGTGTGTGTAATGTGTATACAAGGCACAGTGACACGACAGTGTGGAACATCATCAACAGCATTACGGACATTGAGCTCACGTGGCCACAATCACAAATGGGGCAGGGCACATGTCAACGCATAGAGAATGTAATAGTGCGGGCACCAGACTCCGCTCATTAGTGGTATTTATATACACCCAACCCCCTGGCCTTCAGAGCCAGGAGGACCAGCCCTTAAACTAAGTGTACTATTGTGACCCCATCCAAATATAGGCAACCATGCGACGGCGCATGATAACACATTGAGGGCCCTGTATACCCTACTATGGGGGCCCTGTATACCCACGGGGGCCCTGTATACCCACTGCTGGGGGGCCTGTATACACACTGCTAGGGGCCCTGTATACACACTGGGGGCCCTGTATACCCACTGCTGGGGGCCTGTATACCCACGGGGGGGCTGTATACCCTACTATGGGGGCCCTGTATACCCACTGGAGGCCCTGTATACCCACTGCTGGGGGCCTGTATACCCATGGGGGGGCTGTATACCAAAATATGGGGGGCATGTATACCCACTGGGGGGCCTGTATACTCTGCAGGTGGAGCTGTATACTCTGCTGGGGGGCTGTCTACCAGTGATAGCCACTGTATACCAGGATGGCGGTCAATATGTTTTCCCAGTTTTTTGGGGCAAAAGTAGGGGGGTCGGCTTATACACGGGTCGGCTTATACACGAGTATATACGGTAAATGCAATATAACGTGTGAACACATTTAACTCACCCATATTGCTCTGTGCATCCTGGCCACTGCGATGGAATGCAGGGAACGTGACTTGAGCGACCTCCCTCCAGGCTGTAGTCCGCTGGATGTTATCCCCATAGGCAGGGTCAGTGGGCAGCCAAAGCAGGGGCCAAGCCTCCACCAGGTCAATCAACGGCAGCGTGTTGACACGGGCCATGCTTGCTCTGTGTGTGTGCGCGTCTGGCAGCTCGAGTCGGCTTATTTCCTGTTTGCTAAAAGCATGGGGTTTGCTGGAGAAAATCGTTTGCCTCGCCTCATCGGCGCCAAATAAGACAAACACATGTGAGTTTGGCCTCGGAGACAGCAGCAAAATACAGTTGCGAGTGGGGTTTCCAGCACAGCAATCCGAGCGCTTTCCGAGACACATCAGCGATTTTTAAATCGCACATTACTCGCTATTACTCGCTTCCCCATTCATTAACATTGGACTCGCTAGATTCGCAATGTGTAGCGAGTCCCGGGCTCGGACTCGCTAGAGTCAAGCGATTCCGAGTAATTTAGGACTCGCCCATCACTAACTGGCTCTTTTTAACAAGAAGGGATGATGGGGAGAGACACAAACGCCAGGTCCAACAGAGGTGGGGGGGGGGGGAGTACAGAAATTGAGCAATTTTCAATAAACCAGCACAACACCAAGGGCTATTTGTGCCTTTAACAATGCCCAGGAGGGGGAAGTTGCAGAACATGGTCAAGGGGTACTTAAGTGACCATACATGTGTCCTTTCTAACGCTTCAGTTCATTTTAATTATTGGGTGTCCAAGCTGAACACTTGGCCCGACCTCTCCTTATACGCCTTGGAGATGCTGGCCTGCAGCTGCTGTTAGCCCAGAGCATGTTCTAGTTCGTGGTCAAGTCACACTGATTGGCCACATGCCTCTTAACAAATCAGAAGCTTCTCTGATTAATCACAGGACTGGATACATGTTCAAATCCTGAATACAGCAGCCAACCAATTTACAAAGCTGATCGCCATGCTACTGCACCTTCCCAAAAAACTGTTCCTTTCTCATCAATCTATACTCAGTCCATGTAAATTTTCAACCTATCAATTGTGCAGTGGAAAAACCGGACAGTATTTTACTCATAACTACATTAATGATTGGAGCCTGAATGGGTCTTCGCGGCCAACTGCACTTAACCCATAGGCAATTTACAAACCCAAGACTTTGTGAATGGTTAAACCAGACCTATGCACATTGTGAAGTGTCAAACCAGGACAGTAGTCCTATAACCTGTTGTGATTATCCTTGAATGTGCTTCCTACGTCAATCCTTCACTCAGCCAATAGGGCTAATTTTACAAACCCTATGACATTGTTCAGTAGGAAAAACCAGGACAGTATTCTTTACTCCAGCCTAACTACTATTTATGATTGGAGGCCCTTATATGGTGCTTCCTACGTCAACCTTCACTCAGCCATAGGGCTAATTTTTACAAACCCTTGTACATTGTGCAGTAGACAAACCAGGACATGATTCTTTCTCCAGGCTAACTTACTATTTGTGATTGAGGCTCCTTGGATGGTGGCTTCCTGCGTCAACCTTCACTCAGCCTATAGTGCTAATTTTTACAAACCCTATGTACATTGTTAGTGGACAAACCAGGACAGTATTCTACTCCAACCTAACTACTATTGTGATTGGAGCCTTGGAGGTGGCCTATGCATAACGTCACTCGCTATGTGTTCGCATTCTTACAGTCACAACATCTGGAATACTCAGCTGTCATCTAATGGGTGCTTGAGCATCTTTCACAGCGCCTGTGACGGATGGTAGTAGCTTGATAGCCACAGTAAAGGCCCCGGCGAACACCCCCCGTGTTCTATTGCTGCCAGACCATACACTCACATTTAGCTGTTGAGACGGCACCTTGGTTAGCTGTCCTGCGGACAACACATCACTCGCCTACATAGGGCATATTGTCAACAAACCGCTAGCCCTTGAGATCTGCTCGATCTAGGAGTGGCACAATATCCTATGGATCCAGTATTATCTTTAACATGACTCGCTAACTCGACATACATCCTGTGGACTGTGGGGCCCTTCCGAGTATGGTCGGACCTCATGCATCAACCTTCACTCAGCCCATAGGGCTAATTTTTACAAACCCTATGCACATTTACAGTGCACAAATCTGGAATATACAGTGGTCCTATCAAACTAATATTTGTCATTGGAGGCCATCTTCACAGCTTGTGCCACATTGTGACTGAGATAGGGGATACATATTCAATCAAAATCTACAGTCAGTCACCCTATCTGGCAGAAAAACATGTCTGGCTTGTGTTATATTGTCGACTGAGATAGAGGATACATATTCAAATTTACACTGTTGATGACCAACTAATGGCCCTCTGAAAACTTGTCATTGTTGGAAATACAATGCACATTCTGCAGTATAGACAATCTATATGGGGAATATTGTCAATCACAATCTTGAGCCGTTTGGAGATGCTGCTCTAACCCATCCTGGAGGAGGGGCACCATATATCCTTTGTCCATTTACTTGAACAAGAGCTATATTCGAGCTTGTCATCCAGTTGACTAGTGCTGCTTTATTTTTCCAGTTCACAGAGTTTGCAGGCCGCACTCACTGTTACCGTCTATTAATCCTTGTCTCTTGCCCTTTTCCATGTAGTCTCTGGCATTAAATGAGTTAATATAGTGAGGGCCCTACAATATGACTAAGTGAGGGCACTCTCAAATATACACAATAGAGACCTCCAAAATATCTAGAGGAGGGCACTTCCAAATGTATGTAGCAGAACCACAGGGCTCTCACGGCATTTAGGCTTCCTACCTACTGCAGACCCTCTGAACATTTGAATTTAGGGGCATAAAATGTCATGGAGGTGGAGGAGGAGAAGGGTGAAGCCCAGAGCTATAATGGGCACATTGTAAACTGCTATGGAATATGTATTCCACTATCAATGAGGGAGGGACCGCCCAAATGTCTTAAGGCCCCGTCACACCAGTCCTCATCGCCGCCGATTACATAGGCGACGTAGGGCGTGGCCTTTCGACGGCGACATCGCCCCTACATCGCCAATGTAAAGGGGTGATGTCGGCGCCGCCGAGAGGTCGCCTGGTTTCACATCAGTGATGTGAAACTAGGCGGCCGTTCTGGGGCGATGTGTACACATCGCCCTATGTAACCAGCCGCCAGCGACCTGACAGGCGAGTCCTGCATCGCCGCTGGGGTTTTGAAACACCCCTGCGGCGATGCCGCCTGTCAGCTCGCCAGGACGCCGCCGGAGGTGTGGCCCCATGCAAATGGGGGACGGCGATGCTGGCGGGGCACCAAAAACGTGCGCGCTCCGCCAGTCGCCGCCAACATCTCCGGCGGTGTCGGATGGTGTGACGAGGTCTTTAGGAAGAGCAGTCTTTTCAAAACATATGTTACAGGTAACCTGAGACCTCTAAGGTCAAAGGTCAACATATCTATTTGCACGTTTTAGCTGGCCTTAAAAAGTGCTGGGAAATAGCTAACTAAAACTGATGTATGACAGAGGGACCTACAAAATGTAAGTCAGATCCCAATTGTAAAAAGCAAAAAAAGCCACAATAGTACGTATGAAAAAACGCTAAAAGTAATATTTTTTTGTTTCTCTGGTTTATTTAGCCTTGTAATTAAAATGTTTATTCAGGAAAAACTGTTTCTGAACATTTTTGGCCTGTTAAATGCGATTTAGGTTAGGTTTGGTAGTTGTTCTTGAGTATCTGTAACAGTGGCGTAATACTGTGACACAGCTATTCCCACAATCCATAGGTGAGTCAGAAATGCATGCAGGCATATTCTCCAGGCTCTTCCTATTCTGTTTCATCACTTTCCCATCGATTTCAGCCTTTTCCTCAGGCCCCCAGACCCCTTTGTAGGTTCCAGCAGAAAATTACTCATTGACTTAATATTGTACTCGCTATTCGGAAGGAATATGTGGTTATTACAAAGTACACATAACCAGTATAGCGATTACAAATATTACGGTACTCGCTCATCACTATCTTTGGGTTTTCTGAAGTATTGTGCTCACCTTCCCTTCAGTTTTTTTCACCTGCATATTTTGTTGTAGAAAAAAGAAACAGCATACTCATTCTTTCTTCATATTTCATGTGTTTTTCTAATAGATTATATGATAGAAACACATTGGAAAAATTGCACAGAAAAATACATCAAAAATCAAAAAACACTGTTTTTCTGAAGTGTTTTGCCTTAGGGCCCTTTCACATCAGCGTTTTTCGTAATTCGCGGCAGATGCGGTGAAAAAACCGCATCTGCCGCGTTTGCCGCACAACCGTTCCACTTGCGGCACGGTTGCGGTTTTTCCCATAGGAAGTATAGGGGGACTTGCGGCAGATGCGGCAAGTGCGGTTTTGCATTTGCGGCAGGTGCGGCAGCGAAAAAAACCGCGGTCAGCCGCGGTTTTTTTCGCTGCCGCACCTGCCGCAAGTGCAAAACCGCACTTGCCGCATCTGCCGCAAGTCCCCCTATACTTCCTATGGGAAAAACCGCAACCGTGCCGCAAGTGGAACGGTTATGCGGCAAACGCGGCAGATGCGATTTTTTCACCGCATCTGCCGCGAATTACGAAAAACGCTGATGTGAAAGGGCCCTTAGAGGAGATGTGTTTTTTAGCGCAGAAATAAACTGCTTGTTGGCCATATACTGCAAAAGATCAGTGCAAAAAACCGCACAGGAATCACACAAAAAAAGCTCTCTGTTTGTAATAAATATTTTTCAATTTGTAGCAAGTGCTAACAAAAAAGTATCAAAAAACAGGGCTATTGGTCTGTACGTTTTTTGCAAAAAATATACGTAAGCTGTCTCACCTCGTCACGGTTGCCCTAGCGAGACAGTCCCTAGCTAATGTGTGCATTTAAAACCTGAGTATGTGAACGTACCTCTATCCAGGCTCCAGCCAGGACTGCACTCTGTGGGCTTATCACCTGTGAAACAGCTTATGTGTGGACTACTCATAGGGGAGGGGTGGGTCACTTCCCCTTCCTGCTAACAGGAGAAACACTTTACCAAACAATAATGAGCGGTCCAATCACTGATGAATGCGATTGATAACCGCATCCATCCACCACCAGAAAAACTGCAAAAGATCAGTGCAAAAAACCGCACAGGAATCACACAAAAAAAGCTCTCTGTTTGTAATAAATATTTTTCAATTTGTAGCAAGTGCTAACAAAAAAGTATCAAAAAACAGGGCTATTGGTCTGTACGTTTTTTGCAAAAAATATACGTAAGCTGTCTCACCTCGTCATGGTTGCCCTAGCGAGACAGTCCCTAGCTAATGTGTGCATTTAAAACCTGAGTATGTGAACGTACCTCTATCCAGGCTCCAGCCAGGACTGCACTCTGTGGGCTTATCACCTGTGAAACAGCTTATGTGTGGACTACTCATAGGGGAGGGGTGGGTCACTTCCCCTTCCTGCTAACAGGAGAAACACTTTACCAAACAATAATGAGCGGTCCAATCACTGATGAATGCGATTGATAACCGCATCCATCCACCACCAGAAAAACTGCAAAAGATCAGTGCAAAAAACCGCACAGGAATCACACAAAAAAGCTCTCTGTTTGTAATAAATATTTTTCAATTTGTAGCAAGTGCTAACAAAAAAGTATCAAAAAACAGGGCTATTGGTCTGTACGTTTTTTGCAAAAAATATACGTAAGCTGTCTCACCTCGTCACGGTTGCCCTAGCGAGACAGTCCCTAGCTAATGTGTGCATTTAAAACCTGAGTATGTGAACGTACCTCTATCCAGGCTCCAGCCAGGACTGCACTCTGTGGGCTTATCACCTGTGAAACAGCTTATGTGTGGACTACTCATAGGGGAGGGGTGGGTCACTTCCCCTTCCTGCTAACAGGAGAAACACTTTACCAAACAATAATGAGCGGTCCAATCACTGATGAATGCGATTGATAACCGCATCCATCCACCACCAGAAAAACTGCAAAAGATCAGTGCAAAAAACCGCACAGGAATCACACAAAAAAAGCTCTCTGTTTGTAATAAATATTTTTCAATTTGTAGCAAGTGCTAACAAAAAAGTATCAAAAAACAGGGCTATTGGTCTGTACGTTTTTTGCAAAAAATATACGTAAGCTGTCTCACCTCGTCACGGTTGCCCTAGCGAGACAGTCCCTAGCTAATGTGTGCATTTAAAACCTGAGTATGTGAACGTACCTCTATCCAGGCTCCAGCCAGGACTGCACTCTGTGGGCTTATCACCTGTGAAACAGCTTATGTGTGGACTACTCATAGGGGAGGGGTGGGTCACTTCCCCTTCCTGCTAACAGGAGAAACACTTTACCAAACAATAATGAGCGGTCCAATCACTGATGAATGCGATTGATAACCGCATCCATCCACCACCAGAAAAACTGCAAAAGATCAGTGCAAAAAACCGCACAGGAATCACACAAAAAAAGCTCTCTGTTTGTAATAAATATTTTTCAATTTGTAGCAAGTGCTAACAAAAAAGTATCAAAAAACAGGGCTATTGGTCTGTACGTTTTTTGCAAAAAATATACGTAAGCTGTCTCACCTCGTCACGGTTGCCCTAGCGAGACAGTCCCTAGCTAATGTGTGCATTTAAAACCTGAGTATGTGAACTTACCTCTATCCAGGCTCCAGCCAGGACTGCACTCTGTGGGCTTATCACCTGTGAAACAGCTTATGTGTGGACTACTCATAGGGAGGGGTGGGTCACTTCCCCTTCCTGCTAACAGGAGAAACACTTTACCAAACAATAATGAGCGGTCCAATCACTGATGAATGCGATTGATAACCGCATCCATCCAGCACCAGAAAAACTGCAAAAGATCAGTGCAAAAAACCGCACAGGAATCACACAAAAAAAGCTCTCTGTTTGTAATAAATATTTTTCAATTTGTAGCAAGTGCTAACAAAAAAGTATCAAAAAACAGGGCTATTGGTCTGTACGTTTTTTGCAAAAAATATACGTAAGCTGTCTCACCTCGTCACGGTTGCCCTAGCGAGACAGTCCCTAGCTAATGTGTGCATTTAAAACCTGAGTATGTGAACGTACCTCTATCCAGGCTCCAGCCAGGACTGCACTCTGTGGGCTTATCACCTGTGAAACAGCTTATGTGTGGACTACTCATAGGGGAGGGGTGGGTCACTTCCCCTTCCTGCTAACAGGAGAAACACTTTACCAAACAATAATGAGCGGTCCAATCACTGATGAATGCGATTGATAACCGCATCCATCCACCACCAGAAAAACTGCAAAAGATCAGTGCAAAAAACCGCACAGGAATCACACAAAAAAAGCTCTCTGTTTGTAATAAATATTTTTCAATTTGTAGCAAGTGCTAACAAAAAAGTATCAAAAAACAGGGCTATTGGTCTGTACGTTTTTTGCAAAAAATATACGTAAGCTGTCTCACCTCGTCACGGTTGCCCTAGCGAGACAGTCCCTAGCTAATGTGTGCATTTAAAACCTGAGTATGTGAACGTACCTCTATCCAGGCTCCAGCCAGGACTGCACTCTGTGGGCTTATCACCTGTGAAACAGCTTATGTGTGGACTACTCATAGGGGAGGGGTGGGTCACTTCCCCTTCCTGCTAACAGGAGAAACACTTTACCAAACAATAATGAGCGGTCCAATCACTGATGAATGCGATTGATAACCGCATCCATCCACCACCAGAAAAACTGCAAAAGATCAGTGCAAAAAACCGCACAGGAATCACACAAAAAAAGCTCTCTGTTTGTAATAAATATTTTTCAATTTGTAGCAAGTGCTAACAAAAAAGTATCAAAAAACAGGGCTATTGGTCTGTACGTTTTTTGCAAAAAATATACGTAAGCTGTCTCACCTCGTCACGGTTTTTTTGTGTGATTCCTGTGCGGTTTTTTGCACTGATCTTTTGCAGTTTTTCTGGTGGTGGATGGATGCGGTTATCAATCGCATTCATCAGTGATTGGACCGCTCATTATTGTTTGGTAAAGTGTTTCTCCTGTTAGCAGGAAGGGGAAGTGACCCACCCCTCCCCTATGAGTAGTCCACACATAAGCTGTTTCACAGGTGATAAGCCCACAGAGTGCAGTCCTGGCTGGAGCCTGGATAGAGGTACGTTCACATACTCAGGTTTTAAATGCACACATTAGCTAGGGACTGTCTCGCTAGGGCAACCGTGACGAGGTGAGACAGCTTACGTATATTTTTTGCAAAAAACGTACAGACCAATAGCCCTGTTTTTTGATACTTTTTTGTTAGCACTTGCTACAAATTGAAAAATATTTATTACAAACAGAGAGCTTTTTTTTTTGTGTGATTCCTGTGCGGTTTTTTGCACTGATCTTTTGCAGTTTTTCTGGTGGTGGATGGATGCGGTTATCAATCGCATTCATTGTTGGCCATATAGACTAATGGCCACTTTACACGTCCCGATATCATCGTCCAACTTCGATAAAAAGTCACGTGGTTCTGTGCGTTGGCCCTGATATTGTTCGTGCATTGTATGGTGTAAATGTACAATGTGACGCAAGAACGATGTGAAAACGATATCGGGGAAGAATTGTGCAGGCTCTTCAACTGCCTGATATTGGATGGACGATCTGGCAGGATCGTTCTGTGTGATAGCCCAACACCGACTTGGAGAGCAACTTCCCCTATTCACTCCCATGTAAATGGTCGTTCCTGGGTCGCTCGTACAAGGGGGCGTAGACATCGCAGTTGTGTTGCCTGCCGATATCGCCCTGTGTAACATCTCCTATGCGATCTTGGATTTCAGCCAAAAAAGTGTGCGCTCCCGTGCCGTTGTATACAATATCGAAACGATGTTGGGACGTTGTTAAGTGGCCATAAGAAGTGTTCTCAACCATTCTAAGTATGAGAATCTTTAGCCAGCTATAGGGTTAAGCAGATCAATTCACTGGACTCCAGCCCAGTGTCCAGTTCAGTGATACTTAGCATATAGACAGGAGGCTCGCAAATCTCTAATGTTTTGGTGTCTCCAAAGTGGTTTTTGATTAGCCAGGGTGGGAGCGACGTAATCTCTGCATCACGTCGCACATGTAATGTCACAAGAGGCCTGACAAATCAAATGCCTTGCCAGGGACACGGAAAGGTAAGAGATTCACGAGCCTCCTATTTAGCTGCCAAGTACCTCTGAATTGGACATGGGACTGAAATCCCACAAATCGATCCACTCATCTCTAGCTAGCAAATTATGTTAGCATGGTATAGATATTTTTTAAGAAACTGTATTATATGGATTATCATATATGCTATCCTAGAAGCTTGGAAATGTAATTTGTTCTTATCACATCATATTCTCAAAGCGAGAACATAAAAGACTTGCTCAATTGAGCGGTGACAATCTAAGTTTTTGTTTTACTCCATTATAGAAATCAATCAATGATAAAAAGACTGAAAATCAATTAATTCAAAGATAGTGAGTAATTTATTGGATACTCTTACAGTGAGTAATTTATTGGATACTCCTACAATTACTTATATCACTGCAGATTTTATGTGTTTAAGTTTTTCCTCTTTTCTCCTAAACATGAATTATTCATAAGTCATGCTCAAAAAGGCAATGTTATGAAATAATATTCTGCCAATAACTACACATTGTTATTTAATTCATATATGGTGTCATAATTGCTCTTTTTGTCAGGAAACAAATGAAAGTTTCACTGCTGCCCAAAAAAAATTAACAGTTTAAAAATATGTTTTTAAAAAAACATGAACATTTGTGTTATGCTTTGCACTGTATAGGAGGAAGTGGTGCATGGCACAGGGATTTAAATAATATTTAAGGGGATAATAATTGTCACCACTACTCTTCAGGCTCTGAACTAGACATAAGGAGCTAGCTACTTTATTCATATTTTAACCCCTTCATGACCCTGGAATTTTTTATTTTTGTTTTTTGCTCCCCTGCTTCCAAGAGCCATAACTTTTTTTATTTTTCCATCAATATAGACATAAGTGGCTTGTTTTTTGCGGGACGAATTGTACTTTCAGACGCAATCATTTATTTTACTATATAGTGTACAGGGAATTGCAAAAAAGTACAATTACACTTTGTTTTTTTCAGTCGCTATGTTCACTATGTAGTAAAACCAACATGACGGTGTGATGCCTCGGGTTGGTACAAGTTGGTAGATACCAAACATGTATACCTTTACTGGTATCTAAGTGGTGAGAAAAATTCAGAAGTCTGAAAAACTTGAGCTGACATTTCTAATGATACCATTTTTGGGTGGATGCGCTGTTTTGATCGCTTGTTATTGTATTTTATATCAATGTTGCACGGGTTTGGAGGCGTACCAGCGACATCGTTAGGATGTCGTCGTGTGTAACAGTGTGATTCAACAACGATAAGTTGGTGGATCGTTCAAACCTGACGACCAACGATCCACCAACCTGGTGGATCGTTGTGTGTGACACCGTGATAACGATGTCATGGACAACTTCGCCCATTGACACCAATGAGTAGGGATCGTTTGCATGGTTTGCGAACGATCCCTGCTCACAACATCGTTGGTGAATTGTCCACAATATCTAGACGTGTGACAACTCACCAACAATGTCAAAACGATGTCTGCAATGACTGGGCGCCCACGAGATCCCTGCAGACGTCGTGTCAACATCGTACCGTGTAACGGTACCTTTATCCTGACATCTCAGCTGATGAGATCAGCTGAGATGTCGGGTGTTTGATGTGAGCTCCGCGTTGTACAACGTCATGGGCCATGAAGGGGTTAAGAGATGTTTTGGAAACATGATTTTGTGTACATTTACTATAAAGGGATGACAGGTTTGTACAATGCACTTAATAGTGCAGATTCCCTCACAGACTTCACAGCTCTTTTGTTCACATAATGGCTAAAGATATAGGAAAATATGACAAGAGTAGAGATGAGCGAACTTTCCCAAAACATGTTCGCCAATTTCAATATCGGTATGGACATTGACGATTTGATTTGTGATCCAAAACCTGAGCAATTTATCAAAACATTGGCAAATGAGGCTTTGTTCGGGAAAAAAGATTGAAATTTAAAATGGCCCTAAAATTTTACCTTATTGTATGGTGCCAAAACGCTTGCTGGAAGACCCGCTGACTGGGAACAACACCTAACTTTATGGTTTGAAGTGTTCCCAGCCATCGAATCTACCAGCTTGTATCAAGCTGTAGAGTTTTTTGCACCTCTAAAATATTTTTTTTATTCCTGAAGTTACAGGTGTTTTGATACCTGCAGAGTGTGAATTTTGGAAAGAGTGCTAGATGTGGCAACAGCTCTGAAGTTCAAGAAGATTACAAGGTCCTTTAAACATCTGTTTAAGAGAGGTTTTTTTTTGGAATATGTTTTTTATTTTATTAATATTCTTTTTTATTATTATATATAATTTTCAATTATTTATTTATTTTCGTGGAGTGCAAACCTTTTATTATTGCAGAGGGTCAGCAGCATGCAAGGTCACCTGTGTGAATTCTGCTTGTGGCTCCTCCTGTGGTTGTGGCTGGTAATGCAGTGGATCCTGTTTTGCACTCTTGGTCAGGTGAATTGGATAATTGCAATTCTGACTGGGGTATTTAGGTTTGCAGAATTTCCTCAGTCCTTGCTAGTTGTCAATTGTCCTGGAAGTGTTTTCACCTCTGCCTGGTCTCTTCCTGCCCTTCTGTAATTTCCTCCGGGATCAATAAAGTTTATCTTATCTTATCTTATCTTTCTGCAAAACTTCCAAGCTGAGTGAATGGTTTTGTTTTCTTGTGGCACACAAGCTTTGTGCTTCTTTTGAAATTGTCTATTTTTGCTCAGAGTGCATGTCTGTCTTAACATACTCTCTGTTAGGCTGGCTTCACACTTGCAGATGGATCTGCAGGTTTTGCAGATGCATCTGCAAGTGTGGCATGCTGACGCGGCCCTATGTTTATAATAGGGCGCACGCGGTGTGAAGCTCTCATTCACTCTAATGTGTACTGCAGCAGGCGTATGCCTGCTGACAGATCACACATCCGTCGCACTGTGGACGCGAGATGTAGCGTCATGCTGCGGCGGAGAGTGTGATCTGTAAGCAGGCATACGCCTGCTGACAGTACACATAGGAGTGAATGAGAGCTTTCACACGCGTGCGCCTATTATAAACATAGGGGCCGCGGTCAGCATGCCACATTGCAGATGCATCTGCAAAACGCTGCAGATCCATCTGCAAGTGTGAGGCAGCCTTAGCTGCTTACATTAGTGTTTGTGTCTGCATGCTGATGGCATGCAGACACAAACGCAGTCAACGCAGGGACATTTGATGTGTCGCAGCGTATAATGTCCGCCTGCGGACAATCATGTGCAGCCCGGCCAGCATCGGAGGTGTCCGGGCGGGCGGAGGCGGAGATCAGTGGTGGAGATCTCCTCCTCCCCGCCGCCGGTAAGCTCCGGGACGTGTCGGCGGGGAGAAACAGCTGATTTGACAGCTATTTGAATCTCCCGCGCCGACACAGAGAGGAGATGTCGGCGCGGGAAGATTCAAACAGCTGTCACATCAGCTGTTTCTCCCCGCCGACACCGCTAGCAGATTACCGGCGGCGGGGAGGAGGAGATCAGCAGAGGCTGAGCTGATCTCCCGGTGGCTGTCGGTGATCTCCTGTGACATCACCGGCGGCCACCGGGAGAGATCTCAATGTGATCCGCAGCGTTCTCCTGCGGTGTCATGCAGAGGACACTGCGGACCCATTGAGATCAATGCATTTTTTGTGCGCTTGCAGGCGCTTGCGGATAGAACAAGCGCCGCGAACGCACAAAAAAATGCTGCAAGCTGCGTTTGGAGCGCGGTCGGAGAGGCGCATAAATTATGCGCATCTGAACGCAAATGCTGCCAAACGCAGCCATACGCAGGCACATGCGTTCCCATGTTAAACATAGGAACGCATGTGTGCAAGCGTTTGGCTACGTTTGGTACGCAGCGCTCCATACGCAAATGTGAAGCCAGCCTTAGGAAGTTTTCTTCTTAGGACTTATGTGCTATTCATTTGGTATTGGCTTGTTCAGCTTTTGATTGTGTCAGCATATATTTAGCATAGTTGGATTTACAGGAGTTCCACAGATTTAGAGGGTGCCGAGTCTTGAGTAGACTCAGGAGTATTTTTATCTGCTGTGGATATTTTTGAAAGGATTTTTATACTGACTGCAATAGTATTCTGTCCTGTCTTTACCTATCTAGCTAGAAGTGGCCTCATTTTGCTAGATTCTGTTTTCAGCCTGAGTGTGTCTTTTCCTCTTACTCACAGTCAATATTTGTAGGGGACTTTCTATCCTTTTGGGGGTTCTGTTCTGAGGCAAGATAGAATTTCTGTCTCCATCTTTAGGGGTAGCTAGTTCTCCAGCTGTGTTGAGATGTCTAGGGTATGGTTAGCCACATCCCACAGCTACTTCTAGTTGCGGTGTTATATCAGGAACTGCGGTTATTCTGTCCCCGCTTAAGGCGATTGAAGGTGGGCAGTAAGTTGTGGTGTGAGAAGTATTACCTTCTCATCCTTGAAGCAAGGCAGACAGGACCAAATGCAGCTTCGGATGGATGGAGTCAAGCGTGGACGCAGAGATGAATCAGCGGTAGTTTATTTGAACCGCACCAGAAGACAGTAGATGATACAATGCAGATGGTACAAGTAGCAGTAGGGTAATTGTCTTGTGGGTGTTCACCCCTGGAGCCACTACTGAGCTGCTGAAGCTGCTGCTGGTCAAAAGACTTTGCTTTCTGCAGCCCAAAGGGATATGTGTCCTTCTCACAGTGGTAGCTGGTGTAAAAATGGATGCCAGGAAGTGAGGTAGTACACAAGGCTGCAGGACACTGCCACATCCTAGAAAAAATGTATAAGGAGGAGCGAGGGAGTGACACAAAGCTACTGGTCAGCAGGTGGCAGCAGACAAGCATGAAACAGATAACAATGAAACAGTGGATTGAACTATATGAAGATATTAAGGGAACAGCACAGCGGTCAGTATTAGCACCACTTACTGCTGTGAAACATATTCATGCGGCTCCAAGGTCACCGGATCACAACAGCCACCTCATCTACAATTATGTGATAGCAATTCATATAAAAATAGCATATGGTCATTATATGCTTCACATACATGATCTTATAGTCTGTTCACACTCTGTTCACACTCCTGAAATACCATACTATGGATATTGCATCTTAAAAATGTGGAATTACTTTATTTAATTTCATTCACTACATTTACAAGACAGATTTTTGGCATGTGTACAAGGGTGTTATACAACCCCTGGCAAAAATTATGGAATCACCGGGCTCAAAGGATGTTCATTCAGTTATTTAATGTTGTAGAAAAAAAGCAGATCACAGACATGGCACAAAACTAAAGTCATTTCAAATGACAACTTCATGGTTTTAAGAAACACTAAAATAAATTAAGATAAAAAATGTGGTAGTCAATAAGTGTATTTTTTTTCAGACCAAGCAGAGGGAAAAAATTATGGAATCACTCAACTGTGAGGAAACAATTATGGAATCATGAAAAACAAACACACAAAAGAACACTCCAATACATCACTAGTATTTTGTTGCACCACCTCTGGCTTTTACAACAGCTTGCAGTCTCTGAGGCATGGACTTAATGAGTGACAAACAGTACTCTTCATCAATCTGGCTCCAAATTTCTCTGATTGCTGTTGCCAGATCAGCTTTGCAGGTTGGAGCCTTGTCATGGACCATTTTCTTCAACTTCCATCAAAGATTCTCAATTTGATTGAGATCCAGACTATTTGCAGGCCATGACATTGACCTTATGTGTCTTCTTTAAATGAATGTTTTCACAGTTTTTGTTCTATGGCAGGATTCATTATCACTGTGAAAAATGATTTCATCATCTCCAAACATCCTTTCGATTGATGGGATAAGAAAAGTGTCCAAAATATCAACATAAACTTGGGCATTTATTGAAGATGTAATGACAGCCATCTCTCCAGTGCCTTTACCTGACATGCAGCCCCATATCATCAATGATTGTGGAAATTTGCATGTTCTCTTCAGGCAGACATCTTTATAAATCTCATTGGAACGACACCAAACAAAAGTTCCAGCATCATCACCTTGCCCAATGCAGATTCGTGATTCATCACTGAATAGGACTTTCATCTAGTCATCCACAGTCCATGATTGCTTTACCTTAGCCCATTGTTACCTTGTTTTTTTCTGTTTAAGTGTTAATGATGGCTTTTGTTTAGCTGTTCTGTATGTAAATCCCATTTCCTCTAGGCGGTTTCTTACAGTTCGGTCACAGACATTGACTCCAGTTTCCTTCAATTCGTTCATCATTTGTTTTGTTGAGCATTTCCTGTTTTGGAGACATATTGCGTTAAGTTTCCGGTCTTGACGCTTTGATGTCTTGCTTGGTCTACCAGTATGTTTGCCTTTGACAACTTTCCCATGTTGTTTGTATTTGGTCCAGATTTTGGACAAGGCTGACTGTGAGCAACCAACATCTTTTGCAACATTGCGTGATGATTTACCCTCTTTTAAGTGTTTGATAATCCTCTCCTTTGTTTCAATTGACATCTCTCGTGTTGGAGCCATGATTCATGTCAGTCCACTTGGTGCAACTGCTCTCCAAGGTGTGATCACTCCTTTTTAGATGCAGACTAACAAGCAGATCTAATTTGATGCAGATGTTTGCTTTGGGAATCAAAATTTACAGGGTGATTCCATAATTTTTTCCGATGAGATAAAAGACGGCACTCACCGGATCTCTTCGACATGCTCTTCATTCACAAAATGTGAGGGTACATAGTGCGGGAAGCGGTCGACAGGGTGGACCCGCAGAAGCGCTATACGCGCGAAACGGAGCCGTTGTCACCCTGTCGACTATGTATCCTCACATTTTGTGAATAAAGGGCACGTCGAAGAGATCCGGTGAGAGCTAACTTTTATCTCATTTAAATCATGCTTCTTGCTGACTGAGCAACACTGGTCCCTGGAACACTGTGTATCCGGCTGTGCCGTTTAAGCATGCAGTGCTGGTGCCTCGCTCCCTTATGCAAAAAAACAATTTTTTCTTCATAGTTGAGTGATTCCATAATTTTTTCCCTCTGCTTGGTCTGAAAAAAATTGAACTTACTGACTACCACATTTTACTATCTTGATTTATTTTAGTGCTTCTTAAAGCCATAAAGTTGCTATTTGAAATGACTTTAGTTTTGTGCCATGTCTGTGATCTGCTTTTTTTCTACAACATTAAATAACTGAATGAACATCCTCTGAGCCCGGTGATTCCATAATTTTTGCCAGGGCTTGTTTATATAATTAATATTTAACTTGTGCAAGCATTGCTGCCCAGTAGCCTTATTCAGCATTCCAGATGAATTGGTGGTGTGCTAAATAAACTTATTTGTTTTTATTATTTCTCCTCCAAATATTTCAGGCTTCAGTAGTTACTAAGCTCAGGTGTTACTTGTGGGGAATGGGATTTGTAAGTCAGGTGCTTTCTGCAGCCCACCCCATGAAGGGGTTAATATGGAGCTAGACAACAAGGTTTTAAAAACAATAACATCCTGTATGTGATTGTTTGTGTCCTGGAACCGGGAGAGGCGGGTCCATAGGCAAAGCAAAGAGATGTCACTGTGGAGGCTGGCACCATCTTAGCAGTGCAGTGCAGTACAGCGCAGCTACACTTTGCTACAGTTACTGTTTGCTAACGTGTGCCTGCAATATGCAGCTTGGCTATGAATCCACCATAAGATAAGCCTGCTCTGGATGGTGTCATCTTCCTCACCACCCCAGGAGTAGAGGGTGCTTCACCAGGATCAGAACTGTTTCTCCCATCTCTCCTAGAGTAGGTGGTCGTCACCTAATTCCTCCATCGTCTTCTCCAGTGCTGATTATGATGGTATGAGCTGGCGGCGCAGAGGGTGGCACAGAATGCCCCTGGAGGAGTAGCGCTTGCGACCTTTCAAGACTGTCTGGCAGTGGAGTACCATAATGAATGGTGACCTTCACCCCAAGCAGTGTTCAAAAAGCTGTTTAAGTCTTTCTAATATGAATAAAGAGAGGACTGACCTATAAACTGATGTTGTAGGGTTGCTGATCTGTCCCTAAGTTGGTATTTTGTCCAAAGAAGGACTTTTTTCTGTTATTGTTCATTTCTTCAAAGACAAAGACCTGTTTTTTTTGTTAATTTTGTATTGTCCTCTTCCCATATTTAGTGCCAGTTGTGCTTCCCACTGCTGGATTGGCAAGCATGTATACAACCTTTGGGCTACAACTTACAGCCTTTAATGGACTGTGCCTTAAAGGACTTTGAACCATTTTAACAGAGTCTGTTGATCCCTGTGGGACTTTCCTTATATATACTATGTATATTAATACAGTATATTTGTGTTTCAGAGTAATTATAGTCTGTGCTAAAGTTTTCTTTACTTCACTACTTGAGTGCTGATCTGTTTTTGTATAGAGGTGCTTTGATTTAATACTGCCCTACAAAGACTGGCGAACAAGCCTCAGGCCTCTGACCTGACGGGCTGAAGTATGGTAATGCAAGACACTGAAGGGCTGCAAAAAGTGCCTGTTATTAGAATTTATCTAGCATTGCACAAGGTGCTGGAATCATCGCCTCAGTGGTTTCAGTCCTTGAGTGTCTTGCATTTCCATACCACAGACTGTTAGGCTAGAAGACTATGTGGAAATATCTATGGGGCAAAAGGAATCCTTGAGCCCTTTCACAACAACTTCATCTCTACCTGAACTCTCTTAGGCCATGTGCCCAAGGTGCATTGATTTATGATTTTTTATGCAGATTTTGAGAATCTGTATCAAAATCTGCATGTCTATCCTGGGACCAACAAAGTCTATGACAAGTCATAAGTGCTGTGCCCTCATAGCTTTTTTATCACTTGTATATGTGGTTCAGATTTCTTTTTTCTGCCCCAAAATCTGAACAAAATCTGCAAGGAAAAAGAACACATAGGAACAGCACTTTTGAATTCTCGTAGGCTTTGCTAGCTTCAAAATAGACATGCAGATCCAAATTCTCAAAATCTGCTTCAAAAGAAGCATGAAACAACATATTGAGGGCACGAGACATTACAACATTATGTTGGAGTCATGTTCACAGAAAGCATCCCCATATGCTGTGACTGCAGGCACACAGGCATTGGTGAGAGTGTCACAAGCAGTGCCATCACAAACATTACTGCTGTTCAGACTGGAGGGGCTATCCAACAAGTTTGAACTGCGCTACACTCCTTGAAATCACCGCACCTCACATGCACTGTCTGATGATACTGGTGAGAGAATCGCGGCTCTTACAAGACAGCTAGTGTTATGAGCGCTGATGACACTGAGTTAATCTCAGGTCACACAGTGAAATTCCCTATGTGATACCACTTTGTAACCTGACACAACCTCAGGGAAGTCATGAAGTTGTCTGAGGTTCATGAGCGGGAAATTGTGCATCGGTATTAAGACACCTGAGTTGCCTCTCAGTGGAGCTTATAGCCTCCTGCTAAGTGCAATGGTTGTTTTTTTATTGGCAGTATTTTTGGTGAGTTATTTCTGAATTTTTTTGTCTTCTAGTATTTATTCTGCTAAAACAGACATATGGTTAGGACTTATAAGTGTGAGGACCCTTGACGGTGGTTTACGAGCTTACATATTTTGACCAAACTATCCACTAACACCTCACAGGTGACACAACCGCCCCCAATGCTTTGGCTGCTTGCAGGAAATTGTGCACCGGTATTAAGACACCTGATTTGCCTCTCAGTGGATCTTACAGCCTCCTGCTAAGTGAAATTAATGTTTTTCATGACTATCTTTTTAGTGAGTTTTTTCTGAGGTTAATGAGCGGGACTGGAAGCTTGCTAAGTAAAAGTGTAGGAAGATAATGTCTCTGCCAAAAGACCCGGCCTCCACTGTAAAACGGTTTTGAGTTTTGTTTGGCAATCTTTGGGTCCCCTTTAAGGGTTTTCTAGGCCTTTAATTTTGTCTCCCATTGATTAAATGGCGTTCGAAGTTTAGTGAACTGTTGGCTGATCTATTCGTTGAAGATATGCCTGTTCGGCAAACCGAACCAGAACTTCAAAAGGTTCTCTGGTCTCTAGAAAAGACCTGTCGGTCACATGTAGACTGCTCTCCAGTCTCTGTGATTTTCTCTGCAGTAGTTAATGCCACGTGTAGACTGCTCTGTAGTCTCTGTTAATTGCTTTTCTGTAGTTAAATAGAGTTAATTTCCTTTAGTCTATTAAGGGTTAACTTCTATGGCTCTCCAGGTTAGCTGCTGCTATGTTTGTGTCAGGTGACTTGGTTGTCCACTCACCCAGCCTTTAAATAATCCCATTATGCATCAGTTGGTGTCAGTGAAAGAGTTCATTCTCTGCAAAGACCATGTGCATTGTAGCCACCGTGTGCTGTTCTGCTGAAACCAGGGTTTGTAGCTTTGTGAGCTGCTGTGCTTACCCCGGTACCTGGGTGGAGGTGAGGGGGTTATAGCCTAGTGCTGGTCAGGGGCATGGCAAGTCCTGGGTTGCGATTGCCATGCCTTCAAGCCCCGCCCCTATACCATCCTGGGCAAGCCTGGTCCGGTAATATCGCTAAACATATCGGCAGCACTGCCGATATCATTAGGGATGGCTTGGCCATCTCGGCAGTGGTAAAGAAGGGAGAGCCCCAGCAGGGAGAGCTGCTGGGCCCCTGGGTGCCTCATGGTGCCTGGTGCTGCCGGGTCCATGATGGTGCCTAGTGCTGCCGGGCTCCCTGGTTGCCTGGTGGTGCTTGGTTGTGTAATGGATGCCCCCCACACCTTTTGGGTGAGGCTGTCATCTTAATTGTCTGCCGCCAAATTGAATGCTTTGTCTACGTGTGTGCACGTCACGAAAGAACCCACGCTGACACGTTGTCAATGTAGAGGCTTAATGACAAACACCTTTATTAAAGGAAAAGCTTGCAGTTTTATTACTTATCCTTAAAGGGATGTGCAGAGGGGTGTGACTAAATAATTGCGTCACGTTATGCTGAATATACATTTTATTCTGGAAAACATTTAATTATTTTTTCTGCGTGGTAGTTAGCTTAACTAGCCTTGAAGTTGTACAGGACGTTCAGAACATGTTGATAAGAACTTCTATAACTTCTATACGGCTACCTCTAAATCAAAATATTTATACAAATGACACAGAAAATTCTAGAGGAAAGTGCAAGGATTCACATAACCATGTTTTTGGAAGGGTTCTGAAATGGTTTCAATTATTCCAATAAAATTATTAACTATTTACTGCCATAACAGTGCTGCCGGGCCCCCTGGGCCCCTGGTGGTGCCTGGTGCTTCCGTGCCCCTGGTGGTGCCTGGTGCTTCCGGGCCCCTGGTAGTGCCTGGTGGTGTCTGGTGCTGCTGGGCCCTGGTGGTGACTGGTGCTGCCGGGCCCCCGGTGGTGCCTGGTGCTGCTGGGCCCCTGGTGCGGCCGGGCCCCCTGGGTGCCTGGTGGTGCCGAGAGACTGGTGGTGCCTGGTGGTGCCAGGTTACTGGGGCCTTGTGCTGCTGGGTGCCTGGTGCTGCCAGGTGTCTGGGTGCTGCTTTGTGCCTGGTGCCGCTGGGTGCCTGGTGCTGGTGGGTACCTGGTGGTGCCTAGGTGCCTGGTGGTGCTGGGTGCCTGGTGCTGCTTGTTGCCTGGTGCTGTTGGGTGCCTGATGTTATGGGGTGCTTTAAGCTGCCTGGTGCTGTCGGATGCCTGGTGCTCCCTGATGCTTCCGGGTGCCGCCGGGTGTCAGAGACTGGGAACCGCAGAGGAAGAAGCTGCCGGGTACCTGGTGCTGGAGACCGGGAGCCGCAAAGGAAGAAGCTCCCAGATGCCTGGTGCCGGAGATCAGGAGCCGCAGAGGAAGAAGTAGCCTGGTACCAGGTGCCTGGTGCCAGAGACCGGGAGCCGCGGAGGAACAAGCTGCCGGGCACCTGGTGCCAGAGACTGGGAGCCGCAGAGGAAGAAGCTACCAGGTGCCTGATGCTGGAGACTGGGAACTGCAGAGGAAAAAGCTGCCAGGTGCCTGGTGTTGGTACCTGGTGCCGGAAACTGGGAGCCGCAGAGGAAAAAGCTGCCTGGTGCTGGGTGCCTGGTGCTTGGTGCCTGGTGCCAGTGAGCGGGAGACTGGGAGCCACAGAGGAAGACCCTGCATGGTGCCGGTAGCCTGGTGCCAGCAAGTGGGAGACCGGGAGCCGCAGAGGATGAAGCTGCCGGGATCAGGAGTGTGGAGTAAGGTAAGGTGCTGTTAATGCCAAAGATAGCAGCCTGGGGGGGCAGAGTGGGATGGATGGATGGATGAATGGATGGATGGGACAGCCTGGAAGAGAGGGCAGAATGGGATGGATGGGTGTGGGGGGGATGGTATAGAAAAGGGGAGACAATGGGATGGATGGATGGATGGATGGGGGGAACATGGAAAAAGGGGGAGAACGTGTTGGATGGAGGGCAGCATGGAAAAGGGCCGAGAAGGTGGATAGATGGGGAACAAGGTACATGGATTGGTGGGGGAGAAGGTACATGGATGGTTTGGTGGATAAGGGAGAAGGTACATGGATGGATGGGGGGATAGGGGAGAAGGTACATGGATGCATGGGGAGGAGAAGCTACATGGAACATCGGGGGAGAAGCTACATGTATTACCTATAAACACACACTAACACTATATACAGAGTTCCTGTGTATAATGTCAATGGTGATCATTGCATTACCTGTACACTGACCCAATATGCAGAGCTTTTGTACATTTTTATTAATTTAGTAGTATTTGTCACTATGTGGTGACATTATAAGCTTTGGTCATGACATGACGGTATTTGTCCCTTGTATGTGGTATTATTCGGTCACTATATAGTGCTAATATGTGGTCTCATGGTGTAGCAGCATTTATATCTTGTATCCAAAATATAGAAGAGACGGCACTCACTGGTGTGTTGCTGTGCTTTATTCAGGTATGTCACTTACATGATGCAGGGAGGGGATTAGCTGAGGTGACATTAACTATTTATACCTTGTATCTGGTAGCATTTGATCAGTATGTGGTGGTATTATGTGCTTTGGTCATGGTGTGGCGGTATTTCTGCCTTGTATGTGTCATTATTTGGGCACTATGTGGTGGTAATATGTGATCTGGTCACAGTGTGGTGGTATTTCTGCCTTCTATATGGTACTATTGGTCTTGGTAGAGTGGATTGTGGTCAGTCATTTGTTTTACCTGATATCAGTAAGTGGAAACCTCTTTATTTCAAATAGATATTAAATACTTAGATGTTTAACCCCTCCCTGTCCTGTGACACAGCAGCAGAGATGCAGTTGCAGAGGTTCGCCAGAGAAAGCAAGTTGAGCATTTGGTGAGATTTTCACCTCAGTATTTTTAAGACAAAACCAGGAGAGGGAAAGAAATGCAGAGAACATTACCACTGATTGCTCCACTCCTGCTTTTGCCTTACAAATACTGAGGTAAAAAACTCACCAAATGCTCAAAGTGCCACATTCTTCTCATGGTGCAGATTCCACCAATATATAACTGATCACCTTCCTAACCTGTGCACTGCTGATAACTTGTGTTCACCACAAAATCCCTTTAATGCAAACTACAGTAATTGTACATCCCAGTTATTGTGAGCGCACTGTGATGTGCAGGAGCCGTTTGTATTTTACAGTCCACACGCCACTATAATGGGTGTAATGGATGACAGGAATTTGCATATAGCTGAAGAATGGGTGAGCCCGAGTGGGTGGGATCGGGCCCCTGGAGTCAATTTCCCTGGTGGGCCCCAAACACCCCAGTCCAGTGCTGAAACAGGGTCAGCTAGGGACCCCCAGTCTAAGAGTCAGACTAGTCCTCCTGATAGTCTTTTCACCATCACTGCCATCCTGCTACCTAACCCTTTTGTCCGCTGTTATCACCCGTGACATTTTCACGGACCCACCATGTTTCTGAAGCCCATATGGTTTCAACACGATCTTTTACACACCTGATATGGGAATTCTCTGAGGAGGTTTCTGATTTGTGCAACCAGATGCTGCAACAGCTGCAACAAGATGTTGGGTATCTGGCTGCGTCTCATGCCCTGTCTGTAGCAGAATCCAAGATATCTTTTCCTGACAGATTTTTTGGAAGGAGAGATACATTTAAAGTGTTCATAGAGGCCTGTAAATTATACTTCATGCTCTGCCCTCGTTCTTCAGAGAGTGAGGAACAGTATGTGGGGATTATACTCCCCCCTTCTGAAGGGCATCCCCAGGCCTGGGCTTTCTCACTGTCAAAAGATTCTCTAACTTTGCGGTTGGTGGTTGAGTTTTTTGAGGCTCTGGCCCTGGTATATGGTGACCCTGCTGATGTCTCTTTGGCTGAATCTAAATTTCATAAGCTCAGGCAGGGAGCTCGGCTGGCCGAAAAGTATTACTTAGCATTCAGGAGATGGGCCACTTACACTCAATGGAATAACTCTGCGCTTAGGAGTCAGTTCTGTCTGGGTTTGTCAGACAGGCTGCAAGACTCTATGACTCAGTATGCTGCTCTGGAGTCATTGGAGGCTGCAACGTTCCTTGCTATCAGGTTAGACAGATGCCTTGGAGAAAGACCTTAACCAACCTTGCCACTGTTGGCTTTCCCTGCTGAGAAGGTTCCACATGTGGCATTTGATGTACCTAAGCAGTTAGGGAGTGTAACTTCTCATGCTACTTCATATGCAGTTCATCAGGTTGGGGAATCTTGTTTCTATTGTGGTCAAGCTAATCATTTTATTAGGGTATGTCCACATTGGTCTAAACCCAATACTCAGCCTCTGAAGTCTTTTGAGGATAACTGCCCTAGTGCTATTGTCTCTGCTGTGTGGGTCATGCCTGCATCTTTGTTTCTGGCAGAGGTGGTTAAGTTTCTACCGGAGAATAGGGGTAAAGCTCGACCTATGCCTCAAGTTTATGCTAGACCTTGGTGTTTTCCTGGAAAGAGTTAAAGGAGGAGGCTGATGACTTTCACTAAGTGTCCTGTGGGAAAGTTTCCTAAGAGATAGGGAAATATCTCTGCTGTTTGCCCTCATATCAAAGTACCCTCTTTCAGTAACCGGATGAATGTAAATAAACGTTCAGGTCCAGACCTGAATGTGGATGCTTTTGTGTGAGTATTGTCCAAACACATCAGATGGAGGTGTGCAGCTGGGGCTTCTAGTTCTTGAGTTATTGGTCTGTTTAGGGCAGGGGTGGGGAACTCCAGTCCTCGAGGGCCGCAAACAGTGCAGGTTTTCAGGATTTCCTTAGTATTGCACAGGTGATAACATAATCACTTGCACTGGTGATGATTCCAATCCCTGTGCAATACTAAGGAAATCGTGAAAACCTGAACTGTTGGCGGCCCTCGAGGACTGGAGTTCCCCACCCCTGGTTTAGGGTATTGGCCATTTTCAACCCTGTGTTGTTTTATCTCGAACTACCTCCAGTGCTGAATATCCTTAACCCTTCACCACCCGGGGATTTTTTGTTTTTCGTTTTTGCTGCCCTGATTGCAAGAGCCATTATTTTTCCATCAATATGGACATCTTAGGGTTTGTTTTTGCAGGACGAGCTGTACCATCAGATGCAATCAGTTATTTTCCTATATAGTGAACAGGAAAATGGGAAAAAAATCCAAGTGCAGCGAAATTGCAAAAAAAGTGCAATTACATGTTTGTTTTTGGGATTAATTTACCATGTTTATTATATGGCAAAACTGACATGACGGTGTGATACCTCGGGTTGTTACGAATTCATAGATGCCAAACATGTATACTTTTACTCTTATCTAAGTGGTGAAAACATATTCAGAAGTTTGAAAAAAAAAAACAATTGCACTTTTTGCGCCATGTTCTGCGACCTGTAGCGTTCTCATTTTTCGGTATCTGGGGCTGTGTGATAGCTTATTTTTTGCAGCTTGAGCTGACGTTTCTATAGATACCATTTTTGGGTAGATACATTCTTTTGATCGCCTGTTATTGCATTTTATTGCAATGTTGCAGAGACCAAAAAACTTAATTTTGGCTTTTTGACCTTTTTCTACATTATGCAGTTTATGGCTCTGATTAATTGACTTTATGTCTTGATAGATCGGGCATTTCTGAATGCGGTGATACCAATATGTGTATTATTTTATTAAACTTTTATTTTGAATAGGGGAAAAGTGGTTGATTTGAACTTTTGTGCGGTTTTTTCATATTTTTAAAAAATTTATTTTTTAATTCATTCTTTGTTTTACACAGCCCCATAGGGTGCCAAACTGCTGCAGCATCCGATCCCTTGTGCCATATCCAAACGAGCTGCAGCACTTTGGAATATGGCACTAGGTTTCACTTTCAGTGGTTGGCAGCGCTTGCCAACCATTGACAGGAATTGATTCCTGATAGCCTGGTTCCTGGTGTGACCCTGGAAGCTATCAGGTGACCACCAGAGAACCCACAATCTTATTGCGGGATCTCCAATGCAGGCGGGGAGCAGCGTGATCCCCGCTGCAGCGGTTTTGGATAAAGCTGTCAATGAATGACAGCGGGATCCAAAGGTTTGATAGCACCGATCGGAACGGGGATCAGCTGAGATGTCAGGGAAATGATGTGAGCTCCACGCCGGAGCTCACATCAAAGGCGGGCACCCGACCTATGACATACATTTACGTCATGGGTCGGGAAGGGGTTAATATCTTCAATAGGTGATCACTCAGGAAATTTGGATCATTTCCACATGGGCCCAAGTTAGGGTCCAGAGGCCCCACATAAAGGTGGATACTGTCACATGTAGACTACTCTGCAGTCTCTGTGAATTTCTCTGCAGTTGTTAATGTCACATGTAGACTGCTCTGCAGTCTCTGTAAGTTGATCTGCAGTAGTTAAATGGAGTTAATTTCCTTCAGTCTATTAAGGGTTGACTTCTGTGGCTCTCCAGGAGAGCTGTTACTATTTGTTTGTCAGGTGATATGGTTGTCCACTCCCCCAGCCTTTGAATGATCCTATTACCCATCAACTGGTGTCGCTAAAAGTATTAATTCTCTGCAAAGACTGTGTGCTGTGTAGACGCTGTATGCTGTTCTGCTGAAGCCTTGCTTTGTTAGCTTTGTGAGTTGCTGTGCTTATCCCAGTCCCTGGGTAGAGGTGAGGGGTTTATAGCCTAGGACTGGTCAGGAGCAGAGTAGTGGTGGTGACCCAGACATCCCCCGCTTTAGAGGTACTTGTGGGAACAGGGTCAACTAAGGGCCAAACTAGCTCCCTGATCGCCTTTTGCCCATTACTGCCATCCTGGTACCTAACAGCAGGACTGGGGGGTACTCAGTAGCCAGGCTGGTCGACTTGTTGGGAGGTCACGGTGGCTGTAGCCCAGCTCCATGGCTCTGGCCGCACAATCATGGGGAATATTTACAGGGAATATTAGTAGTCTTTTCATGATGCTACCTGTGGTATTCGGCCAGGGATGGCTGACGCAGCTGATTTGGACCTCTGGGGCAGATAGTGCTGCAGCTGAGATGGTATCACTCCCCACAGGTGGAGCGGGGCACCAGGGATATTGACATAGTCTATAGGGACATGCACTCATAAGAAAATATGATACGGCTCTCACCACTTGTGATGTTATAATTTCAGCTTCTTTATCCAGTACTGGATCAAGGAGCTGCACCCAGCGGTGCAGCGGCGCAAGGAGCAGCACCTATTATGCCGCTCCTGATGCCGTATACTCCAGGGGCAATGTGGCTACCTCAATACACCGGGGAGCCTAATACTCTTAATGACTTTATTAGCAAGATAAAAGCATACTATGTGATGTACCCCCTCACTGAAGCCCAACGTGTAGGAATGATTATAGGACAATTAACAGGCAATGCACAGCGGGGGGTCGCATCCTGGCTGCACACAGATAAGGACACTGTAGAGCATCTTAGAGCTGGATTAAAAGCAGCATTTGAATCTACTGCTGATACCAGGGCTAAAATGAGGTTCTTTGCATGTCAACAAAAGCCTGAAGAGAATGCCAGAGACTTTGCCTTGAATCTGCAGGAAGCACTCAAAGCACTTAAGCTAGCAGAACCTGCCTTAGCCCCGGGAGCTGACAAAATGTTAATTGACCAGTTCATAGAGGGTCTCTTATTTCCGTCCCACAGAGGACAGCTGAGTATGATGCTCATCCAGAATCCTAAAATGACATTTGCTGAGTTAAAAGACAGAGCTATTCGTCTGCAGCAGGTAGAGGAGCCCCGGGATCTGCAATCTATACAGGGCCCTGCAGCAGCACCCCAGCAACCGATAGCATCAGTGACATCTGCCATGTTAACGACTGCTGCTGAACACAGAGAGCCTATCTCTAATGAGGCCCTCAATCAAAAGCTAGATGCCCTGACAGACACCGTCTTCTCAATGGCCAAGGTCATCAAGGAACTGCGAGAGTCAAATCCTGCACCCAAGGTCAAGTTGGCAACCAGCAGAGGGAATGTCCAGTGGATGAGGCCCAGAAGATACCCAGCAGCAAGAGGACGACCCAGCGATCGCTATCAGCCGGATGGACAGCCCATTTGCCGCCGTTGCCAGAAACCAGGTCACTTTGCCCGAGAGTGTGCTTTAAACGGAGATTCCCTGGGCAGGTGGGCCGCTCCTCAGGTATGAACTCTAAAGGTCTTTGAGCCTGATTTGACATATTCGTGGGAGGACAGCCGGTGATCCCTATCATGTTGAATGGCATTCCCTTTAATGCCTTGTTGGATACCGGTCCCAGATAACATCGATTCCACATGTTCTTTACATAGGGTACTGGGCTGATTCAGACATTGATAGTGGTCCATCAGACTTTAAAATGAATGTATGGTCTAGTAATGGACAGTTAATACCACAAGTTGGGTTTAGAGAAATGACCATTCAGATTGGAAAGGTAGAATTACAGAACCAGGGTATTATAATTATAGATGTTGACCGGCGAGATCGAGAGCCAGTAATGTTACTAGGAATGAATGTAATTGAAAAGTGTTTTTCCGAAGTAATTACTGTCTTGCAGCAGATCGCCGAGACTGCCGGAACTGGACAGCAGAGGCTTTTGCACAAAGAAATAAAAGCTCTGATGTTAAAGCAGCAGGTAGAAATATCCGGAGGTGAGATCGACAGTGTACGAGTAAGTGATGCAATACCCATTGTAATACCTCCCAAAACTGAAATGTTGGTCTGGTGTAGAGCCGCAATAGGCATTAAAGGGCGAGACTACCAAGCCCTGGTAGAACCCGTGTACTCAGACAGTAGACCCACCATACTTACAGCTAGAGGAGTGGTTGAGGTACACCTGGGAAGAGTGCCATTACGCCTACTAAATTGCAGAGAGGATGAGATCACATTACCAAAGTATGCTACCATGGCTAAGTTGTACACGGTTGATAATAACAACATCACAGCCATCGAGCCCTTAGACCCGTCAAGTCAGGCGGATGACAATGGCTCAAGGGAAAAGCTGGAGGATTGGTGCCAAAAGCTAAATGCAGGTACCAGTTCTACACCTTCCCATCAAAAGCATGGAGTATACCGGGTAGTGAAAGAATATGAGCAGATATTCAGCAAACACCCGTTAGACTTTGGGCAAATCAAAGTGGTAGAGCACATTATGCCCACAGGTAACCATCAGCCTATAAAGGAGAGGTATAGACCATTACCACCCATTGACAACCAAACCACCAAAGACATGCTCAGAGAAATGAAAACTGCAGGGGTAATAAGAGACAGTTGTAGCCCCTGGGCAGCACCTCTAGTGTTAGTTAAAAAGAAGGATGGAATCATGAGAATGTGCATAGATTACCGGCAGATTAATTGCATTACACATAAGGACGCATACCCATTACCTAGGATTGAGGAGTCATTACCTGCATTAAAATCTGCTAACTACTTTTCCACCCTTGATCTGACTAGTGGGTACTGGCAGGTTCCTGTGGCCGAGGCTGACAAGGAGAAGATAGCGTTTACTATGCTGATGGGCCTCTGAGAGTTCAATTGTATGCCGTTCGGACTCTGCAATGCACCCGGACCTTCCAATGCCTGATGGAGAGCTGCCTAGGACACAAGAACTTTGAAACTGTCCTCCTGTACCTAGATGACTTCATAGTCTACTCCAAGACGTATGAGCAACATCTACAAGACCTGGCAGAAGTGTTTGAAGCCTTATCCAAGTATGGCATGAAAATCAAGCCATCCAAGTGTCACCTTCTCAAACCAAAGGTACAGTACCTGGGACATGTCGTGAGTTCAGAGGGAGTAGCACCGATCCTGATAAAGTCACAGTGATAAGGGATTGGCCAAGACCTACAAGCTGAAAGAAGTGAGGCAATTCCTGTGCCTGGTAGGCTATTATAGAAGATTTATCAGTGGATTCACGAAGCTAGCAGCTCCTCTGCCAGACATCCTGGTAGGACAGTCAAGAAAGTCTTTAACCTGTAATCCTCCTTTCCAGTGGAGTGAAGAGAAGGAAGATTCCTTCAACAAACTGAAATATGCACTGACGGGAGAAGAGATCCTGGCGTATCCGGATTACCATCAACCATTCATTCTATACACGGATGCCAGCAACGTGGGACTGAGAGCACTACTGTCACAGAAGCAAGGAGGCAAAGAGAGAGTTATTGCCTTAGCAATCAGAAAGCTCCGGCCTACAGAAAGAAATCCCGAAAACTACAGCTCCTTCAAGTTAGAACTACTGGCAGTAGTTTGGGCTGTAGCTGAACGTTTCAAGCATTACTTGGCAGCTGCAGAATTCACCATCTACACGGACAACAACCCGTTGACTCTCCTGGATACCGTAAAATTAGGTGCATTGGAGCAGCGATGGACAGCCCGGCTGTCTAACTACAATTTCGTCATCAAATATAGAGCAGGCCGCAAGAACGGGAACGCAGATGCCTTATCCTGGATGCCACACCTGAAAGACGTGGAAGAGGAGCCGGATGAGTTGGAAGAATTTGAACTACCGGCCTTTCATCGTTCAAAGGTAGAAGATTATCAACCCGGCATCTACCAAAGAGAACAACAGGCAAGTTTTAACCCGTTAGCACACCATGGATGGGCTGATACCCAAGATAGTGATCCAGCTGTGAAGCTAGTGAAAGAACTGCTTATACAACAAGGTGTGTACCCTAACCATAACGCCCCGGCGGAGACTCAACAGCTCTGGAAAGAGAGAGGCAAGTTGTTTCTGTATCAAGGGAAGCTCTGCAGAAGGCATACCAATCCCAAAACACATGAATTGGTCTGGCGGATAATCATACCCAAGCGAGACATCAAAATGGTCTTACAAGCCTACCACGACGGTGCAGGTCATTTCGGATGGAAGAAATTGGAAGTGCTCCTAAGAGAGAGATTCTACTGGGTTGGCATGAGAAAATCAATTGAAGATTGGTGTAGAAAATGTGGCCAATGCAACCTCAGAAGAAGAGATCAGCAGAGAGCCCCACTCCAGTACATAGTAACCAAGCAACCACCTGAGTTAGTTGCATTAGACCATGTCAAGTTGTCACAAAGTCGGTCAGGCTATGTCTATGCCTTAACCATCGTGGACCATTATTCACGCTTCTTAGTGGTGGTACCCGTCAAGGACCTGACAGCAAAGATGGCAGCAAGAGCATTTCAGACCCATTTCTGTAGACCGCATGGTTACTCGGAACAAGTCCTTGCAGATCAAGGTCCAGCCTTTGAATCAGAGATTTTCCAAGAATTCTGTAATATGTACGGCTGTAAGAAGATCCACACAACAGCGTACCATCCCCAAACAAATGGATTATGTGAGAAGATGAACCATATTGTAAGAGACTTATTGAAAACGTTACCAGAATCTGAGAGAGAATCAATGGCCAGATAAATTACCCGATTTGGTAGACTTATACAACCATGTTCCAGTGAGTTCTACAAACTGCACCCCAGCCTACCTTATGCGTGCAAGACCTGGTAAGCTACCAATTGACTTAGATATGGGAATTCTAAAACCAGACGCAGAAGTTGAAGAATCCAATTAGGATACCCTACGTCAGCAACAGTATCGCCTAGTACAAGAGTGCGTAGAGAAAAATATTCAGCAAGCTAGAGCAAGGCAAGAGAGAACCTATAACCAAAGTGCTCAAGCAACTCCATTACAACCCGGTGAGCAAGTTCTCAAAAGAAAGAGATGCACTAACAAATTGCATAATCAGTGGGAAACCATCCCATACACAGTCTTACCATCCAATTTAGACAATGCTAAAATGTGTCTAATAAGTAAAGATGAAGGAAGAACTTCAGTAGTTGTGTCCAGAGACCATCTCAAACCGTGTCCTGAAACCCTGAAGACACCAGAAGTAACAGAACCTGTACAGGTCCAACCTGTCAAAGAGAAAGAAGATGACGTATTTCATACAGTGCTAGGAGATTTCCCCAAAACATGGCCAAATTACTACGGAGCATTGTAGTACCAATGATTGCTTTCCTTCCAATGGTGGAACCAACACCAGAACCCGTATTACCCGAAAAAGTCCCAAGACTTGAAGAACTGGAAGTAGAACCCGTAGAGGAAGAATCAATTCCTGGTCCCAGTGAGCTTGCCAGTCCTACAGTCAGATCTCCATCTACCATAGTACCAAACACTACAAGTAGGTAAATGCCACCAGCACATAGGCTGCTGCAAGCAGTATACCGTTTTACGCAGATCAGAGCGTAGTACCAGAGGTCAGTTACCAGCTAGGTACAGGGATTAAAAGGTCAAATTAACTGAAAATTTATGTTTTGGACTGTCATTGAATGTTCATGACATTATTGAAAATGCTTTTACACGTCTAAGATCCTGAAAAGCTAGTAAAAGTTAAACCAGTATGGTACCAGTTAATCTGCTAGACTTTCATAGGATATACACTGGTTGTGTATAAAGTTCCAACATAGACTGGAAACGCTTTTGAATTTTTGGACTGTTTTTGAATTTTAGGATTTTGACTTTTTACTTTAAGTCTCTGTAAATATTAATTGTATTAATTGTTTGTTTCTTTGTTGTTCCACAGTCCTGGAGTACTGTCTTTAACTAAGGGGGAATGTGGCACCCCAAGGGTTAATGTGCCACAGAAACATCAAAACAGGTTTACTCCCACACAACACTACATTAGAAAGTGGGAGGAGCTTAGGTGCACCTGCAAGAGTGGGAGGAGCTAATGTTGTTTACCTCAGAGCAGGAGTGACAGTTAGTCAGTTCAGTTAAGTTGAGAGCAGGAGGAGAGTCAAGTGGAAGTGGAGGTCCTGAGAGGTCTGAGGAAAGGAGTCAGAGGAACAGAGGAACATACCCGGGATAAGAAGTTACCCAAAATCTTAACCCCGGAGAGGCGCTTAGGACGGATACCGGATCCAAGGCTGTGCCTGAGACAGACAGGACAGTGAATACCAGGATAGTAAAGGTCCACCATCTTCACTATACCATAGCAAAGCAACACGGAGGGGTCAGTGACACAGAGGACTCAAGTTGCCTAGCAGATTGGTACCCGTGAGGGGAGACAGGGCCAGCAGTTCAGCTAAAAGCGGCAGCAGGGCCACACACAAAGTGCAGAAGTAGGAAGCCAAGGACCCGGTCAGGGTGGGAGCAACCCGGCCCCGGTACAGACTCTGTGGACAATACTCTGCTTTACCATCTGCAAGTAAAGACTTGGAAAATGACAACAAACGTGAGTGTGTGTGATCCTTGTGCTGAAGCCCCACTCTCCCTCATAAACTGCCATTGCCTCTACTCTCATCCTCTCTACTGCTACCCCTACTCTCCTGCAACATCTGTAACTACCATCACGGACTTTAACTACCACTGCCCCAGGGAACCAGGCTCTACCTGCGGATAGCCGTTCCATCTAAAGCTGCCAAAACATCATCCCTGGAGATTCTGCAGCACCGGTGGTCACCCTGACCACAACCCGTGGGTGGCGTCACGACAAACCTAATCCCCTGTAAATACACCCCATTTTACTAGTGTGAACCCGGGACACGGTCCGGACCAGGACCGCCGTGACATCCCCCAGCAGAACCTCGGTCCAGCACCGAGTACCCCTTCCCAGTGGGCTCCACACTAGGTCTAGCCACCGTTTTTTGGAATGCCCAGGGTTTTTGGCTACTGAGCCTGCAGCTCAGTAGCCTCCAGTTTCCTAGCTCAACCATAAAGTGTTGTTGCTAGATTGGGGCCAGCCCCCTCTTGCAACCTAGTTCCTCCAGCAACAACCTTGGGGTGTTTGCTGAAATGGGGTCTTTTTGGCTAGGGTTCTGTAGTCACCTCCCCACTGGTCCCACTCCTCCCCTGGCACTAGCCTCCCCTAGACCTCCATTCTTCTGGGTGTTCTTCTCAGATTGAACTTCTCCCTCCAACTAACTCCAGACTGTTCTGAACTGAACTGTTCTGTCTCCTCCTCTTCTTCTCTGCTTTTCTACAGCCTAACCCACCCCCTCTGCCTATTCCCTCCTCCTGCCAGGAGATGGGGCTCCTCGTATGAGGTCCTCTCCGCCCCCTCTATCTCCTGACCAGGAGTCAGGATGGGTGTTGGGTGCAGGTGTGTGTTTCTTAACATTTCTACTCCAGATAATCATTCCTTTCAGGTGTCCCAAACAGTCTTGATCAGAGAAAATAACTTTACCCTAGTCCTCAGTTATTTAATCCGCTTCCTACAAGAAATCAAATATTATTATTTTTATTATTATTATTGATTTATAAAGCGCCATTAGATTCCATGGCACTTTACATGAAGAAGGGGTAGAACGAAGACAGGTTAAATAAAAGCATGGAGACCAGACAAACAGGAACAGGAGGGGATGGCACTCTGTCCACGAGGGCTCACAATCTATGAATATATAGAAAAAAAATCTGAAAATCTTTATTAAAAATATAGTAAAAACACAGTAAACAGCAAAAGTTTTATTTGTAGCATGAAACACTCAGGTGGAAAGGATTACCAATACCATAGGTGAACACTACATGTAAGGAGTGGGTAGCTAAAGACCATGTAACAGGGTGCAATCACTATAATAGGGACCTAGAACCTCCTTTTTTATATTCTTAAATGTTTTCAGATTTTTTTTCTATATAGCGTTAATTTCTTTAGGGTAGTGTCTCTTTTTCTTGCATGAATAATGTATTGTTGGACATCTCCTTGGTATTATATCCCACTGCTTTCTCTAGTCATTGAAGTAAGGCCAGCTTCACACCACTATTTTCGGCATTCAGGGATCTGATTTTGCCCCTATTGTATCCTTATGGGGCCGGATGGCAGTAATTTGCCATCCGGTTTTGTGCTGTCCGGGAGTATCTGGCAGATTTAGTTTTTTTTTTGCCCCAAACACAAAATTGGAGCTTGCAGCATTTTTTGTGTCCGGGACAAAATAGGACAAAACCGGATCCTCCCGGGAGTCTATGGGCGCCGGATACGACAGAAAATCGTTCCAGTTCCCGTACGCTGGGTGCTGAACGAGCGCGGCTCTGATATTCAAGCTGCGCTCGTTCAGCAGCTGGATAGCGCAGCTAAAAGAGCCACGGCTGAAATTTCAGCACCTGGAGAGCTCCCCAGCTGAAATTTCAGCACCGCGGCCAGCTCCTCTCTAAACGCTAAGCTGAAATTTCAGCACTGTCCAGCGGCAGCCACCTATTTCAGCAGAAAACAGGATCGGAGGGCATATGTACCCTCAGGTTCTGTTTTCCGGAGCTGTCAGGTTCTGTCCGGAGCATCATGCGAAAACAGCGGACAGAACCTGACAGTAAAAAATCATGGTTTGAAGCTGGCCTAACCCATTATATTAGTGTTTCTCAACTCCAGTCCTCAGGAACCACCAACATTACATGTTTTCAGGATTTCCTTAGTATTGTGCAATCGATCATTTACCGTATATACTCGTGTATAAGCCGACCCGTGTATAAGCCGACCCCCCTACTTTTGCCCCCAAAACCTGGGAAAATCTATTGACTTGTGTATAAGCCGAGGGTGGACCCTAGCACAAGTATACAGCCCCCAGCAGTGTGATATACACCAGTCCCAGAGGTAGATACAGCAGCCCCAGTGGTAGTATAATATATAGGACAAGTCTGGCTCAAACCGCTAGCGTAGGTGCCCAGGGAAGAAGGAATAACTATATATAAAGCTTAACCTGGCACTCTACTTAAAAAAGCAAGAGAGGGTTGATCCTTTTGGTGTTTTTTATTTGTGGAGTTTGTGAAAGTTCATCAATCATCAAACGTTTCGGCTCATGCAAGAGCCTTCATCAAGTGATTCTGTACAATATGTACAATAGAAATAAAAAACAGGTATCAGACACAATTTGTGGTGTTTATCTTTGGTGTTGCTCTATAGTGACTAGTGTTCGGTGGTGGGGTGAGAGGACTTCCCAAGATATGATGTGTTGAGTGGTGATAAGATGTAGGTGTATCAGATCTAGAGAAATTGTGGCGGTGAGGCTGGTGTGGGGTGATTGTGATGTGGTGGTCAGCGATTTTAGGAACGTGGGTGGGTAGTAGGGTAAAGGATAGAGTAGAAAGAGTAGAGAAAAAAGGAAGAGAGAACGTGGGAAACGGAATAGAAGTAGTTAAACCAGCAGAGTTTCTATCTATGAATAGTAGTGGTAATTTGGATCTCGGACTGCATTCCCTATTAAACAGAGGTATCTATAGTCCTCAAACGAAAACATTCCCCTAGTTATTTTCTGGCTTAACTGTATAACACTTTCAACTCCATAGGCCTCCATGGGCAACATACACCCATCTAACTGAGCTAAAAGTGGAGTAACACTCCCACTACTGCATACAAGGTACTTTCCCTAAACCTTTATTACCACTACTATTCATAGATAGAAACTCTGCTGGTTTAACTACTTCTATTCCGTTTCCCACGTTCTCTCTTCCTTTTTTCTCTACTCTTTCTACTCTATCCTTTACCCTACTACCCACCCACGTTCCTAAAATCGCTGACCACCACATCACAATCACCCCACACCAGCCTCACCGCCACAATTTCTCTAGATCTGATACACCTACATCTTATCACCACTCAACACATCATATCTTGGGAAGTCCTCTCACCCCACCACCGAACACTAGTCACTATAGAGCAACACCAAAGATAAACACCACAAATTGTGTCTGATACCTGTTTTTTATTTCTATTGTATATATTGTACAGAATCACTTGATGAAGGCTCTTGCATGAGCCGAAACGTTTGATGATTGATGAACTTTCACAAACTCCACAAATAAAAAACACCAAAAGGATCAACCTTCTCTTGCTTTTTTAAGTAGAGTGCCAGGTTAAGCTTTATATATAGTTATTCCTTCTTCCCTGGGCACCTACGCTAGCGGTTTGAGCCAGACTTGTCCTATATATCAGTCTATTTTTGTCCAGGCTCCTGCACCTCTAGACAAATACATGGCCACCTCTGGCCTTTTTTCCTTCAGCGAAGATCAAACTTCTGAGATACTGTCCACCGTACGTGAGACAGACAATTTTCTAAACATCTCTAGTAAGGAGATCAAATCCCGAGATCTTGAAAAAGAATTAAAGAAGCTAGCCTCCCTTGAACTACATGCCTACACACTAGCCCAGTACACCAAGGCGAAAAGGATTCCACGTGGCCTAAGAGTGGGACTGAGACCAACACTATTCAGTGACAACGATGAATATTGCAACCTCTTTGAAAATATACTAAACAAGTGCTCTTTTGACCTGATGGTCCTTACAATCAAGTATATACAGGAGGAAATTGAAAAGGTACACGACCAACTCCAAACCATTGAGAACCAGCTAAGTAACACTCTATCCTCTGCTGACCTGACCAGTCTTAAGAACAAAACTGAAAAGATAATTCAAGAATTCACGAAAGATCTCAAGGCAAGAAAGCGCTCCAAGTTTCTACGGGACCAAGACGACTATTCTAAAAATCAGGTATACCGATGGCGTTATACCACCTTACCAGACAGACCCCGACCAAGATATGGCTCCTCCGGCTCGTCAGGCTCGGATGGAGGACGTGGAGGAGGCAAGGGTGGACGAGGCAAACCACGACAGCCTTTTTTCGGCCCGCGACCAGACCCATCGAAACATCCAGCCCCCCCACGGGGAGATGCAACCGACGACGAGGAAGGAAACAACGCGTACGGAGAGGGGGGCGCAGACGAAGGACCACTGAAGGACCAGAGAATACAGACACGCTCCCAGGTGAGACCAATCTCATTTTCAACATCTCCTCGTACTTTCTCTCACCTTCAGAGACAAGGGTCCTTCAGAGGGGACTCTCGTTCTGCCCCACCCCTGCATTCAATGCTTTTCAGGTCCAACAGGAACTTAACCGTTTTTACAGAACAATAAGGCTGAAAGCTCATTTCAGCAATGATAAGAGGACACCGAGCGTACCACTTCCAACTACCAGTGAAGATACTTCGAACTCTCTTTGTCTTAAGGACCTGGGTCTCCGCTTGAAGAGTAATTTCCAACCACCAAAGAGCTCGCACCCAGCTGAAACGTATATTTCTCTTGTTTCTAGATCTGTTAACAATTGTGTCAAAAACATAAACCAAGGTGATTTCCATCTCAAACGTAATTTAAGTAGGGAAGAAACAATGGCCCTCAATAGTCTGAAAAACAATAAACAAATAATTATAAAACCAGCCGACAAGGGGGGTGCCATTGTCATTCTAGATAGAAAATACTACATAGAGGAAATACAGGGTCAACTCGCAGATCTAGACACATATGAACCCATAGGCCACGATCCCACCTACAACATCAGGAGAAAGATAGAGAATCTAACCAATAAATACCTTTCCACGGGCACCATAGACAAAAAATTGGCAGAGTACCTTCACAACCAACATCCTATCACACCTGTGATATATACTTTACCAAAAATTCATAAGAATCTTGAATATCCCCCAGGCCGACCAATAGTCGCCTCTACTGATTCTATTCTATCTCCTCTTTCAATCACCCTTGAGAAGGTCTTAACTCCCCTGGTCCCGACCATCAGATCCTTCCTGAAAGACACCACCGATTTTCTCAGCAGGATACGCACACTCGAAACCATCCCACCTGACAGTCTGTTGGTTACCCTTGACGTCAACAGCTTGTACACCAGCATAGACCACCAGCTAGGTGTCGAAGCTGTTGACTGGTTTCTCACGGCAAAGAACCCCATAGATGTTTCCCAGAAAAACTTCTGCCTTGAGACTCTTGAACTCGTTCTGAAGAATAACTTTTTCATGTTTCAGGACCAGTTCTATATACAGAGACGCGGTACAGCAATGGGGGCGAACGTCGCGCCCCCGTACGCAAACATCTACATGTCCAAGTTTGAACAAGATCATATCTATACCAATAGTCTGTACAAAGAACACGCAATCTTGTGGCTGAGATTTATCGACGACATATTCTGTATCTGGACAGGTGACACTACTACACTGACTACTTTCCTCAACAAGATCAATCACAAAGAAAAAAATCTTACATTTACTATACACTATGACCACGAGAAGATAAACTTTCTCGACACAACGATCCACAAGGATCCTCAAGGACGTCTCACCAGTGACATATTTACGAAGCCCACCGACAGGAACAGCCTGCTCCATTGGACGAGCTGTCATCCTAGACATGTGAAAGAGTCCCTTCCAAACTCCCAACACCACAGAGTATCCCGTATTGTCAGTAATGAGACCACCAAAGACCTAAGACATGGGGAGATGACGAACAAATTTCTACAGCGGGGCTACCCAAAGGAGGTCTGCACACCAAAACCACCAGATCCCAACAGAGTGAGGACACCAGTTGATGACCGACTCAAATTCATTAATACCTTCCATCCATTTTCACCACTCATAAAAAAATCAATAATGGAACACTGGCCTCTCCTCCGAACCTCATTTCCTGATGTGCCCGAATTTAAAAATCCTCCTTTGGTATGCTATAAACGAGCTAACAATATCAAAAACCACCTAGTCAAAGCCGATATCGGACCAAAAATCCCCAAACCAAGACAGGGTACCCTGGGGTCCATAAGGAATGGTACGTTTCCATGTCTTCACTGTGCACAATGCACAAATGTCACAAGGGGAGAATCATTTACCCATCCCAGGTCTGGTAAAAGATACAACATAGACGGTTTTTACACATGTGATTCCTCGTTTGTGATCTATCTAATAAAGTGTCCATGCGGTCTCGGCTATGTTGGGGAGACCACCCAGCATATCCGGGACCGCCATAAGTAAGCATAAATCCACCATTCGTCGGAAAAACACTCTGTTGCCGGTACCAGCCCATTTCATAGAACATGGCCATTCTGTTAGTCAACTCAAATTCCAGGTGATTGAGCAGGTCCCCCCATCGAGACGAGGGGGCAACCGTATTCACAGGCTAAAGGAGAGAGAATCCTATTGGATTTATCACCTCAACACCTTATCACCCTATGGTTTGAACCGAGAATTTGAATTATACTATTAATTCCCCCCCCACGACTATGAACTGGGTTAAGGGAGAACTCTGACTCAAGGTATTGATTGAATTATTTTTGGTTAATGGTGTCATATCACCAGTGCCCTTCGGGGAGTCGTTTAACACACATTGTGTGACGACTCTCCTACTAAGGCCATTTAATCTAATATTGTATATAAATATTAAATATACTTTCTATGTTAGTAATTTAGTTTTCTCTTTACAGAAAGGAAGCTGAGAAACTTTCCAGATCACCACTGCATGGAATCACATAAGCATTTCTCCCGCACCAATCGTTCACAGCTGTTTGAGACTGTTTATTTGCACTGTTTACATCCTTATCATGCATTTCCAGTCATGTGACCAGCTTCATTAGTCACTAGGGACGCTTCTGTGGTGTTTTACACTCATTTCTATGGCACTTCCTGTCCTCCCGGCCTGAGCATGCTCACTGCGAACATCAGGACACTAATGACCTTCCCAAGATGGCGCCGCCGGTGATGCACTTCCTGTGCTCATTTACACACCACTATAAGAAGCAGCCACACACTACACACAGTGCTCCTGCCATCAGCCCTCTAGCATGATTGCATGATGCACAAAACTTCAACACAAGGTACAGCTCGAACCTCTGTCATTCTGTTACATTGCTATTATGCTACATTCTCTCTGCTGCAGTGTTAACTCCTTGAGCCTTCACCCTTGACTCCCTTCCTTTCCAGGACAGGAGCCATAAACTGCCTTTCTGCTAACCATGTGGTATGTACCTGTTAATATAGCCTAATAAGCCCACTCCATAGAAATAGCTCACTAATATGCTCTCCCCACATAGATGGACCTTGATGTATGGACCCCCATACGCTCAGCCAGACCACGTCTGTGTATCCACTAATTTGGATCTCGGACTGCATTCCCTATTAAACAGAGGTATCTATAGTCCTCAAACGAAAACATTCCCCTAGTTATTTTCTGGCTTAACTGTATAACACTTTCAACTCCATAGGCCTCCATGGGCAACATACACCCATCTAACTGAGCTAAAAGTGGAGTAACACTCCCACTACTGCATACAAGGTACTTTCCCTAAACCTTTATTACCACTACTATTCATAGATAGAAACTCTGCTGGTTTAACTACTTCTATTCCGTTTCCCACGTTCTCTCTTCCTTTTTTCTCTACTCTTTCTACTCTATCCTTTACCCTACTACCCATCCACGTTCCTAAAATCGCTGACCACCACATCACAATCACCCCACACCAGCCTCACCGCCACAATTTCTCTAGATCTGATACACCTACATCTTATCACCACTCAACACATCATATCTTGGGAAGTCCTCTCACCCCACCACCGAACACTAGTCACTATAGAGCAACACCAGTGGTAGTATACACGCAGCCCCAGTAGTATATACAGCCCCAGTGGTATATACAGCTCCAGTGGTAGTATAGATGCAGCCCTAGTAGTATATACAGCCCCAGTGGTAGTATATACAGCCCCAGTGGTAGTATACAGGGCCCCAGCAGTATATACAGCCCCAGTGGTTTATACAGCCCCAGTGGTAGTATACAGGGCCCCAGAGGTATATACAGCCCCAGTGGTAGTATATACAGGGTCCCAGCAGTATATACAGCCCCAGTGGTTTATACAGCCCCAGTGGTAGTATAGACGCAGCCCTAGTAGTATATACAGCCCCAGTGGTAGTATATACAGCCCCAGTGGTAGTATATACAGCCCCAGTGGTAGTATACAGGGCCCCAGCAGTATATACAGCCCCAGTGGTTTATACAGCCCCAGTGGTAGTATACAGGGCCCCAGAGGTATATACAGCCCCAGTGGTAGTATATACAGGGCCCCAGCAGTATATACAGCCCCAGTGGTTTATATAGCCCCAGTAGTAGTATACAGGGCCCCAGAGGTATATACAGCCCCAGTGGTAGTATATACAGCCCCAGTGGTAGTATATACAGCCCCAGTGGTAGTATATACAGCCCCAGTGGTAGTATATACAGCCCCAGTGGTAGTATATACAGCCCCAGTGGTAGTATACAGGGTCCCAGCAGTATATACAGCCCCAGTGGTAGTATACAGGGCCCCAGAGGTAGTATATACAGCCTCAGTGGTAGTATATACAGCCCCAGTGGTAGTATATACAGCCCCAGTGGTAGTATACAGGGCCCCAGCAGTATATACAGCCCCAGTGGTAGTATACAGGGCCCCAGAGGTATATACAGCCCCAGTGGTAGTATATACAGCCCCAGTGGTAGTATATACAGCCCCAGTGGTAGTATACAGGGCCCCAGCAGTATATACAGCCCCAGTGGTTTATACAGCCCCAGTGGTAGTATACAGGGCCCCAGAGGTATATACAGGGCCCCAGAGGTAGTATATACAGCCCCAGTGGTAGTATACACAGCCCTAGTGGTAGTATACAGGGCCCCAGAGGTATATAGCAGCCCCAGCGGTAGTATACAGGCATCCCCAGTAATGCAGGGCCCCCCCAGCGTCTCTCCGGTCACCTGTAAAGGAAGCTATACTTATCACAGTGCTCTGTCCGCGCCCGCTCGCACCCGCTGTCAGCAGCCGACCGGATCCTCCATCTTGCGTCTTCTTTCTTCCTGTTTCCTGTGCTCGTCGCAGGGGATGCTTTCATTGCCCGCGACGAGCACAGAAACAGGAAGAAAGAAGACGCAAGATGGAGGATCCAGTCGGCTGCTGACAGCGGGTGCGAGCGGGCGCGGACAGAGCACTGTGATAAGTATAGCTTCCTTTACAGGTGACCGGAGAGACGCTGGGGGGGCCCTGCATTACTGGGGGCTACGAATTGCAAAGTCAAACCACAATCCTACTGCGGAAATGTCATATGGACAGATTAAAAAAACTGGAGCTCAAAGGTATTAAATTATGCTTCTAAATGAAGAAATGAAGCCAACAAAGAACTGTGTATCCTATATAAAGTAAAACATTAAGAATGAATAATATCTGTTGGGTTTCTGGGGAACTAAATCTATTGAACATGTTATAGGGACATGGGAATCAAATAATTATAAAAAATCATTATAGAAAACTATGCTACAAAATGTAAGTAGTAGCGATGAGCAAATACTAAAATGTTCGGGTGAGGCCAGGGTCACATTTGCGTTTTGACCCTAGCCTGCCGGATTCCGGTTTTAACTTAGAACTTTTTCCAGCGCCGCATAGCGTTACCGCTATGCGGTGCTGGAAAAGGCAGTCCCTAGTTACCCGATATTTACCTTAACGACCTGTCACACAGGCAGAGGCTGGGAGTGCCCTTTACAGTGCCGCACAGGAAACGCTGTCTGCAACGGTTTCCTGTGCGGCGCTGTAAAGCGCACTCCGAGCCTCTGCCTGTGTGACAGGTCGTTAAGGTAAACATCGGGTAACTAGGGACTGCGTTTTCCAGCACCGCATAGCGGTAACGCTATGCGGCACTGGAAAAAGTTCTAAGTTAAAGCCGGAATCCAGCAGGCCAGGGTCAAAACGCAAATGTGACCCTGGCCATACTTGTGTAGAATACATCGTACTATTCAAGTATTCATCACAAATAACAAACCTAAAGCAAGTCAATGGGACTCTCAAATATTTTTGTTCCAGACCCTCCCAGGAGTTCTGGTAAAATTGTTGAAATAGATGAAAAAATTCTGAAAATGAATTTACCTGATGAAGGGACAGGCTGCAGCTGAAACGTGTGTTGTGCTGTGAGCATTGTTTTTTTATCACAATAAAAGGATTTCTAAATTATTTCCTCTCCTGAAGTGATCTGCCTTGCAGCGCCAACTAAAAGCCCTTTTTGTTTAGTTTTTTTTTCCTCTTCTTCCTCACTCCCTTGGGAGTTGGCTTGTGCTGCAGCAGGGCGGTACACCCAGGATCACTGGTTTCACCCATACCACACTCAAACTTTGGCGGGTGAACTGAGGAGTAAGGGTACTGTTACACGTCGCAACATTGCATGCAATTTCACTTGCAATTTGATGGTTGCAGTGAAATCATGGACACATTGTTACATTTGTACACAGCAACAAAAGAGAACAATGTAGCCATGATTTCACTGCAACCAGCAAATTGCCAGTGAAATTGCATGCAATGTAGCGACGTGTAACGGTACCCTAAGATCCATCTAATCAGGTTTTGACTTCACCTTCCATGCTTAGTAACCTGTTATCACAGCAGGTGAACGTATTATCCGAGGAAACATCAGAGGTCTGGGATCGGAGGACTGCTTGCAAGTGTGTTTAATCGGCATTGTGCCTGCTGCACAACCCTGACAGGCAAATGCAACTTGTATATTATACACACTGCCACCTTTTGATATTACACAGGTGCGTTTTTTTCTCTGTTTATTTTGAAATTTTGCAATTGAATAAGAACAGCATAGAGAAGATGCTTAGATGCATTTCTAACTTAAAGCTGGTTTCTGGGGAATATGTTTTCAGAATAGTATGTTACTTTTACAGAGTGACAATAAAACCTACAAAGCCAAACTTAAAGTGCAAATGTTATTTTATTGAAAATAAAGCCCCCTGGCTTTAAATAGTCTTTCCTCTCCTCTGTCAGGTGCTGCTGATAGCTATGTGCTCTAGGTCTTGGTGCTGTGCTGAAGCTTAGCTGCTGGGCTAAAGTCTTTCCATGGGAGAAGCTGTGATTCCTGACCCGTGAGTGGAGGTAGGGGCCCTCAGCCTAGGGCTAATCAGGAGTTTTTGGGTACAGGGTGGCAGCTCGGAACTCCTCAGAGGTACCTCTGAGATTAGGGCGAGCCAGAAACCCCAGCATCAGGGTCAGATAAGGCTCTCCTGACCCCCTTTTGCCAAATTCACCTACCTGTTAAATGATTCCCTTACCTCCCAAGCGTGACATTATCAGCAGCCTATTACCATTTTTGTTCCTCTGATATGATGTCTGAGACATCCTCTACAGATGCCTTCTCACAACGGATGCAGACCATCTCAGCTGAGGTCACTGATCTGCGTATGCAGGTGGTGCAGTAGCTGCAGCAGGTTGTGGGGTATCTGCCCTCGGCTCACGCCCAGGCCATACCTCAACCCAAGATATTTCTACCAGATAGGTTTTCTGGGGGATGAGATAAATTCTTGGTGTTCAAAGAGGCCTGTAAGCTTTATTTCAGGCTTCGGCTCTGTTCATCTGTGAATGAGGAACAGCGGGTGGGGATTATAATCTCCCTTCTTAAGGGGGATCCCCAGACCTGGGCCTTCTCCCTACCCACCGACTCACCATCGCTGCGGTCGGTGGATGGGTTTTTTGCTGCTCTGGCTCAGGTGTACAGTGAACTAGATAGGGTGACTCTTGCTGAGTCAAACCTCCGTAAGCTCAAGCAGGGGTCACGAGCAGTGGAGGAGTACTGCCCTCAGGAGTCAGTTCTGTCTGGGTTTGTCAGCTAGACTGCAAGACACGTTGGTTCAGTACGCCGCATCTGAGTCATTGGAGGCTGCAATGTCCCTAGCCATCAGGGTACACAGACGTCTGTGTTAGAGAATGAGACCAACTTTGTCCCCTGTGGCTATCCCTGTTGAGGAGGCTCCACACGATGAACCTATGCAGTTGGGGGCAGTAGGCCCTCGTGTTAAAACCCCATGATGTTACAGTTCGTCAAGTGGGTGGAGCTTGTTTTTATTGTGGACAAGCTGATCATTTTATCAAAGTTTGTCCACATCGCTCCGGGCCACATACGCAGTCTCAGACGCAGCCTACCTCAGGTCGTTCAGAAGGAGACGACCAGAGGGTTGATATCTCCTTCTTTTCTAAGTCTCCGTTCATGCTGTCTGCCAAGTGCTGATAGATGGAAAAACGGAGACTATACAGGTACTAGTTGATAGCGGAGTGGGAGTCATTTTTATGGATGCTCGCTTTGCGCAGACTCATGGCTTCGACTGTAGCGCCTTAGCGAGACCTATTCCTGTCTCCGCCATTGACTCAGTTCCACTCAGCCAGAAGGTATTATCCCGAGTGGTACATAATTTACAATTGAGCATAGGAACTCATCACCAGGAGTTCCCCTCTTGTTACATTTTGGAGAATTTGCCAACCCCCATTGTCTTGGGTCTCCCTTGGCTGAGAAAACACAACCCGGTAATTGACTGGCGGGCCCGGGAGGTGGTTCGCCTGGATACTGCCTGTGAGGGTATTTCAGTCTCCACCGTGCTGGTGATGGCTACACCGGCTTCTTTGCTCAAGGAGGTTGCCTGGGGGTGGGGGTGGAGTGTAGGCCATGCTCCTGACTCCTTGTGCCTCTGGGCGTCATCCTTGGAAGAGGGGCAGGGGAAGGGTGGTTGTGTCTATGGTGCGTCCCAAGGGAGGGAGTCCTGGGGTCCTGAGAGACGCACCTGGTACTTGCCTGCCTAAGACTGTACCCTCTGTCTGTGCCCGCATGTGTGCCAATAAATGTACAGGTCCGGAGCTGAGTGTGAATGAGTATGTGTGGGTGTTCTCCCACCATGTCAGGTGGAGGCATGCTACTGGGGTTCTGGGTTCCAGGGTTGTAGCACCTTTTCGGATATCGGCCATTTGCAATCCTGTGCTGTACAGCCTTGACCTACCTCCAGGTTTGGCATATTTCGTCTCTCAGGGGATGTGGACTTCTTTTGGATGTGCCATAGTCGAGTTCAGAGGCCTCTCTTAAAAGAGGGGGTACTGTCACGCGCTTAGATAGCGCTGACATTGTTGGATGCTGCTGTGTATGTGGTTTGTCTTTAAGAGCTGCATGGTTGATGGTTGTGAAGGTCCTTGCCTCCTGTGGTGTGCTCCAGAACTGCAGTCACTAATATGTTCAAATGCTAGTTCAGGAGTTAATATGTGACTCACCTGGAATCCCCTTCCCCTGGCTTTAAATAGCCTTTCCTCTCCTCTGTCAGGTGCTGCTGATAGCTATGTGCTCTAGGTCTTGGTGCTGTGCTGTGCTAAAGCTTAGCTACTGGGCTAAAGTCTTTCCTTGGGCTAAATCCTCAGCCTAGGGCTAATTAGGAATTTTAGGGTACAGGGTGGCGGCTCGGAACTCCTCACCATCAGAGGTACTTCCGAGATCAGGTCGAGCCAGGGACCCGAGCATCAGCATTAGATTAGGCTCTCCTGACCCCCTTTTGCCCAATTCACCTACCTGTTACCTAATTCCCTTACCTCCCAAGCGTACCAGCACCATCAGCAAAGTTCTTAAATTATTTGTCCCAGAGCTGTATTTAGTTTTCCCTACACAAGACCTTGGAACTCAAACACAAATGCGTTGCATTGAGAAAAGAAAACCTTTAAATATCCAAGAGCTTGAGAAAATTTTATTGGAAAAGTCAAAAAGGATTTCAGCAGACAGGTACAAGAAGCGCACAGATAGACGTCGTTACGACATCGTTGCTCCGCCCCAAAACCCGTGACGTACCAACGATATCGTTAACGATATTGTAGCGTGTAACGGGCCCTTTAGGGGAACTTTGCCTAATATTCCAACCAGGCTCGATTACTTGCATATAACAGTGTCTTATCCCTCCTAAGATTGGCTCAACTATGTATAGATGATAGCCCAGTGCTCACAACAACCTTTATTCAATGGCTCCCTTGCTCTGCGGAGCTTCCGCTTCCTTGTCCCGTAGCCCTGTTCATGACAATGATGCGTGGATGGTGCATGGTGTAGTTGGAGTGGAGTCAGGCGGGGCGGGTGGAGTCAGGGGTTTGCTCGGTCGGTCACAGCACTAGTCTCCTGCAACTTCTCGTTACTGCTGTCCAGTCAAAGCATTACAGAGGCTACTGGCCTCCTTCTTCAGAATGCTTATCACGGATGGATAAAGAGGACACATGTCCACCAGAGACTGAAAATCCTCACCAGAGACCACACTAAAGACTAGGAAACTAGACAAGGGACATTTAGAATACCTTGTTTTATTGAATTAAATTACTATTGTATATACAAATTTAGTTGGAGATTTTAGAAGTCTTAAACATTTTTAATAAACATCAGGAATAACGGTCAAAAAGCATTGAAATACTGAGTTCTTTTGAAGAGCCATTGAATAAGGGTTGTTGTGAGCGCTGGGCCATTATCTATACATATTTCTGAAGATATTGTCTTTTTTTAATAATAATAATCAACATTGACAAGAATAAAAACAACAACTATAGGGTGTTTAATTTGCCTTCTTCCAAAATATCATATATTCAGTCCTGTTAAACATTATTGGCACCAATCAAGTTTAGGTACATAAAGTGGAATATCTCCTGAGAATAATGAATGAAGTGAAACAGCTTTTTTGTATAGAGACTTGTGGTAAATACAAAACAGCAAATTATTACCAAGAATATAAAACAAAAAACTCCTGTGGTAAATCACAAATGAGAATTACCTGTGTTAACTTGTTGGTACCCATATGATATGAATGATGACTTCTGTGTCTTAAAAAGCCACATGTCAGGTCCTGTTTCTTTGTCAGAGTGGTCAAGACAAAGGAGCTGTCTGAGGACATCATAACTGCTAATATTAGCAAAGACAAGACTTCCAAAAGCTATAAGACAATCTCAAAAGACCTTAGTAGCTATATTTCAATAGTGGGAAATGCTATAAAGGCTATTTCAAGCATGGAACCATCCAGAACCTCCCTGAAGGTGGGGGAAAGGGGAAAATTAACAAGAGATGTATTCGAAGGTTGGTGCATATGGTAGAAAAAACACCCGGTCAAACATTCAAAGACCTGAAGGCCAACTTTGAACAGTATGAGGTCATAGTTTCAAGAAGCACTATACGTTGCACACTAAGCCAAGCAGAACTTTAGAAGAAACCATTGCTGAAGAAAAGACCTAAAAGGAATGACTGACCTTTACCAAATAGTACCCTGACAAACCACAATCCTTCTGGGAAAATGTTCTGTGGACAGATGAAACAAAAGTAGACCTTTTTAGCAATGCAAAGCAACAGTTTGCTTACAGACAGCATAATGAAGCTTATAAGAAAAATAACACCCTACCAACAGTTAAGCATGGTGGAAGATTCATAATGCTTTGGGGTTGTATTGCTGCGCCTGGTAACGATGGCCTTGACCATATTCCAGGAATCATGAAATCATAGAATTAGCAAGAGATTGTAGAGTGAAATGTCCTACCCAGTGTAAGAAAACTTGATTTGAGTTG